>CM070531.1:20100660-21300660 GCA_036346145.1 Olyra latifolia
GTTTGTTTTGTTTTTTAGGTTTAAGGCGTTTTCTTTGGGGTCGGCCTTGGCGATCTGCAGGCTGTTTATTCTTGTCTTTGAATTTGCGACACACGCTCACTTGCAGTTGTGTTGTTTTCAAAGTTTTAGCGCGGTTGAGATCTTTGTTGAAACTTGTTTCTTGTTCTTGTTTTTTTGATCATCCTAAGGCCAAACTCAGAAAGTATTGATTTCTTTCTTCTTGTGCGCCCTCGGAGCGTTCAATGGCGAAGAAGGTCTTAAGCCTGCGGATCTTCTTGGCTATCATGGGAATTGAGGCGGTCTAGGATGACCCCGATATGCTTTCAAAAGGTGTCGGATGGTTCCTTGCGCATACGAGGAGGACTTCGAGCTTCGAGGGCGAAGCGACTCCTCAACCCAATCTTGTGGCGGCGTCGTCTTCCATTCTCGGTGAAAGCGGGTCTTGGATCTGAGTGCACCGCCTCGTCAAGATCATCGAAAGCTGTACAAAGCGCGCCTTCGTGCATCTCTCTCCGACGCGCTTGGCGACTTGCAATTTTGAATAGAAGCTTGGTCATAGTGCGCAACCCAATGCTCGAGTCTTGGTTTCTTCCTGGCTTCGGTGGCAAAGACGATGTGTAGCTGCCGGTTGCTGAATTCGTCGTGAAATCAGCATTCTTGGACTTCCCTTGGTAAAGAAAAAATGGGATGGGCTGTGGTGAGTTGGAAAAACTGTCTTGGTTTTACGAGAAGATAGATCGTGTTGGCCTTCATTGAGATATGTTCTGGAGAGGCGGATTGTATCAAGTTTCTGTGGATAAAGCTGTCGCTCAGGAGGCTACGCAGGCTTCTCCTCAAAGGATCGGAGGGTTCTCCATCGTTGCCTTTGCTAGGAGTTCTCTGTTGACGAAGGTTAGGCGTATCTTGCGATTAGGAGGACTTTGTCATCGTCGGTAATGAAAGCGCATCTAGTCGCCGGCGGCGGTACCGTCATCGCGTAAACTAAATTGGCCATGGAAAGGGCGAAGGATGTTCGGGCCTCTCCGAGTCGGAAGAAATCGCGAGGCTTTCATGAAAGGAGATAAGCTTCGCGTTAACGCATCCTCGGGGTGGTGACCCGTGGTAGCGAGCGAAGGCGGGAAGGAAAGGCGCGAAAACCTGCCTTGCGAGGCCGTCAAAAGCGATCCGTGGTGAGTTTCCTTTTACCCACTATGTTTCTCTAGTCTGCGTCGTCTAACCTTTATTCTTGAAGCCGCTAGTCTTTGAAGAGGAAGAGAAGTGGAAGAAAGAAGTTGAGGTGAGAAGAGGTCCTGTGGCGAAGATGGCGGACTTCGCGAGGATACTGGCGCCGCCAGGTGGTGAGATCCATGGGCGTCTTGGTCGGTGAAACCCCGCCGGGACGTTGGATCCGGACCACGGCTCGAAGTCCATCCTTGGGCGAGTCCGATGTCTCCCGAAGGCCTCCGATTGGCGTGCGCCACGGGGCGATGGATCTCTTGCGGCCGTGGTTGACCGGAGTTTTGGTTGGCGATTCTCCTTCGCGAAGGTTCACTATCATGTCTTCATCGCGGTGCCCCTTCTTTTTAATTCATACCCACTTTTTTGCGAGGGGTTCACGAGTCCCACCTCCGTGCGCGGACGGGGCGATGATTCAATCCACTGGCAAGCGCTATATTGGCGTTGGTGGCAACCAATCTTGACGGAGAGATCTTCTTTGGCTATTACGGCCGCCCCTATCACCGTGATTCGGCTTCCCCATTGCGGCGAGAGAATTCACCGGCGTTAACTACACTCGGCGCTTCATCTTGGCGGCGGCGACTCTTTGTCGAAGGCGCCTCTACGTGACTCCCTTGGCTCAAAGGCGCCCTTTATCTGACAGCGCCCATCACGGGGGCGATAATATACTATTTGATGATCAAGTGGCGGCTATCGCCGGGGCTTTGCCTTCGGCAATCCTCGTACCCGATGTGAAATGCTCCTTGTTAGATAACATCGCATAACATTGAGACATGCCTTGCTTTCGGTAAATATTTAGCCTTGTTTTTTTGATCGAAAAATTTATGGTACGTGTTAAACCTTTTGAGCTTGGCTTGCAATCGTGCTTATCGGTATAAGTATTGGAGTCTTCGGCGAGTGTGCAGTTCTCGAAGGCGCATGCCACCTCGACCAAGAGAATCATACTCTTGAAGTTAGCTCGAAGGAAAAAACTCGTGGTTCTTCTTGATCGAGGAGAAGGAAGCGGTAGAACGGCGTCTGGTGGCGAGGAGGCCTTAGTTAGCTCCGTGTCGAGCTTGAATCTAGAGCTGAACTTCGGTCGTCACGCAAGGAATGCAATGATCTGTGACGAACTAAAAATAATTTGTGGGCTCGGGATTCTTCGAGGTTCGATGGAGAAGTTCAAGAAAGCTACGATGGGCGCTTCAGCGGTTGCTTTCCTTAGGTCGATTTTTGCTAAAAAATTACAAGACTTGGGCTGTTGCGATGGCGCTCCTCGAAGAACCGGCTTTGGTGTCAAATATTTGAAGGAAGCCATCGGGACTTTCGTTGAGGGCTCTTTGCGTTATGGATCGGGCTGTATTGTCGGCTCCATTTTTAGCGTTCTGACAAAGTTAAGGGGCCTGGGTGTGCCCATTTTCGATAGTTCCTTTCCAAGTGTGCCATACCCTTGACCTTCGTTGCCGCTCGTTTGACCCATGGCTCTCGCGAGTTGTTCGAGATTTTTGACCACGGTTACAGCGTCCGGGGTCTGCTTTCTGCGGCGCTTTCATGGAGCAGCGAGGCGGAACTTCTTCGATTCGCCTCCGAGGGCTGTAAGGCCCCCTTGTGGCGAAGGTCTTCCAACAGTTCAGTTCCTCGGGATCCCACAGATCCTGCGGATCGAACAAAAAGCGGCGAGTAGAATAGTGATAGTTTTAGGATTGTAACTTTAGCCGCTAATGTAATATATGATCTCATGTTTTGAGCTATTTCTCATTTGGAATTGAACTTGTTTAACTTTATGTTATGTTATTATTATTCTCTGGCGATACTTCTCTGTCTTATTGCGCTCTGAAGCGTAGTATCATCTAGTAGTTGTTAATGCGAAGGTCCACAATCCCCAAAAGATTATGTTTTTGGGTGCATGGCGTGAGTGCTCTTGTCTCGCGCCCGGCCCTGGCGTTTAGCGAGCTATCTCTCTTCATATCTGATTTGGGTGTGGCGAGTGCTCTTGGCCTCGCGCCCGGCCCTCGGCGCTTTTGCGCGTTACATTCTCCCGTGTTACATCCTCGCGAAAGCTCGTGGCCCGCGAAGGATTCGATATGGGTGTCTGGCGCGAGTGCTCTTGGCCTCGCGCCAGTCCCTCGGTGCTTTTGCGCGTTACATCCTCGCGAAAGCTCGTGGCTCGCGAAGGATTCGATATGGGTCTCTGGCGCGAGTGCTCTTGGCCTCGCGCCAGCCCCGTGGCGCTTTTGCGCGTTACATCTCGCGGCTTCGTGGCTCGCGAAGGATTGATATGGGTGTCTGCGCGCGAGTGCTCTTGGCCTCGCGCCCGGCCCTGCGCTTTTGGCGTTCCATCCTCGTGGCTTCGTGGCTCGCGAAGGATTCGATATGGGTGTCTGGCGCGAGTGCTCTTGGCCTCGCGCCCGGCCCTTTCGCTTTCGCGTTCCATCTCGCGGCTTCGTGGCTCGCAAAGGATTGATATGGGTGTCTGGCGCCAAATGCTCTTGGCCTCGCGCCCGGCCCTTGGCGCTTTAGCGTTACATCCTCGCGGCTTCGTGGCTCGCGAAGGATTCGATATGGGTGTCTGGCGCGAGTGCTCTTGGCCTCGCCTTGCGCTTTTTTTGCGCGTTCCACCTAGCGGCTTCGTGACTCACGAAGGATTCGATATGGGTGTCTGCGCGAGTGCTCTTGGCCTCGCGCCAGCCCCTTTGCGCTTTTGCGCGTTCCATCCTCCCGACAGCTTCGTGGCTCGCGAAGGATTCGATATGGGTGTCTGGCGCGAGTGCTCTTGGCCTCGCGCCAGCCCCTTGGCGCTTTTGCGCGTTACATCCTCGCGAAAGCTCGTGGCCCGCGAAGGATTCGATATGGGTGTCTGGCGCGAGTGCTCTTGGCCTCGCGCCAGCCCCTTGGCGCTTTGCGTGTTACATCTCGCGGCTTCGTGGCTCGCGAAGATTCGATATGGGTGTGCAGCGCGAGTGCTCTTGGCCTCGCGCCCGACCCTTTGCGCTGGCGTTCCATCCTCGCTGGCTTCGTGGCTCGCGAAGGATTCGATATGGGTGTCTAGCGAATGCTCTTGGCCTCGCGCCCGGCCCTTGGCGTTTTCGCGCGTTACATCCTCGCTGGCTTCGTGGCGCGAAGGATTCGATATGGGTGTCTGTGCGAGTGCTCTTGGCCTCGCGCCAGCCCCTAACTTAGAATGTCGGGGCGGAATACTTTTCTCCATTTCAATTGAGATTACATCGTGAAGATTACATTACCGAAGGATCTTTCGGTCGCGGTAGGTTTTTGGCGTCTGAGCCTCGTTAAAAACTCCGCTCGTAAAACCGGCTTAGGGACAAAACGAGTCGGAGAAAAAAGTACTCAGCGCTTTTAAATTGTTCTATGGGTAGTATTTGATCGGGTTCTTCGCATTCCAAGTGTTTGGAACGGAGGCCGTCAAGGTTGGAGAGATGGAATGACCCTTGTCTTGTTTGTGCGTAGGCGATGAAGGTCCGTCCCAAATAGGTTCTAGCTTTGATGGCGTTGTGGCATTCTTGAAGGATCATGTCCCTTCTGGATTTCCGTGGTCTCCTACGCTTGTTGTAGGTTTTGCTCATTAACTCATTATACTTTTCTAAGGTTTGCTTTGCCTTGAGCTGTCTTCCTCAATGGTATCGATTGGTGGTTGCTTTCGATGATGTTGGCTCCACTGTTATGACTCGAAGGGTCTTGGCTTTGGATTTCGGCGGGTGTCCTTGCCTCTTCGCCATACACCGGTCTGAAGAATACCCGTCGGTCTTGTGGGTGTTATGCAATTGCCCAAAGTGTCTTCTCTAACTCCTCTGGCCATTTTCCTTCGATTCATCCACTAATCTTCTCTTTATTGATTTCATGATATTCGATTTGCTCGTTCTACCGCACCATTTGCTTGTGGATGTCCCACCGAGGCATAGCATACTTTAATGCCGAGGTCTTCACAAAATGACTTGAATTTTGATGAGATAAATTGTGATCCATTGTCGATTACTATCTCCCGAGGTATCGAATCGGCATATCACATTTTCAAAAAGAAATGTTGGGCCTTGCGGCGATATGTTTGTCAATGGTTCAGCTTCAACCCATTTGGTGAAGTAGTCAATTGCAACAATAATCCATTTGAACCCTCAGGAGGCTGCTTGAGTTCCCCCACAATATCGATTCCCTACCTCGCGAAGGGCCACACTGGAGATGATGGCTGCAAGTTTGTTGGCGGAGCCTTTGGCTGGTTTGTCATCCATTGACATCCTCGACATCTTTTTACAAATTCCTCTGCGTCATTTGTTGGCGTTGGCGATATATCCCCATCATAATACCTTATTTGCTAGAGCTTTTGGGCTTTGATGCGGCTGCAGACTCTGCATGAGTTTACTGCCAAATACTCCTTCCCTCATCTTTAAAACGCATCTCATCCATGGTGTGCCAACTCGACTTGTAGAGGAGGTCATCCATCATTATGTATGTCCTTGCTCGTTGTTTTGTTTGTGTAGCTTTTTGCTATCCTCCGGTAATTCGCCATCACGAAGGTACTTGACTATGACTGTTCGCCAATCTTCCTCTAAGGATCTTGCTATAAGCTGCACCTCGGGACATATAGATGCTCGTGATACTGCTTCATAAAACACCCCCTCGGGTATTTTTGTGAAGTACGCCGCTGCTTTTGCCAGCTCGTCTGCTCTCATATTTTCTCCTCTTGGAATGGCTTTCACAGAGATTCCCTCGAAATGCTTTTCCATTGTTCTAACTGCTTCTAGGTACTTTGCCATTTCGGGATCTTTGGCTTGAAAATCTTTTGTGATATGTCCTTCTATTAACTTTGAGTCGGTGTGGATACTTGACTCTTTTTTTGCCGAGCGATTTTGCTTTCGAAGACCCATGAAGTCCTTCGTACTCCGCGCGTTGTTTGTCGTTTTAAATTTAGCCTCGGGGAATACTCGTGCTTTGTCATACAGGTCGATTACAATCGCCAAGCTCCGGCTCATACATTGTGAATGAACCATCAGTTTAATGCTCCACAAAGGAGGTAGTGCTTGTGCATCTCCGGAACTTCAACCCGACCATTGAGAGATGAAATCGGCGATGCACGAGCTTTTATGGCTGTCCTCGGCTCAAAGGTTATGTCGAAGGGTGCTAGTTCAGCGGCCCATTTGCTATTCTTGTTGTGGCATCTTTGTTCTCGAAGATAGATTTGAGAGGGTATCTTTGTAGGACCTTTATCTTGAACTCTTGAAAGTAGTGCCGTAATTTTCTTGATGCCATAAGTAATGCATAAGTTATTTTTTCTAGCTCAATATAATTTCTCCTCGCCCCTTGCAATGATTCCGATACATAGTATACCAGCATTTGTCCTCCTTCGGTTTCATCCTTGACGAGGACTATGTTGGTGTAAAGTGGCTTCTTTGCTAGATACATTGTTAAATGTGGTGCTCCCTTAATTTGGCGAGTCTTAGTAATTGTTGAAGATGATCCTTGACTTTGGCTTGGCGTCTTTGCATTGTGGTCCCCACTCGAAGGGTCTTTGTTCCTATAATTGTGTTGAAGAAGTGTTTGTGTTTCTCTGCGCCTTCCGGAGAAATCTCCCTAAATTTGCCGGCTTTCCCGAAGGCTTTGTGCTTGTTTTTGTTTTACGGATCCTTCATACATTGGATTGCATCTATCTTTTCTTTGTTAGCTTCTATCCTCGGTGCGATACAAGGAATCCCAACAACTTCCCGTTTCCACAGCAAAGCACATTTTGTCGGTTTAATTTTATACCTTCAGCTCTCAAGCTAGCGAAGGTTTCTTGGATGTCTTCGCGATGATCCTTCTCTTCTTGCTCTTGACAACAATGTCATCGACATAAGCTTCCACGTTTCTTCCCATCTGTTTTGCGGCACCTTCGCAATGAGTCTTGTGAGCGTTGCACTGCATTCCTTAGACGAAGGGCATTCTTGGAAGCAGATATGTCGAAAAGCGTAATGAACGCTGTCTTCTCTTCATCTTCCCTTCTCATATACACTTGATGATAGCACGAGAAGGCGTCCAAAAAACTCATTAGTTCGCATCATTTGTTGCATCAACCAATTTAGTCGATTCTTAGCAAGGGAAAATCATCCTTGAGACGCGCTTTGTTAAAATTTGTGAAGTCCACGAGAGTCTCTAGGTGCCATTTGACTTCTTTACCATCACGACATTTGCGAGCCACTCGGGTATGCCATTTCCGGATGACTTGAAACAGCGCAATTTGTCCACTTCCTCCTTTCTTTGCTTCTTGTCTGTCAAGCCCCATCTTCCTAAGTTTTTGTTTGATTGGTTTGGCATCGGTCTTCACATTCGTGAATGTTCTATTATTTCTCTGGGAACTCCTTTAGATTCCTGGCGTAGCGAAGATGTCACTATTTTGCGAAGCAAGTTGGCGACTTTTCTTCTTCTTCTTTGGAGAGGCGGTTCAATAGACCTTTGTTTTCTCTGCATTTTTCGAGAATAAATTTGAATCTTTTTCGTTTAAACTTTACAGTGCGGCGTGGGGCTTATAACCCTCGGCCTATATTGAGGAATCGATCCTCTCGGTAGTCCGGATTGGCTTAAGTTTTGGTATGCCTTGGAGCTCATTCTTCCTTGCCGATTGTTGGCAACCTCGGATAGTAACGACGCCCCCTTCGGATGGCATTTTCATGCAGAGATAGTTGTGATGTATGATTGCCCCGAAGGCATTAATAATTCCTCTCTCGAAGATAGCATTATAGCGGTACTCCATATCCACGACATCCATGCAGATACTTTTTGTCGCCTTCCTCTTGCCTTCGCCGAAAAGTGTAGCGAGTAAAGTTATTTGGCGGCAGCGACCACGAGTTCCCCTCAAATCAATCAATGGCATGTTTGATGGTGTGAGCCTATCTTGAGAATATTGAGCTGTTTGAGCGCACTTAAAAAGATGATGTCGTGAACTTCCTCCATCAACGGCGTCCTTTGGGCGTCATATTCAACAATCTCGGTGATGTGGAAACTTAGCGCCATTGGCGTCGGTTATCTCGAATATTATCGGCGGGCTGGGTTAGCTTGCTTGTCAGCTGAAACGTGCGACACTTCGCGAATAAACTCTTTTCTCTTCCTGTTCGATGGGAGATTCAACGAAGAGCCTCCGGTGATGACGTGGATGACTCTTCGGTTTGGCTCCTCGACATTGTGAACCCTCTCGGGGGACCTGCGGTATTGATTTCTTGGACGCTGGTCTTGTCTTCTTTGTCTTTTCTGGTTCTGGTAGTTTTCACGTTGTGTCTTGACGTCTCTGCTGTCCTCGGTTATATGGGAATAATTTTCCCCATGCACCGCACAGTATTTCTTTTCTTTAGTTTCCTGGTTGCCTCCCCGAAACCTGTCATTCCTTTGATAATTTTCTCTTTGGTAATTGTCATTTCTTCGATCATCTCTTCTCGTGTTATCTCTTCGATTGTTGTACTCCTCTCTTCGGGGATTGTAGTCCCTTCGAGGGTGGTCCCCTCTTCCATTGTTATCACTGGATCTTCGCTCCTCAAACCGCTTGGGTTCAATGTTGCTTACTCTCTTGTTAGAATTGTGATGTTTTTTGTTCTTCTCTGAGTTGCTCTCTTTGTGGTTATCACGGTCTTTGTTTGTATTAAGCTGGCCTTGCCTCCTCAAATTTTCCTCTTCTCCTTTGCATATCCTTCAACTTCATAAAAAGCGTAGTTGATTGCGGGGGTATTGTGTTAGCTTGTGTAGAAGGGGTCGGGTTGGAGACCTCTTGAATGCATTGATCACCGAAGAGTCGAAACATCCCTTATCGGCACGGACAACGACAAATCTTTTATAGTAATCTCTCGTGCTTTCCTTCTTGCCTTGTTCCAAGGCAAAGAGTCCCCTTCTACCATTCTTTGGATATAATTTCCTTGAAAATTCTTAGCGAAGGCATCTTTGAGTTGGCTCCATGAATGTATGGACCCTTGCGGCAATGAAGTGTACCAAGATAGTGCGGTGCCCTTGGGGTTAACGGCGAGACTCTTCGCCTTTATGTCATCATCTCCTCCTGCTTTGCTTCAGCTGCTTTGTATCATATACATCCAGAATTCGTTCGAATCTGTTTCTCTGAGAATTTGAACACACTTGGCATCTTGAATCCTTGAGCCATTTTTGCCCAGGTATCGCTCAAAGGCCCTTGACCTTCTTCGGTACATGCCACCATTGCATTTCGCGATGTTGGTCTGGTTCTCTTCGGGTATGGTACCCTCAAGAGTGCGTAATGTTGTTGGGGTTGCATTGTCACAAGCTCTCTTGAACAAGTCGATTTGTTCCTCCAGCAGCCCTTCTCTGTCTCGCGAGATAGTTTGATGGTTGTAGGGTCTTCGTGTTGATGCTCTGCATGGGGCGGGTGGGTGGGTTTCTTTGCATCCTCCTTGGCGACTCCACCGGGTCGAGCTCGTCGAATCTCCCCCTCCCTCGTCCGGGGCATCTTGGCCTGGTTTCTCGATCTTTGCAAGTTGATCTGGGAGCTCCTAGAGTATTCTGCACTGGTCCTTGCGCGGCGTGCCCTCTGCCGGCGTTCGGTCGTTAGTGCGATAGCGACCGCCCTTTGGGCGCTCCTCCATCGACTTCGCCAAGTGATATCTTGCTGCGCCATGGATTTGGCGCTCTTGTCCTGCGTCGCGCTCCGCCGTGCCCGACTCCGGTGGCTGCGCCTCGATAAGCTGCGACACTCCTCCGGGTCTAGCCATCACCATGTCCTTTGTCTCTCCCCACGGACGGCGCCAAGCGTGGCCGGAAATCCCGCCGACGGTGAGATTCAACGCCCTCCCGGTCTTTGGAGAGGACGCCGAGAAAGTAGTGGTGAGAAGCGAGCGCTCGATGAATAAACAGTTGCTAATGTGTATGATCGAATGCTTGCCCTTTTTCATTCATGTGCTTATTAATTTATACATCTTTAGGGCGAGGGTTTACATGCATGGAAAATACCCAAAGTACCCTGACCCAAGGGGGAATACCCAGATTATCCTGAACTCTGGATCGTCGATCCCACAATCAACGGCTAGACTAGTTTTCTTACAATCCACGTTAACCTACTCCCTAACATGCCCTTGGGGACATACACTGACAAAGTTGTTGATTTGATTCGATTCGATTCGTTCTTGTCAGAGGCTGTCGTGAAGTCTTCGTCTTCTAACCCGAAACTTGTCAAAGATCACCCTCGGTATTTCCGAAGGGTCTTCGCGAATCCCTTGACCAGACACCTTCCGCCGTCCTTCGGTGGACATCTCGAGGACGCTCCATCCTTCGTGTTCTTTTCTCGACCCTCGCGCATGTCCAAACCTTCCACTCACGGTTGACGAGGTTATCTTGGATAGGCTTTTCACTTGCTTCTTCGGTGACAATCCTCACAAAGAATCTTCGCAACATCTTCGTGAACACCCACCGCTCTCGGAGATGGGTTGGCTGTCCCTACAACAATTACAATACCAAAAGGATAATTTTATAATTAGAGTCTAGCAAATGTGAAAACATAAATAAAATAGAAGTGTCGGAAGAGATTACGCTGCATATATTACATCGTCTAAATTTGGTACCAAGTGGTGGAAGAGATTACGCATAAATATCAAAAAGTAACCATCGAGCTCTCTTCTATCTAGTGTTAGGATCTTGATAGGCGGGACTTCAGCTACATCCACTGAATCTTGGTGAAAGTGGATTCATCCTCAAGATCATCCCACTAGGTAGGCGGGGAGATGTTGGTGGGTGTTGAAGGGGTTAAATAAGTCAGCGGAGACACTCCGGTTGATGGGGCGGTGTCCGTGGTCTTGGGAGGTGGCGTACATGCTTGAACCTTCTTGGTCATGCTGAAGTTGTTGCGGGGGCGATGGTTGGTCCATCGGGACCTCTTGATCGAAGAACTTCCTCGATGACTAAGAGCATCTCTAATGGTATAGTCAACCATTACCTATATAAAATTAACATGTCATCTATAGATAGCATATAGCCAATCTCTCCAATGAACTAGCTATAGCATGGTCTATAAAATTATTATGCCCCACATGTAATACAGGCATGTATCTTGGAATTAGTTATAGGTGACTATAAGTTAGTAGATAGTCTTTATCTCTCTTCTCCTTAACTCTCCTCCACATAAGCAAAAATGCTTTGAGTTGGCATCCTTGTAGCTAGATGACTGCATTCCCATTGGAGATGCTCTAAGAGGTTGTGATGTTCTCGATCTTTGCTAGTGCCGACAAAAGTGCTTCTTCTTTGGCCCACATTTATACAAGGCTTGATAATCTCGGCTCGAATATTGGTGCGATCACGTTCTTGGCGTAGATCCTTGATATCTTGGCCTTTCACTTGAGGGATTCTTGGTAGTCTTGAAGTTCCTCGAGTATGTCATCGAGGTTGTTCATCGTAGCTCGGGTGTATAGGAGTAGCTCCACCAGACGAGTGTCTTCCTATCGACCTGGCACTACCAGCGAACTGGCTTTTACAACCGAGTCGGGACGCCTTCAGAAACGGTTTTGGAACCGGTTGTAGGCAACCACGAGTGATACCCTCCGGGTAAAACAGGCGGTTCCTCCAACCGCTTATGGTACGACACTACAGACAGTTCGAAAGGCGCTCTGGTAGGCTGGTGGAGTCGCCACGTGGATACTCTCTACAAGCGGTTGGTGTTACTAACCGCTTGTGGAGAGCATCTCAGGCAGCGAGGGAGGAACGCCACGTAAGCCCTCTTCACAAGAGGTTGGAGTTACCAACCGCTTGTGGAGAGACCGAGCGCAAATTATATTCAATATAGAATATGTTCTATAAGAAGCGGTTTTGGAATATGAATTTTGACAATAAAATTAAATACAACTACAATAGTTTTTTTCACAATTAAATATATAATATGATGTGTACTCATTCACACAACCACAATTAAGTTCATTTACACAATAGTACGAATGAATCAAAAATGGACAAGTTGATGTATACACATGAAATAATGAGCACACTAAAGCAATGTTTATACATTTCAAGAGCACAAGGGTGAATCTTGAGCTCATTTCTTGCCTACATCGCTATTTGCGGCCTTTGATGATTCCGATATTTCACCTGTCCTTACAGAAGGACAATATCTCCATCCCTTTGTGTGGACCTCGCCTTTAGTGGATATTATCTCGTCAACAATGAAGCCGATAAGTTGTTCTTGGATTGCTGCAACTAGGTGAGGCGGGAACATCCCTTGCACATCGAGGTAAGGCTGCCAAAGAAGGAGATAAATAAATCTCTGAACACGTAAATTGTATGTACTAAGAAATTGAGATGCATCATTAATTTGGTATTTTTGACACACACGCACCTCGTCATTTATTTTGGGCACATCGCCTTGGCAAAGATTTTGCATGTAGTGGCACACATAATAGCCACATAAGTTGTTTCCAGTCGTTTGCTGTATAACCTATGATGAAATTTAAAAAGAATACAATTATTGAGATAAAAAACTATCACTAAAGAATATGAATTAATTAATATGCTTTATTACGTACTCGAGTGCTTAATTGGACTGTGAATTTGTTCTTCAAAGTTCCTTTATGCTTTTTCAGAACCTTGCGAATGCCCGTGATGCGTTATTACATGAATAGTAATTATTAGAGTTGAATTAATTAAATAGCTAGGTATTTCAATATAATAAGAAAACCATCTTATAAATTAATATATGCCATACCGATTTAAGCGTGTCAATGATATATTGATATTTTTGTTGTGGTTTACATCGCCCCTTCTCGCTTACCTAGCGAGCACGGTCGGACCTGCACTAGGCCCTGGATCGATGAGGCTAGTGCAAGAGTTACTGTTGGAATCATTTCATACATCGGTGTCCAAATATTACATAACAGCGATCATCCGATCGCATTAGTAACAAACGGCATTTAAGCCTTAATTCTGAGACCAAAGTTCATCGAGTGGCGGAAATCTCCCAAAAGGCAACTTGCAAGTTCAAAAGAACAACAAAATCACACCGGCAATGTGTAACCACACACGGCGGTGGAGCATACTAAACCCTATCTTAAGCAACTACTCCTGGTCACAGCATCGAGGATCTCCTTCCTCATGACAATCGTAGGCATCTTCCTCGGCGGGCTCCTCCATGTCTAAAGATAGATATTTATCTTGGTCGGTGTCATCCAAACAACGGCGAGCTAACACCCAACCCAATGCATTTAGTGATAGAGGTTTCAAAGGAAAGGTGGGTTTATTTATTTGCATGAAAGCCGATTTTGGAAATGAAAGCCTATAACTTAGCGGTTTAACCAAATTCCTGTCAAATTGATTATTTATCATATTTCCTTTTCAATGCACAACCAATCCCATGGCGGTTTCAAGCACTCGCCAAACGTTCTCTTCCCTCCCGCCATCATCTTAGAGTGTGGCGCTTTTCGTTAATGGATCACATTCTGACAAAGTACGGTCTCGTCCTAGCCGGGCTGCCGACCCACGCTAGACTCACGGCTCTCTGTAGAATGGACCTAGATCATCCTCGGATGCGACATGAAACTATCTTCACCTCAAGCATGGCGGCGGCAGAGTGCGCCCAGTCGTAACTACCCTGAATCCCCACTACTTGCACTACCGCGCGATGGCGGCGCGTTGTGGTGTTAGGAACTATCTCCCGCAGCGAGATAGTCGATGGCGTCTGCTGTGCATCCTCGATGCACCCGTGCAGAGAATCCTTGATTCAGCCCGGCCGATCCACTAAGGGCCTCACCCTTATGCACTTCCTTCTTGGCTAACTTCGCACCTCGTGTGAATCACACGATGTGGCGGAACCCCTCCTTTTGAGGCGGCGCCGCGGCATTACGCGGATCTCGCCGCGCTCTCTTCCATGCACTACGTATGTGGGCGATTAGCTTCCTCAAATCACGTAGCCCGGCTACTCCATCTCTTACCCAATGCGGACCCGATCCGCATTCGACATCACAACCATATACACACACCGGCATGCGAGCCCAAATTCGATTAACCATATTCTTTGTGTGATCATGTCCGGTGAATGTCGATTCACGTTCCGAGGCAATTTTAAGCCTAAAATTAATAGTTGGACTGAGCAATGTCTAAGCAAGATTATAACCAAGACTTAGGAGTCTAAATCAGTTTATTTAAATTAACCGAGGCTACCAAGGGTGATCATCAAAGCGATCAATAGTAAACCAAATGACGATGATTAATTCAAGACAACATCATCATGGTAAATTGATAGCAAGTAAGTAAGTGGCATGATATATCATGATTGAACAAGTAGGCATAAGTACTTAAAAGGCATGCGGTTTAATATTGTAAAATAAATACTTTAGAAATCAGGGATTCAATATGATAATATTGGATGTTAACTTGCACTAGGAAAGCGCATACTCTCCTAGTAAAAGCAACACTATTAAGGTTAAGTATTAACTTCGCACTAGGAAAATCGAGATTCTCCTAGTAAAAGCAAACTCCTATGAGGGTAGATATTAACTTCGCCTTGGGAATTGAAGTCCGGGTCTTGTGCGGAGTCCTCGAGCAGTGTTTACGGATCCTCTACGTCTAAGCGGAGAATCAACAATTCATCATAAACACGATCGGCGAAGAAGAGAATGATGCATGAAATGCAATCGAGGTCGCTTCGTATTAAGCTCATTTACGATTCCTATGTTTAACTATCTACATGAATCCATATATATATATATATATCGAGAAAGTTCCATGATCCTTCTAAATAATGAATCATAAGCGGAATGGCGCGAAGTGCTTGTGAGATGATGCACATGATACATGTATATATATATGTGTAATGAAATTTCTACCTAATTAACCCAATAGGACCAAAATATGGTTTTATCGTCTTTTAAAGTACTTTAAATAGTTAGAATATGTTAACATGATACATGTAGCTAGTTATTCATGTTTCCTAATTATACCAATATTGAGTTAACATGTAATTAGGAAACATATTATAGGTTATACTATATTCACCTAGGTCCAAAAAGTCATTTATCGGCATCCATGATTTTCTTATGTTTAACTTAATTGTTAATCTATTTTTAATACACAACATTCCATTTTTTCTTATTTTTATATGAATTAATACCTAAAATAAGCTTAATGGATTTAATCTAGGAACCGTGTTCGATTCTTGTGTGTGATACTATTTTTATTAAATCCAACACAAGCTCTAGTATTTACCCTAATTTTTCCGAATTTTTAATGATATCTACCTATTTTAAATAAATCGTTTCTATTCTTGTCTTTGTTTTATTTATAAAATCTGGGAAAAAGGTGAACAATCTTGGGTAGGCCCGCTAACTTCATGGCCGAGCCAACCACGTCGAAGACGTGCCGAAGGCGTAACTTCGCGAGTGAAGTATTTGGGGTCATAAAGCGCCTCAGCTTACCTCGATGTGGGGCCGAGGGCCCACATGTCGGCAACGTGAAGCCGCGGGAGTTTTAAATCCGCGAAGCCGACAAATGAGGCCCACTGTCGGCGACCACACACGGTGAAGCCGCCGCGGATCTTAAGCGCGGTCGGACGGCTCGCCGTCATCGTCTTCCTTCTGGCTTTCGACGCGGCGAGGCTAGCCGACGGCTAGCCGAACTAGGGTGCACCGTTTGGGCGTTCTTGGGTTCGGTGGAATCGATGAGCTAACGCGCATCTAGGGGTGCCCTTGTCGAGGCGAAGCGGCGGGACGCGCGAGCCATGCCCGGCGGCGGAACCGCTACCGGCGGACATGAGTAAATGACCTAGGGTCGAGCTTATGGAAAAATAAGCGCGCATGAGCTATCGCGGGGTTAGTGGGTGCTACTGAGCAAAAAGGTGGTCGAGGGCACGGGTTGGATCGGCGCGTCCACGTGCGGGTCCGAGCAAGGAAGCGCGCGCTCAAGATCTTTGGTGAAGATCGGCGAAGCCTGGGCCAAAGAGGGAGCACGGTGTGAGGGAAGGCAGCGGCTCACCGAGCAAGGGCTTGCCGCGAAGCTCACGAAGATGATGATCGGCGGCGTCCCGAGCAGGTCCGAGCAAGGAAGGCGCGCGCTCAAGATCTTTGGGAAGACCGTGAAGCCTGGGCCAAGGGGAGCACGGTGTGAGGGAAGACAGTAAGCTCACCGAGCAAGGGCTTGCCGCGGCTCACGAGAGATGATGATCGGCGTCCCGAGCAGGTCCGAGCAAGGAAGAACCGGCGGTCGGCGGTGGCGATAAGCGTTCAACGAGCTCGGGATGACTCGGACCAATTCCTTGGCGGGAGCTTCACGAGGTCATGGCGAAACAAGCGAGACAATGTGGAGACTAAGGAGGTCTGGTTTGGTGGCGGCGTGAGAGTGAAAAGAGGGAGAAAACGGCCGATGTGGCGCGGTGGCATATAAGCTCGGTCCGAGCTCGGCTCTTGACCAGCGGTCGCGCGAAGATGTGAGGCGGTCACGAGGAGCTCTAGTGCTCATTGGCTAGCTGGGCGGTGGCTTGTTTGCGCGCGAATGTCTGAGCCGGGCGGCAGATGGCTTGCTTCGGGCGGCATTGCCCGGCCGGAGACGCGGCGGTGCGGGGGCATCGATGGCGCGACCAAGTCGACCATTGGGCAAGGTGGGCGGTGCTCGGAACTCCACGCGCGAGCCGGCCGACAACCGACGGCAAGTCGTCGCGCGCGAAAGCTGCAGCGGCGGCGATGGCAGCGTCGCGCCATGGTCGGAGGTGGGGTCCACAGGTCGAGCGACACACACAAGCCGCCAAGTGAAGATCTTCCCGAGATTCGGGCGGGGAGTGACGGTTGAGCCGGGGTGGAAGGTCGGCGGCCGGCAAAGCGTTGACCAAATGCCGCAAGGGCGAAAAGGAATAGGAAGCCGCCATGTGGGCCCTACCAGGTCAAATTGGTCAACACTTGAGTCAAACTCTCTATTAGGGTTTAAACTAATCTATGGATTTTTCCAGGATTTTTAGAGCAATTTAACATATTTAGGCTTATGTGATTATGTGTATACATATATATATATATATATATATATATATATATATATATATATATATATATATATATATGTGTGTGTGTGTGTATGGATGTTTTATGAATATGAAAATATATTCCCAATTTAAGGTCCATTAGAATCTTATATTTCAACAATTTCTTAAATAGTGCTATAAATTATAAATTCTTATGCAAGGGTTTATTAATTAGCTATTTAGTGCTTTATTCAAACAAAAATCATCAATTTCAAATGGCTTCTAAAGTCTAGAAATGTGTGTTTGTCACATAGAAATTTTACGGAAGCGTCATAGCTTATGCAATGGTGCGTAGTGTTTTCAAAATATTATCATAACTTTGGGTCATTACAAATCCTCCCCTAAAACAAATCTCGACCTCGAGATTGATATTTCTATGAAGCGAATAGGTTGGGGAATTCTTGACGCATTTTCTCTTCTGGTTCCCATGAAAGCTGTCCTCCGGATTGATTGCTCCATTGCACCTTGCAAAGTCGAATGGTCTTATTCTTGAGCTTCTTTTCCTGAGTCTCTAATATTTGAATAGGCTTGACTTGATATCCCAAGTTGGGTTGTAGGGTGTCGGCAGGCAGCTGAACTACTTCTCCTTCAGGTTTTCTCAAACACTTTCGGAGTTGGGACACGTGAAACACGTTGTGAACTTCTCCCAACTCCTTGGGAAGGTCAAGTTAAATAGTTTACCATACCCTTACGAGACAAGGCTGGATAAGGTCCCACAAACCTTGGGGCCAATTTTCCCTTGACTTGAAATCTTCGTGTTCCTTTGAAGGGTGAGATCTTGAGATACACATAGTCTCCAACTTGGAAAGATAGGTCCCTCCGACGATGGTCAGCATAACTCTTTTGTCGGGATTGGGCAGCAAGCAATTGCTTCCTAATCGTTTTGACCTTTGCTTGACTTCTTGCGAGGTGTTCCTTCCAAATACCGCCCTTCTCGGCACTTCGGACCAATAAAGAGGGTCCTACATTTTCTTCCGTATAGAGCTTCAAAAGGTGACATTTGCGGTTCGCTTTGATAAGCTGTTGTTATAAGCAAATTCATATAAGGTAACCATTTTTCCCATTCTCATTGGGAATTCCAAAGCACAAGCTCAAGCATGTCTTCTAGAGTTGAATAGTCCTTTCCGTTTGTCCGTCGGTTTGAGGGTGGTAGGTGTGCTAAATGACAATTTGGTGCCCGAGGCACTATGGAGTTCTTCCCAAAACTTTGAGGTAAACTGTGATCCACGATCGATATAATTCTCTTGGGAACTCCATGAAGGCTTACTATCCCAAGCGATGAATAGTTACGCTAGTTTGCTACCCTTGTGAGTGGTTTTGATCGGGATAAAATGAGCTACCTTGGTCAACCGGTCTACTATTACCCATATAGAGTCATGTCCACTTCGAGACCGGGGAAGTCCTATAATAAAGTCCATGGTCACTTCATCCCACTTCCATTCTGGGATTTTGATTGGTTGCAGTAACCCTGCTGGACGTTGGTGTTCTGCCTTCACCGAGCAGCGGTATTACATTTGGCCACATATTCTGCTACATCTCGTTTCATTCGGGGCCACCAGAAGATTGCCTTCAGATCTTGGTACATTTTTGTACATCCTGGGTGCATGGAAAACGGTGACTCGTGTGCTTCTTTTAAGATTTCTTCCTTTAATTCCGGTCGTGAGGCACAAAGATCCTCTTTTCCATCCAAAGAATTCCTTGTTCGTCCTAACAATTTTTGTTCAAACCCCTATTCATCGGTCCTTGAGCCTAAGGGTCTTGGGATGATCTTGTTGCTTATCTTTGATCTGATCGATCAGATCTGGTGAACCGTGATGTTGGCTAATTCTCCAGATTTTACGAGATTTAGGCATAACTTATTCAATTCTTCGATGGTCTGTTAGGAGGTATCTTCACGAGTATTCATGTCTTCTCTGGGATCACCATCGGGAAGTTGCACTTTGTTCTTTACGCTTAGAGCATCTGCCACTCGTTGGCCTTGCAGTGGTATAATATATTTAAGTCAGAATCTTTAATCAACTCTAACCACCTTCTTTGCCTCATATTGAGGTTGGCTTGGGTGGCGTATTTTAGGCTTTTGTGATCTGTGTAGATGTCACATTGTTTTCCCATCAGAAAATGTCTCCATAGCTTGAGTGCATGAACTACGGCAGCCAAGTTCTAGGTCATGGGTTGGGTAATTGTCCTCGTGCTTGCGCAACTGCCGTGATGCGTACGCCACAACCTTGCCATCTTGCATCAATACACATCCTAATCCTTGTCGGGAAGCGTCACAGTATACTTCAAACTTCTTGGCGATATTAGGTGTGGCCAAAACAGGAGTGGTGGTCAGAAGGGTTTTGAGCTTTTGGAAACTGAGTTCACAATCTTCGGTCCATTCAAACTTCCTTTCCTTTTTCAATAGCTGAGTTAGTGGTCGGAAATTTTGAGAATCCTTCGATGAAACGCCGATAATATCTGCCTGCACCTAGAAAACTGCAATTTCCTTTACTGATGGCGAGTGTTTTCCAATTCATGACCGTGTCTATCTTAGATGGGTCCACTTTAATTCCTTCAACAGATATAATATGTCCCAAAAACCGACATCACTAATCCAAAATTCACATTTGCTATATTTTGCATATAGCTTATGCTCTCTGAGTTTATCAACACCGCTCTCGGGTGCTTCTCATGCTCTTCGTCCGATTTGGAGTACACAAGGATGTCGTCAATGAAGACGACAACAAACTTGTCAAGGTATTCCATTAGGATTAAATTCATGAGGTTCATGAAATAGGCGGTGCATTGGTTAACCCAAAAGACATGACCAAATATTCAAACAGGCCATACCGAGTGGTGAAGGCTGTTTTGGGTATATCATCCTTCCGCACCTTTACTTGATGGTATCGGATCGAAGGTCGATCTTGGAAAAACGTGTAGCTCCTTGGAGTTGGTCAAACAGTCATCGATCCCAGGCGGAGGATACTTATTTTTAATAGTGACGGCGTTCAACGCCCTATAGTCCACCACTAATCTTCGTCCACCATCCTTCTTATCCACAAACATGGCGGGGATCCCCAGCGGATGAGCTTGGCGGATCAAACCCTTGCTTAATAAGTCGTCTAGTTGTTTCTTGAGTTCTTCTAATTCTTAGAGTTCATCTTGAAATATGTTTTGTAGATTGAAATTTGTACAGTGTTAACTCTATAACAAACTCTACCTCTCGGTCAGCGGTAGTCCGTAAGTCATCAGGAATACGTCCAAATATTCTTGGACTACCTTTACCTTACTCGGGTTGTCTTCCTTGAGGTACCAGATGGCTCTACCCCATCTGTAGGGTTCATCTACCTTCCATACTCTTTCAAACACACCATCCTTTACAAGCGACTTCTCGCTTGGCGCAATCTAATACTCCCTTATAGAGTCTTAGCCAATCCATGCCGATTATGACATCAACTCCTAATCCGAGACATGACCATTAGGTCGAAATAGAATCCTACTCTTTCCTTCCTTATTTCTACCCATTTGCGGGACCTATAGGCCTTAAGTATCCCAACGGAGATCTAATGGTGAAGGGCTTATTAAGAGGAAAGGTTTGTAGCTGGTGCTTATCTCGTATTCTTGTGAAATAAAGGAATGTGATGCACGAATCAAATAAAACTTGTCTTGGGAGTCGTGAAGTCCAAACGCGTACCCACAAGTACTCCTTCATCTTCTTGTCTTTTCAAAGATGATATTGTTGAGTCTCCCGTCCCATACCTTGAGCTTGATTCTGCGGTGGGCGACCTCTGCCACGACCCTGCACAACATTCCCTTGAGGTTTTGCGCGATTCGACTAGGCGGTTAGCGGCATAGTGTCCAGTGGGTGGCATAGGTAGCGATTACTGTCATCCTATTTTGGGTGCACGGTGCATTGCGGGAGCGATTGGTGCTTGAGTACTGAAACCAGAGATTCGGCAGACCGCGCCCACCCTCATAGCATATCCTCGGTTGAACATGGAAGATTCTTGTCCAGCTCTCGAGGAGGTTGAGGTTTGAATTGTCCCAGACGGCTTGACCCGGCGACCGTGCGTTCAGCCATCTTGCGCTTACGCGAAGATCCTCGCCCTTCAAGTCCTTTCCAACACCAAGGCCTTGTTGACTAAGCGGTGGAAGTTTTGATACTCCAAAATCCTAAAGGCGGGATTTGTACCAAAATCCATCCCTTCTAGGAACCAATCTATCTTTTCGGCTTCATTGTGGATGTCTTGGGGGGCATATCTTGCAAGCTCATTGAACTTAGTAAGATATTCAGAAATTGTCATCGTCCCTTGAGAGAGTCTGCGGAACTCATACTTCTTCATCTGGTGATTCCTATGGGTATGTGAAAATTTACGGCGGCGACAAATTCTTCCCATGGAATGAATCCTTGGTGGGGAACATAAGGCGGCACTTCAAAGATTATCGGCTTGTTGAGCTTCGTCGGCATCTCCATCTTCAAGCGAGTTCATTTTCTTCCATTTCTTCTTCATCCACACTGGCGGGTGGCGACATAATTATCCCACCACACACCAAGGGTCCTACTAGCGGTGGGAGGCCAATACTTTCTCCATTTCGGACATCGATCAACTCGGGTTCTTGGTCACAGTCGTAACCGGTCTTACGCTTCCATGGGATCGGTAGCTTGAGCGAAGGTAGGGATTGGTCGCATAAAAGGCAAGATGTTTGGATCCTCATTTCGATTCTGCTCACTTTCTTTGTTAAACAAGATATTGACCCAACATCGTGCTTGATAAGCTAAGACCGGGCCATGGTTGGGTCTCTGCTGGGAGGAGGAGGTAGATTACCTCGGCCTCGATCATGACCCTGACCTCTAGTGCTTGCAAGACCACAGGCTTGGCCAGCTCCTTATTACCTGGCGGCACCGCTGCCTAGATCGCCCCTTGGCCACGGGCAGCTCCACGACCACGTACCATCTGCATGACGGTGATCCTTAACATTATAGCTAAATATGCATGCATGAGGCCAATATCAAAGAAATCGAATAAATGCAGACACTAAACGCTTGTCATTTAAGATACCCAAAAGCGGCAATAGTCAAATCAGTTTTACATCATACCACAAAAGTACAATTATCGACAAGGATACAAGTCGCCAATCATCTACTATGGCGAAACAAAAGACACATTTCGATCTAAGTCGATCTGTCAAGCTAACTAGCTACTCAAGGCGGGGGACGACGAGTGTAAACTATCACCGGTCTCCCAACCGGGTAGCGGTGGAAATAACCAGAAGTCCTCTAGCGATCGTTGAGAAGGCACAAAGAAGAACAACAGCGATGGTGGCTCAAGCCGGGGAGCAAGTAGGTCCACGGAGGTCTCCGAGTCAAGAGTACTCTGCGGTGACAAAGAGGTCGTGGGAAGTGTCGTGACGAGGAATCCCCACCAAGGCACTAGGAGGAAGACCCGTTTCCGCATGGTAGTCTGGCGGTTAGGGTACTCAGTGGAGGAAACCGAGGACCCGGAGGAAAGGAAGGGTCCTCGCTGTTGCGCGCAAACCCAGGCAAGTCTTGAGTCCTTTGGCGTCTACTCATCGTCGAGACCATCTTGGCGTAGTGGTGAAACGCCGTCAGACCACCCATGCAGCGGTTGTCTGTTGTCTGAAGAGAGTAGCGGAGAAGCCGATCTCTCAAGAGCGCTGTCACGGTCTGTCTCCGCGCCTGGAGAAAGCGCGCAACCCTCTCAAGTGGTCCCTCGGTGAAGGCGGGCACCTTGGTAAAGCTGGGAGAAGTGCGAAGTCTTTGAAAGGAAGGTCGAGGCGAAAGAAGTGCCCTCAAGTCGTCGTGGTACCTCTCCTGTAGCCCGTAGACGCTAATGCCGCCGCATCATCGATAGCGAGGTGCAAGTGGTCCCGGCCGTCTCCGATCTCAGTGTGTGGCCATTGTGTCCAGTGGTGGTAGTAGACTCGAACCTCTACAATGTACCCTAAGCGGGCGAGGTGCGAACGAGCCTCCGAAGTAGCAAGGGCGGTCGTTAAAGCACGTGAAGTCCGACAACCGGCGGAGGACAAGAACCATCTGGTCAAGCGTGCAAAGGGTCGTCAGAATCAGTAGGTAGCACGCTCGAGAGAAAAGCGTGGGAAACCCGCTCATCCATCTACAAAAGCGAAAGAAGAATTCCTTTAAGTAAGAAATAGTATAGTTGTGAAAGTTAAAAGACAAGATATACAAGAGCAGTTTTGGAAAAATATTTTATATAAACTATCGCAATCCTTGGCTAGCGGCGGGGTTTAGGGTTCCTCTGACAACGTATGCTCGATACCAGCTCTTGTCGCGCCCTTCTCGGCTTACCTAGCGAGAACGGTCGGACTGCACTAGGCCTGGATCGATGAGGCTAGTGCAAGAGTTACACACCGGAATCATTTCATACATCGGTGTCCAAATATTACATAACAGCGATCATCCGATCGCATTAGTAACAAACGGCATTTAAGCCTTAGTTCTGCACCAAAGTTCATCGAGTAGCGGAAATCTCCCAAAAGGCAACTTGCAAGTTCAAAAGAACAACAAAATCACACCAAAGCGGTTTGTGTAACCACACACGGCGGTGGAACGACTAAACCCTATCTTAAGCAACTACTCCACGGTCCCGACATCGAGGATCTCCTTCCTCATGACAATCGTAGGCATCTTCCTCGACGGGCTCCTCCATGTCTAAAGATAGATATTTATGCGAGGTCGGTGTCATCCAAACATCAAGCGAGCTAACACCCAACCCAATGCATTTAGTGATAGAGGTTTCAAAGGAAAGGCCGGGTTTATTTATTTGCATGAAAGCCGCTTTTGGAAATGAAAGCCTATAACTTAGCAGTTTAACCAAATTCCCTGTCAAATTGATTATTTATCATATTTCCTTTTCAATGCACAACCAATCCCATGGCAGTTTCCAAGCACTCTGCCAAACGTTCTCTTCCCACTCCGCCATCATCTTCCGAGTGTGGCGCTTTCGTTAGGATCACATTCCCCAAAGTACCGGTCTCGTCCTAGCCGGGTCGCCGACCCACGCTAGACTCACGGCTCTCTGAAGAATGGACCTAGATCATCCTCGATAGCGACATGAAACCTGCTCTTCACCTCAAGCATGGCGGCGAGCAGAATGCGCCCGCAGTCGTAACTACCCTGAATCCCCACTACTTGCACTACCGCGCGATGGCGGTGGCGTTGTGGTGTTAGGAACTATCTCCCGCAGCGATAGTCGATGGCGTCTGCTTGTGCATCCTCGATGCACCCGTCTGGGGAATCCTTGATTCAGCCCACCGATCCACTAAGGGCCTCACCCTTATGCACTTCCTTCTTAACTTCGCACCTCGTGTGAATCACACGATGTGG
This sequence comes from Olyra latifolia, assembly GCA_036346145.1. Lineage (NCBI taxonomy): Eukaryota > Viridiplantae > Streptophyta > Magnoliopsida > Poales > Poaceae > Olyra > Olyra latifolia. Next base: position 20,125,176 of record CM070531.1, read on the forward strand.
CGGAACCCTCCTTTTGGGGCAGCGACGGCATTACGCGGATCTCGCCGCGCTCCTCTTCCATGCACTACGTATGTGGGCGATTAGCTTCCTCAAATCACGTAGCCCAGCTACTCCATCTCTTACCCAATGCCGGACCCGATCCGCATTCGAAGACATCACAACCATATACACACACCGCATGCCAGCCCAAATTCGATTAACCATATTCTTTGTGTGATCATGTCCGGTGAATGTCGATTCACCGTTCCGAGGCAATTTTAAGCCTAAAATTAATAGTTGGACCTGAGCAATGTCTAAGCAAGATTATAACCAAGACTTAGGAGTCTAAATCAGTTTATTTAAATTAACCAAAGCTACCAAGGGTGATCATCAAAGCGATCAATAGTAAACCAAATGACGATGATTAATTCAAGACAACATCATCATGGTAAATTGATAGCAAGTAAGTAAGTGGCATGATATATCATGATTGAACAAGTAGGCATAAGTACTTAAAAGGCATGCGCTTTAATATTGTAAAATAAATACTTTAGAAATCTGGGATTCAATATGATAATATTGGATGTTAACTTGCACTAGGAAAGCGATACTCTCCTAGTAAAAGCAACACTATTAAGGTTAAGTATTAACTTCGCACTAGGAAAATCGAGATTCTCCTAGTAAAAGCAAACTCCTATGAGGGTAGATATTAACTCGCCTTGGGAATTGAAGTCCGGGTCTTGTGCGGAGTCCTCGAACAGTGTTTCCGGATCCTCTACGTCTAAACGGAGAATCAACAATTCATCATAAACACGATGCGGCGAAGAAGAGAATGATGCATGAAATGCAATCGAGGTCGCTTCGATTCGCCATTTACGATTCCTATGTTTAACTATCTACATGAATCCATATATATATATATATATCGAGAAAGTTCCATGATCCTTCTAAATAATGAATCATAGCGGAATGGCCGCGAAGTGCTTGTGAGATGATGCACATGATACATGTATATATATATGTGTAATGAAATTTCTACCCTAATTAACCCAATAGGACCAAAATATGGTTTTATCGTCTTTTAAAGTACTTTAAATAGTTAGAATATGTTAACATGATACATGTAGCTAGTTATTCATGTTTCCTAATTATACCAATATTGAGTTAACATGTAATTAGGAAACATATTATAGGTTATACTATATTCACCTAGGTCCAAAAAGTCATTTATCGGCATCCATGATTTTCTTATGTTTAACTTAATTGTTAATCTATTTTAATACACAACATTCCATTTTTCTTATTTTTATATGAATTAATACCTAAAATAAGCTTAATGGATTTAATCTAGGAACCGTGTTCGGTTTCTTGTGTGTGGTACTATTTTTATTAAATCCAACACAAGCTCTAGTATTTACCCTAATTTTTCCAGAATTTTTAATGATATCTACCTATTTTAAATAAATCGTTTCTATTTATCGTCTTTGTTTTATTTATAAAATCTGGGAAAAAGGGTGAACAATCTCGGGTCGCCCGCTAACTTCATGGCCGAGCCAACCACGTCGAAGACGTGCCGAAGGCGAACTCGCGAGTGAAGGCGCTGGGGGTCATAGGCGCCTCCGCTTACCTCGACATGTGGGACCGAGGGCCCACATGTCGGCGACGTGAAGCCGCCGCTGGAGTTTTAAATCCATGAAGGCCGACAAATTGGGCCCACTGTCACGACCACACACGGTGAAGCCGCACGGATCTTGGCGCGGATCGGACGGCTCGCCGTCATCGTCTTCCTTCTGCCGGCCAGACGGCCGAGGCTAGCCGACGGCTAACCGGAGCTAGGTGCACCGTTTGGGGCGTTCTTGGGTTCGGTGGAATCGGTGAGCTAACGCGATCTAGGGGTGCCCTTGTCGAGGCGAAACGGCCGGACGCGGCGAGCCATGCCCGGCGGCGAACCGCTACCGGCGGACATGAGTAAATGACCTAGGGTCGAGCTTATGGAAAAATAGCGCGCGCATGAGCTATCACGGGGTTAGTGGGTGCTACCGAGCAAAAAGGTGGTCGGGGCACGGTTGGATCGGCGATCCCCACGCGCGGGTCCGAGCAAGGAAGGCGGCGCTCAAGATGCTTTGAAGATCGGGCGAAGCCTGGGCCAAAGAGGAGCACGGTGTGAGGGAAGACAGCGGCTCACCGAGCAAGGGCTTGCCGCGAAGCTCACCAGAGATGATGATCGTGGCGTCCCGAGCAGGTCCGAAACAAGGAAGGCGGCGCGCCAAGATCTTTGGGAAGACCGTGAAGCCTGGGCCAAAGAGGGAGCACGGTGTGAGGGAAGGCAGTGAGCTCACCGAGCAAGGGCTTGCCGCCAAGCTCACCAGAGATGATGATCGGCGCGTCCCGGCAGGTCCGAAGCAAGGAAGAACCGGCGGTCGGCGGTGGCGATAAGCGTTCGACGAGCTCGGGATGACTCGGACCAATTCCTTCGGCAGAGCTTCACGAGGTCATGGCGAAACAAACGCGAGACAATGTGGAGACTAAGGAGGTCTGGTTTGGGCCGGCGACGTGAGAGTGAAAAGAGGGAGAAAACGGCCGATGTGGCGCGGTGGCATATAAGCTCGGTCCGAGCTCGGCTCTTGACCAGTGATCGTGCGAAGATGTGAGACGGTCCAGAGGAGCTCTAGTGCTCATTGGCTAGCTGGGCGGTTGGCTTGTTGTGGCGAATGTCCGAGCCGGGCGGCGAGATGGCTTGCTTTCGGCGGCATTGCCACCGGAGACGCGGCGGTGCGGGGGCATCGATGGCGCGACCAAGTCGGCCATTGGGCAAGGTGGGCGGTGCTCGAACTCCACGCGCGAGCCGGCCGACAAAGACGGCAAGTCGTCCGCGGCGAAAGCGGTACTGCAACGGCGATGGCAGCAGCGTCGCGTCATGGTCGGAGGTGGGGTCCACAGGTCCAGCGACACACACAAGCCGCCAAGTGAAGATCTTCCCGAGATTCGGGCGGGAGTGACGGTTGAGCCGGGGTGGAAGGTCGGCGGCGGCCGCCAAGCGTTTCGACCAAATGCCCAAGAAGGGCGTAAAGGAATAGGAAGCCGCCATGTGGGCCCTACCAGGTCAAATTGGTCAACACCGAGTCAAACTCTCTATTAGGGTTTAAACTAATCTATGGATTTTTCCTGGGATTTTTAGAGCAATTTAACATATTTAGGCTTATGTGATTATGTGTATACATATATATATATATATATATATATATATATATATATATATATATATATATGTGTGTGTATGGATGTTTTATGAATATGAAAATATATTCCCAATTTAAGGTCCATTAGAATCTTATATTTCAACAATTTCTTAAATAGTGCTATAAATTATAAATTCTTATGCAAGGGTTTATTAATTAGCTATTTAGTGCTTTATTCAAACAAAAATCATCAATTTCAAATGGCTTCTAAAGTCTAGAAATGTGTGTTTGTCACATAGAAATTTTACGGGAAACGTCATAGCTTATGCAATGGTACAGAAGTGTTTTCAAAATATTATCATAACTTTGGGCTGTTACAGTTTCCTTCTTGAGTCTTAAACAATGATCTTGCTATTATCAAGCATGATAACAAGAAGGACCCAGTGAAACCTATTAATATATTTCAACATACATATGTAATTAGTCATATTATGTATGCTTTAAAAAGATAGGAACGAGAGGTTGTGAGGACACGTATATATACGTACTCGAAGTTGAAGGGCAGAAGTATGTACGATTTGTAGTGCTGTCCCAAGAATGCACCCAGAATGTAATCCTCAACATCCTTTGGTTTGTATCCGAAGATTGTCTCGTTGACAATCTCTGGGTCTATGAAGCCCACGTTGAAGTCAGCCTGTCTTCTATATCGTTGTATCTCCATTCTACATAGAAAGGAATAAGTTATTAGAGTTGTAACTTTCTGGTACGAGGAAGCACATGGTAAACTTATTAGCTTAACACTTACAGACACCAGCAGCTCATGAGAGACACGTTGATAGCGTCCTGATGGTAAAAATGGTACAAGTCTTCGAATTCTAGCATATTTGGTTGTCCCCGTGATAGAAATCTTCGTTTCTGATACGGAGGGGGAACATATTTCTTCCATGAACGGACTCTACCATGTACCATTCATGAAATTGCCGCATCTTAGTTATTAAATCCTTTATGTTTTTAGGGTTAACCAACTCCCGGCCCAACTCATATTGCCATCTCACTTCTGCCATTGGGAGATCACCCGTTAATCCAAGAGCTTCAGCTGCAGAACCGAGTCTTGCCTCTTTCATGAATTGGTCAAGCTGTTCTTACTCTTTCTTCTTCTTTGCCACCTCTGTCTTAGCCCATTTAGATTTTAGTGTAGCCTTTGCTATTGTCCAGTTGTGGTCTGACAGCATAGGCAGTGTTACTGCATGGGATGTCGCGAAGTGTTTTGAAGCTTTTCGATCAATTGCTTCCTTCGGCGCTGGCACCTTGGGTGCGAAGTGTGCAGCAACTTCTGCGGCCACGATTTTGCTTGTTTCCTCGTCCGTCATATCATATGCCCTTTTTGAAAGTTCCTTTGACCTTGTTGATCGGCTGGACTGGGCCTTCTCAGGAGGAGGATGGCTCCTTCTGATTTGAAGCTTCTTTCGCGGAGGAGATGGTGGAGGCGTATTTTTCCTGGGGGGTTCGTTTTTGTTGGAGGTGCTAGTGGAGTTGGGCTTCTGCGTGGAGCAGGTGGTGCAACAGGAGTACTCTGTATTGACGGCGAGGCATTGCGTGAAGGTGACGTTGGAGGAGGCATGGTTTGTCGTTGTGGAGGAGGCGAGCTTCCTCCAGCCGGCTCCAATTGTTCGATGTCTCTTGGTGGAGATGACACTTCCAAGCCATCTGGAAACATGATGTACCGTTTTTGCTAGAGGATGATACCGTGGAGGGCCTGTCCAAGCTTGGTCACCTCATCGCCTCCAGCAATAACGAGTAGAAGATTTTCAAAACCGCTTAACACCTCCTCCACGGTGACCTTCGAGTAACCGGAGGGTATCTCGTTGCAGTGGAATGTCAGGCCCGGCTCTACTGGGAATGCCATGCCGTAAGCCACCTTTATGGAGAGGTTACGCACCTCGATATGTAGATCACACTGGCGGCGAACCTTGATGTCGTCCACTGGAAAATGGCCCAGGTCATCCCCTTCAGGTGCCGCGGTGGATACGCAGCTGCTCCGCCGCACGGAGGCTTGCGGGCTGATCATGGCATCTGGCAGATTGCTCGGACCTACTCCCTTGCTGAGGCCTACGTGCACTCGTTGCGCAACTATGTCGCCAATGCTAGCCTGGGTAGCTCTTAGCTCCCTTTCCAATTGGCTGTATTTGTATAGCTCTCTAGTTTTGCTTCTTGCTCGGCTCCTGTACGTTTGGGAATCCTTCGCGAATCCGTGCTTCCATGGCGTCGACGAACCAATACCTCTTGTCCGTCCTGGGTGCTCAGGATTTTGGAGGGCATGTGTCAGCTCGTCATTCTCCCTATCTATCACTAAGGAACCTGACTGAGACTGCTGAACGGCTTGTACGATCCTTTGCCCAACATCTTGCACGCCCGGTGCCATCACCAAGCTGCCGTCATCTGCAAGGGCCCCCCGTGAACCATGAACCAATTTTACAAGCGGAATTCCCAGTCAGCAGTAGCAGGTGGTACATCCTTGGCCAATAATTCTTCCTCCCGCTTCTCCCATTTCGGTATAGCCTTGATGTAACCACCGATGTCGAGATGGTGGTGGTATTTCTTCTTCTGTGCATTCATCTTGTTCTTTTGGCTCGTGGCTTGGCCTTCCGCTGACAGTTTGTACTCCTCAAACGCTTCCTAGTGATCCGCCAGCTTAGGAAATAGATTGAAGTCAGGTCTTTGTCCTTTCAGCACATACTTGGCATTTAGAGACGACTTCCATGACTGAAATACGGTTGCTATCTTTTTTAAAGTGTATTTCTTTACTTTGTCTTCGAATCCTTCAGGGAATTTGAAATTGTCCTTAATATCTGCCCGCAGTAGGTCCTTGGTATCTTGAGGGACTTCAGCCTATTTCTGGATGCTAATTGGGATGTGGTCCCTTACATGGTAACCACAAGCGTTGTTGAATGGGCCAATTGCTGAAAGAGGGGCAACCGGCATCCCGTCGGAGTTAACGTCGGTAAAGACATGCTTTGTCGATGGCTTCTTGTTAGGTCCTCGCTTCGATTGATTGCTCAATGTACCCTGCTTAAAATACAGAAACATATGAGCGTGTTAGAGTATTTTATATTGGTTGAAAGGCGACATGTACTAGGGCATTATTGTGGTATTACCTCGCTGGCCCCAGTGTCCACGGCTTCACCGGAACTACCGGCAGTAGTGTTAGCGTCACCTTGGTTCACGGCCTCATCGGCAGCATTGTTATCGGTCGCCTCGGCAATAGCATTAGCGTCACCTTCGTCGTATCCTCTGATGCTACCCTGCGCGGTCGAGTCTAGCAGGAACTATTCTTCCTCATCGAAAATAGGGTCAGCATGGCCTAATTGCTCTATCTATATATCATAATTACGAAACAATGTTAAATTAGTATTGCTACTTATGCACATATCTTAATTGTGAAACAATGTTACATATGATTCATGACTCTCTATCACTCTCTCTCTCTCTCTCTCTCTATATATATATATATATATCTATCTCTCTCTATCTCTCTCTATATCTCTCTCTCTAAATCTCTCTCTATCTCTCCGTATCTCCCTATCTCTCCCTATCTCTCTCTCTCTCTCTCTCTCTCTCTCTCTCTCTCTCTCTATCTCTCTCCCTATCTCTCTCTATCTCTCCCTATCTCTCCCTATCTCTCTCTCCCTATGTCTCCCTATATATCTCTCTTTATCTCTCTCCATCTCTCTCTATCTCTCTCTCTCTATATCTCTCTCTATCACTCTCACTATCTCTCCCTATCTGTCTCTATCTCTCCCTATCTGTCAGGCTCTCCCTATCTGTCTATCTATTTCTCAATTTTTCCCGTTGGGACATTTCATCGAACACCCTGTGTGCAGTCATAAAACAGAGGGAGAGTGCGGCGTGGGCGTGGCCAACCTAGGTCCTCTGGGGGATTGGGGGGAGCGGAGGTTTGTCGTTAGGTCGACGATGCGGTGGAGGTCCAACGGCGAGGCTGCGACGAGGGCGCGCGCACGGCGGTAAAGAGGCAACGAGCGCGGAGTGGGGGCTCGACGGAGAGACACGGCGATGAGGGCACGCGCACGGTGGAAGAGGCATCGAGCGCGGCGTGAGGGCTCAACGGAGAGACGGCGGCGCGATAGAGGAGTGAAGCGTGCGATGGCTTGGGACATAGAAAAATTTTGGGGAGAGTGAAGCACGCGGGGAAGACGATCTGAAATATATAAGAAACCCCCTCTACAAGCGGTTAGTAATATGAATCCTTTGTAAAGGAGCCTCTACAAGCGGTTCGTAATACATCTCGTATTACGAACCGCTTGTAGAGGCTCCTTTACAAGGGGTTCGTATTATGAACCGCTTGTAGAGGTCCTCTTCGACAAGGGGTTTGTATTACGAACCGCTTGTAGAGGCCCCCCTTTACAAGGGGTTCGTATTACGAACCGCTCGTAGAGATTCTCTTCTATTACGAACCGCTTGTAGAGGGGTTTTCAGGAGCAAGGAAAGCCTCTTTATTCTTCCTTTTTATTAAACTTTTATTAAAATGTTTTTAATTTCAGTACTTGTGTTTCATATTTTATTAAAATGTTTAAAATTTCATTGCTTAATTTCTATAGATGCTTCAAATATACAACTTTCACTAAAATTTGAAAAAAATGCTTTCTTCCTTTTTATTAAACTTTTATTAAAATATTATTAATTTCAGAACTTGTGTTTCATATTTTATTAAAATGTTTAAAATTTGATTGCTTAATTTCTATAAATGCTTCAAATATACAAGTTTCATACAGGAGCACATCTTAACAAGTCACATATTTTGTCTTTACAAGTGTGCCTTCGTTATGATCGTGGCGTATATACGGAGCATCAACATCTGTGTCATTCAGGACACTTATGTCGACATCCACCGCAAAAGGAGGGAGCTCGTCTGTGACGTCCTCAACTCCGACAATCCTTCGTTTGCCTTGGAGAACAACGTGTTGCTTTGGCTTGTCCTTCTGCTTCTTAGGTTTGCTGGACATGTCCATTACGTAGAAGACCTGTCTCACATCATTGGCGAGAACGAATGGTTCGCATCTATAGCCGACTTGTGTGAGGTCTACGATTGTCATGCCATATTTGTCTATCTCCACACCGCTTAAACCCAGTTTGACCCATTGGCACTTGAATAGAGGGACCTTTAAAGGTCCATAGTCAAGCTCCCAAATCTCTTCTATGAAACCATAATATATGTCCACCTTACTAGTGTTGTCCGCGGCGTCTATACGGACACCGCTGGTTCGTGCTCATCTTATCATGAGATTTCGTGTAAAATGTGTAACCATTTATCTCGTACTCCTTGGATGTCACGATTTCACTAGATGGTCCCCGAGCCAGGTGTTGCAATTGTTCATTGTCTGACCCTTTGGAAAGGATGTAGTTTTGTAACCAAACGCCGAATGAATCCATGTGCCTCAGTGTTATCCAATCCTCAGACCTCCATAGGAATTCGTGGTGTAGAATACTCTTGTGCTGAAGGACATAAGGGGCCACTACAGTAGATTGTTTCAGAACCATGAAATGTGCTTGTTTAAAAGTAAGAAGATCATTGCATGCAATTGCTTTCCGTCCTAGTGTCCCTTTTCCCATAGCCTCCCCTCATGGCGTGATATAGGGACACCAATCGGATTTAGATCATTAATGTAATCCACACAAAACTCAATCACGTCCTCCGTGCCATACCCGTCGGCTATGCATCCTTCCGGATGAGAACGGTTATGGACATACCTCTTTAGGACACTCATGTACCTCTCGAAAGGAAACATGTTGTGCAGAAACACAAGTCCGAGAATACCTATCTCCTTGACAATGTGAACAATGAGATGAACCATAATATCAAAGAATGCGGGAGAAAAGATCATCTCAAAGCTAACCACACTTTGTACCATGTCATCCTGCAACTTACTTAGTTTATCTAGATCAATAACCTTCTGGGAAAGCGCGTTGAAAAATGAACACAGCATCGTGATTGTCCCCCAAACCCACTTGGGCAAAATACCTCTCACAGCCACTGGGAGCAACTGTGTCATCAACACAAGACAGTCATGGGATTTCAGGTAGACAATTTTATTCTTTTTCATGTTTATGAGTCTCTTTACATTCGAGGAGTATCTGGAAGGGACCTTGACACTGTTCAAGCACTCTATCATGCTTTTTTTCTCTTCTTTGCTTAGAGTGTAGCTCGTAAGATGTAGATAATGTTGTCCTTTCTCTGTCTTTTCTGGATGTAGATCGTTCCTCAGTTCCAAAAGTTTTAGATCCCTCCGAGCTTGTAGTGTATCTTTCGATTTGCCGTACATATCTAATTATCCTAGCAGGTTCATGCAAACATTCTTCGTGATGTGCATGAAGTAAAGTGAGTGACGGACCTCTAAAACTTTCCAATAAGGCAAGTCCCAAAATATTGACTTCTTCTTCCACATGGGTGCCTGACCTTCCTCATTCGGGACAGATTTGCTCCCAGAACCCTTTCCAAATACTACTTTTAGATCCTTTACCATTGCAAACACACGCGGACCACTTTGATGCTCAGGCTTAGCATGAAGGTCTGGTTTCCCGTTAAAATTCCTGCCTTTCTTCTGCCACGGGTGCCTCGTAAGAAGAAACCTATGGTGGCCCATGTACACAACCTTCTGAGTGTTTTTGAGGTACATGCTGTCTGTTTCATCTAAGCACTGCACGCAGGCTCTATATCCTTTTATAGTTAGGCCGGACAGGTTACCAAGCACCGGTCAGTCATTGATGGTTACAAACAATAATGCACGTAGGGTGAAATACTGCCTTTTGTGCTCATCCCATACCCGTATACCATCCTTCCACAACGTTACAAGATCTTCAACCAATGGTTTTAGATAGATATCGATGTCGTTTCTGGGTTTCTTGGGGCCTTGGATCAACAACGACATCAATATGTATTTTCACTTCGTGCACAACCAAGGAGGAATGTTATAGATACATAGTGTAATAGGGCAGGTGCTATGGCTGCTGCTCAACTCGCCGAAAGGATTCATAGCATCGATACTCAACCCAAATCTTATGTTTCTCACCTCATCTGCAAAGTGCGGGTATGTTCGATCGATTTTCCTCCACTGGTAGCCATCAGCGGGATGTCTAAGCATCCTGTCGTCCTTACGCTCTTCTTTGTGCCAACGCATCATCTGGGCATGCGCTTTGTTAGCAAACAGACGCTTCAATTAGGGGATGACAGGAAAATACCATACCACCTTAGCGGGAGGTCTCTTCTTCGTACGCTCCCCATCTTTTCACTTGGGTCGTCACGCTTCATCTTATAACGTGATTCTTTGCACACTGGACAAACATCAAAATCCTCATAGTCATTGCGATACAGGATACAATCGTTAGGACATACATGTATCTTCTGTACTTCTAATCTCAAAGGACATATGACTTGCTTGGCTTCATATGTAGATTCAGGCAGAGTGTTATCTTCCGGAAGCAACTTCTTTATGACTGATAACAACTCATCGAATCCCTTATCTGAGACACCATTCGTGGCTTTCCATTGCATTAGTTCGGTGTGGTGCGCAGCTTTTGTGGCCCCGCCTACGCTTTGGGTACAAAGGAGTCCCGTGGTCCTCTAACATGCGCTGGAACTTATCGAATTGTCTTTCATCTGTGTAGTCTCCCTCTCCGTCATGAAGCATCTGGTCTAGCTCATCATCACCAAACTCCCCGAGTGTATCTTCCACGAAACAGTATTGCGTGGCGTCTAGGATACTGTTCAAACCCTCTTCTTCTTCCTCGTCTTCTTCATCGTCTTCCTGGCTAATCCCCTCTACTTCGCCATGGTTGGTCCAACAGGTCTAGTTTGGCATGAATCCTCTCATGATCAAATGGTTCATAACCTGTCATCAGTAGGAGTGCTCCTTCTCATTCTTGCAGTCTACACACGGACAACATATGTAGCTGTCTGGAGGCAAGAAGGCAACGGCAGCATCCAGAAAACCCTGCACGCCATCAATAAACTCTCTAGAGCGACGGTCTGTATTGTACATCCATTGCCGGTTCATCTACACTAGGTTATATTTTATTAAAAAAATATAGTTAAATTTAAGAATCTAAAGCTCACAAGCACTTAGATCTACCTTTCTAATTACTTTTTGTTCTTCTTCAGTCTACAATTAACGACAATATTTTTTTGCTGCAACAAAAAACCTCCACCTACACTAATTCTTTATTGTCCTTCTACATTTATTAGTTACATTTATTAATTATTTTTTATCCTTCTACAATTTTGAACTAAATCTATCTAATTATTTTTTCCCTTTCTACCTTTGTAATTATTTTTATCCTTATACATTTTTACCTAAACCTAACTAATAATTTTTTACCTTTCACATTTATTGAACTAAAAATAACTAATTGTTACATTTTTTAATTATTTTTTATCCTTCTACAATTTTTAACTAAATCTAACTACTTATTTTTTCCCTTTCTACTTTTTATTTTTTTATCCTTCTAATTGTTTCCTTTTTTTATTTCATACACCAAAAATTAGTTCCTTGCAAACCTACATCTACCTAATTTATCGTTACATTTTGAATCCTAAAGCAAACAACTTAATTTTGAGATCAACTCCCTAAAATTAAAGATCAAGCTAGCTAGTAAACAAGTTAGCTAGCTAGCAAACAAACAAACAAACTTTTCAGTGCAAGCTAGCTAGCAAACAAACACCTTTCAACAAGAAAAAATCAACATTTCTCCACATCCAATGCAAAAAAAACAACAATACTTAGATGAGAAGGATGTTAACATGATGTTACTAACCTTGAAACACTTAATTTGGAGTTAAATCGCCTCAATTGAATATTTAGGCAGCACCTCTCCTTGAACAGTAGCTTGGCCCTTCCTGTTAACCCTTCCTGTTCAGCTAGCTCCGCGCCCTCGGGGAGGAGGAAGATGTTTAAATGCGTTGGGCGGGATGGCTTCTAGAACCGGTTTGAGACACAAACTGCGTCTAGAGCTTGACTTTTACAACCAGTTTGTGTCTCAAACCGGTTCTGGAAATCCACAAACAGTTTGGGACACAAACCGGCTGTAAAGATGGGACTTTACACGTAGTTCGTGTTTCAAACCGCTTCTAGAAGCCCTCTCCTGCCTTGCCCACGAACCGGTTCTGGTACGAACATAACAACGGGTTGGCACCGAACCGCTTCTGATGGGTCGGTTATGATGCCTACTTCTATAGTAGTGTGACTAGAGAGTGGAGCAGTACTGGTCTTCTCAGCCACGAGACGGGCAGAAATGGAACCATGTGGTACGTAGTTGTACCTCAAAGATTTCGCAAAAGCGAGTGACTACATGGCAGGCAGCCTCCAGTATGGCCAAATTAAATTGGCGAAAGGTGTGCTATTCCAGAGGCAAAGAATTGTCGACGGCTTTCTCTACTGGCAGCGACATAGCACTACTAGAAAACTGACCTTTCATACCGGCACATCAGTACCGATTGGATTGGAACCGATACTAATAGTGGCATCAATCCTGGTTCATTGGGTACAGGGCAGTAGTCCCGGTTGGAGCCACGAACCGGTACTGATGCCCTCGCATTAGTCCTGGTTGGAGCCACGAACTAGTACCGAAGGCACGGGGTAAATTAGTCCCGGTTCGTAACACGAACCGGTACTGATGCCCTCTCATTAGTCCCGGTTCGTGTTAAAAACCGGTACTGATGCCTCGTTTCAGGAAAGTTCAAAAGGAATGCATATTCTATCTATATCAGTACGCGATGGTGGGTGGGTTGGTTAGAATGTTGAGGCTAGAGTCACGAGGCTAGAGTCACAAGGTTGTGGGTTCAAGTCCCGCTTCTCCCATACATTCTTAACATTTTTAAACATTTCCTAGTACTATTCAGTACCGGGTGAGGGAACCGGGACCCGGATGGCTTGTACCGGTTCAAAAACCGGTACTAAAGCCAGTTACGAACCGGTACTAAAGGTGAGTTCTCTAGTAGTGTAGGTTGTCACTTCCCAGGCAACAATAGTGTCAAGCATGACCTTCTTTCCCTAAAATCGCAGTTCCTGAGGGTACCTAAGGTGTCAGAGGAGTCGTCGGAGTATATGGATGCTTACACTAGGCGTTCCTTCCAGGTCTCTAGTGTGTTGAAAGCTATCAGCTCCTTCGGGTACAAGGATCGGCATCTGAAGTTCATTTGTGCCAAAATTCAAATTGTAAACAAATAAAGAGGATAAAAGGGAATAGCAATCAGATAAGTAAAGAGTGAGCCATCAGTAGAAGTTGTAAAGATTTCTTTAAAAGTTGTTATACTTGTAAAATACGTAAGATCCTGAGCTGCTGACCAGAGGGGATAGGGTTGCTACAGTCGTATGGACTGATACTAGCTCTGTCGGCCCCTGATTCTGCGAACCAGAAACCATTGTGCCAACTGCACTATCCTAGAATCTATCTTGCTAGCGCGACATAGTTACATACAGAATTGCTAGATCATCTCATACATAACGTTACAATGACCCTTATTACATTAAACAAGATACATAGTGGGTCAGTTTTTATAGGCCATTTGGCCAAATATTACAATACCAAAAGGTACTCTTATCAGAGTCTAACAAATAAGGAAACATAAATAAAATAGAAGTGTCAGGCCTTGAGGCTGTGCCAAATCCTTTAGAAAAGCGACTAGAGTCCTGCCTAGCACCCATCCTGGTCGTTAGCCTTGATGTCCTCGTCTTCATCGCAGTAGTCCAGATCCTCATTAGCATTATCTTCACCTAAAAGAGTGAGTGGGTGCAATGGTGGGCGTGCAATCAAACTGTGCTCGCGAGGCAGCACCCTACCTAGTGCAATTAATGATACAAGCTTGTTTGGTGAGGCTATGGTTCTTTTATTTGTATAAAGCTAGAGTTGCAATACATTATAGCTAGAAATCCTATGACTTAGCCAGTTTATCAATTCAGTTTAAAAGAAGCACTATGCTAATAATATGCTATGTTCAAACTCTAGAGGTTTCAACATTCGGTTCTCATTCCCATCGCTATAGGACATGATCCTCGATTCAGGCTCGTACTCATTCCTATTGCTATGGGACATGATCCTTGTCTTAGGCACTACTACAGAAATGGTCATCCGTGCCCCCCATCACTGCCAGTTAGGCTAGAACCCGCAGTGATAACTTATCACTACCGGTTCGTAAGTCTCAGCGACGAAAAATCGGTTGTGCGCTTGAGAACCGGCAGTGATAGGACTTATCACTGTTGGTTCGTTGCTCAAACTGACAGTGAACTACTGCCGGTTCTTTAAGCTTCCTGCAACCTGTAGTAAAAGAATTTATCACTGCCGGTTCTTGGCTAGAACCGACGGTGATAATTCTAAAGTTCGTTGCTCAAACCGACAGTGAAATATCACTGCCGGTTTGAAAAATGAATCGGCAGTGATAAGTCCTATCACTGCTGGTTCTTTATGCTTCCCGCCTCCAATTTTCAATCAGTAGTGAAAGAATTTATCATTGCCGGTTCTTGGCTAGAACCGACAGTGATGACAATAGGCCGGTTCTTGACAAGAACTGGTAGTGATAACTTATTACTGCTGGTTTGAGACAAGAACCGGCAATGATAACTTATCACTTGAAAGGTATGCATATCCTCTATAAGTTAGATTGTGAGATTGGCTGGCATGGTTAGAAGGGTGAGGGTAGAGTGGAGAGGTCATAGGTTCAAGTCCTGGGTAACACAACATTTGTATTTCATGCGAAAACGTGTCCTAATAACCTATAGTAGGTGGTAGATGATTAGGATATAGATTCCGGGCATAAAAAATATTTTTCTATTTTTCACACCAATTTTTAAGCCTAAATTCGTGATAGTCCTTATCACTGCCAGTTCCACAACCGGCAGTGATAAGTGGGGACCGGCATTGATAAGGAAGCAGTGATAACCTGGGTTATCTAGGTTATCACTGCCGCTTACGCAGTTCCGGTTCAAAAACCGGCAGTGGTGCCAGTTTTGAACCGGCACTGATGTGGTGTTCTGTAGTAGTGAGGGTAAACTCATTCCATCGCTCTGGACATGAGGACCTTCAATTAATAAATTGGTGGACTTGTACCCATAACTATGGCGTACTATCCGCAAATATAGAAAGCCCGTGCCCATAGCTATGGCGCACGTCTCCCAAAATATATGGTGGTAGACTCGTTCTCATCGCTATAAAAAACGGTTCCCTTGAGCTCAACTATGACCAGGATTCATAGATCCTAATATCATCATCAGCATAAATCAAAGTGTTTGATTGACCAACATTCACACTTAAGAAGAAATGGCACCCGAGTGCATGAGCTTTGACCTGGGCTTATCTGGTGCAAGGGATGCTCAGGAATCAGGGCCTTACACACCACCATAGTTTATGTACTCGAGATTCAGCATGCCAATTTAGTTCCGCAAGGTTTTAGCATTCAGATGCTGCAACGATGTGGCCAAAGTAGACGGAGTCTGATCATGACACACACCATGGAAATGATGAGACTGACCCATGCGAGGTACTTGCTCCGTTTATGCTGACAATCTAGACCAGTGACTACATACCATTGCAGCGTTGATAGCAAGCTATACTGGTGCAATGTTGATGGATCGATCTGTCATGCTATTACCGCATCCGTTTGATGGCCAAGATCAACACAATTTGACACTACACTTAGCCAGCTCTAAGCATTTCCAAAGACTCACAAGTTAGGGAGGTGTAATCTATTTCTTAGGAATTTAAATGACAAGGTAGGAAATTCATACCATAGATAGGGTTGTGTTTACTAACACAGTTTATCAAGTGGGTTCTAGCTAGACTAGCTCTATTAGATTTGCATTAAAGAGAGTAATACTTGAAAAGTAAGCATGCAATTTCATATAGTAAAAGGATATAGTAATTTAATAAGAACTAGGTTATAACTATGGTCTATGAATATTGGCTCACCTAGATCGTGGATGTTGAAGTCGGGGTCTTGATCTTTAGACTGCTCTTCTGTAACTTCAGGATCTATCGCCAAGAATCAAAGCTAGAATATATATATATATATATATATATATATATATATATATGCAGAGAGAGAGAGAGTTGGGCTACAGTGCTTTATGAAGCACGGAAGACGCCGTGCTTCGCGTCTAATTTTATAAATCCGAGACTCAAATCTCTTATATGACCAAATTTCATAGATTTTTGAATTTTTTTGCTATTTGTTTTGTATTTTTGAAAATCACCGATATATATAACCACTAAAATAGACCCGGTGCGGAGTGTCAAACCCGGCGAATTAGACCTGATTGCATCTCATGCATCATATTTCTGGCATATCTTGGTGTATATCTGTTTTGTTTGATTCTTATCAAGGTAACACACACACAAACACACACTTATCAAGGAAGTCCTATAAGTTCCTCAACAAATGTGCTAGAGTATGCCATGCATGTATATGTGTCTAAAATACCCTTACACAGAATCCTCATAATTTTAAGTACATATTATACATTAAAATAACCATTCAAGCATTTTTAAATATAAGTCCAAGAAGGGGTTTTGCATTTTTATTAATTCATTTATAAAGACCATAAGAGGTTTAATATTTTTATTTGGTCTTAGACCTTCTGTAATATTTACATAAAAATGATCATGATTTTTAGAGGTCAAATAGTATTTTTAATAAATAGAAAACTATTTCTAGAATTTCTTTATACAAGAAAAAGCCCAAAGATAGGTACTTTGATTTTTGAGGGGTAAAAGAGTAACAACACAAGACATTATATTTTTCCTAAGTTCAATATAGTATCTAGTATTTTCCAAAAAAATTTCATAATTTTAGAAGTCGTTTTCTATTTTATAATAAATCATATGTAGTTAAAGGATTATTTAAATAGGTAAAGTTCTAAAAAATCAACAAAACAAACGTTGGGCCGAGCCCACTATTGACCAGACATAGGCTAACCACTATGCTGCCCAAGCCTATCATGTAAATGTATTTTGCAGAATATGTCTCCTCTAAACCTGACGGGTGGGTCCATAGGATATTTCAACCGTTTAACCATAGTGGGTCCCATTAGTCAATGAATCAATAGGTATGAATCCATTTTAAAAGATTTCTATAATAAGGGAGGGCCTATTTGTCATTGACAAAACAAGCATAGTGTTTAAAAATATGACATCATGATGATGTCACCCTTCTTCATCCTCTGGTCAGACGCGTTGCAGTGGAAAAATCTCTGGCTCGTCGGTGATTCTGGCCACGGAGGCACAAGTGCATGGGGGTATGGGCTTCAGTGTGTCCTCCTGCAACAGCGACCACCGACGGCGGGGCTAGAGATGGCTGGATGTGGCGGCGCTAGATGCGGGCTGACAAGGTAATGGCGAAGGGTGTATCTCCAAGCTAAACCAGAGCATGCATGAGCAAGAGGAAGCCTAGAAGATGCTCACGTAGGGGTCTGCAAGATGGGGGGAGGCTCGAGGCGAGTTGTCGCTATGGAGGTGGACAACGCTGGTGACCCCCGATAGTTCGACGGTTGGCTTCAAGGTGGGAGTAGGTTAGTCATGTTTCTAGGAAGATCTAGGTGCAAGGAATTGGCACTGGACTCACCGACGGTGATGGGAACCGAAGAGGGGATCTCGGCCAATGGTGCGGGAAAACTCATCTCCAGCGTGATCGGGGTGTCTTCGGTTGATTCAACATGGAACAACAGAGGGGGAAGGGTTGCACGGTGGTAGCATGCTTGAGTCGTGGGGTTCACCGTTGTTGTGAAATCGAGGCGTCGGAGTAGGGCGATACAGGTTAGGCAGAGTGACGTAAAGAAAGTAAGCTAGGGCCTAGGATTTATGGATCCAGATCCTCTCATGATGTCCGAGAGCTATAGTACTGTGACATTGCCTCGATGCTAGCCGCTGGATCAAAAGCACACGGACGAGATCTAATGCTATAGTACTAGTGAACAGTGTCTCACTACAGTGATTTGATACAGTACCTTTGCTACAGTAAAAGGTATCGTTGCTACAGTGCCCTCTGCCATTGCCCCTCACACATTGCACTATGCTTCTCTGAAGCAATGTCAGAGGATATGCATCTAGGATTTATAGGCGCCGGAGGAGGTCGAGGTGACTTGCGGGAGGGGGTAGCTTGAAGAAAAAGCATGTTCCAGGGCGTAGGGAGAGGGAGAGACATTGAACAAGAGGGAGAGAGCCGACATTAGGTGCATCTAGTGGCGAGAAAGGCATTGTCCTTGTCGAAGATTGAATAGGAGGGGAGCACGTCCTTCCAACCTTGAGCCAATAGGGAGGGGATTTCCGAGGAGGAGGATGGCGAAGGGGAGGGAGCAAGGACAGGGATGGCGCAGCCGTCGGTTCGATTCCTTGGTGGCACAGTGACCATGCGATCAGAGGTGGGAGAGCACGGTGTGGGCACGGTCGGTGCGCTGGCAAAGAGAGAGTGAGAGCGAACAGGAAGGAGGGGCGAGTGGTGTAGGCTAGCACAGAGCACGGTATGCAAAGGCACTATGTGAACGTCGCACGGGCACAGCATACTAGGCATGGGTGCAGAGCGAGACGGCCGTGTCAGGCGTGTCACGAAAAAGTTAGGGGCGATACAGCCTGGTCAGTGGAGTGGACAGTGCCAAGGTTATGACATATATAGAGCACGTGGGCGGTGCATGAGCATAGCGAGGGTGGCCAAGCTGTGGTATGACCTTCGTGGCCTTGGCGCGGGCACGAGTGATGCACGGAAGGGCATGGCATCGGGTGGTGGCATGATCGAAGGAGCACTAAAAGAGTTTTAGAGGTTCAAAAGTTGGTTTGAACATATTTAGAATCTTTCTACGGTCTGCACTGTTTACAATTCTTTCATGCTCTCTTCTCTTTACCATGCGATAGGTCAGTGAGGACAACATGGGCCCCGGGTATTCAAAGACATACGATTGGATGTACCATCTCCTTGGGTCGAGTCGCATGGATCTTCTAGAAGACGGGCCTGGAGGCTGGCGCAGCCTGACTTGCTCCATAAGGAAACGAGTCCGTATTCTACTCGAATATGTAGGGATAGGCGTAACCGACTCGGTTATATCTCTATCTTTCTTATACGGATTAGGAAACATATCGGTAACCCTACCCCTTACACTATATAAAGGGGGTCGGGGTCCCTAGATGCAGACATCTACATCATATTCTTCATTGTCTGTTCTCGTGCCATCTCGACGAGGGCATACATTGTAATCAACACCCACCAT
Organism: Olyra latifolia; assembly: GCA_036346145.1. Classification (NCBI taxonomy): domain Eukaryota; kingdom Viridiplantae; phylum Streptophyta; class Magnoliopsida; order Poales; family Poaceae; genus Olyra; species Olyra latifolia. The sequence goes on from CM070531.1 coordinate 20,144,593, forward strand.
ACAATCAACAAGCACAGGAGTAGGGTATTACCTCACCTTGAGGGCCTGAGCCTGTATAAATCCGGCTCCCTGTGCTACCATCGTAGTTGTGATCTTTCGCATAGCCCTATAAAATATATTGCCAACACAAATCATCGACAGTTGGCGCGCCAGGTAGGGGATAGCGTCACGATCAACTTCATCGACTTCGATGGCTTCCATCGGCGAAATCGTCTTCACCTACGCCCCCGGCCAAGGTTTTGTCTTCGGAGATCTCGGCTTTCTTGCCCGCGACTTCGGGGAACTTCGGTTGTGTGAGCCGAACTACGTTCGGTCCACATACTACCGGGGGAGGCAGTACACGACTCCGTCCGAGCTTCACCACCTCAGGATCTCTCCTTCGGATTTCGATCCGGAAGAGATCCAATCTGATGATGACGATTCCGGCTGGCTTACCGTTGGACTCCCCTTCGGTTTCCGTCGGGATCACGCGCCTTTGGCTTTATCAGTTCCTTTTGCTGACGAAGAACCAAGTGGCGATGTTGTTCCTAATCTAGATCACGATCAGATCTAGTCGGGAATTACAACTCCTCCAATGTGGTTCGCCCCGTTCGGAAAGGGAAATTCAGCCACTATTATCCATGATATAACATGCCAACTTTTCCGATCCGGGCTAAGGAGCGGAGCACAACAAGCACACACTGGCACGAGCTTCCTGAGTTCCAGCTCGGGGATAACTCTGACCAGATCAATTTCCCTAGTGGACGACAGGATGCTATTCGGATTGCCCAATTCGGCTGCTGGATTTCAGCAGATCTATTCTGCCAAATCTCAGTCGGGTTTACTTCTGACAAAAGATCCATCACGGGAAGTGGGAGTCATAATTACTCCCATTGACGAACCAACGAATCGGGATCGGTTGAGCCTCTCTTACTTGGAGTCCGAGTCGGAGGAGAGCGTCAACGTGTTCCCCGATTTCCGCGGCATCTATATGGTGGATGGACAAGCCTCCGGATCGGCTCGGTGTCCCTTAGAGGAGGCGGGAGCTGAACAAAACCGCGGAGGTGGAGAAGATCTGCGTGACAGATTGCGCGGTCGTGCACGTGAAGTCCAAGAGGAATTACTTCAAGTTCGTATGGGAGATCACTCGGTCTTCCGTACGCCACAAGAGAACATCCTCGCATGTAAGACCCTCTTGGATACTGTTGGCCCTTTGCTTGGAGAAAACAGCCTCGTGGCGCCGATCATGGACCAGATCAAAGCCATGGTGACGGCAGCGGCAGTCCAAGGCACTCGGGATCAGCAGGCCGACTCGGCCAGAAGTCAGACTGCTACGAGTAACACTCGGCGCAGTCGGCGCACACCCGTCCGCGGGCAGGATGATCGCCGGAGCGGAAGCCGTGACCTCCGCCTCGACATCGAGGCTCCGCGGAGGGAGCGGGTGGAAGGCGGGGGATGTCGCCAAGATGACGGTGATAGTTCCGGTCGACGCTATGATCATCGTGACAACCATGTGGCATGTCGCAACAATCGGCGCTATACCCCACCGCGCCGGATTCTTCCCCGTCAGTCTCCTCCCCCTGGGGATGGATCGATTGATGGAATCAAGGCGTTCACACCCCGACTTCGTCAGGTAAACTGGCCCGAAGGATTTAACCCTAAGGGAATAGTTAAATTTGACGGGGAGCGGGACCCAGAAGCATGGTTGCAGATTTACTCTCTTGTAATCAAAGCCGTAGGTGGAGGGTTCGACGTGTTGGCAAATTATCTGCCCGTCATGCTAACTCCTCCGACTCAGGGCTGGCTCGCAGGCGTTCCAGAAAGTTCAATCGACTCCTGGGGAGAGCTTTGCGACCAATTCGTCGCTAATTTTCAGGGCACTTACGAGAAGCCTGGAACCCAATGGGACCTTTATCAGGTTCATCAGAAAAAAAAGATGAATCTTTAAGGGACTTCATTCGGCGCTTCACGAAGAAGAAGAACACTATCCGAGAGATTTCCGAAGCGGTCGTCGTCGCGGCCTTTCAAAAGGGAGTTTGTGACCCTGACCTAATCAAGAAGATGTCTCGGAAGCCCCCAAATACCATCAAGGAGATGTTCGCCTTGGCGGACTGATATGCTGCCGCCTCGGACGCTCTCGCCGAGCGTCAGGAGGACCACCCGAGCAAAAACGAAGGCAAGAAAGACAAGCCCGAGCCGTCCTCCAAGAAGGACAAGAAGCGCAAGGGTGAAGAACTGGTGGCTGCTGTGGATCATGGGCGATAGAGGCCGCCTCGGTCCAACGACTACAACAAAGTACTGGAGGCGCCGTGTCCTTTCCATCCAAATGGAAAGCATGCGGCAAAAAACTGCAATGTTTTGAAGAAGTTCGCTGAGGAGCACAACAAGGATACTCCGAAGGACGCCAAACAAGACGACAAGCGAGACCTCCTCAGGGTGATGCTTACCAAGAAACCAAGCGCGAGCTCAACTACATATACGGGGGATCGGATGCATACGAATCCAAGCGTAAGCAAAAGCTCGCCGCTCAAGAAGTCAATGCAGCTACTCCGGTGACCCCTGAGTACCTTTGATGGTCCGAGGTTCCGATCATATTTGATCGCTCGGATCATCCTGATCACATCCCTTGCCCAGGAAGATATCCACTCATCCTGGAAGCTGTGGTATGGGGTGTCCGACTGCGTAAGGGCCTGGTCGATGGCAGGAGCGGATTGAATATCCTTTTCGCCAAGACCTTCGATGACATGAAGATTCCAAGGACGGTGCTCTAGAAGACGGACGCACTGTTTCATGGCATAATTCCGGGAACATCATCAGTGCCGATCGGGAAAATCTCTCTTCCGGTCACTTTCGGCACTCAGGATAATTACCGGACGGAAAACCTCAACTTTGAGGTGGCTGATTTTGAGACTGCGTATCACGCAATCTTGGGAAGGCCGGGCTTGGCTAAACTCATGGCCGTTCCACACTACGCCTATATGGCCATGAAGCTGCTAGGTCCGCGGGGCGTAATCACGGTCCGCGGAGATGTCAAGTTTTCCCATCACCTTGATAGGGAAAACTGTGATTTCACCCAGTCAAACGAAGCGGCTACCGAGTTGGACAAGATCCGGTAGGTGGCCACCGCTATTCCCGATGAGGACGACCTACCGAACAAGAAGCCATCTAAATCAGGCATCAAGCCTGACGAAGATGTCAAGCGTATTTCGCTCGACCCGTCCGATTTAGCCAAAACAGCTCTGATCAGGAAAGGGCTCGATCCGAAATAGGAAGAGGTGCTCGTCACCTTCCTTCAAGCGAATCGGGGCATCTTCGCTTGGAAGCCATCCGACATGCCAGGTGTCTCAAGGGAGGTGATTGAGCACTCCTTAAGTGTACACGACAAAGCCAAGCCGATCAAGCAGCGGCTGCGTCGGTTCACGTAAGATCGGAAGAAAGCCATCAAGACGGAGATCACCAAGCTTTTAGCCACTGGCTTTATAAGGGAGGTGCTCCACCCCGATTGGTTGGCAAATCCGGTACTTGTACAAAAGAAAAACGGTACTTGGCGTATGTGCGTCGATTACACCGACTTAAATAAAGCATGTCCTAAGGATCCGTTCGGACTTCCTCGCATCGACCAAGTGGTTGATTCCACTGCCGGTTACGAGCTTTTGAGCTTTCTGGACGCCTTCTCGGGCTATCACCAGATCAGCTTGAAGGAAGAAGATTGTATTAAGACTTCGTTCATCACTCCGTTCGGGGCTTTCTGCTACGTCACCATGCCCTTCAGAATGAAGAACGCCGGAGCAACGTACCAGCGTTGCATTCAACGATGTTTCCACAACCAGCTTGGGCGTAACATGGAAGCATACGTTGATGATGTTGTCGTCAAGTCTCGGGTAACCTCCGACCTGGTCACCGACTTATCGGAGACATTCGAGAGCTTGTCGGCATACAACATGAAGCTAAACCCGGAGAAGTGTGTCTTCGAGGTCCCTTCGGGAAAGCTACTCGATTTCGTGGTGTCTCACCGCGGAATTGAGGTTAACCCGGAAAAGATCAGAGCTATCATGGAGATAGCTCCCCCAACATGCCCAAGGGACGTCTAGCGTCTGAATGGGTGCATGGTGGCACTTGGCCGATTCATCTCGCAGCTCGGCGAGCGTGGGTCGCCCTTCTTCAAGCTATTGAAGAAGCAACACGACAAGTTTGTCTGGACACCCGAGGCACAAAAGGCTTTTGAGGATCTCAAATCGTTCCTCACTTCGCCACCTGTCTTGGCATCTCCCACACCACAGGAACCGTTTCTGCTATATATTGCCGCCACCACTCATGTAGTGAGCGCCGCGGTGGTAGTGGAACAGGAAGAACACGGACGCATCTACAAGGCTCAACGTCCGGTTTACTTCGTCAGCGAAGTATTAGGCGAGTCCAAGGTACGCTATCCGCACGTGCAAAAGCTTCTGTATGCGGTTCTGATTGCCTCTCGGAAACTAAAGCACTACTTTCAAGAACGTCCAATTTTGGTGATCACTTCTTTCCCTATTGGAGACATGTTCCATAATCGAGAAGCCACTGGGAGAATCGCTAAGTGGTCAGTAGAACTGGGGCCTTCGAGCTCTCGTTCAAGCCACGCAGCGCCATAAAGTCGCAAACACTCGCTGACTTTGTTGCCGAGTGGACGGAGATGCAGGCTCCCCTAGCCGTCGAAGAGGCCGAGTAATGGAACATGTACTTCGATGGGTCTCTCCGACGACAAGGTGCGGGGGCTAGTATTGTTCTCTTATCACCTGGAGGCGAACGACTCAAGTATGTCCTCCAGATTCATTTTCCAGCTTCAAACAACGTGGACAAGTATGAGGCTCTCATCCACGGGCTCCGTATTGCCATATCTCTCGGCATCCGACGATTGGCGGTTCGCGGGGACTCTCAGCTCGTGGTGAGTCAGGTACAGAAAGATTGGACTTGTGTCAACGACAGTATGACCGCCTACTGTCAGGAGGTCAGAAAGTTGGAGGACAAGTTCGATGGGTTGGAGCTTATACATATCCTACGACGAGACAACGAGGCGGCGGATGAGCTCGCGAACATGGGTTCTAGTCGGGCTGCAGTCCCGGCTGGGATTTTTGTCCAAGAGCTTCACGCCCTCTCCATCACACCACAGGAGCAACTATCCCAATTGGATGAGCAACCACCTGAGTCAGAAGTGCTCGCTCTTGAACCAGATTGGATGCGACCATACTTGGAGTATCTACAAGAGGAAAAGTTTCCCGACGATCGGGGGCTGCTGAACAAATTCAACGTCGGAGTCGTGCATACGTGGTGCATGAAGGAATTCTGTACCACCAAAGCACCTCTGGCATACTTCAGAAGTGCATATCCGAGTCCGAAGGACGTGCCCTGTTGCCCAAAATTCACTCTGGCATGTGCAGCCATCACGCTGCCTCAGCCACATCTTCTTCCGCGAAATTCAAGAAGGCCCCAGGTGGTTTTGAACACATCTTCGTCGCCATTGACAAATTCACTAAATGGATTGAAACCAAACCTGTGACCAAGATTACGGCAGCCAAGGCCACCGAGTTCTTCCAGGAGATCGTCGGTCGGTTTGGTGTACCCTCTCGGATCATTACGGATAATGGCTCTCAATTCAGAAGTGACGAGTTTCAAAGCTGGTGTGAGGACGTGGGCATAAAGATTTGCTTCGCTTTGGTGGCGCATCCTCGAAGCAACGGGCAAGTTGAGCGCGCGAACGGCATGCTTCTACAAGGCGTCAAGGCGTGCATCTTCGATCGGCTCAGACCATATACGGCAAGGTGGATGAAGAAATTGCCTGCCGTGCTCTGGGGGCTTCGCACAAGTCCCAGTCGAGCAACGGGACAGTCTCCCTTCTTCCTCGTGTATGGGTCTGAGGTGGTCCTTCCAACGGAGCTACAATTCGGGTCACCCCGAGTTCAAAGGTTCAATGAGGACGAGTCAGAAGCCAGCCGGATTGACGAACTCGACCGACTAGAGGAAGCTCGGGACGCTGCTACAATTCGATCGGCCAACTACCTCCAAAGGTTGCGTCGTTACCACAATCGTAATGTGCGGGATCGTGCCTTCTCGGTTGGAGATTTAGTCCTTCGGGTCAATCAATCGAGTGGTTATAAACTCTCCCCATGCTGGGAGGGCCCGTGCATTATCGACTCGGTGACGCGCCCGGGGCTTACCGACTGAAGCGCGAAGACAGCACTCTCATGGACAACTCCTGAAACATCGAGCAACTACGTCGGTTCTATGTCTGACGGCCGTTGTACACACATTTATAATTAAATAAAAGATAAGTTTTTGTTCACATTGTCTTTACGCTTGTGCAATTCAGTTTCTGACTTGCTACTTATTTGTGTTTCAATTAAGTAGTAAGTCGAGGGCTACACCTAATTAGGTGCACAATCATGCACCCCTTTTCTTTTAAATTACTTTGACTTGCTCCCTAGTCAAATTTCGACTAGCCAGTAAGTCGGGGGCTACACCTAATTAGGTGCGCAATCGCGCACCCCTTCTCTTTTATTGAGATTAATTTGACTTGCTCCCTAGTCGGATCCCGACTAGCCAGTAAGTTGGGGGCTACACTTAATTAGGTACAGTCTGCACCTATTCGATACCTAATCGATCTTTCTTTTTTCAAGTCCATGACGAGTCTAAGTGTTAATCGTTTTGAATAACGAAACTCTTGCTTCCTAGCAACAGTCATACTTCCTGACTGCATTTTTGGAGACAGAGCTCCGCGCCAACTCCTAGTGCTAAGGAATTTGATGCGCTTAACAGAGTGCTTAGTAAAAGGAACCTAACCCACTCGGGCAAAGTGCAAGACTCGAATTAAGGAAAACCGATTAGCATATATTATCTCAAAAGGAATCATTTACATACAAATGAATTGATAATTTACAATAAGTTCCTACATTTACAGGGAATCTAAGTCTAGATTATCTACAAACGACTTCATTTCTGGCTTGCTCCCAGAGCTTCGTTGACCTTTCGCCCGAAGCCATGCTGCGCCCTTGGGTGGCGGGACGTCCCCCTCGTCGGAGAAGGCCGGACCCTTGCCTTTCATCGACACACGGGAGAGACGACAAAAGAAGGAGGCACAAAACCCTAGCGGGAGCGCAATGGGGAGATGAACGGATTTGGGCCAAATGCAGGCGTAACTGTTCAAATGCCTCGGTGTGCTCTATTTAAAAGAAGATGGGCGACGTTTCGTTTCTGCGTGGAGCGGGAGAAAATAAAGCCCTAAAATCATCGCTTCAAGATTCGGGTCTGGTACGTCATGTGGGCCGCGAGCTGTACGTCATTGCTCGGGTACAGGTGTCACTCGGATCAAACCTAGTCGGGAAAAATGGGCGTGCCCCCAGTTGGGCCTTATGCCAGTCGTCTATCTCAGAGGGCTGGGTGCTTCCCGGATAATTGATTTAGCTTTTGATGTGCCCTTTGGGGTCAGTAGTCGGTTTGGCTTTTAGTCGGATCGAACATCGAAAGTTGCTTTTTTAGTTGTCTCGGTGGCACATCTCTGGATCGTTTGTCATCAAGACAAACACCACTCGGGCAAACTACAACTCAGCTCTTGATGAACCTCCTGGGGTCAATAGTCGGTCTGACTTTTTGTCAAGATCGGGCATCAAGAGTTACATCTTCAGTCGGGTCTCAGTAGCATATCTCCAGATCGTTTGTCATCAGGGTGAACACCACTCGGATGACTTCAACTGGGAGGCGGGCGTATTCTTCCGGGAATCACAAGCTTGACTCCGCGCTAGTCAAGTCAGGGCGCCTTAACGCCTTACACAAGTTGTGGCATGTCCCCCGCTGGACCGAATGTCGAGTTATGCCGGTCAGACTTGAATGTCATAACTTGTAACAGGGAGAATAAAGCAGGGTGACACTAATCACTCGGCTACATCCACTTTTTTGGTATGCCTCACCGTGGGGCCAACAGCTAGCATACCGACCAGTCGGGCTGGATACCAAACAACTTTTTGAGACTTGAGATTTTCTCTTAGAGTCCTCTGCAACTGTGTTGTTTGATCAGCAGGTTACTCGGCAAGCGGAACTTCATCAACCAAACAAAGAGTGACATCACTCGAGCTACACTTGATGGACTGCGAGCTGAACCCAGAGTCAAAACAACTCGGTCACGAAGCACTCGGGGGCTACTGAGGATAACATGGGCCCCGGGTATTCAAAGATATACGATTGGATGTACCATCTCCTTAGGCCGAGTCGCGTTGATCTTCCAGAAGATAGGCCTGGAGGCTGGCCTAGCCCGACTTGCTCCATATGGAAACAAGTCCGTATTCTACTCGAATACGTAGGGATAGGCGTAACCGACTCGGTTATATCTCTATCTTCCTTATACGGATTAGGGGACATATCTGTAACCCTCCCGCTTACAATATATAAAGGGGGTCGGGGTCCCTAGATGTAGACATCTACATCATATTCTTCATTGTCTGTTCTCGTGCCATCTCGACGAGAGCATACATTGTAATCAACACCCACCATACAATCAACGAGCACAGGAGTAGGGTATTACCTCACCTTGAGGGCCCGAACCTGTATAAATCTGGCTCCTTGTGCTAGCATCGTAGTTGTGATCTTTCGCATAGCCCTATAAAATACATTACCGACACAAATCGTCGACAGTCAGCAAATGCATGAGCTGGTGCTCCGAAGTAAAGGCCAAACACATCGGCCTAAGGGGAATGAGCAACAAAATGACAAGATGAGGTGCCCCGGGCACCCCCATATAGAAAACGTGGAATCCACCAAGGTGATCCTATTTCTCCGTACTTGTTTTTATTGTGTGCTGAAGGCTTTAGTGTGATGCTGAGATTGAAGGAGGAGAGACAGCCTTTTAAGGGTGTTAGATTTGGTAATGTCTCAATCACTCACCTGTTCTTTGCAGACAATGTAACTATTTTTTTCGAAGCTTCAAATATCGGATTGTCTTACCTAAAGGAAGTTCTGGAGTTATATGGCAATGCTTCATGGCAGCGAGTAAACCAGGCATATGCCATTCCCATATACAAGGTTTCTTCGGAAAATGGGCACAGGTTTTTCAAAAGGGGATTAATAAGATATTTAAACCAATATCCCCTAGCTCTAGTATATGGATAAATCAATTTCAGATCTTTACAAATGCATAAATTGGATAGGTGTCATTTGTTTTTGGGCCATGGCAAGGAAACCTACTTTTTGTGCATTCACTATTACAGATAACCACATCAGTGTCGGTTCAGAACCGGCGTCACTGCCGGTTTCTAAACCGGCTCTCCGTAAGCGGCAGTGATAACCATCGTTATCACTACCAGTTTTAGAACCGACACAGATGCCTAGCATCACTGTCGGTTCAGTGATAGTGGGGGAGCGGCCTGCATCCAGAGCAATGCAGCCTCCCATCAGTGCCGGTTTGTTATTAATGAACTGGCAGTGATAGGATCTCTAGGAGTTTTTTTAAATGATATTTATGTTCCCGGATTTTTATAAACATCAGTGATATTTTTATTTGGTTTATTAGTTCCTATTTTTCATAAACACGTATAATTACGGTATATTAATTACTAGACTAATGAAGTATTCACAGTCACAATTAATATATAATATAACAAGATATATATATGTACATATACACACACAGGTAACGTCTAGCTAGTTTTTAATTACAACAATTAAAATGTTCAACGTAGAGACTTGTTTTTGTTTCCACTAGCTAGGTCAGTCTTACTTTTGCTCCCACTAGCTAGGTCAGCCTTGCTTTTCCTCCCGCTAGCTGGGTCAACCCTTTTCCCCCACTAACTAGGTCAGCTTTTGCCTTATCCACCTTGGCCATGACTCGCTAATCAGGATTGTTACATTCACCGCCTCGATCGAGAATCTCTGTAAGGATGAATCCAGTGAGCTATTATTGAATTGCTAGGAGTTCATTAGCCAGTAGCGAACTTGTGGATATTTGCAAACGCTGTCATCCAAAGAATCGAAGACATATGTTATTTATTGAGTAACATGCATGGAATATTTATATATGCAACATTGCATGTGTTTTATGACAATTTTAGCAGACCTCAATATTAGCTGTGCCCAACACGTCCCTAGTGAAGTTGTGCATCAAGTTTGCCGCATAGTACCGATAGAGATTGTTGCTAGGGGGTTACCTATGACACTGAGAAAGGAAATAATATATTTATAAACCTTTTTCATATCCGTTATGTAGGAATTGCGAGACAATATTATTTCGTACGTACAGGAAAGTTGGTTCTGATAGTGAATTTCTTCTTATAAGGGCGGTAGCGATTACTTTTTTGACAATATCGTTTAAAGGCCCTGTGCATAAGTAATTAAGGATATCAATAAGCATTCTTAGATTCGACATTAATTGCAACATGGAAAAACTGTAGCAACTTAGAAAGATGATAGAATTTACTTGTCGAGCAAGTAGGGCTTTTCCTAGGTGGAGCTTGCGGAGGACTTGTGCTTCTTGTTGCTGGTGTTGGGGGAGGACTTGGGCTTCTTCTGCATGGTGAGGGGGGATCTCTTCGCGGCTCTTCTTTGTCATCATCTTCTTCTGAGTCCGAGCCAAAAACTACGTATCGCTTTCTCCATGCAACAAAGCTGTGTAGGTTGTCTCCTAGTTGCTGTGTAGGTTGTCTCCTAGAGTGTTTTTCCCTCCTCACCGGGGAAGTCCAACTCGAGTCTTTGGTACCTCTTGGAAAGTATATTGTCAATGCAGATTTTGCTATAGCCGTCTAGTATGGGGCGGTTGTGCAACTGAACACCTTCCCCTGACAGAAAAGCTTATCCGGTGGCCACCTTTGTTGAAAAGTTCAGAGTCTGCATGTATAACTTGCATGTAGTCGGTTCCTTGATGTCATCCATGGGGTAATGGGTGTTAGGATTAGCCTCTACAAGCCCCCCAGAGGCACAACTACTCCGTCGAGCCCCGGGGCTGCCGAATACATCGATGGCTGCTGCCTGTTGCTGGCTAAGAGCTTGTTGTACCTCCTCTCGTATGCTTCTCCTCAATTCTTCTTTCATTAGTTCCATTGCCTCATCTCGATATTCTGCACTCCTCTTCCGACTATGATAGATGGAAGCATCCTGGGGGAATGTTGCTACCCTAGGCACCAAGCCAACGCCTCGCGTGCGACCAGGGTGTTCCTTGTTTCCCATGCTAGCGTGAGTTCATCCTTCTCCCTGCTAGCCTTGAAATCACCTTGGGACGACTGGGCATGCACATCCGCAATCTTTTGTGTCACCTCTTGGTCCCGTTGGCCTTGAAAGTTTAAGGATCCATCATTCGCTAGTGTAGCCCCCCTTCCATAAAGGTATTGCTTCGCACGTAGGACCCTCTCGGCCGTTGCAGGTGTGACACCACTAGTTGTTAATTCTTCTTCCCTCTTGTACCACTCGTCTACTTTCTTGACGTAACCACGTGAACCGAGTGTGTGAGGGTAAACATTCTTATCCGCGTTAAGCTTATTAGCCTTGCTTAACTGCATTGCGTCCTCAGACGTCTTGAACTCGACAAATTCATCTCAACTCCAAATAACTCCAAAATTGTTTCACAGGTAGATAAGGAAGTCACAGACTTGCTCCTACTGGAATCACTCAAAAACGATTTTTCTTTATTTTTCTAAAATTCCTAGACCAACTACTGTGCAAGTAAAACCTTTCTACCTTCAAGAACAAGAAAGACAAGATCTTGATCTCTTGTTTATCATAGGTTGGCAAAGGTCTCAAATCATGTGTGCAACCTCAAAATATCATGGATTAGCAGAATGTGAAAGAAGAGGAGACAAATAAACAGGTTGCAGCAAAAGGCACCAAAGAAAAGAGATCAAACACAAGAACTAGACAAGAACAAGGCCATGATATGAGGAACTAGTTTCTATTTCTTGAGAGGGTTTGTTTATAGCCACATCTAGTAGGCAAAAGCTCACAAAAGAATATAATACAAGCCACAAAACCTAAGCCCAAGACTTGGTGGGGGCAGCCCCCTCCACCCCTCCTTATATAAAGTAACCAGGTGAACCTCCACCCTTCATAGCTTCCTTGGCTTCCAAGTAGCCTCATCAAGGACTAGGATTTACCCACTCAACCAGCCACTTATATGGTCCTAAATCACTTATACACAGCCCAACATAGGCCAAACATGCCATACATGGGTTTTACACAAAACCCAATCAACCCAATGCAACGGGTTTTCATCTGCCAGATTTAACCGCTCCGTTTCCGTGCCTTCGGGCCTCCAACCCAAAAAGGAACCTTTGAGCAACCTCAAGTCCTTCTCCATGGCGTCCTCATGGCCCCAAGCTTCAGCCCATCCGTCCCATGACATCATCATCATTCTGGACCTTGATCCACCTGATCTACTCCCGGTACCATCGCCGACCACAGTTGTATCCAAGCCTGTGCCCAAAAGGACCAAATCATTTTCCACAGGCAAAAATATTTTCTTACCTTTGTTTCCTACATGTTAGTCCAATTTCATCATCAGTGCAAACATATATGACTACATGCCTATGTTCCCACTCGAATTGAAATCGAAACTTTTCAAACCGGTGCTCTCCTGATCACAACAAAACAAAGATGAAAATTTTAAAACTACTTCCCTTGCTCAAATAAAAAAGTCGTAATACAAAAAAGATGCGTCTCCAAATTCTCTACAAAATCCGTACATAACATTTTTCCGAGCTCAGGAAGACCCTCAAAAGCGTAAAATACTCTGCCCTAGCACAAATGGCCGAACCGGCTCAAATTAATCTAAAAAAAAACTCCTCAACCAAATCAATTCAAGTCACATATACTCATCACAACATGAAGACCTCCACATGGTATCACAATCTCCCCCTTGATGAGTATATTGACAAACATCAAAAGGTATGAAAGAAGGTTTGTTTTGAGACGATAAAGCAAATCAAATTTGCGAAATCATACTTGGACCAAAGAAAAGAAAGTTGGTCAACATGTCTAAGTAGACTCAAGTTTTCAAAAAATGCCTCATTTATAATCAACAATGCTTTGTTTCAAAAATACTCTCCCCCTTTTGGCAATATAGGCATCAAGACAATGTCAAATGCATGAAATGCAACCTAAGGAGCTTTATAAATTTGGCAAATGAACATTAGGCATGAAATGCACTTATCTAGCCAAATAGCAACCTAAGCCTACTAGTTCATATTGAAATAGTTAAGTGATATCCATACTAGGTAGCAAAAACTAAAGAAATGCGATTTTGCATGATGTAACTAGAAACCTTGCATTTGAAAAATCTCAAAATTAGAATAGATGCAAATGGAAATATTCAAATGGACATGCAAGAATTCAACTTGTGCAACACATTGGGAGATCTAAAGACATGTAAACACCTTCATGGTCACCTATTGCTACTATTTTTATTATTTTTTTGTTTTTCATAGCAAACTCAGATTTTGAAGAGTGATCCCTAGCAAAGCTCATCCCCGACTAGGAGCAATCGACAAAGGCCTCCTAAGTCACTCTCCTCCTCATGTTTGTTTGCATTTTTTTATTTCTTTCCATAGACATTTTCAATGTTTTTGTATTTCCATGTACAAGAGCACTCTAAAGGTCAAAACATGAGCAACAAGTTCGATCCCAAATTGCAACAAGGATTCGAGCTAGACCAAAGGAATTCAAAGAATACACAAGAGTCTAGTTAAAAGATTTAACAAGGCAAAGTTCTAGATTCATCAAGTTTTTGTGAAAAGCTAAAAATGTATTTAATTTTCAGCTAGCCTATCATGTACAAGGTACCATTTTCAAAATGAACCAGCTAGTTAGAAGTGTCATTCAGAAACTAAAGTGCATTTCACCATAGAACTTCAAAAGCCTAATAGACAAAGTCCTGAAAATATAAATAAAAACTAAGTGCAATAAAATCTCCAAGCTCCCCCTCAAACAAAAAATCACTCATCCGAGAGAAAACAGAAGAGATAAGGAGCTGGAGAAACTCATAGGGCAGTCTAGGGTCAAAGATGAGAGACAGATAACTCTAAAGGCTCAGAAACACACTCATCTACCTCAAGCCAGAGACTAGGAAAGTAAGCCTATAACTCGACTACTAGAGAGATTAGACATAGACCCTGTCTACCCAGGGGGCCCAACACCTGCTAGACCCAAAAGCCTGTGAGAAACTCAACTAGCTAGAGTAGAGGACATTGCTAATCATGCATGATAGCAACATATGGGGTAAGAAGCAGTGTCTAGAGAAGTGAAACTGACTCTCAAATCCTGCCCAAGACTAAGCCCAGAATGCAAATATGCAACTGCAGAAATTTAAAAACATATAGACATAAATAAGAAAGACTAGCTCCCCTTCAACTAATGCCTAAAGGGCTCACTACCCTAAGCTCTCGCCTGAGGGCTACAAACCTAGAGTTGTCCATGGGCTTAGTAAAGATATCAGCAAGCTGGTGGTCACTCTCCACAAACTGAACCAGTATGTCTCCCTTCTCTATATGGTCTATAAGGAAGTGGTGCCTAATATTTATATGCTTGGTCCTAAAATGTTGCATTGGGTTTTTAGAAATGTTTATGAAAGAGGTGTTGTCACATAAAAGTAGAACACTCCCTAAGGCCAACCCAAAGTCCCTCAAGGTAGAACACATCCAAAGCACTTGATTACAGCAACTAGCCGCAGCCACGTACTCGGCCTCAGCAGTGGACTATGTAACACCTGACTGCTTCCTAGAAGACCAAGAGACAAGGGAAGTGCCAAGAAATTGGCAAGTGCCAGAAGTGCTCTTCCTATCTATCATATAGCCAGCAAAGTCTGCATCTGAAAAGGCTCTAAAGGACAGACAAGAAGAGGAAGAGTACCAAATCCCAAAGTTCAGGGTAGCTCTAAGGTAGTGGAAGATGCGCTTCACCGCCTAAAGGTGGAAAACTCGAGGAGAAGCCTGAAAGCGAGCACAAAGACACACAGCGAAGTGTATGTCCGGCCTGGAAGATGTAAGGTACAGGAGGGAGCCTATCATGCTTCCATACTCCTTCTAGTCAACCGGTTCACTATTCTCATCAGGCTTAAGAGCTATGGTGGTTGCCATAGGAGCCTCAACAGGTTTGCCATCAGACATAGCAAACCGTTTGAGAAGATCTCTAGTGTTCTTGCTCTGGTGAAGAAAGATCCCATTAGGGGTCTACTTGATCCAGAAGCCAACGAAGAAGGTCAACTCTCCCATCATGCTCATCTCAAACTCTGAACTCATTACACTGGAGAAATCAGAGACAAGCTGATGGAAAGTGCCTCCAAAGATTATGTCATCGACATAGATTTGCACAGGAGGAAATCTGAACCAACTCTCTTGGTGAAAAGGGTCTTATCTACATTACCCATGGCAAAACCATTCCCAACCAAAAAGGACTTCAGCCACTCATACCAAGCTCTAGGAGCTTGCTTCAATCCATACAAAGTTTTTGACAATTTAAACACATGATCAGGAAACTTTGAATTTTTAAATCCAGGAGGCTGTTTGACATATATCTCCTCTTCAATAAATCCATTCAAGAAGGCACTTTTGACACCCATTTAAAAAAGCTTGAAACCCTTGGATGCAGCAAAAGTAAGAAGAATCCTGATCATCTCAAGCCTAGCAACGGGAGCAAAAGTTTTCTCAAAGTCAAACCCTTCAACTTGAGTGAAACCCTGTATTACCAACCTGTCTTTATTTCTCACTACTACGCCATCCTCACTACACTTTTCTTGAAGACGCACTTAATGCCTATGACATTGTGTCCTAGGGGTCTCTCTACCAATTCCCAAATCTTGTTTCTCTCAAAATTTTTTAACTCCTCATGCATAGTATTAACCCAAGACTCATTGGAAAGAGCATGGGTAACGTTTGTAGGCTCAAAGGAGGCAACAAAGGTAGCTGAGTGACGGAAGTGGGATAGTCCAAACTTAGGGCGAGTGACTCGCTCTCCTAGGTCACCTATGATCTGACTAGGTGGGTGCCTTCTCTGAATGTGCCTAGGTGCACCTAGTGAAGAAGTGGCCCCTACCTTAAGAACATAAGAGGTAGGAACAGAGCCACCAGAAACAGAATACTCTACAGGTAAGCCCTGAGCAGTAGAAGAATTAGGTGAGAGCTGGGAAGAGGCTGTAGGTAAGGATGCATCCTGAGGGAGTGAGGAAGCATGAGACTCCTTTGGATAAACCACCTGGAGGTCAGGCTCGGAAGAGCTGTCAGCTCCTCCAAATGACTCATCAACAAAGATAGTCTTAAAGTTAAGATCAGAGGCTGAGATATCTGGCCTAGCTCCTGGACTAGCTTCATCAAAAGTTACCTCACAAGTCTCTATCACTCTCCTACCCTCTAAGCTCCAAACCCTATAATTTCTGGCAGAAGTGGAATAACCAAGAAAAATACCATCTGAGGAGCTAGATTCAAACTTGTCCAAGTTTCCAAATTTCAAGAATAGTCCTAGCCATCTCAACAAGGGTCCTGCTCTTTCTCTCCACAACGCCATTTTGCTGAGTGACGTGCAGAGAAGAGAACTGGTGCTCAACACCGGTCATCTCACAGAAATCCACAAACTGAGAATTTTTGAATTCAATGCCATTATCAGTGTGGATAGCTCTAAGGGCACCTGGAAACTCAACAGAAAGCTTGCGCTGAAGACTTGAAAAATAACCAAAAGTTTCTTCCTTTGTAACCATGAAGAAAACGCAAGAGTACCTCGAGAAGTCATCAACCACAACAAGCACGTAACATTTGCCACCCACAGATTGCACTCGAGCCGAACCAACAGTGTCCATGTGCAAAAGCTGTCCTAGTGCATCTGCCATCACAAGGGTGATAGATGGGTGAACTGCAGCAACCATCTTCCCATGGTGACAAAGAGCACAAATCAAATCATTGACCATTTTGAGTTTGGGCAAACCGCGAATAATGTCATGGCTGCTAACTCTAGTCAAGTGATCAAAACCAATGTGACCAAATCTCCTATACCAAAAGGAGAGATCATAGGATTCTGAAGCAATTAAGCAATATGGAGAGCCAACAGAAAAGCATCAAAATCAGCACGAAAGACTCTCCCAACACTAGAAATCCCGCAAACAAACTCCCCAGAAGATCCAAGAATCTAAGAGCAATTTCTCTTAAAACGAACCTCAAATCCATCATCGGTAAGCTGAGACACAGAAAGCAAATTGTATCTCTAGCTTACTAACTAAGGCAATGTCCTTAACCACAAAGCGGTCACTAATCTGAATTGATCCTTTGGCAAGCACCCTACCTAAAGAAGCATCTTCAAAGATGATGGATTCACCATTTGGGACATGGACAAGGGAAAAGAATGTCGTACACACCGGTATTTCTACCGGCTTGAGTGACCGAATACTAATCCCAGAAGACCATAGCTAGTATTGCACTCAAGGACATTTGGAATATCATCGCAGGCATTGCATTTAACTAGAATTTAACAGTTTACATAAATATCATCCCAGTCGACATAGACAAATACATAGTCTTGCATAGGGTTTAATTCAAGCATATAAAAATAACACAGCGGAAGACTGAAGAGATGACATCCCGAGGTTGACCCGAAACGCGCGGCTAATCACCTTGACCCTCCTGGTCACAGCTGGCACCGTTGCTGAAATCTTGACCTGAACAAATATCCATGGTCCATATGATGAGTACACGGCTACTCAGCAAGCGGTCCTTAATAAATGAATGCAAGGTCAATGGATGGGTATGGTTATTTTGCTAAAATATCACCTATCTACTTGTTATTTGTTCTTGATTTAATGAACACATGATAACACCTGAGCGTAGCCAAAGGACGGCTAACCAGCTCAAAAAGAGGCAATCCCTGCCTATACTACATCAAGTTAATTAATTAAGACACATTGGACTACCTTGTGTCAAACTCCTTTCCCCCGCCCATAACCGCGGGCACGGCTACCATGATAGTTTTAACTCTACAGAGTGTGTACACGTTCCCCACAAGCCCTGTCTCATCCCGAGGGAGAAACAGTACAAAACCGTTCACGGCTTTCACCTGCCCCATAATGTACCCTTTCTTTTGGTTTCGCGCCCCATACGGTACACTTCGACCAGGCCGACAGTCATGCACACTCCTTCAGCCGGACCTGAGAGCGCACCGCATGAGGTTAGCCCCCATTTAAGCCATTCGGAACCGGTGATCGCGAATCTCGTCCGCCACTACGAGTACAGCGGAAGCTAGGTTTCCACAACTAATAGATTAGGGCCAGAAGGCACAAGTGGCTGTACGGTTCAGGTTCGGTATGGTAGTCACAAGTATACGGTCCTTATATGACAGAGGAGACCTGCACAACACAACCACATGCCCAAAATCCGCCTCTTCTGGGTCTCCTCAAATCAACACACACCACGTTGATTTTAGTTGATTAGGTTTATCCACAAACAGTACCACGAAGTTGAACTCCACGGATACCAGTTATTAATATGTGAAACCTATCAACTACCAATCCCAAAAGCTAGGCTAAGCATCTACACAAGGATAGGCTAATAAAACAATACCAAATTAGGCTATCAATGGAAGGCTACTTCATATTAGTAGAGTGCTAATATGGGTTCGGAGCAAACGGCTCATACGATGATGATTAAAGCATGCAGAAATAAGTAAACATGAAACAATTAAAAATTAGCAAACTAGGGTTTCAACATGAATCTAGCTTGCCTTCGAACAAGCTAGGTTCTGGATCACCTCCTTCGAACTGTTCTGGAACATCTCCCGGACAGCAGGTACACGTTGGTTCTACGCGAAAGAGTAAATAAACAACAATAAATATCAAACATGCAGAAAACAGTATGGTAAAAATATATAATATTCTAGGGATTATTTGTGATTTTTAGGCTCTGGAATCATCTAATTTGGAGTTTGGGAACTCCCTAAACAATTCCGGGAAGTTTAGAGCTAAAAAGAAAAGGCTAAAAAGAGTAAACCCGGTTAACCGTGGGTTAACCACGCGAAAACAGAGAGAATCCCGGTTTTTGGGTCGGCCGACGGGCGGCTGACGCGAAGGGCACGCGACCTCTGGTTGATGGCGAACAGCCTTGACACCTGGCGGCGCCGATTAGGCTGCGGCGCGCGCGCGACAATGGCCGACGCGGCTGAAACGGCACGTGTAACGAACACGCGGCGAAGCGTGGATTGGGCGGCGGGCGGTGCTGTGTCACGGGCGGGGATACTGGGGCGGCGGCGATGGCGGGCGACAGCGTGGCGGTGGCGGTCGGTGTCTTGCGCTGGGCTGCGCAAGACACACGGCGGTCGCGGTGGTCGGTTGCGCGCGGCGCTTCAGACATCGGGGGCGGCGGCGTGGCGGCGGCTCAGGTTAACAGCAGCCGCGCGTTTTTCAGCGCCGCGCAGGTGGCGGGCGGCGACGGGCTCGCCGGCGGCGATGTCGGCGGTGAGACTCCGGCGAACTTTCGGCGCTCCATAACTTGGTCAATTCTCCACCAAAATTTGTGATCCATATATCCAAATTGATCAGCGCGACGAGCTCTACAACATGATGGCCTTGGATTTTGTGATTGGGCACTGGAATAGGAGAATTACCTCGGTTTGCTTCGGGTTTTGCACGAAAACCGAGGCGGCGGCTAGGGTTTCGAGGGTTGGGGTGATGTGGCCGACCAGGGAACCCTAGGGGGGTTTATATAGTGCTTAGGTCGACTTGGGTCAGCTCTAATGTGGGTAGAATTTGTATTGGTCTAGAATTAGGTCTTATTTGGTCAAATTAGAGTCCTAGGGGGTTTAGGACTAGGTGGATTGGGTTTGGGCCTAGTTAGGGCCTAATTAGGCTATCCAAGCCTGTTTAGACCTTTTCCTTATTATTATTTTATGTTTTTGGCTTTTATTTTTTTATTACTAATATGTAACATTATAATTTTATTAGGATGTCACAAACCTCCCCCCTTAAGGAGAATCTCGACCCCGAGATTCGGAAAGATTCCTGAACAGCTCCGGGAACTCTGCTTGCAAGTCCTCTTGTCGCTCCCAGGTGGCTTCTTCCCCGGTGTGGTTGGACCACTGCACCTTGCAAAACTTGATTGCACGACTGCGGGTACGCCTTTTAGCTTCCTCCAAAATTTTAGCTGGTCTTTCCTTGTAAGTCAGATCCTTTTGCAAATCCATCGCTTCTAAGGGCATTTGTTCTTCAGGTACTCTCAAACACTTCCAGAGTTGGGAGACATGGAATACATTGTGAACACCAGACAGGTTGGGTGGCAACTGCAACTGATAGGCAACTTCTCCTCTCCTGGCAGTAATCTCAAAGGGTCTAATGTATCGGGGTGATAGCTTTCCTGACACGTGGAAACGGTGCAGTCCTTTCAACGGTGACACCTTTAAGTACACATGATCTCCCACATTGAACTGCAGATCCCTCCGACGTTTATCGGCATAGCTCTTTTGTCGTGACTGGTCCGTCTTCATTCTTTGTTGGATCATCCTGACCTTTTCTTCAGCTTCTTTTAAAATTTCGGGGCCAAACAACTTTCTTTCTCCTGTCTCGCTCCAGTATAGCGGTGTGTGACACTTTCGACCATACAATGCTTCAAAAGGAGACATCTGTATGCTTGTCTGATAGTTGTTGTTGTATGAAAATTCAGCATAGGGGAGTGCTTCATCCCAACTCTTGGAATCTGTTAGTGCCACCGATCTAAGCATATCTTCTAAGATCTGATTGGTCCTTTCAGTTTGCCCATCCGTTTGAGGGTGATAGGCATTGCTGAAAGCTAAATGTGTCCCCAACAAAGAGTGGAGTTGTTGCCAAAATCTTGAAGTGAACTGTGTACCTCTATCGGAGACTATTCTTTTCGGCACACCGTGCAAACAAACAATTCTTGACATGTACAATTCTGCTAACTTGTGACCCGGATAGGTTGTCTTGACTGGCAGAAAATGAGCTACCTTAGTCAACCGGTCAACAATAACCCATATAGAATCGTAACCCCTTTGGGTTCTTGGCAACCCGACGATAGAATCCATGCTGACTTCTTCCCACTTCCACTGCGGAACTTGTAGTGGTTGGAGTAACCCTGCTGGCCGTTGGTGTTCAGCCTTCACTCGCTGACAAACATCACAAAGAGCTACATGCCTAGCGATGTCCTTCTTCATACCTGGCCACCAGTAACTTTCCTTCAAGTCTAGGTACATCTTAGTGCTACCCGGATGTATAGAATATGTTGAACCGTGCGCTTCCTTCATAATTAACTCCCCGAGTCCTTCTTCCTTTGGCACCACGATTCTTTTACCAAACCAAACAATTCCAGCCTTATCCATATCGAACCCCGGAGCCTTTTCCATTATCAATTTAACAACAATGTCGATAGTGTCTTCATCCTCTCCCTGGGTTCGTTTAATCTTCTCCTCCAAGGTGGGCTGTACTTCCATTGTATAAAGGCATCCTTGTGCCACGACCTCCAGGTTTAACTTCTCCATCTCGACCTTCAAGTAATTATTTCTTGGCTTACGGCTTAATGCATCGGCAACTACATTAGCCTTTCCAGGATGATAATGGATCCCAACATCGTAATCCGCTATCTGCTCAAGCCATCTTCTGTGCCTTAAATTCAGATCTGGTTGAGTGAAAATGTACTTGAGGCTCTTGTGGTCGGTGTATATCTCCGTACGATTCCCGACCAAGTAATGTCTCTAGATTTTTAGCACGTGCATAACCGCAGCTAACTCCAAGTCATGGGTTGGATACCTGAGTTCGTGTAGCTTTAACTGCCGGGAAGCGTAAGCTACTACTTTTCCCTCTTGCATAAGCACACAACCCAATCCTAGCAATGATGTATCGCAATACACCTCGAAATCCTTGTGTAGGTCTGGTAATACCAATACCGGGGAGGTGGTCAACTTGCTCTTCAAGGTTTCAAAGCTTTCTTGGCATTGAGGGGTCCACAGAAATTTCACATCCTTCTTTAATAACTGGGTGAGAGGTTTTGCGATCTTGGAGAATCCCTTGATAAATCTGCGATAATACCCAGCGATTCCCAAAAATCCACGGACCTTGGTCACTGTCTTCGGCACCTTCCAGTCCAAAATTTCACTGACCTTAGAGGGATCAACTGACACTCCTCCTTCTGAAATAACATGTCCTAAGAAAGACACTTCCTTCAACCAGAAGTCACACTTGCTATACTTGGCATACAACTGGTTCTTCCTCAAAATGTCTAACACAATTCGAAGATGCTCAGCATGTTCTTTCTCATTCTTCGAATAAATCAGTATGTCGTCGATAAATACCACGACAAACTTATCCAAATATTCCATAAGTATTTTATTCATCATACTCATAAAATGTGACGGGGCATTAGTAAGGCCAAAAGACATCACCAAAAACTTGTACAACCCGTAACGAGTGGTGAATGCCGTTTTCAGAATATCTTCCTTTCGGACTTTGATTTGATGGTACCCAGACCTCAAATCAATCTTCGAGAACACACAGGCTCTTTCTAATTGATCGAATAGATCATCCACTCGAGGTAGAGGGTACTTATTCTTGATGGTCACCTCATTGAGTGATCGGTAGTCTACACACATCCTGAGTGTGCCTTCCTTCTTCTTCGCGAATATCACCGGTGAGCCCCATGGTGACGTACTAGGTCTGATAAATCCCTTGTCCTTCAGCTCTTGGATCTGCTTCTTCACCTCAGCCATCTGATTGGCATTCATGCGGTACGGCCGTTGAGATATTGGGTTTGTGCCTGGCTGCAGGTCAATAGTGAACTCCACATCACGGTCGGGTGGCAACCCTGGCAGGTCATCCGGAAACACATCGGGGTACTCACTAACAACCGGTACTTCCTCCAATGACGGTCGCTCCTTGCTGCTCGCTTTCACTTCTAACTAATGCACTGTTCCAACTGGACTGCCTGTCATGGTTGACTCATATCGGACTTGTGTACCATCGGTGTTGGTCAAGGTGACTGCTCGGCTAGCACAATCGATCTGTCCCTTGTACTTCATCAACCAGTCCATTCCCAAAATGATTGGTATTCCCTTGGAATCCAACATAATTAAGTTCGACAAGAACTTAGAACCCTCAATTTCTATTCCTACTGCTGGACAGCCCATACTTGTTTTCATAGATCCCCCCGGGGATTGAATTATTAGGGGTTGTTTTAATGGTACTATTTCCCATTGATTTTTAACCACTAAGTCTTTTGTAATAAATGAATGCGAAGCTCCAGAATCAAATAATCTGATAACTTAGTCTTGAGTTCACTAGGAACTTACCAAGCACAACGTCCGGTGCCTCCTGAGCTTCTTCAGCGGTGGCGTGGTTAATGCGTCCTGTTCCCATGTTCGGTGTGTTCCTTGGGGCGTTGTGGACACTCTTGTTTGAACCCACGTGCGAAGATGCATCTCCTTGGTTCTTCTGCTGCTGATTTTCCGGTTTTGTTGGGCACTGGTGAGCATAGTGTCCCACTTGATTGCACCGGAAACAGGTGACTCCTATCGCTCCTCCTGACGCACTCCTGTTCGTGCCTTAGTTTGCATTGGGATTCGGCCGATGAGCATACTGATTTACAGACTGACTCTGGCCCTGTGATTTCTGGACAAAACTTGAGGCCTGCCTTTGATTCTTGTAATTGTGCCCCTGATATGGCGGCCTGCTAGAGCCTTGCCCTTGCGGAAAACGACGGTGGACATTGCAATCATTTTGTCCTTGGAAGTTCATCTTCCTCTTTCTGTCCTCATTGTGCTTGCGCTGAGCTCCTTCCAAGATTATCGCCTTCTCAGTCAGCTGCTCGAAGTCTTGGCATTGAAAAGGCAGCAGCTGTATCCTCATGCCTGAGTCCATGCCTTCTGTAAACCTCCAGATCTTGGCTTTCTCTGTTGGAATCAGGTCTGAAGCATAACGTGACAGCTCAATAAACTTGTTGATGTACTGAGCGACAGTCATGTTTCCCTGACGCAGGTTTTCAAACTCTCTCTTCTTCTCATCCCGCATGCTCTGGGGCACGTAGGTGTTCTTGAAAAGCTCCACAAATTCATCCCACATCAGGTTATGATAATTTGGGTGGGCATTGCAGTAATTTTCCCACCAGTGGGCAGCATTCCCTTTCAGCATGTGGGTGGCAAGCTGGACACTCTCGTAGTCATCACAATCCACTAAGTACAGTTTCTTCTCCACATCCTTGATCCAGTCATCTGCTTCTGCCGGATCCCTAGTCCCTGAGAACTGTGGCGGCCTTGTCCTCATGAAGTCGCTAAACTTAGACTGAGGGTGGTGCGGTGCGACTTGAGGTGCTTGGTGTTGTACTGGCGGGTTGGTCAACCTCTCCACAATCAAATTCAAAGCTTGCAGGACCAGATTGTCTTGCTGTTGTTGGGCTGCGGGTTGAGGTGGCGGTGCAGCCGCAGCAACTGGTGGAGCCAGCTGAGCAGCAACGTTGGCTTGGGGGACAGCCTCCTCTTCTTGCTGCACTTGATGCTGATTCTGACTTGCAGCTTCTTCCATACCATCAACAGGTGTCGCGGCATGGCGTCCACGACCTCGTCCTCGGCCTGCGGGCATGGCACGACCCCTTCCTCTTCCTCTCGGCTTCTGCTCCGAGAAAGAACTAGGAAAGATGAAAAACTAAGACGGTAGAGACATCCTTTAACGAAGATAGTTTGCGAAAACAATTTTCTGGCATTCATTACAAAGATCCAAACGATTAAGATCCAATAATTACCAAGCGCATCAGTGGATGCCGCTTAGTTGCAATTTAAGACGCAATTCATCACATAATGTATACACACAGGCAACAAATTAATTGTTATAATACTACCTTATTACTAGCTATTTAATCTCCGGTACTTAGGGAGTAATTTAGGTTTCACTTTAGTGGGAAAAATTAGTTTCTAAAAGAAGAAAACACTAATTTTCGCTTCTGTACGGACTGTACGAACGTCGGGTACGACTGTACGGACGTCGGGTACGATTGTACGGCGTTTTTCCTTGCCGTGGAATCCTTCCATCTTCAACTTCTTTATTTGTTCTTCCTCGCGCCTTCGAATTCTTCTCTTGAACTCTGTGTCGTTGCGATAAATTTAAACAATTCACAACCACCAAAATTAAACTAGTAAATATTCCATTAATATGCTAAAGTACTGAGTAGCCGTATCACACTGGGAAATTTAAACTGATACGGTCCACTCCAAACATTAAAATACGACTTAGGCTAATACAATCTTAATTCTTAGGGGTTCGAGTGGTGCTCCTCGTGCAGGGTCTCTTCCTTTCCGAGGGCTTGTGCTCTTCTTCCCACCTTCGCTTTTGCTCCGCGAAGGCCTTCTCTTCTTCATACATTTTGTCCATCCTGAAGTTCAGATACTCCTTCATGTCCTCGTTCGCTTGCTCTAATTCTTTAGCTCGCTCGTCGAGGCTTCTTTCCTTTTTCTTTGCTTCTTTCTCGCGCTCCTTGACTTTCTTTTCCTTCTCGCGGAGCTCTTCGCCCCATCCCATGACGGTGTCAAGGTCTTCTTGCAGGTTGTCATACTCTTCTTTATATACTTTCCTCTTGTGTTGTAGCGTTTTCTTCAAGCTCTCCACCGTGATCTTGTCCTTTGCAAGTTGCTCTTCCTTTTTCTCCACTTCTATCCTCATTAATTCACCAGCTGCAATGTGCATGTTCTGCGCCCATTTCGCCGGGTTGAATTCTCTCTTTTCCTTTGTATACGCTTCCTTCTTATCCTGCTCCTCCTTATTGATGCGGTCCAATTCCTTGATCAATCTCTCCGCTTGGTCGGCCTTGGCCTGGTACAGGCGATCAAGATTCTTCGCGTATCGTGCTTCACTTACTAACTGCTTGTTGGATTCTTGGGTGAACCCGTGAACTTCACTTGGTTTACTCCTGGCAGCAAAGCGATGTCGGCGCGGCAGGTAGTGGTATTGGGTTCCTTTTAACTCCTCTTCATAAATGGTTAGCTTGCACCTCCACTGCATGAAGGTGTCCACTTGAACCAATTGACATTCGTAGTCAGGCAACGGGTCCTCGAACCCGAGTTCTTCCAATACTCCGTTCAGCAGCAACGGCATCCCTTCTTCATCCAATATTTGCACCATCTAAAAGGGAAAGAGGCATACTAGTTAGGTAGGGCGAGGGAACAATAAACATGAGGAAAAGAGAATTTATAACTATTTCTGAATAGGTTTTTCAGCTCCTTAGGGTCTTAGGTAATTAACTACGGTATCCTAGAGTCAACTTTGGCTCGATACCAAATCTGTCGTGCACCGGTATTTCTACGGCTTGAGCGACCGAATACTAGTCCCGAAGACCATAGCTAGTATTGCACTCAAGGACATTTGGAATATCATCGCAGCATTGCATTTAACTAGAATTTAACGGTTTACATAAATATTATCGATCGACATAGACAAATACATAGTCTTGCACAGGGTTTAATTCAAGCATATAAAAATAACACAGCGGAAGACTGAAGCGATGACATCCCGAGGTTGACCCGGAACGCGCAGCTAATCACCTTGACCCTCCTGGTCACAACTGGCACCGTTGCTGAAATCATGACCTGAACAAATATCCGTGGTCCATATGATGAATACACGGCTACTTAGCAAGCGGTCCTTAATAAATGAATGCAAGGTCAATGGATGGGTATGGTTATTTTGCTAAAATATCACCTATCTACTTGTTATTTGTTCTTGATTTAATGAACACATGATAACACCTGAGCGTTGCCAAAGGACGGCTAACCAGCTCAAAAAGAGGCAATCCCTGCCTATACTACATCAAGTTAATTAATTAAGACACATTGGACTACCTTGTGTCAAACTCCTTTCCCCCGCCCATAACCGCGGGCACGGCTACCATGATAGTTTTAACTCTGCAGAGTGTGTACACGTTCCCCACAAGCCCTGTCTCATCGAGGAGAAACAGTACAAAACCGTTCACTGCTTTCACCTGCCCCATAATGTACCCTTTCTTTTGGTTTCGCGCCCCATACGGTACACTTCGACCAGGCCGACAGTCATGCGCACTCTTTCAGCCGGACCTAATAGCGCACCGCATGAGGTTAGCCCCCATTTAAGCCATTCGGAACCGGTGATCGCGAATCACGTCCGTCCACTACGAGTACAGCGGAAGCTAGGTTTCCTGACTAATAGATTAGGGCGGAAGGCACAAGTGGTCAGTATGGTTCAGGTTCGGTATGGTAGTCACAAGTATACGGTCCTTATATGACAGAGGAGACCTGCACAACACAACCACATGCCCAAAATCCGCCTCTTCTGGGTCTCCTCAAATCAACACACACCACGTTGATTTTAGTTGATTAGGTTTATCCAAAAACAGTACCACGAAGTCGAACTCCACGGATACCAGTTATTAATATGTGAAACCTATCGACTACCAATCCCAGAAGCTAGGCTAAGCATCTACACAAGGATGGGCTAATAAAACAGTACCAAATTAGGCTATCAATGGAAGGCTACTTCATATTAGTAGAGTGCTAATATGGGTTCGTAGCAAACGGCTCATACGATGATGATTAAAGCATGCAGAAATAAGTAAACATGAAACAATTAAAAATTAGCAAACTAGGGTTTCAACATGAATCTAGCTTGCCTTCGAAGAAGCTAGGTTCTGGATCACCTCCTTCGAACGGTTCCGGAATGTCTCCCAGACAGCAGCTACACGTCGGTTCTACGCAAAAGAGTAAATAAACAACAATAAATATCAAACATGCAAAAAACAGTATGGTAAAAATATATAAAATTCTAGGGATTATTTGTGATTTTTAGGCTCCGGAATCATCAAATTTGGAGTTCGGGAACTCCCTAAACAATTCGGGGAACTTTAGAGCTAAAAAGAAAAGGCTAAAAAGAATAAACCCGGTTAACCGTGAGTCAACCACGCGAAAACCGAGAGAATCCCGGTTTTTGGGTCGGCCGACGAGCGGCTGACGCGAGCGGGGCACGCGGCGGCCTCTGGTTGATGGCGGGCGGCACGGACAAGCGGCGGCCGATTAGGCTGCGGCGGCACGCGGCAATGGCCGACGCGGCTGCGGCGACGCGCACGCAGTAACTGACACGCGGCGAAGCGTGGATTAAGCGGTGGCGGGCGCTGTCGCTGGCGGGGACAGCCGGCGGCGGCGATGAGGGCGGCGTGGCGGCGGCGATCGGTGGTCAGGCATCGCTGCGGGACACGCGGCGGTGTCGCGGTGGTCGGCGGCGTGGTGGCGGCAAGACGCTGGCGGGGGCGGCGGCGTGGCCTTCGGGTTGGCAGCGGCGCTAGGCGATTTTCAGCGCGGCGTGGGTGGTGGGCGGCGGCAGGCTCGCCAATGCGATGTCGGCGGTGAGACTCCGGCGAACTTTCGGCGCTTCATAACTTGGTCAATTCTCCACCAAAATTTGCGATCTATATATCCAAATTGATCAGCGCGATGAGCTCTACAACGTGATGGCCTTGGATTTTGTGATTGGGCACTGGAATAGGAGAATTACCTCGGCTTGCTTCGGGTTTTGCACGAAAACCGAGGCGGCAGCTAGGGTTTCGAGGGTTGGGGTGATGTGGCCGACCAGGGAACCCTAGGGGGGTTTATATAGTGCTTAGGTCGACTTGGGTCAGCCCTAATGTCGGTAGAATTTGTATTGGGCTAGAATTAGTTCTTATTTGGTCAAATTAGAGTCCTAGGGGTTTAGGATTAGGTGGATTGGGTTTTGGCCTAGTTAGGGCCTAATTAGGCTATCCAAGCCTGTTTGGACCTTTTCCTTGTTATTATTTTATGTTTTTGGATTTTATTTTCTTTATTACTAATATGTGACATTATAATTTTATTAGGATGTCACAAAGAACCAACGAGAATCTCTGATCATGTGTCGGGAACACCCGGAATCAACAATCCAAACCTCTCCCTTTCCCACCCGACGCATCTGCTCAACGAAACAGAGAGATGAGTGACTCAGTATTAGGACAAATCAAAGCAGATTTAGGAACCCAATACTAAGTCACACCACAAACATTATAAACTCCCCCTGAGCTAACACCCTGATGCCTCTCAACTCTTACAAACCCTAAAGGAACCCTAGCAGGACGTCTAGGCACCACATTTGGGTTAGGCCACTGTGGTGCAAAGGCCAGTCTTCCCAAGTATGCCTCTCAGGTCTCCTACCACCCAAAGTAGGAGGAAAACCACGTCGTGGGTGTCTACCTCCACGAGGCAAAGAAGACACACCCTAAGGATAATGGGAACCAAAACCACGGAAGGCACTAGGTCTAGCAACAGGACTAACAACCTGTGCATCTAAACCTGGCCTACGCACAACTACAAGAGCCAACTGCCTAGCTGTTTGTCTAGGAGCTGTGGGGGCCTTAGAAGCTCTCAAGGTCTGAGCATGACCCTGAAAACCCCTAGGAGCAGAAGCACGCTCACGCCTAGCAACTCTAGCTCTCCTAAAGCAAAACTCAAATAGGTGTCCATCCTTTTGACAGAAGGTGCACGTAAACTTCGCTCTACCAGGAGTAGAAGTCACAGGGGGAACAACCTTCTGAGCATAAGTCTCTTGGACAAAGCCAGCAGATCAAAACACAGTCCTCTCAGGGACTCTTGAAGAAACCTCAACCATCTGGCTATCCTTACCAGCAGTGACAATCCTGGCAGGGTGGCGCCTGATGTGCTCAAGCTAGTCAAAGCCTAGACCTCTATCCTTGGGAATTTTTGACTTATCCAAGATCAAATTGAGCTTCTTCTTGCTACCCAAAAACTTCTCAAGAGTGTTCACAAGGTACTCACCCTCCTGATGAAGCAGGGGGCACAAGTCACAAGCAGCCGGAGGTAAGACACTACAAGAATTCTGATCATCTAACTTGTCCTTACCAGAGCCCTGCGACATCTCTCACTCAACATATCCCCCTCTTTTCTAAGAGCAACATAGGAAAGGCACTAAATATTCTTGACTTGAGCTAGCTGACCCTCAAACCTCTTGCTAAGATCCTAAATTCATCACAACGAACATAGGTAGAGCTAGCAAGTAGGGTGTTATTCATCTCAGTAATTTTATTTTTCATGTTTAAATTCTTTAATTTAAAAGTGAGACTGTCTTCACATGTAGAAGCTGAGTGAAAGTTACAGTCCTCATCTGGACTGATAGCGTCCTTAGGTGTTCCAAGATCTCTATAGCTCTTATTTGAGCTAACTAGGTCCTTAGGTGTGTCATGTGAAAGATGTGTAGCAGGATCAGGACAAGCAAACGACAATGCAGAGGGATCAATCATACTAGCTATCATGAGGCTAGGAGCAGAAGTAGCAACAACAAGAGCATCTCTAGCCTGATCTAGTTCAAGCATCACACTTGAATGTCTTCTTCTAAGTGACTCAAGCTCAGTAAACACACTATCATGCAAGGTCCTTAGTTCATTCAACTCCTGCACAAGCTTATCGCATTCTCTCCAGCCATCAGAATCTACCGGCTGAGGAGGCACAAAGCACTTCAGGTTCTCCAACTTCTTGGTCAAACAAGCTACCTCCACCTCCAGCTCCCTACACCTAGCTCTAGACTTGGCATGGAATCAACCTAGCTTTAGAAATGTATCATTGAGCTCCTCGTAGGTTGGAACCTCAGTGTCAAAGTCGGTGTAGAGGCCAGAGTCACTCGATCCATCCTCATCGGCTATGAAGCACATGCCGGCGTAGCCGTCGTCATCGTCGCTCTTGGGCTTCTGATTGTCACCTCCATCATCGCTCCAAGTCTCCTCTGAGTTCGAGATATTGGCCTTATCCAAGGTAGCCAACACCTCCTGGAAGAGTCTCTGTCCCTTGGAGAACTTGGGATTCTTGTCACTTCCAGGCACTGGCTTCTTGTTGTGGTTCTTGTTGATGTAGTGGTTCTTATCCGGTGTACTGATCCTTAGGCACTCCATATAGCCTCTCATCAGGCATTTCACACAAAACAGAAAGAGAGAAATCAGTGCCAAACTCCAAAGAACTCGAGGAACACCGCAAAGAAGGATCGGTGACCAAAGCTGTAGAAACTGGACTGGACTCATAGGATAGATGCTCAAGCTCGTACCTCTTGAGGTTCGAATATAGCCCATCCAATGTCAAAGTGGTAAGATCCACAGCCTGTCGGATCGTAGTCACCTTCACACCCCAAATTTTCAAATCCAAGGCTGACAAGAAGTGACGAGCATTGTCAGAGTCGGTGTAGGTGGTGCCAACCGACCTGAGGTTGCTAAGGATCTTGGTGAATCGACTGAAATAGGCATCCAGTGATTCACCAACTTTCTGCACAAAGCGATTGTATTCTCTCTTGTACTGGTCTTGCCTCACGGTCTAGATCTGGACTGTCCCCTTTTGGTAGGCAATGAGGGTAGTCCAAATCTCGTGAGTAGACTTGATTTGAGCAACTCACTTATATTCATTCCTACTCAGCCCCTAAATGATCATGTTGCAGGCTCTAGCATTAACTCCACATCTAACTGAATGTGAATGGTGATTTCCTCATGCTTTAGCACACATAGGGATTTTTGACTTCAGCCAAACATTGTATCCCTGTGTCATGATGTAGGATTCCATCCAGGCCTTCCAAAAAGAAAATTTCAAACCCTAGAAAATAGGAGGCTTCGTAGAGTACTTGTCATTGACCATGGTTCAAGATGGAAACAAGGAAAGGCTCAAAGATTAGTGAAGATCAAGAAAAAAGCGCAACCTCGCTCTGATGAAATATTGAACCTGGCGACTAGAGGGGGTGAATAGGAGCCAAATAAATTTTCTCGCAAGGAGATGAATGATACTCTTCACCTAAGAGATGAATGACGCTCTTCACCCAATGCGCCTCAATGATGACATCCCATAAAAAAAGCCATATTTCTGGTTGTTGAGTGCCCAAACAAAAGTAATCTTAGTCCAAAGTGGTTGCAATCAAGACAAAACACCCCAACTTAAAAGGTGCTTTAGAAAAATAGGCAGAAATATTCTAGCAGAAATTGATTCTGATCATAGGAGTGGTTTCTACCTTTCTTGGGCTCTAAAAATTATTGGAATTTCTGTCCCTATGCCTTGATGAGTCGTGCAACCTCCAGCCTTGTTTCAGATTAAAACTCCTTACAGAAAATTCAGGAAACATCGTAAAACAAAAACTATCTGGAACTCGCGTACAAAAAATTTGGGGCTCGGTATTCACCTCATAGCTTCCAAACGAAGAATCCAGATGACTCCAAAATTTTTTCACAAATAGATATGGAAGTCACAGGCCTTCTCCCACTAGAATCACTCAAAAAAAATTTGTTGATTTTTCTAAAATTCCTAGACCAACTACTGCGCGAGTAAAACCTTCCTGCCTTCAAGAATAAGAAAGACAAGAACTTGATCTCTTGTTTATCATAGGTTGCCAAAGGTCTCAAATCATGTATGCAACCTGAAAACATCATGGATCAGCAGCATGTGGAAGAAGAGGAGGCAAATAAACAGGTTATAACAGAAAGCACAAAAGAAAAGAGATCAAACACAAGAATTAGACAAGAACGAGGCCATGATATGAGTAACTAGTTTCTATTTCTTGAGAGAGTTTGTTCACAGCCACACCTAGGTGGGCAAAAGTATACAAAATAGCATAATATAAGCCATAAAACCTCAACTCAAGACTTGGTGCAGGTAGCCTCCTCCATGTCGTGCGCCCCGGTATTTCTACCGGCTTGAGTGACCGAATACTAGTCCCAGAAGACCATAGCTAGTATTGCACTCAAGGACATTTGGAACATCATCGCAGGTATTGCATTTAACTAGAATTTAACGGTTTACATAACATAAATATTATCCCAGTTGACATAGACAAATACATAGTCTTGCATAGGGCTTAATTCAAGCACATAAAAATAAACACAATGAAGAAGGCTGCGATGATATCCCGAGGTTGACCGGGCAGCGGCTAATCACCTTGACCCTCCTGGTCACAGCTAGCACCATTGCTGAAATCTTGACCTGAACAAATATCCGTGGTCCATATAATGAGTACACGGCTACTCAGCAAGCGGTCCTTAATAAATGAATGCAAGGTCAATGGATGGGTATGGTTATTGCTAAAATATCACCTATCTACTTGTTTATTTGTTCTTGATTCAATGAACACAAGATAACATCTGAGCGTAGCCAAAGGACGGCTAACCAGCTCCAAGAGAGGCAATCCCTGCCTAAACTACATCAAGTTGATTAATTGAAACACATTGGTCTACCTTGTGTCAAACTCCTTTCCCCCGCCCATAACCGCGGGCACGGCTACCATGATAGTTTTAACTCTGCGAGTGTGTACACGTTCCCCACAAGCCTGTCTCATCCCGAGGGAGAAACAAGATAAAACCGTTCCTGTTTCCACTGTCCCATCTCAGTACCCTTTCTTTTGGTTTCGCGCCCATACGGTACACTTCGACCAAGCCGACAAATATCGCCTCCTTCACCGGACGATAGCGCACCGCATGAGGTTAGCCCCATTTAAGCCATTCGAGCGGTGATCGCGAATCATGTCCGTCCACTACGAGTACAATGAAACAAGCTTCCACACTAATCGGGGCGAGAAGGCACAAGTGGTCAGACGGTTTAGGTTCGGTATGGTAGTCACAAGTATACGGTCCTTATATGACCGAGGAGACCTGCACAACACAACCACAAGCCCAAAATTCGCCTCTTCTGGGTCTCCTCAAATGAACACACACCACGTTGATTTTAGTTGATTAAGTTTATCCAAAAACAGCACCACGAAGTCAAACTTCACGGATACAAGTTTAATATGTGAAACCTATCAACTACCAATCCCAGAAGCTAGGCTAAGCATCTACACAAGGATAGGCTAGTAAAACAGTACCAAAATAGGCTATCAATGGAAGGCTACTTCATATTAGTAGAGTGCTAATACGGATTCGGAGCAAACGGCACATATGATGATAATTGAGGCATGCAGAAATAAGTAACATGAAATAATCAAAATTTAGCAAACTAGGGTTCAACATGAATCTAGCTTGCCTTCGAAGAAGCTAGGTTCTGGATCACCTCCCTCGAACGGCTCCGGAACGTCTCCCGGACAGCAGGTACACGTCGGTTCTACGCGAAAGAATAAATAAACAACAATAAATATCAAACATACAGAAAACAGTATGATAAAAATATATATAATTCTTGGGATTATTTGTGATTTTTAGGCTCTGGAATCATCTAATTTAGAGTTCGGGAACTCCCTAAACAATTCGGGGAAGTTTCGAGCTAAATAGGAAAGACTAGAAAAAGAATAAACCCGGTTAACCGCGGGTTAACCACGCGAAAACCGAGAAGAACGGCCGGAAAACCGAGCAAGCGGGGCTGGCCGCGGCGGCGTCGGGGCGTGTGGCGGCGGCCGATTGGCGGAGGCGGGAGCGCGGGCGGCGGCACGACGCGGCGGCGTAGTAGGCGGCGGCGGCGTGGCGGCGGACGCGGCTGGCGCGATCTCACGTCTTGGCGGGACAGCGGCAACACGCGGCGGCGAGGGATAAAGCGGGCGGCGGGCGAGGCAGCGGCCTTGTGGGCGCGGCGCGCAGCGGCGGCGAAGGTTAACGGGACGCGACACGCGGCGGCGCGCGCGGACCAGCACGCGTGGCGGCGGCGGGGAGGGCGTGGTGGCGGCGGCGGCAGCGCGGCGGCGGCGGCGGGCGCAGACGCGGCGCAGCGGGGCACCGGCGGTCACGGTTGGCGCGCGTGCGCGAGGTTTCAGCGCCGCTTCGGGATCCGGGGCGGCGGCGGCGATCGCCGGCGGTGAAGTCGGTGCCAAAACCGGCCATCTCTTCGGCGTTGTGTATCTCCTTCAATTCTTGGCCAAATATGGCGATCCATATAGTCAAATTGACCAGCACGACGAGCTCTACAACGTGTTGGCCTTGGATTTTCTGATTGGGCACTAGAATAGGAGCAATACCTCGGTTTGCTTCCGGTTTTGCACGAAAACCGAGTCGGCGGCTAGGGTTTCGAGGGTTGGGGTGGTGTGGCCGACCAGGGAACCCTAGGGGGGTTTATATAGTGCTTGGGTCGGCTTGGATCAGTCCTAATATGGGTAGAATTTGTATTGGGTTAGAATTAGGTCTTAATTGGTCAAATTAGAGTCCTAGGGGGTTTAGGACTAGGTGGATTGGGTTTTGAGCCTAGCTAGGGTCTAATTAGGCTATCCAAGCCTGTCAGGACCTTTTTCCTATTATTATTTTATGTTTTTATATTTTATTTTCTTTTTTTATAAAACAAGTGACAGACTGATAATTTAATAGGATGTCACAAATCCTTCCCCCTTAAAGAAATCTCGTCCCCGAGATCTAGGAGTTAGTAGGGTTCTACTGGGACGGACGTGCAACGGACGTCACACTCCACCCCACCTTATATAGAGCAACCGGGTAAACCTCCACCCTTGATAGTTTTCTTGGCTTCCAAGTAGCCTCATCAAGGGCTAGGATTCACCCACTCAACCAGCTACTTATATGGGCCTAAACCACTTACCCACAGCCTAAAATGAGCCAAACATGCCATACATGGGTTTTATACAAACCGATCAATCCGATCCAACGGATCTTCATCTGTCGGATTTGACCGCACTATTTCCGTGCCTTCGGGCCTTCAACCCGAACTAGAACCTTTGAGCCACCTCAAGTCCTTCTCCATGGCGTCCTCATGAGCCCCAAGCTTGAGCCCATCCGTCCCGTGACATTATCACTGTTCTGGACCTCAATCCACCCGATCTAGTCCTGGTACTATCGTCGACCACGGTTGCCTTCAAGCCTGCGCCCACAAGGACCAAACCATTTTCTACAAGCAATAATATTTTCTTACCTTTGTTTCCTATATGTTAGTCCAATTTCATCATCAATTCAAACATATATGACTACATGCCCACGTTCCTACTTGAACTGAAACCGAAACTTTTCAAACCGGTGCTTCCCTCAGCACAATAGAACAAAGATGGAAATTTAAAAATATTACCCTTGCTCAAATGAAAAAATCATAATATGAAAAAGATGTGTCTCGAAATTCTCTGCAAAATCTGTACATAACATTTTTCCATTCGAGATTAAGAAGGCCCTCAAAAGCGCAAAATACTCTGTCCTAACATAAATGGCCGAACTGGCTCAAATTAATCTAAAAAACAAACTCCTCAACCAAATCAATTCAAGTCACATATACTCATCACAACATGAAGACCTGCACATGGTCTCACAATAGTTTTTTAAAAAAACAGAAAAGTTGAAATATTTGTTTTAGTGAAGTGGTTTTTTTTTTGTTAAAAGCCGAAAACGACCTATGTATAATCACATACAAAAACAGCACACAAAAAAAATTGTCTGCTCCAGTGGCTTGGAATATTCAGTGTGCACAAATTTGGTAGAGGGGGCCACCTTCTGATCACCTTTTTCTGTACTTCCTTTGGGCACATAAAGA
The DNA here is from genome assembly GCA_036346145.1 of Olyra latifolia. NCBI lineage: Eukaryota > Viridiplantae > Streptophyta > Magnoliopsida > Poales > Poaceae > Olyra > Olyra latifolia. Next base: position 20,180,989 of record CM070531.1, read on the forward strand.
TATCATTTTATGCATCCACACTGCACTGTGTCCTCTGCCTTTACGAGGTAAGGCAAGGTTTTAATCGACCTCTATATTACATACATGTCTCACCTCTATCATTAAATAATAGTCTCTATGCACCATTGGTTCAGTGACAGATGGATGAGATCAAGAGAAGGCAAACATTAACTTATCTCACAAAGGCAGAGAATAATAATCCCTCCACAATGCATGCAAGATTGATCATTAATTATTACTATTGCGACTTATATGTAAAACCCAATAAGGAATATTTGATTTGCATGATGTTAAATCATTGTGGACCACCTGATGGGATAGTCAGCACTGCACTAGCCCCTAGACCAGTACACTAGTGCCACACGTTACAAAACCGGATCATTTCATACAACAAGATGTCTTTATTACAACATACAGCCATCAGGCTGGTTAGTAGTCCAAAAGACAACATCAGAGTTTGCAGAAGATTTATACAAAATCACACCAGCGGCTATTCAACAGCGTGCAACTGGTGGAACGCCCTAAGCCCTGCCCTCTTCCTATTCTTGATCTTGAAACTGAGGATCTCCATCCTAATGGCATTCATAGGCGTCGTGACCTTCGTCGTCTCCATCGACTAAAAGAGGGGATATGTGCGAGGTCATTCTCATCCAAACGCTGGCGAGTTAACACCCAACTTAATGTGCTTAGTGATAGAGGTTTCAAAGAAAAGGTTAGGTTTGTTTGTTTTGCTGAAAGCTAATTTTAAGAATCAAAGCCTATGACTTAGCAGTTTTAAGAAAGTTCTACTTTCAATGTGTTATTTTAGAATTTTAGTTCCAGACCATAATCAAATCCCAAACTCATGACAGTTTCCATGCACACTACCAAACATCTCCTTACTCCCGCCATCATATTCCGGGTTGGCAACCCGTTGTGAACCACAACTCTATTAGATTTGCCAGTCCAGTAAGTATGATTAAATCACCCTTAGGTGACGTCCCAAGCTGGACCTTCTTAGAGTAGGGTTTCCCGTCCAAGGGCTGGTTTCACAAACCACCACATGTGTGAGGCCTGTTCCTCTTGCCCACCACATGATCTGCACTAGTCCCTGGATCAGTACACTAGTGCACACCTTTCACATAGCCAGAATCATTTCATACAAGCGGAAGACATATTTTACATAGAATACCTGTATTAAGCCCGAAGGCTATTAAGAGTTTACAACACGGCACATTGGCTCAACTATTCCAAATGTCCAAAAGACAGAGTGCATCGATCCAAAAGATGCAAAAGGGTCTCGTGCCGGCTATGCCTAAGCACTCGACTGGAGAGACGCCCTATGCCTCGCCCTGATCGTCAGCAAAGTCCTGTTCTTCATCTTCATTGCAGGCGTACTGATCCTGCTCATATTCCCCATCTAAAAGAGAATATGAATGCGAGGTCAGTGTCATTCAAACACTGGCGAGCTAGCTTCCAACCTAATGCATTTAGTGATAGGGGTTCCAAAGGAAAGGTTGGGGCTCTTTTAGTTTCAGAAAGCAAGTTTTATAAACCAAAGCCTATGACTTAGCATATTTTAACCCAAAGTTCTACTAATCAATGTTCAATTTTTGTTATCATCACATTCCACGACAGTTTCCATGCACACTGCCAAACGTTTCCCATCCCCTGGCAGTTTCCATGAACTCTGCCAAACGTCTCCAAACACCCGCCATCATCTTCCGGGTGTGGCGCACCCGTTGTGTATCTTACGCCAGCGAAGTGCCCGTTCTTCCCTAGCCGAGTTGCCAAGCCCGCACTAGAGTCACGGCTTGCTGTCACGTAAGACCTAGATCACCCGTCAGGATGATGACTTACTCTTATCTTCACCTCGGACTAGGGGTTCACCCTGACGCTGTCCAGCAAGCCAGCGGACCCCAAGTCCGCACTACCGCGCGATGGCCACGCGTTGTGCAGGAACCCCAGTGGGTAGCATAAAGCTACGCGAAAACTATTCGCGCTCCGACTAGCACAGCCGAGCTTGGCTACCCAGCACTCCTAGAACTCACGTTGTGCAGGAACCCCCTTGGGCAGCATAAAGCTACGTGAAAACTACTCGCGCTCCGACTGGCATAGCCGAGCTTGGCTGCCCAACACCATCTCCGTGGTCCAGCCTTCCTTCAGACCATGTAGCCCAGCTACATCACAACCTTAACCACAAACCAGAACGCAACCATGTTTCCAACCACACACACTGGCATGCCAGGCCCAATATCCAGTAAACCAAGTTTGTAATGTTCATCATGTCCGGTGAATGTCGGTTCGCTGTTCCGAGGCGACTAAGCCTAAAATTAATAATTGGTCCTGAGCAATATCTAAGCAAGATTTTAACCAAGACTTAAGAGTCTAAAATTTGTTTATTCAATCTAAGCAGGCTAACATGGGTGATCATCAAGGCAATCATTTAACAAGTCAAACGATAGATGATTTTATCAAGGCAATATCATCATGGGGAGTTAATAACAAGAAGTAAAGCATGACATGATACATCATGATTAAACAAGTAGGCATAAATAGTTAAAAAAGGGCATGCAATTTGTTATTGTAAATAAAATACTTTAAGAAAACTGGGATTCAATATGATCCTTTTGGATGTTAACCCATACTAGGGAAAGTATGAACTCTTCCTAATAAAAGTAAACACTAAATAGAAAGGTTGTTAACTCGCACTAGAGAAAATCGAGATTTTCCCTAGTAAAAGCAAACACCCTTTAGGGTAGAAATTAACTCGCCCTGGTCCGGAGCGTAGTGGGGTTCTTCCTATTGATCTTCGAAATGTCCCTCGGGCTCCTCGACGTCTAATAACGGAACAGATTTGAAGAAAAATAAATAAACACCAATATGCAATGGAGTGATGATGCATGATATGCTCTCGCTAAATCTAACGATTTGTCGAATGGCGATAAGTTCTTTCCTAGATATCGAGCAATGTGACATCCTCATTTTCAAAAATAATAAGAATAAAAATAAATAAATAATGATAAAATAAAAATATTTCATTTGCACTTTGTATTTTGCATTTGCATAAAAGTTCTAACATTTTACACTTTGAAAATGAACATGTCACGTGTCGAAATGCTTTTATTTCATGTCAACAAAAATACACACACACACACATATATATATATATATATATATATTTGCATGTCTTACATTAAAATGTTTTGTTTTTACATTACACACTAAAAATCACTTCATTTTCCAAATTTGCATTTGCGATATTAATTTGTTTTTAGCAAATACTAATTGATATTTGCTATTTTAAATTATCTACAAAAGCAATTTTATTTTAGTTTATTTTATTCTTCCCTCCACCCTCTCCCTCCTTGCCACATGCCCCCCCAAGCTGTCACTACCAACTCTCTTACATGGCTGAGCCTTACATAGCAGTGACATCTGCCCCTGTGAATTTACTAAACTGCCCCTCCCCTCTCCTTCTCTCTCTCTTGAGCTCACTGCCATGCTTTCTCTCACTCACTTCCCCCAGCTAGCCAACCACTGCCACTCCTTCCCCGCCGACCGTGCCACCCCCCCCCCATCTCGCCGGCCGTCGCTTGGGGTCCTCGCCGCCATCCGCCGGTGAACCTCCTCCTTCCTTCTTCCCTCTTCTTCTCTTCTCCCTTTCTTCCTCCCCTTGCTGCCTTCATGTGCGTGCATGCCCGCAGCATGCATTCCTTCTTGCCGCCGAGCCCTCGTTCACCACCTGTGCCAAGCCGCCTGCCTGACAAAGACCACGCCACCTCCTCCCTTGCTCGCTTGCCACCTCCTCCTGCACACCGCCTCCTCCTGGCCCCATAGCCCAACGCTGCCGCCGCGCTCTCCCGGCCGGTCTGCGCCCCCTCATTGGATGTCCGCCCACGGCGCCGTGTCCTACCATGCTCGCTCAGTGTCGACTCGTCCCGTGCTCACAGCGCTCACCGCCGCCGCCGCCCTAACGCCTCCTCGTGCGCCACCGAGCTCCGCCCGCCGCCTCTCCGCGATCGCCGCCAGCCCTACCCGCCGCCACGGCCAAACCCGCCCCTACTTCCCTCTCCCCGGCGCCCTCTTCCTCTCCCCACGCCGCACCCCATTCCTTGCTCTCTCTCTCTCTCTGCTTCCCTCCTCCTCCCGATCTCCCTTCCACCTCCTCTTCACCGACCACCCACGCCTTGCCGTCCCTCCCACCACCACTGCCGTCGAGCGCCGCCACCTCACCGCCGCCGCCTCCTCCTCCTCCTCCCTCTTCCCTCTCTCCTCCTTCCGCTCTTCCCGTGTTTCTCTCTCTCTCGCTCATTATTTTCTCCTCTCCATTTTATCTTTCCAGGATGAAGAGTCCGGTTGGGATTGGTAGCCCATTCTTGGGCCGGCCCATTGAGCCCAATAGCCATTTTCTATTTTCTGGATTTTCCAGATAATGGAATTCCTTATTTAATTCACTACGAATTCATTTGAACTCCGAATCCGGCGATTCCAGTTTCTAAAAATTTGTAAAATTCATACCTATTTCCAGTAATTTTTATGTAATTTTATATTCATATTTTATTTATGTTATTTACTATTATTTATTGTTGTTTGTTTCATTTTGCGTGCGCTAGACTATTCGGACGCTGAAGGAGGTTTTCTCGACGCCGCCGACGTACCGCCGGAGTCCGACTACCCCAAAGGCAAGTCTTTCCCTAGAAACCCCAATTTTAAAATTTTGCCACCCCCCAGCAGCAGCCCCAGTGCCACCCCCCAACCTCGCCGGCCGTCGCTGGGGTCCTCGCCGCCGTCCGCCGGTGAACCTCCTCCTCCCTTCTTTTCTCTTCTTCTCTTCTCCCTTTCTTCCTCCCCGTGCTGCCTTCATGTGCGTGCATGCCAGCAGCATGCATGCCTTGCCACCGGCCAGAGCCCTCGTTCCACCATGCTGTGCCAAGCCGCCCAGCTGCACAACACCACGCCACCTCCTCCCTTGCTCGCCGCGGCCACCTCCGTGCGCAGCCGCTGCTCCCTACGTCCCACAGCCCAACGCTGCTGCCGCTCTCTCTCGGTCGGTCCCGCGCCGCCCCCCCTCGCTGGGCGTGCCGCCCGGCGCCGTGTCCCTCGCGCCGCCCGCGCTCCGCATGCTTCGCCATGCCCGCCCACGTCGACTCCGTCCCGTGCTCGCCGGCTGCATTGCCGTCGCCGCCCAAACTCCTCCTCGGTGCGCCACCGAGCTCCGCCCGCCGCCCAGCCCTACCACGCCACCGCCAAACCCGCCGCCCCCCCCCTCTCTCATTGGCGCCCTCTTCCTCTCCCACCGCCGCCCATTCCTTGCTCTCTCTCTCTCTGCTTCCCTCCTGCTCCCGATCTCCCCTTCCTCCTCCTCTTCACCGATCGCCCTTTGCCCGCCGTGCTGCCACCATCGCCGGCCGTGCCGGGCGCCGCCGCCTCACCGCCGCCGCCCCTCCACCCTCCGTTCCTCTTCCGTTCTCCTCCTCCTCTCTTCCCCTGTTTCTCTCTCTCTCCCTCATTATTTTCTCCTCTCCATTTTATCTTTCCAGGATGAAGAGTCCGGTTGGGCTTGGCAGCCCATTCTTGGGCCGGCCCATAGAGCCCAGTAGCCATTTTCTATTTTCTGGATTTTCTAGATAATGGAATTCGTTGTTTAATTCACTCCGAATTCATTTGAACTTTGAATCCAGCGATTCCAGTTTATAAAAATTTGTAAAATTCATACATATTTCCAGTAATTTTTATGTAATTTTTTATATTTATATTTTATTTATGTTATTTACTGTTATTTATTGTTTTTGTTCCATTTTGCGCACCCTGGACCGTTCGGACGATGAAGGAGGTTTTCTCGATGCCGCCGACGTACCGCCGGAGTCCGACTACCCCGAAGGCAAGTCTTTCCCTAGAAACCCCAATTTCTAAATTTTGCTAAAATCGCTAATTAATTAAACAGTGCTTACATTGCTTAGATACTCGGTCTTGGTCTCTCTTGTCGGGACATGCACTTGTCCCTTCAAGATCATGTTAGGATAATTTATTTAACTAATATCCTGCTGTTGTAAATATTAGTTGGCTTAGCAAAGCTCCGTTCAACATCGGGGAGTGATTTGCCGCAATTATTATCATCCATTATCATTACTGTATTCATCTTGAGAATTGTGTATCTGAGCATGGATATGGTGAACTTGGGTTATGGTGGGTTTGATCACTCTTTAATTAAAAACTTGACCAACTAATAATCGGGATCGGGAGCGATTGGTTTGCATGGTGCGTGCCTTCGTGCACGAGAATTGGGTTCGTACGGGATGGCCGCTCCGAGAATATGGACCGACGATTGTGATGAGTTTAACCAAGATATTCCCGTGCGACCGCAAACCCGGTATGGGACGGGCCTGATATAGAGGGAGAGTAACTTCGGTGTTGTTCATCGTTCTTGCACCGTAGATGGGGTCCGTGGGAACCATCGCCGGTGTACTGCCGGAGACTTGTGGACCTATCATTTCTCCGGGTACCTGTGTGGATATCAGGTACCACCATGGCAAACTCGGGGTTAATTTTCTAAAGGGTCTTGTTATGGTACTCTTCGACAGGAGGGTACTGTATCTTGTGGGTAAAGCATACAACCTCTGCAGAGTGTAAACCCATTCGAATGGCCGTGCTCCCGGTTAAGAGCGACTTGGTGGCTTTTTACAATGTAGCTTCACCTTATTTAATATGACCCGGGTAAGGTTTTTCCGGCATGTGTGCCGTTGCTAGATGAGAATGACGTTGGTTTATGAGATTTGAGAATATGCGGTGATGGCTTGAGAACTTTGAGTTATGCGAAACTTGAGCTGGAGAATGAGAACCTAGTTATATCTTGGTCTATTATGAGAATTGATATTTGTTTATTACTGTTTTCTTAAACGCTTTTATACTTCTAGGTTAAATGCTTTATGCAAAAGAACCCTCAGCTTTCCTAGGATGAGACTTAGCCCGGCCCTTCCCAGGAAAGACTTGCTAGCATTCGCATGCTAAGCCCGCCTTCGTGCGGGTCTGTTTCTATCGTTACCATGTCAGGAGTTCGAAGACACGCAGGACTACGTTGCTGTTTTTCTGAAGGTGGGCCCAGACTACTAGCGGTTTCCCGGATAAGCGTGTGCCTGTGGCCGTGATGGGACGCCACTCTTGGTTTTACCTTATTATTTGCATTAGTCAGGACCAGTTACTATGAACTAATGTAATATATTGCTCCGCAGCACTCTGATGTACTTCCTAGTTAATCTGATGTGGCAATGGTCTTGTGTTTACATTTCTTTGTGGAGTGCGTGCCTGATCCTTGGGACACGTACTGTTAACACAGAGGGGTTCGATTTAGTAAAACCGGGCTCCGACAAGGAAGTTCCATGATCCTTGTACTATATAATAGTTTGCAAAAGATAACGTTTGTGTGAGCGTTATATTATGCAATGATGCAAAATGCTACCCTTATTAGACTACCCATAGATGTAGCAATTAGACGGAATAAGCATAAATAGACTTTTGTTTGAAGAATTTCCTTCATCAACTCTTAGAAGAATACTTACAGTGCTCGGTGTGGTGATGGTTATATTACTCTTAAATCAATGAGGAATTATTAACATAAGATTATTCGTACGCGTAGGGTAATTAAGTTCCTGTGTTTACCCTTAGTTAAATTAGTTAAATAATCCTACAAAGCCTTATTAATGTCTTATTTTAAGACTTATCTATAGTCAATTAATATTTAAAATAATCACTACAACAAATGTGCTTATCGGTGACGAAAACGTCGTGACGTTGTGAATTTTCATCATAAATAGGCAAGCTTCTATGACGATTGTTTTTTATTCGTCATGGAATGTGTCCTTGTCCTCGCCCCCATAGAATTTAGTGGCAAAACATGAAATTTCGTCATAAAACAATATAATAAATCGTCATAGATAGCAGAAATCTGTTCAGTGGGACTGCCATGTAGTATCCCCTACGTGATGTTATGCTTTTAAGTCATAAACAGGGACCGTATGTCGGGCCCCATGTTCGGCGTGGTGTTATCGGGCCCATATGTCGGATACACGTGGACGATAAATTAACTAACCCCAAGCATTAGCGATAGCAAACAAAGGCCCGATGGTGGCCCACGTGAAGCTGTAGCATGCAATATTTAATTCTTTAAGCCCTTAATGGATACTGGCCTAGAATTAGAAGCCCACGTTAATTGGTGAGATGTGACCAACTACAACTCGCTGAAATCAACTCGCACGTTTGAAGCCCTATGTACACGGCCGCACTCCACGCCGTAACACACAAGAACTCACAAATTAGGAGGCGTCGAGGTGTCCCCAGACCGCCGATTTGCCTAATCGCCTTCCCCGGCCTGGCGCCGGCGACTCCTCCCTCCTCTAGGACCTCGACGCACATCCTCCTTGCGAGCAGGACGGTCCCAAGGCCGAAGCCGGTGAGGGAGGAGCTGCTCTGTGCCCTCTTCTCCACCGGCCCCGGCAAGCGCTCATCCCTCACCGCGTCGCCGGTCGACTCCAACGCGGCTCCGCCCGGGCTCCCTCCTCGACTTCAACCTCCACGGCGTGATTAACCTCACCAACTCCCTAGAGGAGCCCCGCAACAGCTTCTACGACGGTGACCTCGCTGCCAAGGGCACACAGCTGCATCTCGTCGTCCAGGTTGTTCCCCCAAAATTTCCTGTGTGAGTGATAGGCTGCATTGGTGGTGGAGTTGCTTGGTGAGTGGTCGATCTAGGGTTTAGCGATTCAGATTTGGGCTTATCCACAGTTGTGATGCTTCATGCTTTGCTACTAGCTCATATAAGTTTCTTTTTAGCTCGGCACAATGGCAAGTTGGCCATGCAATCTTTTTTCCCCTACATCGATTGTTAATTGGATGTATTATTCATTGCCCCCTTTCTGTCTAGCTTTTGCTCCTTGTCTAAGGGTCCGTTTCGCTTTACTGATGCTACTACTTCTTTTAGAGCAGCAGTCATCTTGGATATCTATTCGGCAGGAACTAATCCCACTGACATAGTATAGCGCATTCCTGATCAAAGTTAACATCCTCTTAATTGTATAGAACTCGACATCTAGTATCATTGTGATCTTCAATCTTCTTCATTGCTTCTTGCTGTGTTAGCAAGATTCAGACAAGACGGTATACAGAACAAGTGCACATTCTTCCAATTAATAAGGCAGCCAGTGCTAGTAGTTCAAGCAGTACATATATGGTACTAATACTATCCTTTAGGATACAGAAAACGAAAATGAAGGATCAGCTGATCAGGAGAAGAGAACATGTGGCTCATCTCCAGCTATAGTAACTGAAACTTTACAGAATAGCTGGGTAGTTTCTTTTGTTCTTACAAGTAGGAAGTCTCCATGAAAATTTTGCTTTTAGGTAACTACTCTAGGAAACATGCAGGTTGTTATTTATAGTACATAATCAAATATCTATGAAACATAATTTGGGTAAAGAACGGCTTGCCTCGGTCATAACTCAGACAAGAATGTGTTTATTCAGTAATGTTTCATGTTTCTCTTTTTTTTGTGATCAATAAATTAGATGGTAGTTTCATGCTCCCGTTAGTTTGTAGCGCTTCATCTCCAACTGGTATCAAAGTATTATCAGTTTGTTTGACTTATAATTGTAACAAGCAAATCTTATCTCCCAGACCTTGATGTGAACCGCTCCAGAGCACCCTCAACGACCTCCACAACCACTGCAGCAAAACAGCCAATGAAAACACGCAGCCAAGTCAAAGGTTATCTTGTTGTACTTATCTTTTGACATAAAACTATCGTTGTGCTTGTGGATGTTTTATACTATCGAATCAAAATTACAATGAATTAATATGGTGTGTATCTCTCTTCTTGTGGGAGATTCACTTGTTATGCAGCTTATGCTTGTGGATGAATAGGGTGTTATAGTGCAGTGCATGTCATATAGATCGAATCAACCAGCAGCCTTGTTTCATCACTGTTTTTAGGGGAAATACATAACCAGTAGCAACCAGAATGAAATTACAGATGTTTATTAATTCACAAAATCTTGCTTTAACTGCCCTGTTGTGATTACAAATATTGTTTCATAAAATTTTCGCTCCCAAATTATCATTAAAGTTTCCTATTTATGATGCTCTTATGATTAATAGTCCAGCAGCATAATTTATTCATGTTAAAATAGCCTTCCATTTTTCAAACAATAATATCGCTGTTTTCATATTAGAAACTGAACTATGTCCATATGAGAAGTTGCGGCTTTCAAATATCGCGGTGGTTCAAGCCAAATTTCAATCCCTTGGCATTGCCACAGTAAAAATGTTCTGACAGGATCAGCAACTCCCCATTCTCCTGTAAAGGCTAAGCAATCGAGCGTAAAACAGAGAAGACTCGATTCAGAATATGATCTGAAGAGGACAGGAGAACGAGGAGATGAAAATGACAACATCCCTTCATACAAGGAGGGGCATAGCGGAAGAACGATCCGTGAGCAGCTAGATCATCCTTAAAGGTGCTTCTTCGTCTATCTTGCCGAGGGGCTAAGGATGTTGGGTGCATGTAGTGTTTCGCATTGCTTGTATTTAATTTCTTGATGTTGTTGCCTTTGTGTACTTCTTGTGTTCCTGTCTATTTATTTGAAGTGACATATTTACATTGATGTTTTATTCTTCTGTATCAGGGACCATATAAAAAGACAGTCAAAAGGCCTGCTGCAAGGCCTAAGAAGAGCGACAAGATGCCTCCAGGTGGCACAAGACCTTCCAAGAGAGTGAAAGCAACTGCAGCAACAGAGCAACCTACTGGGGTCTCAACAAGGTCAACAGCAAAGAATTTGGCCTCAGCACCACTTAATGAAGATAGGACCACTGTAGCATCACAGCAACTCATTCATCAAGTTTGTAGTGAAGGGCAAGAACCAACTGTTGAAGATACGAGTCAATGCAGAGATGAATCCCACACCCTAAGTCCTGTGAGGGATTGGTCTTTTCAAGGAGAAGGTGAAGGTGTTGCTGCTAGTGACGAGAGCACTCAGCCAGGCGATGAAGGCAAGTTTTTTTTTTGTCATGCTCCTTTATGCTTTGTATACTTGTAGCTAACTTCTTGAATGACTTTGTTTGTAGATATAGCACCAACTGCTCAAAGAAGGAGGAGGGCACCTACAATGGGTAAATTGCTCGACAGGATTACTAGATCTATGGGAAGACGGTTGCCTATTCAAATTGCTGAAGGGATGAGAAGGCCACAAAAACCGTTGCAGGCTGCCAAGTTAGCATCAGAGGCTGGTATTCATATTAGGCAGTCTGTTCCTATCCTTACACATTGGAAAGAATATAAGAATAATGATGCTCATTTACAAAATTTCATGGGGAAATTAGCTGTAAGTAAATTCATTCTTTATCACTATTTGTTTTACATTGCTCTTTGACATGTTAGCTCATTGTATGGTATAACTCAGTAATATTATTCATTCAATTTAATAGACAAGGATGTCTATTGACACCAATGACAATCCTACCAAGCATGCTTGTACCAATGTTTTGAAGGGTGGGGTACGACAGACAAGATATATGCTAAAGAAGCGATATTTTAATGGTGTTCCAGCTAATGAAGTCAGCACAACATCTCCTGTACCTCACATGAGTGATGAGGAGTGGAGAAAACTTGTTCAAAAATGGTCTGACACAAAAAACAAGGTCCGATCTATGAATCACCTTTTCTTTTCAGATTCTATTCCAAAATGTGTCTAATATAATTGCCTTCTGTAGGAAATCTCTGAAAAAACAAGCGAACCGTGCAAAGTCAAGTTCCATCAAACTACAGGATCTCGTAGCTACATTGCACAATCGCTATGATCGGTATATTCTCTTGTTAGTCTAATTCTCACCAATCTTGAGTTTTAGACAATGCTTAATTATTAATTAGCATGTATTAGGAAATTAATTAATATGAAAATACTTGTGCTTGTTAATCTTGTGGATGTATATATCATACATGTGGGATGATCAGCCAGCCAGCTGATACATAGATTATAGCTTCCAACTCAGCTTGTTGTACTTATCTTGTCATAAAAACTGGTCCAAATTCATGTTGTTTATTTAGGTATCACTTAGGTCCTTTGTGGATTGTAGATATTTCTAATGCTATGAGAAGGGGTAGGATCTATAACATATTATTTTATTTGCTTCATACCAAAATACAGAGGGAGAAAAAGAAAGATCAAGAGTTCAGTGCACTGGACATGTTCAAGGAGTGCCACAACAGCAAGAGGAAAGGATTTAGTGAGCCCGTGCAACATGCAATTGTAAGTCTTGCTGTAATAGGATGATTTGTATCGATATGGCTTGCCATACATGTTTCTCTTTCCAAAAATGGACTGAATTGTGGCTATATGTGTTTACAGTCCAATAGAAACTCTGTTGTTCTTAGCATATAATTGTTGTTTCCTATATATTGGACATGCATGTAGAATAGTTCCTTGTGCCTCAATAAATTAATCAAGCTGATGGTCAAGTACTTATATATTTTAGTGGGTTCCCTGCTGATTAATTAAGCTGATGGTCAAATGAACAGTAACTAGAATCAACATTCTTTCTTTTGCTCTATAAGCTGCCTGGAGACAAGTAGAAGTGTTGCATCATGAATATGAAATGGTTGTACCAAAAAAATCAAGTACCTGCATTTATCTTAAGAATGTGTTACTTAAACCTTAATAAATGTATGAATGTGTTGTCTGAAAATTTAGCACATCTTATCTTGGATTTTCTTCTGTTCAATATGTATCTCCTTTCCCTACTAACTAATTATCCTTGATATCTTAGGCTGAGATGGAAGCTATGATGGTGCCTGATGCAGATGGTAACACAACAAAATCACATACAGATGTTGTTTCCAAGGTTCTCTCCCAGAGCGATGCTACCGGCAAATTCTGAAGAATGTTGGATTAGAGGCAACAACATCCACAAAGACATCGACCGACCGAGTTCTTCAAGAACAACTTGAGGAAGAGAGGCGGAAGCGATTGCACCGACAGACCATCGAGCATCAACAAAGCGAGAACTTGATGACTTGAAGCAAAAGGCACAAGCGGCAGATGAAGCAATGACCAAGACACAGAGAGAGATGGAGGAATTCAGGAAGAGGCAAGAGGAAAATGATGCAGTTCTTCGCCGTCTCCTGGGCATTGCACAGGTTAATCCCCCCGCCTGACTATGAATGTGATGTGATGTAATATTTTGCTCTTGGTGAGGCGGGAGTGGTTGATGTTGTGCACTTATCTCTGGAAGTGGTTGATGCTGTGCACTTGTCACTGGAAGTGGTTGATACTGTGGTAGACATGAAACTATATTTTGCTTACTGATGTGGTACTTCATGACTTGTGTGTTACTTCATGACTTGTGTGTGTGCTGAACATTTGTGAGATGCTATGAAACAATGAAATATAATGTGTCACTTATATCTGTATCTGTGATGGCTTCATGTGGAACAATGTACCTGTGGTTGATGTTGTTATGTGTATTTGTGATGAAAAAAAAGTATTAGCTATACAGCCCTAGAAGTATTGGGCCTAAATATTTCATTGGGCTAATATTAATGGGCTGAAAAAATGGCTTAAAATGTGTTTTTGTCATTGAAGGATTCACGTCTTTGACAAAATATTCTTGTCGTAAACGTCATGTATAGGCCACATTTCGTCATAAAAAACATGTTTCAAGGATGAAAAAGATGTTCGGTGTTCGTTTTGTGACGAAAATTTCGTCATAAAAGGATGCCACATCAACATGCAATTTCGTCATAGAAGGATGCCACGTCGTCATGCAGGTTCGTCATAGAATACTTCAGTGCCACGTCATTATCCTAGGTGGTACCAATCACGTGGCATCCTTCTATGATGAATGTTTACGTCACAAAAGCGCCTAGGACCTGTTTTTGAGTTTTTATGACACAATATTTACGTCATAGAACGACAACCTTTAATAGCGAAAATAAGGTGTGTCACGAAGAGCACCTGTTCTATGACGAATAATACTTTTTCGTCACAGGAACCATCTATGACGCGATAACAATGGCGATTCTGTTTCGTCATAATTTAAATCCTGAAGGTTACTCATGACGATTTCATGATTTATAGTGACGTATCTTTAGCATCATTGATAAGTGCTTTTTCCGTAGTGAATTCGGGTTCCATTACTTGTTAAATAAGTCCATAGGTGTAACAGCCCAAAGTTATGATAATATTTTGAAAACACTTCTGTACCATTGCATAAGCTATGACGTTTCCCGTAAAATTTCTATGTGACAAACACACATTTCTTGACTTTAGAAGCCATTTGAAATTGATGATTTTGTTTGAATAAAGCACTAAATAGCTAATTAATAAACCCTTGCATAAGAATTTATAATTTATAGCACTATTTAAGAAATTGTTGAAATATAAGATTCTAATGGACCTTAAATTGGGAATATATTTTCATATTCATAAAACATCCATACACACACATATATATATATATATATGTATATATATATATATATATATGTATACACATAATCACATAAGCCTAAATATGTTATATTGCCCTAAAATCCCAGAAAAATCCATAGATTAGTTTAAACCCTAATAGAGAGTTTGACTCAGATGTTGACCAATTTGACCTGGTAGGGCCCACATGGCGCTTCCTATTCCTTTACGCCCTTGCGGTGTATTTGGCAACGCTTTGGCGGCGCTTTGCCGCCTTCCACCCCGCTCAACCGTCACTCCCTGCCCGAATCTCGGGAAGATCTTCAATTAGCGGCTTGTGTGTGTCGCTGGACCTGTGGACCCCACCTCCAGACCATGGCGACAGCGACCCCATTGCTTCGCCGCTGCGACACTTTCGCCGCGGACGACTTGCCGTCTTGTCGGCCGGCTTCAGCGTGGAGTTCGAGCACCGCCCACCTTGCCCAATGGCCGACTTGGTCGCGCCATCGATGCCCCCACACCGCGTCTCCGGTTGGCAATGCCGCCCGAAACAAGCCATCTCGCCGCCCGGCTCGGACATTCGCCATGCAAACAAGCCACCGCCCAGCTAGCCAATGAGCACTAGAGCTCCTCTGTGACCGTCTCACATCTTCGCGACCGCTGGTCAAGAGCCGAGCTTCGGACCGAGCTTATATGCCACCGCGCCACATCGGCCGTTTTCTCCTCTTTTCACTCTCCGTCGCCCGGCCCAAACCAGACCTCCTTAAGTCTCCACATTGTCTCGCGTTTGCTTCGCCATGACCTCGTGAAGCTCTGCCGAAGGAATTGGTCCGAGTCATCCCGAGCTCGTCGAACGCTTCTCGCCGGTCTTCCCAAATCTTGGCGCGCCTTCCTTGCTCGGACCTGCTTTCGGGGGCCTTGCCGATCATCACCTCTGGTGAGCTTCGCGCAAGCCCTTGCTCGGTGAGCCGCTGTCTTCCCTCACACCGTGCTCCCTCTTTGGCCCAGGCTTCGCGGTCTTCCCGGCATCTTGGCGCGCCGCCTTCCTTGCTCGGACCTGCTCGGGGCGCGCCGATCATCATCTCTGGTGAGCTTCGCGGCAAGCCCTTGCTCGGTGAGCCGCTGTCTTCCCTCACACCGTGCTCCCTCTTTGGCCCAGGCTTCGCGGTCTCCCCGGCATCGTGGCGCGCCGCCTTCCTTGCTCGGACCCGCCGTGGGCGCTGCCGATCCAACCGTGCCCCGACCACCTTTTGCTCGGTAGCACCCACTAACCCCGCATAGCTCATGCGCGCTATTTTCCATAAGCTCGACCCTAGGTCATTTACTCATGTCCGCCGGTAGCGGTTCGCCGCCGCGCGTGGCTCGCCGCGTCCGGCCGTTTACGCCTCGACAAGGGCACCCCTAGATCTTGCGTTAGCTCACCGATTCCACCGAACCCAAGAACGCCCCAAGCGGTGCACCTAGCTCGGCTAGCCGTCGGCTAGCCTCGGCCGTCTTGGCCGGCGAAGGAAAACGATGACGGCGAGCCGTCCGATCTGCGCCAAGATCCGTGCGGCTTCACCGTGTGTGGTCGTGACAGTGGGCCCATTGTCGGCCTTCGCGGATTTAAAACTCCCGCGGCTTCTTCCGTCGTCGACATGTGGGCCTCGGTCCCACATGTCGAGGTAAGTGGAGGCGCCTATGACCCCAGCGCCTTCACTCGCGAAGTTACGCCTTCAATCGTCTTCGGCGTGGTTGGCTCGGCATGAGTTAGCGGGCGACCCGATCTTGTTCACCCATTTTTCCCAGATTTTATAAATAAAACAAAGACGATAAATAGAAAAGATTTATTTAAAATAGGTAGATATCATTAAAAATTCTGGAAAAATTAGGGTAAATACTAGAGCTTGTGTTGGATTTAATAAAAATAGTACCTCACACAAGATAACCAAACACGGTTCCTAGATTAAATCCATTAAGCTTATTTTAGGGTATTAATTCATATAGAAATAAGCAAAAATAGAATGTTGTGTATTAAAAATAGATTAACAATTAAGTTAAACATAAGAAAATCATGGATGCCGATAAAACCATATTTTGTCCTATTGGGTTAATTAGGGTAGAAATTTCATTACACATATATATACATGTATCATGTGCATCATCTCACAAGCACTTCATGGCCATTCGCTATGATTCATTATTTAGAAGGATCATGGAACTTTCTCGATATATATATATATATATGGATTCATGTAGATAGTTAAACATAGGAATCGTAAATGGCGAATCTGGCGACCTCGATTGCATTTCATGCATCATTCTTTTCTTCGCCGCATCGTGTTTATGATGAATTGTTGATTCTCCGTTTAGGCGTAGAGGATCCGGAAACACTGCTCGAGGACTCCGCACAAGACCGGACTTCAATTCCCAAAGGCGAGTTAATATCTACCCTCAAAGGAGTTTGCTTTTACTAGGAGAATCTCGATTTTCCTAGTGCGAGTTAATACCTATCCTTAATAGTGTTGCTTTTACTAGGGAGAGGATGCGCTTTCCTAGTGCAAGTTAACATCCAATAATAACATATTGAATCCTGATTTCTAAAGTATTTATTTTACTGATATTAAACGCATGCCTTTTAAGTACTTATGCCTACTTGTTCAATCATGATATATCATGCCACTTACTTACTCGCTATCAATTTACCATGATGATGTTGCCTTGAATTAATCATCGTCATTTGGCTTTGCTATTGATCGCTTTGATGATCACCCTTGGTAGCTGGTTAATTTAAATAAACTGATTTAGACTCCTAAGTCTTGGTTAAAATCTTGCTTAGACATTGCTCGGGTCCAACTATTAATTTTAGGCTTAGAATTGCCTCGGAGCGGTGAGCAGACATTCACCGGACATGATCACACATTGAATATGGTTAATTGGAAATTGGGCTGGCATGCGGTGTGTATATGGTTGTGATGTCTTTGCAATGCGGATTGGGTCGGCATTGGGTAAGAGATAAATAGCTGGGCTCGTGATTTGAGAAGCTAATCGCCCACATCGTAGTGCATGGAAGAGGAGCGCGCGAGATCCGCGTAATGCGTCTTGCGCCCCCCAAAGGAGGGTTCCGCCACATCGTGTGAATCACACGGAGGTGCGAGTTAGCCAAGAAGGAAGTGCATAAGGGTGAGGCCCTTAGTGGGTCGGTGGGCTGAATCAAGGATTCCCCAGACGGGTGCATCGAGGATGCAGTGTGGCGTCATGACTATCACTGCGGAGATAGTTCCTAACACCACAACGCCACCCCATCGCGCGGTAGTGCAAGTATTGGGGATTCAGGGTAGTTACGACTGCGGGCGTGCCTGTCTGCCGCCATGCTTGAGGTGAAAACGGTTTCATGTCGTCATCCGAGGATGATCTAGGTCCATTCTTCTGAGAGCCGTGAGTCTAGCGTGGGTCGGCTGACCCGGCTAGGGCGAGGCCGGTACTTTTTGGGGAATGTGATCCTGCAGTCGCCACACTCGGAAGATGATGGCGGGAGTGGGAAGAGAACGTTTGGCGAGTGCTTGAAGCGCCATGGGTTTGGTTGTGCATTGAAAAGGAAACATGATAAATAATCAATTTGACAGAAATTTGGTTAAATGCTAAGTCATAGGCTTTCATTTCCAAAAGCGGCTTTCATGCAAATAAATAAACCCAAATTTTCCTTTGAAACCTCTATCACTAAATGCATTGGGTTGGGTGTTAGCTCGCCAGGTGTTTGGATGACCTTGACCTCGCATAAATATCTATCTTTAGACATGGAGGAGCCCGTCGAGGAAGATGCCTCGATTGTCATGAGGAAGGAGATCCATGATGCCGTGACCGGGAGTAGTTGCTTAAGATAGGGTTTAGTCGTTCCACCATCGTGTGTGGTTACCACTTTGGTGCGATTTTGTTATTCTTTAGAACTTGCAAGTTGCCCTTTGGGAGATTTCCGCTACTCGATGAACTTTGATGCGTAACTAAGGCTTAAATGCCGTTTGCTACTAATCGATCGGATGATCGCTTGTTATGTAATATTTGGACACCGATGTATGAAATGATTCCATTGTGTAACTCTTGCACTAACCCTCTTGATCCGGGGCCTAGTCTTGGTCCGACCGTTCTCGCTAGGTAAGCGAGAAGAGCGCGACAAGAGCTGGTATCGAGCATACGATCAGAGGAACCCTAAACCTGCCGCTAGCCAAGGATTGCGTATAGTTTATATAAAATATTTTTCCAAAACTGCTCTTGTATATCTTGTCTTTTAACTTTCACAACTATACTATTTCTTACTTAAAGGAATTCTTCTTTCGTTTTTGTAGATGGATGAGCGGGTTTCCCACGGCTTTTCTCTGGAGCGTGCTACCTACTGATTCTGACGACCCTTTGCCGCCACCAGATGGTTCTTGTCCTCCGCCGGTTAGCCGGACTTCACGTGCTTTAACGACCGCCCTTGCTACTACGGAGGCTCGTTCGTACCTGCCCGCTTAGGGTACATTGTAGAGGTTCGAGTCTACTACCACCACACAGACACGATGGCCCACACCTGAGGCGGAGACGGCCGGGACCACTTGCACCTGCTATCGATGATGCGGCGGCATTAGCGTCTGAGGGGCTCAGGAGAGGTACCACGGCGACTTGGAGGCACTTCTTTCGCCCGACCTTCCTTTCAAAGACGCCGCACTTCTCCCGGGCTTTACCAAGCCCGCCTTCACCGAGGACCACTTGGAGGGTTGCGCGCCTTCTCCAGTAGCGCGAGACGAGACGTGGCAGCGCTCTTGAGAGATCGGCTTCCTCCGCTACTCTCTTCGTCAGCAGACAACCGCTGCGGGTGGTGGGACGGCGTCTTCACCACTCGTCGGCGATCGGCGATGAGTAAACGCCAAAGGACTCCGCGACTTGCCCGGTTAGCGCGGCAATGAGCGAGGACCCTTCCTTTCCCCTCCGGGTCCTCGGTTTCCTCCACTGAGTACCCTAACCGCCGCACTACCATGCGGAAGCGGGTCTTCCTCCTAGTGCCTTGGTGGGGATTCCTCGTCACGACACTTCCCGCCGACCTCTTTGTCACTGCAGAGTACTCTTGACTCGGAGACCTCCGTGGACCTACTTGCTCCCCGGTTGAGCCACCTCTGCTGTTCTTCTTTGTGCCTTCTCGGCGATCGCTAGAGGACTTCTGGCTACTTCCACCGCTACCCGGTTGGGAGACCGGTGATAGTTTACACTCGTCGTCCCGCCCTTGAGTAGCTAGTAGCAGCAGATGACTTAGATCGAAATGTGTCTTTTGTTTAGCCATAGTAGATGATTGGCGACTTGTATCCTTGTCGGGATAATTGTACTTTTGTGGTATGATGTAAAACTGATTTGACTATTGCGCTTTTGGGTATCTTAAATGACAAGCGTTTAGTGGCTGCATTTATTCGATTTCTTTGATATTGGCCTCATGCATGCATATTTAGCTATAATGTTAGGATCACCGTCATGCAGATGGTGCGTGGTCGTGGAGCTGCCGTGTGGCCAAGGGGCGAGATCTAGGCAGCATGCCGCTTCGTGGCCAAGGCTGGCCAAGCCCGTGGTGCCTGCGCACTAGAGGTCGTGGCATGATCGAGGCGAGGTAATCTACCTCCTCCTCCGGCGGAGACCCAACCATGGCCCGGTCTTAGCTTATCAAGCACGATGTTGGGTCAAATCTTGTTAACCAAAGAAAGACGAGAATCGAAATGAGGATCCAAACATCTGCCTTTATGCGGACCAATCCCCTACCTTCGCTCAAGCTACCGATCCCATGGAAGCGTAAGACCGAGTTACGCCTTGTGACCAAGAACACAGAGTTGATCGGATGTCGAGAAATGGAGAAAATGCGCTTGGCCTCCTACGCTAGTAGGACCCGGTGTGTGGTGGGATAATTATGTAGCCACCCGGCAGTGTGGATGAAGAAGAAATGGAAGAAAATGAACTGCTGAAGATGGAGATGCCGACGAAGCTCAACAAGTGATAATCTTTGAAGTGCCGCTATATGTTCCCCAGTCCAAGGATTCATTCCATGGGAAGAATTTGTCATTTGTTTTGAAATTTTCACATACCCATAGGAATCACCGGGATGAAGAAGTATGAGTTCATGAGACTCTCTCAAGGGGCGATGACAATTTCTGAATATCTTACTAAGTTCAATGAGCTTGCAAGATATGCCCCCAAGACATCCACAATGAAGCGAAAAGATAGATTGGTTCCTAGAAGGGATGGATTTTGGTACAAATCCGCCTTAGGATTTTGGAGTATCAAAACTTCCACCGGTTAGTCAACAAGGCCTTGGTGTTGGAAAGGGACTTGAAGGCGAGGATCTCTCGGCGTAAGCGCAAGATGGTCGAGCGTGCGATCGCGGGTCAAGCCGTCTGGGACAATTCAAACCTCAACCTCCTCGAGAGAGCGGACAGACAATCTTCCATGTTCAACAGAGGATATGCTATGAGGGGTGGGCGCGGTCTTTGGAATCTCTGGTTTTAGTAGTCAAGCACCAATCGCTCCCGCAATGCACCGTGCACCCAAAATAGGATGACGAGTAATCGCTACCTATGCCACCGGCTGGACACTATCTTTATAACCCCTAGTCGAATCGCGCAAAACCTCAAGGGAATGTTGTGCGGGGTCATGGCAGAGGTCGCCTGCTGCAGAATCAAGCTCAAGGTATGGGGCGTGGGAGACTCAACAATATCCTTTGCGAAGCGGCACAAGAAGATGAAGGAGTACTTGTGGGTGCGTTTGGACTTCACGACTCCCGATACAAGTTTTATTTGATTACGGTGCATCACATTCCTTTATTTCACAAGAATACGTAGATAAGCACCGCTACAAACCTTTCCTCTTAATAAGCCCTTCACCATTAGATCTCCGTTGGGATACTTAAGGCCTATAAGTCCTGCAAATGGGTAGAAATAAGGAAGGAAAGAGTAGGATTCTATTTCGACCTAATGGTCATGTGCGGATTAGGAGTTGATGTCATAATCGGCATGGATTGGCTAAGACTCTATAAGGGAGTATTAGATTGCATGCGCGAAGTCGGGCTTGTAAAGGATGGTGTGTTTGAAAGAGTATGGAAGGTAGATGAACCCTACGGATGGGGTAGAGCCATCTGGTACCTCAAGGAAGACAACCCGAGTAAGGTAAAGGTAGTCAAGAATATTTGGGCGTATTCCCGGATGACTTACGGACTACCGCTGACCGAGAGGTAGAGTTTGTTATAGAGTTAACACACAGTGCAGCCCCAATCTACAAAACATATTTCAAGATGAACTCGGAAGAATTAGAAGAACTTAAGAAACAAGCTGGGCGACTTATTAAGCAAGGGTTTGATCCGGCCAAGCTCATCTGCTTGGGGATCCCCGCCATGTTTGTGGATAAGAAGGATGGTGGGCGAAGATTAGTGGTGGACTATAGGGCGTTGAGCGCCGTCACTATTAAAAATAAGTATCCTCTGCCCGGATCGATGACTGTTTGACCAACTCCAAGGAGCTACACGTTTTCCAAGATCGACCTTCGATCTGGATACCATCAAGTAAAGGTCGGAAGGATGATATACCCAAAACAGCCTTCACCACTCGGTATGGCTTGTTTGAATATTTGGTCATGTCTTTTGGGTTAACCAATGCACCGGCCTATTTCATGAACCTCATGAATTTAATCCTAATGGAATACCTTGACAAGTTTGTTGTCGTCTTCATTGACGACATCCTTGTGTACTCAAATCGGACGAAGAGCATGAGAAGCACACGAGGCGGTGTTGGATAAACTTCGAGAGCATAAGCTATATGCAAAATATAGCAAATGTGAATTTTGGATTAGTGATGTCGGTTTCTTGGGACATATTATATCTGCTTGAAGGAATTAAAGTGGACCCATCTAAGATAGACACGGTCATGAATTGGAAAACACACCCATTGTAAAGGAAATTCGCGATTTTCTAGGTGCAGCGAGGATATTATCGGCGTTTCATCGAAGGATTCTCAAAAATTTCCCGACCACTAACTCAGCTATTGAAAAAGGAAAGGAAGTTTGAATGGACCGAAGATTGTGAACTCAGTTTCCAGAAGCTCAAAACCCTTGACCACCACTCTGTTTTGGCCACACCTAATATCGCCAAGAAGTTTGAAGTATCTTGTGGCGCTTCCGACAAGGATTAGGATGTGTATTGATGCAAGATGGCAAGGTTGTGGCGTGCGCATCACGGCGATTCTTGCAAGCACGAGGACAATTACCCAACCCATGACCTAGAACTTGCTGCCGTAGTTCATGCACTCAAGCTATGGAGACATTTTCGATGGGAAAACAATGTGACATCTACACGCATCACAAAAGCCTAAAATACGTTTTCACCCAAGCCAACCTCAATATGAGGCAAAGAAGGTGGTTAGAGTTGATTAAAGATTACAGCCTAAATATATTATACCACCACAGCAAGGCCAGCGTAGTGGCGGATGCTCTAGCGAAAAGAACCAGTGCAACTTCCTGATGGTGATCCCAGGAGAAGACATGAATACTCAGGAAGATACCTCCTCAGAACAGCTACTGGAAGAATTGAATAAGTTATGCCTAAATCTCGTAAAATCTGGAGAATTAGCCAACATCACGGTTCAGCCAGATCTGATCGACCGTATCAAAGATAAGCAACAAGATCATCCCAGTACCCTTAGGCTCGAAGGTTGATGAATAGGGGTTTCGGAACAAAAATTGTTAAGGACGAACAAGGAATTCTTTGGATGGAAAAGAGGATCTTTGTGCCTCACGACCCGGAATTAAAGGAAGAAATCTTAAAAAAGCACACGAGTCACCGTTTTCCATGCACCGGGATGTACAAAAATGTACCAAGATCTGAAGGCAATCTTACGGTGGCCCCGAATGAAGCGAGATGTAGCGAAATATGTGGCCAAATGTAATACCTGCTTTGTTCGGTGAAGGCGAGAACACCAACGTCCAAACAGGTTCTGCAACCAATCAAAATCCTGAAATGGAAGTGGGATGAAGTGACCATGGACTTTATTATAGGACTTCCCGGTCTCGAAGTGGACATGACTCTATATGGGTAATAGTAGACCGGTTGACCAAGGTAGCTCATTTTATCGATCAAAACCACTCACAAGGGTAGCAAACTAGCGAGAACTATTCATCGCCGGGATAGTAAGCCTTCATGGAGTTCCCAAGAGAATTATATCGATCGTGGATCACAGTTTACCTCAAAGTTTTGGGAAGAACTCCATAGTGCCTCGGGCACCAAATTGTCATTTAGCACACCTACCACCCTCAAACCGGCGGACAAGCGGAAAGGACTATTCGAACTCTAGAAGACATGCTTGAGCTTGTGCTTTGGAATTCCCAATAGAATGGGAAAAATGGTTACCTTATGCGGAATTTGCTTATAACAACAGATTATCAAAGCGATGCGCAAATGTCACCTTTGAAGCTCTATCTGGAAGAAAATGTAGGACCCTCTTTATTGGTCCGAGTGCGGAGAAGGGCGGTATTTGGAAGGAACACCACAAGAAGCGAAGCAAAGGTCAAAAGCGATTAGGAAGCAATTGCTTCTGCCCAATCCCGACAAAAGAGTTATCTTGACCATCGTCGGAGGGACCTATCTTTGAAGTTGGAGACTATGTGTATCTCAAGATCTCACCCTTCAAAGGAACACGAAGATTTCAAGTCAAGGAAAATTGGCCCCAAGGTTTGTGGGACCTTATCCAGATCTTGTCTCGTAAGGGTATGGTAAACTACGAACTTGACCTTCCCAAGGAGTTGGGAGAAGTTCTAGCGTGTTTCACGTGTCCCAACTCCGAAAGTGTTTGAAAAACCTGAAGGAGAAGTAGTTCACCGCTGCTGACACCCTACAACCCAACTTCGATATCAAGTCAAGCCTATTCAAATATTAGAGACTCAGGAAAAGAAGCTCAAGAATAAGACCATTCGACTTTGCAAGGTGCAATGGAGCAATCAATCCGGAGGATGGCTTTCATGGGAACGAGAAGAAAAATCGTCAAGAATTCCCTACCTATTAAGCTTCATAGAAATATCAATCTCGAGGTCGAGATTTGTTTTTAGGGGAGGATTTATAACGACCCAAAGTTATGATAATATTTTGAAAACATACGTACCATTGCATAAGCTATGACGTTTCCGTAAAATTTCTATGTGACAAACACACATTTCTTGACTTTAGAAGCCATTTGAAATTGATGATTTTTGTTTGAATAAAGCACTAAATAGCTAATTAATAAACCCTTGCATAAGAATTTATAATTTATAGCACTATTTAAGAAATTGTTGAAATATAAGATTCTAATGGACCTTAAATTGGGAATATATTTTCATATTCATAAAACATCCATACACACACATATATATATATATATGTATATATATATATATATATATGTATACACATAATCACATAAGCCTAAATATGTTATATTGCCCTAAAATCCTGGGAAAAATCCATAGATTAGTTTAAACCCTAATAGAGAGTTTGACTCAGATGTTGACCAATTTGACCTGGTAGGGCCCACATGGCGACTTCCTATTCCTTTACGCTTTGCGGGTCATTTGGTCAACGCTTTGGCGGCACTGCCAGCCTTCCACCCCTGCTCAACCGTCACTCCCTGCCGAATCTCGGGAAGATCTTCAATTGGCGGCTTGTGTGTGTCGCTGGACCTGTGGACCCCACCTCCGACCATGACGCGACGCTGCCATCGCCATTGCCGCACTGCTTTCGCCATGACGACTTGCCGTCTTGTCGGCCGGCTCGCGTGGAGTTCGAGCACCGCCCACCTTGCCCAATGGCCGACTTGGTCGCGCCATCGATGCCCCCAGCACCGCCCGCGTCTCGGCCGCAATGCCGCCCGAGCAAGTTATCTCGCCGCCCGGCTCGGACATTCGCCACAAACAAGCCACCGCCCAGCTAGCCAATGAGCACTAGAGCTCCTCTGTGACCGTCTCACATCTTGGCGACCGCTGGTCAAGAGCCGAGCTCGGACCGAGCTTATATGCCACCGCGCCACATCGGCCGTTTTCTCCCTCTTTTCACTCTCACGTCGCCAAATTTCAAACCAGACCTCCTTAAGTCTCCACATTGTCTCGCGTTTGCCGCCATGACCTCGTGAAGCTCTGCCCAAGGAATTGGTCCGAGTCATCGAGAGCTCGTCGAACGCTTATCGCCGGTCTTCCCAAAGATCTTGAGCGCGCCTTCCTTGCTGGACCTGCTCGGGGCGCGCGATCATCACCTCTGGTGAGCTTCGCGGCAAGCCCTTGCTCGGTGAGCCGCTGTCTTCCCTCACACCGTGCTCCCTCTTTTGGCCCAGGGCCGCGGTCTTCCCAAAGATCTTGAGCGCGCGCCTTCCTTGCTTTCCGGACCTGCTCGGGGCGCGATCATCATCTCTGGTGAGCTTGCGGCAAGCCCTTGCTCGGTGAGCCGCTGTCTTCCCTCACACCGCTCCCTCTTTTGGCCCGAGCTTCACGGTCTCCCCAAAGATCGTGGCGCGCCGCCTTCCTTGTTTCCGGACCCGCGTGGGCCGCGCCGATCCAACCGTGCCCCGACCACCTTTTTGCTCGGTAGCACCCACTAACCCCGCATAGCTCATGCGCGCTATTTTCCATAAGCTCGACCCTAGGTCATTTACTCATGTCCGCCGGTAGCGGTTCGCCGCCGCGCGATGGCTCGCCGCGCGTCCGGCGTTTACGGCCTCGACAAGGGCACCCTAGATCTTGCGTTAGCTCACGATTCCACCGAACCCAAGAACGCCCCAACGGTGCACCCTAGCTCGGCTAGCCGTCGGCTAGCCTCGGCCGTCTTGGCCGGCGGCAAGGAAAACGATGACGGCGAGCCGTCCGATCTGCGCCAAGATCCGTGCGGCTTCACCGTGTGTGTCGCCGACAGTGGGCCCAACTGTCGGCCTTCATGATTTAAAACTCCCGCGGCTTCTTCACGTCGGCGACATGTGGGCCCTCGGTCCCACATGTCGAGGGTAAAATGAGGCGCCTATGACCCCAGCGCCTTCACTCGCGAGTTCGCCTTCGAATCGTCTTCGGCGTGGTTGGCTCGGCCATGAGTTAGCGGGCGACCCGATCTTGTTCACCCATTTTTCCCAGATTTTATAAATAAAACAAAGACAAGAAATAGAAAAGATTTATTTAAAATAGGTAGATATCATTAAAAATTCTGGAAAAATTAGGGTAAATACTAGAGCTTGTGTTGGATTTAATAAAAATAGTACCTCACACAGTAACCAAACACGGTTCCTAGATTAAATCCATTAAGCTTATTTTAGGGTATTAATTCATATAGAAATAAGCAAAAATAGAATGTTGTGTATTAAAAATAGATTAACAATTAAGTTAAACATAAGAAAATCATGGATGCCGATAAAACCATATTTTGTCCTATTGGGTTAATTAGGGTAGAAATTTCATTACACATATATATACATGTATCATGTGCATCATCTCACAAGCACTTCGCGGCCATTCCGCTATGATTCATTATTTAGAAGGATCATGGAACTTTCTCGATATATATATATATATATGGATTCATGTAGATAGTTAAACATAGGAATCGTAAATGAGCGAATACGAGCGACCTCGATTGCATTTCATGCATCATTCTTTTCTTCGCCGCATCGTGTTTATGATGAATTGTTGATTCTCCGTTTAGACGTAGAGGATCCGGAAACACTGTTCGAGGACTCCGCACAAGACCGGACTTCAATTCCCAAGGCGAGTTAATATCTACCCTCAAAGGAGTTTGCTTTTACTAGGAGAATCTCGATTTTCCTAGTGCGAGTTAATACCTATCCTTAATAGTGTTGCTTTTACTAGGGAGAGGATCGCTTTCCTAGTGCAAGTTAACATCCAATAATAACATATTGAATCCCATTTCTAAAGTATTTATTTTACTGATATTAAACCGCATGCCTTTTAAGTACTTATGCCTACTTGTTCAATCATGATATATCATGCCACTTACTTACTTGCTATCAATTTACCATGATGATGTTGCCTTGAATTAATCATCGTCATTTGGCTTTGCTATTGATCGCTTTGATGATCACCCTTAGTAGCTTTGGTTAATTTAAATAAACTGATTTAGACTCCTAAGTCTTGGTTAAAATCTTGCTTAGACATTGCTCAGTCCAACTATTAATTTTAGGCTTAGAATTGCCTCGGACGGTGAACCGACATTCACCGGACATGATCACACATTGAATATGGTTAATTGGAAATTGGGCTGGCATGCCGGTGTGTATATGGTTGTGATGTCTTTAATGCGGATCGGGTCCCATTGGGTAAGAGATAAAGTAGCCGGGCTCGTGATTTGAGGAAGCTAATCGCCCACATCGTAGTGCATGGAAGAGGCGCGCGCGAGATCCGCGTAATGCCGCGGCGCTGCCCCAAAGGAGGGTTCCGCCACATCGTGTGAATCACACGGAGGTGCGAAGTTAGCCAAGAAGGAAGTGCATAAGGGTGAGGCCCTTAGTGGATGGTGGGGTGTATCAAGATTCCCAGACGGGTGCATCGAGGATGCACAGCAGGCGTCATTGACTATCTCGCTGCGGAGATAGTTCCTAACACCACAACGCGCCGCCATCGCGCGTAGTGCAAGTATTGGGATTCGGGGGTAGTTACGACTGCGGGCGTACCTGCTCTGCCGCCATGCTTGAGGTGAAGACAGTTTCATGTCGTCATCCGAGGATGATCTAGGTCCATTCTTCTGAGAGCCGTGAGTCTAGCGTGGGTCGGCAGCCCGGCTAGGGCGAGACCGGTACTTTTTCGGGAATGTGATCCTTAACGAGTCGCCACACTCGGAAGATGATGGCGGAGTGGGAAGAGAACGTTTGGCGAGTGCTTGGAAGCGCCATGGGTTTGGTTGTGCATTGAAAAGGAAACATGATAAATAATCAATTTGACAGTGAATTTGGTTAAACTGCTAAGTCATAGGCTTTCATTTCCAAAAGCGGCTTTCATGCAAATAAATAAACCCAAATTTTCCTTTGAAACCTCTATCACTAAATGCATTGGGTTGGGTGTTAGCTCGCCGATGTTTGGATGACACCGACCTCGCATAAATATCTATCTTTAGACATGGAGGAGCCCGTCGAGGAAGATGCCTACGATTGTCATGAGGAAGGAGATCCATGATGCACTGGACCGGAGTAGTTGCTTAAGATAGGGTTTAGTCGTTCCACCGATCGTGTGTGGTTACACACAATTCTTTGCGATTTTGTTATTCTTTAGAACTTGCAAGTTGCCCTTTGGGAGATTTCCGCTACTCGATGAACTTTGGTGCGTAACTAAGGCTTAAATGCCGTTTGCTACTAATGCGATCGGATGATCGCTGTTATGTAATATTTGGACACCGATGTATGAAATGATTCCAAATAACTCTTGCACTAGCCTACTGATCCAGGGCCTAGTGCAGGTCCGACCGTTCTCGCTAGGTAAGCCGAGAAGGGGCGCGACAATAGGAAAAGTAGTAAATAAGGCTAAACAATTGCTCAGTGGATATTTAAAGTCCTAAAATTATTTAATTCCCTAAATTACAATTAGGTTCCTCTGGAATTTTCTCATGATTTTAGGTGTTTATTGGACAATCTTTCCGATTGGAAATCCCTTTTACAAATTGCTAAGGAGAAGAATTTTATTTAGCCAGAGGCTAAAAGGGGGTTAACCATCCAAATTAAAATTTTACTATGTGTATCATGATATTAGTGGGAATCCTATATTTTCTCAGATTTTTCCAAAGTCATTTACTTTTTTATTTATTAAACCTCCATTTTCTGAGTTTATTCCCTAAAAGGAAATTCTAGAATAGAACTAAGTTAGTTATATAGAGGCATAAATCTATGTTACTGTTCCTTAGATATTTTTAATAAATCATTCATGCTGTGAAATATTTACCAAAATTTTTCTAAGATTTTTAGGAGAGTTTAGGTGTATTAATCAACTCATTTTATTTTCCATAATTGTTTTTATTCACTAAGTCTAGGAAAAACGGTGGGTACAGTAATGGGCCGGCCCACCAATCTGTGGCCAGGTTGTACACGCCAAAGGCGTATTTTCAGGGGGCGCTAACCGATGGCGGAAACGGCGTTAGGATAGGCGCCATCATTTAACCCGACATGTGGGACCGGGTCCCCACTCGTCAGCGATCCTACGCGACAGCGTCCGCATGAATCTCGGCACCGAACCAAGGGTCTTCACGTGTTTTCCACCTTGCGCTGGCGGGCGTGCAGCCGCGAAACTCACCGAAGTTCCGCCACCGCGGCTAGCGACCATTGGGGGGGCCCCCATGTCCTTCGTATCCAGCGAACTAGCGCGTCAGCAAAGGTGCTCATGTCGAGGCCAGAGACGGCCGGGCGTGGCAGAACGACGAGCGGCGGCGATGCTAAGGCTCGGGCATGGTACGGTCTACGGCTACCGCGGTATGTGAACAAATAAGTCGCGCAAGAGTCTCTAGGAATGACGAGATGCTCACCACAGCGACGACGAGCGTTGGGAAGCTTCGGTGATGGATGTCGACGAGCGGGTCGAGGAAGGCCGAAACAGGGCAATCGGCGCAGGTGAATACCGGCGAAAATCTGGTGAGACCAAAGGCAAAGGGAGGTTAGTGGTGCTTCGGGAAGCTCGGATAGCAAGGAATCAGAAGGAGGCTTACCCGAGTGCAAGGAATTGAAAAGGGGAAGAAATGAGGAATTTTTGACCGGCAGCAAGAGAATCACGCCATCGGCGAGCTCCAGTGGGTCCCGGGTCGATTCTCTAGAGGACGGTGAAGGTACGGAGGCAGGGGAGCGTTGGCTCAAAGCTCACGACACGAATCGCATTGGCTACGGAGAATTTGAGCACTGGAGCTCAGCGGCGGTCGCACAGGTGAGGAGAAAAAGGAAAATAGAGCTCGGGCTGGGGAATTTATAGCCGATACGACTCAAGGATGGTTCGGCGGACTCCACCCGTGGTTTCACCAGACCAGGGGTGCTGCGCGGGCGATGGCGTGTGCTGGCGCGCGTAATTCGATCGGACGGTGGTGGCAGTGGCGCGGTGTGGCTGAGGCGTAGTGCCATGATAACGGGGGCAAAGGCGCGGCGACATGACGGGTAGCAGGGGTGCCAATTGGTGGCACGGGGCGGTGGACGCGACGGGGAGACAATGCGCAGAGTGCAGAGTCGGTCGCCGGCGTCCAAGATCCGGCGGGCGGCTGCCCCGGGATTTTGACAGGGCAGGGAGGCCGCGGGATTGGGTGGAAAGGGCGGTGACGTGCCGGCACAGGGAGGTCCCTTATAGAGGCGGCGACAAGGTTGGTTGCGGCGGCAACGGCGTGCCTCGGGAACGTGCACGCGCGAGAGAGAGAGAGCGGGAGAGGTGAGAGATGAGCGAGAGGGGTGAGCCAGGAGAGTGAGCCAGTCGAGCGAGCCCGGAAAACGAGCCAGGTTCGGTTTGGGAGTAAAAGGGCCAGGCCGAAAGCCTAGCCAGGTCGCGCCAGAGCCGGGTTGGGCCCAAAATGGGTTGGGCTCGGTACCAAGGATCCATTTTTGGCCTAATAATCCATTGGGGAAAAATAATTTTTATTTTAATTTGAGGGGTAGCTTTTGGGGTAATTAAGGAGGGCTTTTTAATTTCAAATTTGGGCTCACCCAACAAACTGCTGGAAAACTTCTTCAAATCAGCACATCCTAGTGGATTCATTTAAATGCTTCAAGGACATGCTAATTTAAATTTAAATTCTTACCCCACCCAAACATATAGCCCAAAATGAGTTAGTATGCATGCATGTATGAATGCCTATGTGTATGTATAAAAGCATATGTGTAATAGATCTACTTAAATATATTTCCTAACATTTGGTCAAGACCGGGCAAAATATGACATGAAATTTTCTGTCTTTTCAACCTTATCAAAAATCCAAATTTTTGGATGTTACAACATGTCACCCCCATCTCCTACTACCGCACAATGGCCACGCGTTGTGTCAGAACCACCTCCCTCAGGCAAGTGCCAGCGCCATCCCGCTACGCGTATGACTCCGCGCTCCTGCTAGGGCGAGCCCACACTCCACCCCATCACTGGGTCCACGCTGCCCATTTGTACAAACTTCTTTCTCTTGCTCTCGTAGCCCATGCTACTCCACTGTACCGGACCCTGTCCGTACAAAACCACAACCACAACCAAACACACACACTGGCATGCCAGGCGCAAAATATAGTTATCCATGTCATTGTATAATCATGTCCGGTGAATATTGGTTCACCGTTCCGAGACAACTAAGCCTAAAAATAATTATTGGACTTGAGCAATGTCTAAGAAAGATTATAACCAGACTTAGGAGTCTAACAAGTTTTAAATCATAGACTTAAGAGTCTAATAACAGTTTTATTCCTAAACCAGGTTAATTCAATGATTGATCGTCAAGGCGATCAGGTTGTGATTCAACAAGTAATGATCATCAACACAATCATCATTGGTTATCGATAATTCAATAAAACAAGCATGATATAACATGATTAACAAGATAGATACTCATAATTGAAAAGCATGCAATTGATACTTAAAAGGAAATACTTTAATTTAAAACTGGGATCAACATGATCTAATGAATGTTAACTCGCCTTGATCCTCTTGAAAGTTGTCCTGTGGTTGCTTGGGGTCCTCGCACTGATCTTCAGCTCCCTCGAGCTCTATTCGATGAATAACCAACATGAACAACCAAAATGTGGAAATTATGATGCATGAATGCAGTCGGCCTACTTATTTAGGAAGTCACGAGGATCCTAATCAGGTATGAGAAAACTACTCATTGAAGGTGTGATGAGATGCTCATGAATGCTTTGAATATATATATATATATATATATATATATATATATATATATATATATATATATATGGAGTGATGCTATAATCACCATGGTGACGGAGCGCTCTGTCACCATGCATTTTTCACGAAATTGGTGATCAAATTCGACGATCCGAACCGTCCATCTCCTTCGTCTCACTGAAATCTCACTACCGACAAAATTTCACATTTTTTTGATTTTTTTACTATTTATTTCGTATTTTTAAAAATCCATGATCTAATTAGTTGTGGACCGTCCAATAATCCCGGATTTCAAAAATACGAAAAAATAGTAAAAAAAATCAAAACAATGTGAAATTTTGTCAGAGTGAGATTTCAAGAGACGAAGGAGATGGACGGTTCAGATCGTCAATTCGATCACGGATTTTAGGACAAGCCGCTGCCGACGGACGATCCGTCACCATGCATGACAATAGCTCAACGCTATATATATGTGTGTGTGTGTGTGTGTACCCATTGTTTTGAAAAGTATTTAGTTTTAAATTTACTTTTGTTTGAAGTATTTCCCTCACAAATACAAGCGTAGGGATTTAATGGTACAGAGTGTTGGTTGAGGAATATTAAATTTTTGGACCTGAGATGATTATTAGAAAGTTTTAGTAAGGAAGGGGTTTGTCATTTGCTAACATATGCAACGGATTAATCAAGACTAAATATGGGCTTATGATTGATTAATCAACAAGTTAATAAGTTGATTTTTTTCCTAGATCCAGAAAGGTTTTATATATTTTCTAGGATTTTTCAGATTTTTCCTAAATGATTTGCCATTTTTAGTAATTCAAAAATAGTTTCTGGAATTTCTTTTACATAGAAATCATCTTAGAATAGCTTCTGGAAATATTCCAGTGGGAAAATAAAATTATCTGATCAATATTATATTTTTGTAAAATCCTCTGAGAGATCTAGTATTTATCATGCTTTTTTGGGGAATTTTGGGAGTGCCCAACTAATTTTTAGAAACTCAACATGAGTTCTGGTTTTATTTAAATGAAGAAAAGGATAGAAATTCTGAGGAACAGTAACGGGCCGGCCCAACCTGGCACAGCCCGCGAGCGCCACGCTGAAGGCGCATTTATGAAAGACGCCAACAAAATCACAAAAGCACCCAGGGGAAAGCGTGTTTTTGAAAATACGCCAACGAACAACGAACGTTTACTATATGGAAGGCGTATTATCCATTCTACGCTTTTGCTAGGCGGATGCGCACAACACGCAAGACGCTACCACTAACACCAACAGCGAACCACTCGTTCCCACCGGTCAACGACGTATTAAGCTAAACCAGCGTGCAATTTAAACTGACATGTTTCAAGCACAAATCTTGAAACCGAATCCAATAGTCCTTGGTCGTCGTCTTCCCCGAGCGACCCAGGCGGTGCTCCAGCGAAGTAACCGGCGCGCGCCTGGTGGCGATACAGGGCGCTAGTGGGGCCGCGCAAGCTCATTAAGGGCTTAGCACATCTAGGGCTCGGACGGGTCACCGCCGGCTTGCCGGCGATGGCACTGGAGAGGTGGCGACATGCATGGCGGCGGAAAAGAGCTTCGGGCTCATGCGGCTACCACAATCTAGGGGATGCTAGGACTAGAATTCGACGCCGGAGAGAATAGGGACCACGGGAAGACTTACCGACCATAAGGCCGGTGAGGAGAAGGCGTAGATTGCTCTGGTGTCGGTGAGGCCGAATGGAAGCCGAAACAAGGTGCACGACGCCGGGATGCTCCGATACTCCCCGGGTCCAATCAACCTGGGCGAAATGTGCGTAAGAGTGAGGGGATGCTCCACGCGCGAGGAATTTCTAAAAGACTTACCGAGGAGGACGAATTTAAGAAAGGGGCTCCGGTGGCCGTCTCGAACCGATGGTGAGAAAAATGGCAATGCCGGCGGCTTCGGTGGGCAAGAGGCCGATTGCTCTGGTGGAGATGTCCGTGAGGATGCCTGAGAGCTTGGAGCGAGGGGGGGAGCGAGTGTGGAGTGAAGGGAAGGGCGAGAGAGGTCGGCTCATGATTAAGAGGTGGACGGAGAGAGGAAGACCGACGCACCGATTCCCTCTAATATGGTCGGAGCTCACGAGAGCGAGCATCACCGAGGCTTGGGCAGCAGGCGCAATGCTCCAACGGACAAGTTCCGAGGTGGCAGAGAGGCCAGCGACGGGTTGGGGTGACCGGGCGGCGTGCACGGCGAGCCGGGCAGACGGAACAGGACGACGCAGCTCTAGACGAGGTGATAGGGTGCAACATTGCATGGCGGCCGCGTGGGCAGGAGTTCCTGCAGCTTGGACCGGCCAGGCGCACGCGCGGTCAAGTTGGGCGAGCTCATCGCCAAGAGGGGGAGAGAGAGAGGTGAGAGAGAAAGAGAGAAAGGAAGAGTGGCTGCCCAGTGGGCCCATGCAAACAGTGCCTTGGGTTGACTAGTCCTAATGGCAGTAATGTAAATAGGGAATTTCCAGGAGAATGGCTAGGAAGATCCACCAATTGATAGAAATAAAAAAACATAGAATTGTCATATCTTGACTATATTGATCCTACTTGAGTCCAATCCACATGGATTTGCTTACAACTTAGTCTAAATTGCTTATTAGCAATTCAGCAATTTAGATGGAGTGTTTCTAAAAGCCAGACACTGAATTCTCGATCCCTTTATGAAAATCTCAAAACAGCTTCTTAAAGCTCTTAAAAATAACTCAAACCAAGTAATACACTTTTTCGAAGCCGCTTTTAGAAATCCTCAAAGTCCAGCTTCCAGCAATTTAACCTAGCCTTTTTCTAACATGATGCGAGTATGGTGTTTGGTTTCGCTATTAGAATTTCTCTGCAAGGTGTGAGCTAATATCTAGTTACCTTTGGAAATAGGTCTATAGGAAAGAATCTCATAGGAATTGTACTATTGTATTCTTAAAATTTAAACAAATTACTTAGGAAGTATTCATATGAATTACAATCCTATAAAAATCTTTCAAAATTCCTATCTATCAAAAAAGTTTTATAATGATAATTACAATATCATGGAAGTACTTTTTAAGACTAATATACACATATGACTTTCATGTATCTAAAACCTAAATATTTAAAAGGCTATAGATAGCAAAAGTTTCAAAAAGTTCGACTGCACCAAAAAGACATTTTTGAGATCATTCGAGTTACAGATTTTGTTCTTTACTGATGGGTAAGTTATTGGAGATGCCAAAATCCCTTAGGCACCTGCTTCTGAATCCACGGCGCATGCATTCCCAAAGGAAGCTAGATGAATCCTCAATGGCCATTTACTGGCTTGACTTGACTAGCAGATCAAGCCCTACTGCAGTTGTTTGCTGAGAGAATTATTAGTTGGCTTTGGCACTGCCTATTAACCCAGTGCATTAGAAACAAGTAGGCAAACCACAATGTTTATGTCAACCCTATGCTATGCTGTCATCCCTTCTGAAGGAAAATGAAGTTATCCAAGAGAACTGAAGGGATAGCATTTTGAAGTATAGGTCACCAAGCATGCATGTTGTTCTTTTGCTATGGACAAGCTAGGAGGTTATTTGTCATCAGCCTTTTTTTGCCTCTGTTTTTTACTGCCATGCCACCAAATTTATGGTTGGAAAACTTACCTCATTTTTTTAATGATGGAATTATAACTTCTGATCTCTGCACCAACTATAGATATATACGGTCATTACACAACCACAAGAATCTAAAAATCAAAAGCGATATGACAGGCAAATTGTCACACTAAGACTAGCCTAAAAAAAAAGAAAAACAAAGTATCTGTCTTTCAGCTCAGAACAACCAAGCAACCATAGCATCCTAGCACGGTTGAAGCTTCGTTCATCTAAAACTAAACTTATCTGATGCAAAACTGTAGGTGAATGATTCTGTGGAATAGGGGGAGGGCAATGCATTGATATTTCCTTCTTTTTATCTTTTCTGTTGGGCTCGTTTTGCTATGCAGGAGCGATGGCTTTAGAAGGTGAGACAAAGAACGTACCCAAGGTTTGGACTCTTTTGAGCCATACAACGCAGACCCTCCAAATGAAAGTAACCAGAGCTATTGTTTGCTAGTCGTTGCAATTGATAGAAGTTACGGTGCAAAACAAAGGCAACAAATTGATTGAAGTTGCACTACTGGGGAATCGGGCTTCGGTCCCGGTTCCTGAACTGGGACAGCTAATGCGGGACTGATGCCTCCTGGGCATCAGTCCTGGTTCCAACGAGCCGAGACTAAAGCCCATATCTGTTGGCGCGGGGAGCCTATCAGTCCCGGTTGGTGTCTCCAACCGGGACTTATTGTCTCGGTTGGTATCTCCAACCGGGACTTAAATAAGTCCTGGTTCCGGGACAATGATGTCTCGGTTGGTGTGTCCAACCGGGACTGTAATCATGATATTCGCCACCTAGCTATTATATTTATTTTATTATCTGTGGTCCCTAGCTATTATATTTATTTTATTTATGCATGCATGCGTTAAATCACAATTAATTAAAACCCATATTAGTATCACAATCATGCACAATTAGCTGATAATTAAATCAAAGGACATTCATTAAAACTTTAATTACAACTAATAAAAATGTATTACAATACCTAGCTAGCTAGCTAGCCTATATATAAGTATCACATATATACACAATTACACATATTTTTGTTTATCGGGATCTTTTACGTGCATTGCTCTTGGTAGTCAGAGATGTCTAATTCCGACGGTTGACCGGTCTCTTTGGCGGGCTCCGACTTCGAACATGATTAAAAATATGGTGGTAATGCTCACCAGAGGACTTACGACCTCATTAAAAATGAAGCCATGAGTTGTTTTGTATTGCTTTGACACGCACCGCAAGAGTTCCGACCTTTGTCCAAACCTTTTTTCGCCAATTTTAAGGGAACCTATTTTTAATTAGGAAAATTAACTAATTAATCTTTGAATTTATAGAAGATCGATGTCCGAAAATAGCTAGGCATTAGTAAGATACTAATTACATATACTTACCCCAAACTGTTCACCTTTTCTCGTAGTCAGTCGGCGAAGGCCTCCGACAAAGTTGTGCATCATCTCGCATACATAGAAGCCGCATAAATTGTTTTCCGACGGCTGATGCAAGACCTGTGGTAAAAATGTTAGAAGCGTGAAATGGATGCATGAAAATTAAGTTAACTAAAAAGCTAGTATTAAGATATATATACATATTTAGCGAGGCGCAATTCAAAATTCTTCTTGAATTCCCCAACATTTTTTTCACGGAAACTTGCGAAGGCACTACACATGTAATTACATTTTATATATTATTAGAGTTTGTTTCGAATGGAAAGAACAGAACTAGCACAATAATGAAAGGAACAAGAATGTACCGGTTGAGCATGGCAATGAGGTCTTTGTACTTTTCAGGGGGTTTCCGAAGAGAGTCCATAACCATGATTTGGCTTCTATCTAGCTCAATAATAAAAAGGGCCCACTGAAAGCTGCACATATATCTGTTAGCATTTGTTGTAACACCCTGTTAAGAAAAAGGATTAGAACGAGATGGTAAAAAAACACATACTCGAAGTCATAGGCTAGAAGTATCTGTGACTTGAATCTTTGGCCTATTAGCGCGTTGTATATGTTCTCCTCTGTATCTTTTTGGTGGTCCCTAACTGTTTGCTGGTTGATAACTGCTGGGTCAAGGAAGCCAATGCTGTAAATCTGCTCCCTTTGGCATCTTTGCATCTCCATTCTACACAAGAAGAAATTAGTTAGGCTTGCAAGTTAGTACCGTGTAAGGGGGCTCACGCTGGAATTTTGAAACGAGATACTTACAAAGTCCAGCAACCCAGCATGCTCACGTCGAGGGCCCTTGCCTGGTATAACTCGTACAGAGGCTCCCATGACACTAAGAATTCAGAGTCCCCGCGAAAGAAGTGTTGTTGCTTGATCCGGACTACGAACATATCTAGTCCATGTTTGGCCACGTGCAAGTACCATTGGTGGAGTTGCATTTTTTCGTTGTTAGCCGAGGAATCTCCTCACGCGACCAATGATGCACCCGCACAAATCTTCATGCTACCTCTGCCATTGGGATGTCCTTGTGGCCCAATACCGATCCGATCAAGTCCAGCCATCATCGTAGAAATTCTTCATCTCCTGCGCAACCTCTTCTGCACTACGCTCCTGTGGCATCTCCTTATCAGATTCCTTACGCAAGATGCGCTCGTAGTCTGATACAGCCGGCCTTTCTGGTTTCTCTATGCTATCTTTCAATGTTTTCAGACACTTCTTGCCTCGGTGCCATTCATCAGTACCAGGCTGGACCCTCGGTGGAGATGCTTTCTTAGCGAAATGTGCGGTGACCTCGGCTCTTACTACCCGCTCATTCTCCTCATCGGTCATATGGTACGCCACTTCGGAGGAGATTTCTTTTGGATTTGGTGGACCTGCCTTCTTGAGAAGTGTTGGCCTACTCCCACCGAGTTGCTTGACCTGGTCTCAGACTGCTTGGGAAACGTTGTTGGAGTTGGAGTTCCACTTGCGATTAGCTTCGCTGAGGAGACGGGCTTCGTTGAGGAGTGTGGCTTGCTCAGAGAGGGTGCAAGAGGTTGTGGAATTGACGCCGAGACCGTGGGGAGGACATGTCCACGTTATGTCGCAAAATTATGAACCACTTGCGCCACACGATGAAACTGTGCACTGCATCTCCTACTTTCATATTCCCGTCACCTCCTTCGAAATCAAGGTCAAGGTCCCCGTACCCTGGGCATACCTCGTCCACCGAGACCTTGGCGTAGCCCGACACTATCCGTTGGCCATGGATGAGCTGTCCTGACTCCACCGGGTAAGCTATGCCTACAGCCGCCTTCAAAGACAAGTTCCGTGCTTCGACGTGCAACTCACAAGGGGTTTGCAGTGTGATGTCGTCCACGGGATAGCGTCCCAAGTCCTCGTCAGGCAGCCCACCGGAAGCGCAGCTTCTCCGTCGCGCGGAGGGGCTGATGATGTTAGGATTATTGTGAAGTTGTGGAAGGCCCTCCTCCCGCTGTTGGCTCCAGGATAGCTGCACCTCTCTTCGAACCGTTTCTTGTATGCTCGCCTGTGTTGCTCTCAGGACATCTTGCAGGTCACGAAGCTGTCGTGCCTGTCGGACCTTGCCTCTCGCCCGACTCCTGTAAGTAGCGGCGTTCTGAGCGAAACCCACCTTCCACGGGACGACACCAATGCCTCGTGTACGCCCGGGGTGCTCGAGGTTCTCAGAGGCCCTTGTTAGCTCATCATTCTCTCTGTCTGGCACGAAGGTGCCGCGGGCCGACTCATTGTTAGCCTCTTCAAGCCTTCTGGCGACTTCTCTCATCTTGTCACCAAACACCGCCCTATTGTCGTCATCAAGGCCGCCGTTATGACCAAAGAACCAATTTCTCGATCTGTTTGACCATCTCATTGTTACGGGTTCAACACCCTTCACCAGCAAGTCATGTTCCCTCTTGTCCCATTTAGGTATCGCCTTGCGGTAACCACCAGGGCTAAGACGGTGGTGGTATTGCTTCTTTGCTGCATTCTGCTTGTTCTTTTCACTTAAACTCTGACCTTGTTCGCGCCTCGCCACCGCCGTTGCTTGTGTTGCAAAGGACCATCGATCGGGTTTGTAACACAAACTGGGATTGATTCTGTAACATTAGTCCCGGTTGATGTCTCAAACCGGGACTGATCCAGGCCCGTGCCCCGCCTAACATTCAACCGGGCTGTTGTGAATGTCAGTCACGGTTCATGCCTAACGGGGACTGATGAGCCGGTATTAAAGGCTAGTTCTCTAGTAGTGTTGTATGGGTTGATTGGGACCGTAACCTTATGCCGTGTTGGGCTTTTCACTGCTACGGAAATAGCCTTTCATAGCGGCACATCAGTACCGGTTATGCATCAACTGGGACTGACAGTTACATCAGTCTCGGTTCAACGGTCTACGGGTCCGGAGGGAACATCAGTACGGGCTGAAGACACCAACCATTACTAATTTTCTAACATCCATGCCGGTTGGTGTAACCAACCGGTACTAAGCAGGCAAGCTGGCCCGGGGTCTGCTTAGTACCGGTTGGTTGTACCAACTCAGATCGACGTTGAGCATCAAGATGCAGTTGGTGTAACCAACCGTACTAAGCAAATTTTATTTGAACCTCCTCTTCCCCACCTACTCGGCTAGCCCCACACTCTTCTTCTTCCTAGCTCCCACCTCGGCTTCAGTTCTTCCCTGGTTTTCTTCAGTTTATAAACTTTTGCAGTTCCTTGTTTTTTCTTCGGTTCATTATAACATGTTTTTATTGATTTCGCATTGGATTTTGCAGTTCTGAATTGGAATTTGCTTTGTGTATTTAATCACATTTGACTGCATTGGAATTTGCCATGTGTTTAATGGATCCGACCTTCTATATTCCCTCCCCTATATTTTCCCCCTCCATCCACATGGAGAACAGTACTGCACCATTTCGATCCCTTCTCTCCTCTGCCACCGCTACTAGCCGCACCTCCGCCATGGTTCGCCGTCTCAAGACCTGCAGGTTGACTTGCAATCCCCATTCTCCGCTGCAACCTCCCGCCGCCAGCGCAAGCCCATCCACCTCCTCCACCGCCAGAGCAGGCCAATCCACCTCCTCCACCGCAACCGCCCGCGCCGCCCCACCCACCTCCTCCGCCGCAACCTCGCGCACCGCCCGCCACCTCCGCCAAGAACCTCCCAACCAACCTCGGAGGAGGCATGGAGGGCCTTGACCGCCGGCGCCCATCTACTACCCGCCACCATATCAACCTCGCGGCTTGGGAGGAATCGCCTGCTTGCCGCCACCGTTACCACCGCCAAGCTTCCAGGATCGGATACACATGGAGGTGGAGATCCTACGCCGCGTGCGCCACCTCGTCCTCCCCCCTGCGCCTCGTCCTCTGCTCGACGACGATGAATCGATTGGGAGGCGCTGATGGCAAAGGAGGATGACTAAAATATAGCTATTATATATATATATATGTATATATGTTTTTTAATTATGTGATGTAGTGGATCAGTGTTAGTTATTATGTATGTATGTTGTTTAATTATGTGATGTAGTGGATCAGTGTTAGTTATTATGTATGTATGTTATTATGTGATGAACTATTTTGTGATGGAATGGGATCAGTGTTTAATTATGTGATGTCCTTAATTATGAATTATTTATATCAGTGTGTGATGGATGATGAAATAGTTATTTGTG
Source organism: Olyra latifolia (assembly GCA_036346145.1). Taxonomy (NCBI): domain Eukaryota; kingdom Viridiplantae; phylum Streptophyta; class Magnoliopsida; order Poales; family Poaceae; genus Olyra; species Olyra latifolia. The sequence goes on from CM070531.1 coordinate 20,222,495, forward strand.
AGTGATGGTGATCTGTGCAAATGTTCATGAAATGAGTTATGGTGAAATTGTGATATGTGCAATAAATTGTTGATATGTGCAAAAATGTTCATCAAATGAGTACAAGTATGAATCTGTGAAATGGTGATATGTGCAATGAATTGGTGATCTGTACAAATGTTCATCAAATGAAAGTTAAGTCTTTTTCCTAAATTTGAAATGGTGATTTGTGCAATGAATTGGTGATATGTGCAAATGCCGATTTGCGTTGAAATGGTGATCTAGGTGCCCCACCAGTACCAGTTCATAACATGGGCCGATGCACCAAACCCCCGGACAGATTTGGCCTTCCATAACATGGACCGGCTAAGGAAACCAACCGGTACTGATTCTCTAACATCAGTACCGGTTGGTTACACCAACCGGAACTCGGCCTGCTTAATACCGGTTGGTTACAAGAACCAGGACCGATGTTAGAGCATCAGTATAGGCTGGTGTCTTAAACCGGTACTTAGCAGCCTTATTTGAACAACCTCTTCCCCGCCTCCTCCCCACACTCTGCCAGATCAAGAACAGTGCAGCGCCGGCCAAGAGCTTCAAAAAGGGGGAGGTGCTGCCAAAAGTTTGGTCATTTTACTCCCAGCCAAGTTAACCAAGGTTAGTAACATCGTTACTCACTACATTTGGGGCGAAAGGGAGCTTCTTTTTTGCTTGAAATGTGAAGAAAATTTGATCTTTTCTCATGATCAATCAAGAACAGTGCAGCGCCGGCAAAGAGCTTCAAGAATGGGGGAGGCGCTGCCAAAATTTTGGTCATTTTACTCCCAGCCAAGTTAACCAAGGTTAGTAACATCATTCCTCACTACATTTGGTGTAAAATGGAGCTTCTTCTTTGCTTGAAATGTGAAGAAAATTTGATCTTTTCTCATGATCGATCAAGAACAGTGCAGCGCCAGCCAAGAGTTTCAAGAAAGGAAGAGGTGCTGCCAAAATTTTGGTCATTTTACTCCCAGCCAAGTTAACCAAGGTTAGTAACATCATTTCTCACTACATTTGGTGTAAAATGGAGTTTCTTCTTTGCTTGAAATGTGAAGAAAATTTGAGCTTTTCTAATTATTGATGAAAGATTATGAATGTAGAGAGCTAGCTCGACCTTTTCATGTAGGTTGCCATAGCTTGTTGTGTAAGTTTAGAATTTGCTTGGATTAGATGTAACTCGCGTTGAATGTGTGGATCTAGATCAAATTTAGGTTTTGGTTCCATCGATCGATGAAGAATTTTAAATCTAGACTCTGATGTACCAAGTTTTTATTGTTATGTGTGGATCTAGCTTAAATTTAGGTTTTGGTTCCATCAATCGATGATGAATTTCAAATCTAGACTTTGATCTACCATGTCTTTGTTGTTAGGTGTGGATCTAGCTCAAATTTAGGTTTTGGTTCCATCGATCGATGAAGAATTTTGAATCTAGACTTTGATGTACCAAGTCTTTGTTGTTAGGTGTGGATCTAGTTTAAATTTAGGTTTCGGTTCTATCGATCAATGAAGAATTTTGAATCTAGACTTTGACCTACCAAGTCTTTGTTGTTAGGTGTGGATCTAGCTCAAATTTAGGTTTTGGTTCCATCGATCGATGAAGAATTTTGAATCTATACTTTGATGTATCAAGTCTTTATTGTTAGGTGTGGATCTAGCTCAAATTTAGGTTTTGGTTCCATCGATCGATGAAGAATTTTGAATCTAGACTTTGACGTACCAAGTCTTTGTTGTTTGGTGTGGATCTAGATCAAATTTAGGTTTTGGTTCAATCGATCGATGAAGAATTTTGAATCTAGACTTTGATCGACCAAGTCTTTGTTGTTAGATGTGGATCTAGCTCAAATTTAGGTTTTGGTTCCATCGATCGACGAAGAATTTTGAATCTAGACTTTGACGTACCAAGTCTTTGTTGTTAGGTGTGGATCTAGCTCAAATTTAGGTTTTGGTTCCATCGATCGATTAAGAATTTTTAATCTAGACTTTGATGTAGCAAGTCTTTGTTGTTAGGTGTGGATCTAGCTCAAATTTAGGTTTTGAATCCATCGATCACTGAAGAATTTTGAATCGAGACTTTGATCTACCAAGTTTTTGTTGTTAGGTGTGGATCTAGCTCAAATTTAGGTTTTGGTTCCATCGATCAATAAAGAATTTTGAATCTAGACTTTGATCTACCAAGTCTTTGTTGTTAGGTGTGGATCTAGCTCAAATTTAGGTTTTGGTTCCATCGATCGATTAAGAATTTTGAATCTAGACTTTGATGTACCAAGTCTTTGTTGTTCGGTGTGGATCTATCTCAAATTTACGTTTTGGTTCCATCGATCGATGAAGAATTTTGAATCTAGACTTTGATCTACCAAGTCTTTGTTGTTAGGTGTGGATCTAGCTCTAATTTAGGTTTTGGTTCCATCGATCGATTAAGAATTTTGAATCTAGACTTTGATATACCAAGTCTTTGTTGTTAGATGTGGATCTAGCTCAAATTTAGGTTTTGGTTCCATCGATCGATGAAGAATTTTGAATCTAAACTTTGATCTACCAAGTCTTTGTTGTTAGGTGTGGATCTAGCTCATATTTAGGTTTTGGTTCCATCGATCGGTGAAGAATTTTGAATCTAGACTTTGATCTATCAAGTTTTTGTTGTTAGGTTTGGTTCTAGCTCAAATTTAAGTTTTGGTTTCATCGATCGCTGAAGAATTTTGAATCTAGACTTTGATTTACCAAGTCTTTGTTGTTTGGTATGGATCTAGCTCAAATGTAGGTTTCGGTTTAAATAAAATTTATCCACCTAAAATTTTTAGATAAATTTAATATTGGTTTAATTTGAAATTTGCGAAATGTTTAAAAATTTATTATTGAAAAATGAGCTAATAGTTGCCTTGATGTAGCATAATGTAGATAGACCGGCGATGGATGTACATGGACTGACACTACCCGGAGTTCTTGCAGGGTTTGCAAGCTTTTCTTCGTGCGGCCGATGCATACACGAAGTCAGGCTACATATGTTGTCCATGCATAGACTGCAAGAATGAGAAGGAGTGGCCAAAATCCAGCCACCTTCACTTCCATTTGCTGTCAAGAGGTTTCATGCCAAACTATACCTGTTGGACCAAGCACGGTGAAGAAGAGACTATACGAGAAGATGTTGAAGAAGAAGAAGAGGGGGACAACAATATCCCCGATGCTGGCTAACATGGTTCTTTCGAAGATACATTGGGGGAGTTTGGCGATGATGATCTAGAGCAGATGCTGCTTGATGGAGAGGGAGAATACACCGATGAAAGACATTACGAAAAGTTTGAGCGTTTATGGGAGGACCACAGAACACTATTGTACCCAAACTGCCGACAAGGCCACAAAAAATTGCGTACCACGCTAGAACTCATGCAGTGAAAGGCGACCAATGGATTGTCTGATAAGGGATTCGACGAGTTGTTATGCCTCATAAAGAAGTTGCTTCCAGAGGATAACACGCTGTCTGAAACTACATACAACGCCAAGCAAGTTGTCTGCCCTTTGGGGTTCGAGGTACAAAAGATACATGCATGCCAGAACGATTGTATCCTGTATCGCAATGAGTACGAGGATTTGGAAGTTAGTCCGGTGTGCAGAACTTCGAGGTATGAAACTAGGCGTGATGACCGAGGCGAGGAAGAGGGGCAGCGTAAGAAGAAGAGACCCCGTTAAGGTGGTCTGGTATTTCCCTATAATCCCCCGGTTGAAGCGTTTTATGATGCGCTAGCACAAAGAAGATCGTAAGGATGACGGAAGCCTAAGGCACCCAGCTGATGGCTCCCAGTGGAGGAAAGTCGATAGAAAATACCCGGACTTTGCTGAGGATGCAAGAAACATAAGGTTTGGGCTGAGTACGAATGGGATGAACCCGTTTGGCGAGATGAGCAGCAGTCACAGCACTTGGCCCATGACTCTATGTATCTACAACCTTCCTCCTTGGCTGTGTATGAAGCGAAAGTACATTATGATGCCATTGCTTATCGAAGGGCCGAAGCAACTTGAAAACGACATCGACGTGTATCTCAAACTGTTGGTGGAAGATCTGCTAACGCTGTGGACCGATGGTGTACGTGTATGGGATGAGTTCAAAAGAGAGCACTTCACCCTACGTGCATTGCTATTCGTAACCATCAACGACTGGCCTGCACTTGGTAACCTGTCAGGCCTATCTATCAAAGAATATAAAGCCTGCATCCAGTGCTTAGAGGATACGGACAGCAAGTATCTGAAAAACTCCCGAAAGGTCGTGTACATGGGCCACCGTAGGTTCCTCCATATGAAGCACCCGTTACGACGGAAGAGTGAGAATTTCGATGGGACAGAAGAGAAACGTAAGAAGCCCCTGCATCACAGTGGGACACTTGTATTTTCTCTGGTAAAGGATCTGAAAGTAGTATTTGGAAAGGGTCCTGGTAGCAAATCTGTCCCGACTGAACAAGGTCATACGAAGCCCATTTGGAAGAAGAAGTCAATATTTTGGGATTTACCTTACTGGAAAGACTTAGAGGTCCACCACTCACTGGACTTCATGCATATCCCGAAGAATGTCTGCATGAACCTGCTAGACATCCTAGATATGTACGGTAAATCAAAAGATACACTTGAAGCACGAAAGGACCTGCATCTACTGGGACTCAGGAACGACCTATATCTGGAAAAGAGAGCGAAAGGACAACATTAACTCCACCCTGCGAGCTACACTTTGAGCAAGGAAGAGAAAAAAACTTGATTAAGTTCTTGAACAGTGTGAAGGTCCCTTTTGGATACTCCTCGAACATAAGGAGACTCATCAACATGAAAGAGAATAAGATTGTACACGTGAAATCACATGACTGTCACATGTTGATGACACAGTTCATCCCAGTGGCGCTGAGAGGTATTCTGCCGACCTGGGTATGAGGGACAATCGTAGAGCTGTGCTCGTTCTTCAACGACGTGTCGCAGAAGGTTATCGAACCACGGAACTTATCTAAGCTGCAGGATGACATGGTCACCGACAATGAACAGTTGTAACTCTTTGCTCGGAACCATCCATGACAATCGTATCATTCCATGGGTATGAGATAAATGGGTACACATTTTACACGACTGCCCAGTATAGCAAGAGCACCAACCAAAACAGCGGCGTCCGTATAGATGCCTTGGACAAAAATGGAAAGATGGACACCTACTATGGTTACATAGAGGATATCTGGGAGCTCAAGTATGGACCTTTAAAAATCCCTCTGTTTCGGTGCCAATGGGTCAAATTGACAGCCGTTGAGATCAACGAGTACGGTATAACAACCGTGGACCTCAAGGAAGTGGCCTATAGGGATGAACCGTTCGTGCTCGCAAATGATGTGACACAGGTATTCTATGTGATGGACATGAACAGCAAACCGAAAGAGCAGAAGGACAAGCCTACTAAAAGCAAGAAGCAGAAGGACAAGCCTACCGAAGATAACAAGCAGAAGCAAAAGACCAGCGATCAGCCAAGGCACCACGTGGTTCTTCCAGGTAAAAGAAGGATCGTCGGAGTTAAGGGCGTCACAGATGAAGAAGAGTACAATCAGTTCGACGAGCTACCCCTTTTTATGGTCGATGTAGACATTATTATCTTGAATGATATAGAGGAATCCCCCTATGTACGACACGATCATAATGAAGGATCACTTGTAAGAACAAAGTATGTTAGCAAATAAGTCGAACTGTGTTATATAAACCCGTGTATGAATTATGATTTTTTATTAAGCAAGGAAGCAACAATTGAATTTATATAACAAGGTGAAAATCTGTATTAAGATGGTTGGAAAATAATAATGTAAAGAATATATGAATTTTTAATTTATTTCATTTTTTGAAAATCATTTTAGTGTGGAATAAGTGTGAATTATTATTTTTTAGTAAGCAATGAATCAATAATTGAATTTATAATAAAATTTGAAAATTTATAATAAAATTTGAAAATTAAAGAGTTTTCAAGGCTCCGAACGGTTTTCTATAATTATCGAGAAATTAATGGCAAATTAGTACCAATGACATGTGGGACCTACCAGAGATGGGCCCACATGTCAGTAAGCTCATCAAGAAGGGTACCAAAAAGATTCGTGCCATGTAGGACCGATCAAAACTCTCTCCTCTCCCCTAGCTAGCGGCGTGCGCTTGTGCGCGGGCTCCCCGTGCAGTCACGGGTTCGATGTGAGCAAGAAGTCCCGGTGTAATACACCAACCGGGACTAAGTCGGGATATAGCCGCTGTTTTATTTTTGGTGTAATCAGTCGGGACTAAGTGATCATTTAGTCCCGGTTTGTTACACCAACCGGGACTGATGTGAGCAAGAAGTCTCGGTGTAATACACCAACTGGGACTGATGTGAGGTTAGTCCCGGTGGATGACATCAACCGGGACTGATTTCCTCATCATATAAATTCGAAAGCGAGAAGTCCCGGTATATTACAGCAACTTCCAATGTGATTTTCTTTAGTATCATAATTTATAGTTTATACAGAATGTTTTATACTTTTGATTTTTAATTTTTGGTACATGAATGTATTTGTGAATAAACGTATAAAAATTTGTAGAAAATAGTAATAGGCTCAAAAAATGTGAGGACAAATGTTATGGGTCCAAAAACAACACATATTATAGAAAATGTACATATATTATACCATTATAATAATTTACAAATAATGGTACCCTGTACAATGTCCCACAGGGTTACCACAAAAGATGCTAAAAACTAATTTCTAATAATATACTAATTAACTAATTAATTTCTATTATTAATAACTAGTTGTCGTCTTCGTCGTCGTCCTCCTCCTCGTCGTCGGCGTCGGCGCCATCGTCGAAGGCGGCGTCATCGTCGTGGTCCTCCTCCTCCTCCGGATCGTCATCCTCCTCCTCCTTGTCCTTGTCCTTCTCCGCGACGACGCCCTCGTCGTCGAAGTCCTCCTCCTCGTCGTCGGACAACTCGTCCGACATCGAGAACTCCGCCGGGTAGAAGACGGACTCCTTCCCCGGCCGTTGCGACGAATGCGCTTCCGAGGAGGACTCTCGTCCTCGAAAGACGGCGGCGGTGGTGGAGGCAGACCCACAGGCCGGTCAGGCTTCGGTGGTGGTGGTGGGGTGGAGTAAGAGGAACAGGAAGAGGCAGAGGAAGAAGCCATGGATCGAAGAGGCAGAGGTGTGCGGCAGAGGAAGACGGTTAATTAGGCAGAGGAAGATCGTCGGTTTTATAGAAGAGGCCGAGGAAGACAAAGAGGCAGAGGAAGAGGTAGAGGTGGCTCCTCGGTTCGCGCCAATATTGTGTTGTTTCGAATTCCCACATAGTCCCGGTTAGAGACACCAACCGGGATTTACATAGTCCTGGTTGGAGACATCAACCGGGATTGCTTCCCCCAAAAGGAGGTCACGGACTTGTGGTTCCCACATGTCAGTGGTAGTAATTTGCCATAAATTACAAAGTATGTTAGCAAATAAGTCCAACCGTGTTATATAAATCTGTGTATGAATTATTTGCCATAAATTACAAAGTATGTTAGCAAATAAGTCCAACCGTGTTATATAAATCTGTGTATGAATTATGATTTTTTATTAAGCAAGGAAGCAATAATTGAATTTATATAAAAAGGTGAAAATCTATATAAAGATGGTTGGAAAATAAAATTGTAAAGAATATGTGAATTTTTAATTTATTTTTTTAAAATCATTTTAGTGTGGAATAAGTATGATTTATTATTTTTTATTAAGCAATGAAGCAATAATTGAATTTATATAAAAGGTGAAAATTTATACTAAAATTTTAAAAATTAAAGAGAAATTTCAAGGCTCCCAACAGATTTTTCTATAATTTTCGAGAAATTAATAGCAAATTAGTATCAATGACATGTGGGACCTACCAGAGATGGGCCCACATGTCAGTGAGGCTCGCAGCGGGCGCTTGAGCGCGGGCTCCCCGTACGGGTTCGAGCCCAACTCGTGCCTTATTTTTGGGGAATCAGTCCCGGTTGGTGTAATTAAGCGGGACTAAGGGAGATTCCGTCCCGGTTGGTGTCATCAACCGGGACTAAGTGAGCATTCAGTCCCGGTTTGTTATACCGAACGGGACAGATGGTTCCTTGGGCACCACTTGATGGGTGTGTTGGTCCCGGTTGGTGTAACCATCTAGGACTGTTGTGAGATCAGTCCCGGTGGATGATACCAACCGGGACTGATGGTACCATCATATAAATTCGAAAGCGAGAGAGGTTGGAGGCATAAGTGTTATTGTCTCCAACCTCTCTCGCCGACGCCGCCTTCAGCCCCTGCTGTCGATGACCCACGCGCGCCACCGTCTTCTCTCCTTCGACGACCCCGCGCGTGTCGCCGTCCTCCCCGTCACCGACGACCCCGCACGCGCCGCTATCCTCCTCGTCACTGACGACCCCGCGCGCGCTGCCGTCTTCCTCGCCTCCGACGACCCCACGAGCAAGGAGCTGTATGTGCTCCTCTCTCCTTCCCTTCCCTCGCTCCTCAGCAAGGTGCAGGCCGCAGAGCATGGGACAGTGAGTGCGTGCGCGGGCAAGCATGACGGAGCGTGACACAGGCGGGCATGACCGACAGGAGTGCGGCGCGACCAACAGGAGCACAATCACGGTGCACCCAGAGTGTTCGACGAAATGCCCAAACCTACGCAGTGGCGGAGCCAGGATTTCAAAACTGGGGCGTAAAGTAGTTAAATTGCCAAATAATTGGTCCTATATATAAATTCTTACGTTAAAAAATAAAACATAGCATGCAATAAAATGAGCATGGAATGATAGAAATAGTACCTTATAATATTATTTTAGGGTCTTCATCATTTGGAAACGCTTTATTTTAGCATCATCAGTAACCTTAGAGAAGATATCCCGCTCAGTAAATGTGATCGAATAGTGTATCTTGTATCTTATTTGTATGTACTAGTTTTTAGATAATGGAAGACATTCCGACCTCTGTATCTTATTTATATGAATTTTGAGATGTACATGTATATGCCAATTTTATAGCAAATTTGAATTCTAAGATGTATATGTCAATTGTGAAATGTATAAGTATATGTGAAATGTAATGTATATACCATCCTTGTCGCCGTCGCCCGTCCTCATCTACCTCCTCTTCCCCACCACCCTCCTCGTCGTTGTCACCCGTTTATGTATAAGTATATGTGAAATGTGCAAGTATACTTTTGTTAATATTTTTTCGTTAATTTTCAATGCCTTCTTATATACTACGGAACTACGATGGCGGGAGAAGGATTTGATGGAGACGAGTTCATGAGAAGTTTGATTTCGGGAGAAGATGGTTACGAGCTCGATGATTCCGTCGAGGCCGCAAGGCCCGTCGTGGTCTTAAGGCTTGTTGAGACCGATGAGGCTCCCGAGGCCGCTGAGACGACCATGGTAATTAGATCGAATGTGTATATGCCGATTCCACTATCATGCTAAGCCAACATTCTAACACGTAGACATTATTGTACCATATTTTCAGATCACTCAATCGAGTAGCCAATCACGTCAGCGAGGTTCAAACAAGAAGTCGAAGGCAAGACTTGTTATCCCCGAAGTCAGCGATAACGGCCAACCTCTTGCATCCGTAGGGGCGCTTGGGCTGTTCAATTCGGCATGCAGCGTCCACATCAGGGATTATGTACCAATTAGCATCACGAGATGGGATAATGTCCCTGAAGATACGAAGGACATGATCTGGACCGACCTGAAGGAGACATTCACCTTCCCCCAAGGGACTGAAGAGAAGGTGAAGAGTTACACGTTGAAGAAGATGGCCATCGCATTCCAAATATATAAAAAGAAGTTGAACACGGAGTACGTCAAGAAGAATCGAATGCCCGACTTCAACAAGTACCCAAAGTTGCAAAATCACTGGAATGTGTTCGTGAACTACAAGAATTCGAATGAAGGCCAACGTATGACCGAAAGGAACAGCCAGAATGCTCAGAAGAAGCAGTACCACCACCACCTCGTCCCTGGTGGTTACCGCCAGGCGATGCACAAATGGGAGAAGAGGGAATAGGAACTGCTGGCGAAGGGTGTCGCACCCACGACAATGGAATGGCCAGACAGAGCGAAGAGCTAGTTCTGTGCTCACGGCGGCGGCCTTCACGATGATGGAAACACGGTGTTCGGGAATGTGCTGACAGATGTGGCCAGAAGACTTATAAGTCGATCGAGGAATCTTCCCAGAGCACCTTCATGCCAAATAGGGAGAACGACGAGCTTACAAGGGCCCTACAAAACCTAGAGCACCCTGGACGTACACGAGGCGTTGGCGTCGTTCCGTGGAAGATTGGGTTCATTAAGGACGCCAATACCTATAGGAGTCGGGTGAGAAGCAAGTCCCGATAGGCACAACAGCTCCAAATGCTTGAAGAACGCCTGAATCAAACACAACAGAGCATGAAAGATGAGGTCCAAAGACAGGTGCAGTTAGCCTTGAGCCAACTGCTAGATGCGGGCCAGGAACCTCCTACTAATCCGGACCTCATTAGTCCCTCAAGGCGGCGAAGCAGCTGCGCTTCCGGTGGGTTGCCCGAAGCGGACTTGGGCCACTGGCCCGTGGATGACATCACGCAGCGGACACCTTGTGAGCTGCACGTCCAAGTAAGGAACATCTCTTTCAAGGCGACACACGGCATGGCTCACCCGGTGGAGCCGGGGCAGGTCATCCATGGCCAACAGATACTGCCGGGCTACTCTAGGGTCTCGGTGGAGGAGGTATGCCCAGGGGTGCGAGGACCTAGACCTCGATATTCCCGGAGGTGACGGGATTACGAAGTTAGGAGGGGCAGTCCACAATTTCATCCTATGGCACAAGAAGTACATTATTTTCGAGATCACATGGACGTGTCCTCTCCAACACCTTCATCACCTCCGGCACACACAAGCGGTCCGCCATCACCTCCATCGTCACCAAAGGAGATGCCTCCCAGAAGAAACCCGTCTCCTGCACCAAGCCCCGCACGCGAAACTCAAACTCCAACATCGTCGCCCAAGACAAGCAAGCCAGCTCGCACAGCAGCTCGTAAGAGGACGAGGTCCACCCAACCCAAGAAGCTGGCCGCACTTCCAAAGCGGGCGTATGATATGATGGAGGAGGAGACCGAGAAGGTAGTCAGAGCCGAGGTCACTAAATTTTTTAAACCCAAGTCACCAGAGAAGAAAGTTTAGCCTGGTACGAAAGAATTTCTAAAAGGCTTGAGGACATTGAAAAATTTGAAGGACAAAAAGGAAATACCTCGTGTATCTGACTACGAGCGCACATTGGTCAAGGAAAGGTCCAAGAAGAAGACGTCAAAGGAGACGACGTCATCAGCTGATCAGAAGGCCAAGGAGTTGCAAAATTCATCGAAGAAACTGGTCTGCACCCAGATCAAATATTAGGCGACGTGCAGATTGAAGCTGCACAAGTTAGATGGCCATTTACACTGGGCACTTCCTTGGGCAGGCGTGAGGAGCTTGGCCAGCTACCAACTAGGATGCGCAAATTCCATGAATGGTACCTGGATGCGTTCAAGCATGGCCTAGCGTCATTTGCCGTCAAGTACAAGGAAGAACATTTTTTTCACGGCGACAGTGAATTTTATGTCCAATGGCAAGTAATGTACGAGCTATACCAGTCAGACGCCATCGACGTGTCCATGTTGAGTTGCTGGACTCTGCAAGTGTCTTATTGAATTGCAAAATTCCACCGTGCGGGCCCTTGCACTATACTAATTAACTTGCAAGCCTAATTAATTTCTTCTTATGTAGAATGGAGATACAAAGATGCAAAACTAAGAGCATTTTTGACACAGGCTTCCTTGACCCTTTAGTTATCAATGAGACGATTGTTAAACTATCCCCTGCCGATACAGAGACCAACATATACAAGGGGCTAATAGGTCAAAATATAAGTCAAAGATACTTTTATCCAACAGCTTTGAGTAAGTGTTTTTGTACCGCCTCGTTCTAATCTTTTTCCATAACACGATGTTAGAAATAATTAGTTACCTACATTGCCATATATATGTACAGCTTTCACTGGATTCTTCTCATTATCGAGGTAGATCGAGGCATGATCACAGTTATGGACTCGCTAAGGAGACCAGTTGAAAAGTACCAAAACTTGATCGACATACTCAACCGGTATTCTTGTTCTTTCCATTATTATGCTGGTTCTACTCCATTTTAAACAAATTCTAATCATGTTCAATTCGCAATCACATGTGTAGTGCATTCGCACGGTTCTGTACTGAAATCATGGGCAAATTCAACGAGGAATTCGATATTACACTTGCCTCTCGAGTATGTATGCCATCATGGTATCTTTTAAGTTAGTTAACTTCATTTCCATGCATCCATTTCACGCTTTTAGCTTTTTTCACCACAGATCTGGCATCAGCCGTCGGGCACCAATCTATGCGGCTACTATGTGTGCCATACTATGCATATCCTGACCGAAGGTGCTAGCGACTTGCAAGATTCGTCCGATTTCTCGCTGGCGATAGTGAGAGCGATCCAAGAACAACTCGTCGGCTCGATTTTCGAAGAGGTCTTAAATCCAAGAGGCCAGTTTCATGATCCAGCGGCAAATAGGTGGGGCCCTTCGATAAAGACCGGTGAACTGTTGGGGTCGACATCTACGGCTACCAAGAGCGATGCACATAAAAGATCACGATGAACGTTCTGTACTTAAAGTTATAATGAATGTTATGTGAACTGTATATGTGTACTATATAGGCATGATTGATTCATTGTGATACCTAATTGTTGTAATTAAAGTTGTTAATAAGAGTTTTGTGATTTAATTATCATTTAATTATGCATGATTGATTATATGTGCTTTAATTAATTGTGACTTAGCACACGTATATATATATATATAATAATAATAATAATAATATTAGACTTAACACACATGACACATATATAATATATATTACCTCACACGCATATATATATATATATATATATATATATATATATATAGTTTATAGCTCACTGGTGTTCACTTTCGATGCTGTTGGAGGAACCAACCGGATCGAATAAAAGCTTATCGAGACTACCGCTTGGTGCCTCCAACCGGTATCGACAGGCTTGGTGGCCGACGGGCTAAAGCCACGTGTGGCCTCCAACCGCATCGATACTATATCGGCACCGGTGAATCGGACCGATGCCATAGGGCATCGATCCTGGATGGCCTGCATCGCACAAAAACCGTCTCGATGGCCGCTAGAACTGGTCTCGACGGCCGATCTGTAGTAGTGTTTGCCCGAGTGGAGAAACCGCCCACGTGGTGAAGAGATAAGGTAGCAACCGCGTGTGGTCAAGCTTTGGTCATCGCGCTACAGCATCGCCCAGGTGTGTCTTATTGGCAATGGCAATGGCGACTTCGGCGCCCGGACGAGGCTTTATGCAGCTGATCCACGCGATCGTTGCAACGGCCGGCCTAGCCTCCCCTTATCTGGTTCCTCTCCTTCTCCCTCACCCCTCAGCTAGCTCTTGCGCGCATCCACTGGCCCGATTTCTCGAGCTAACCCTAGTCTTCAACCTTCTTCGATTGGATGACTTTTAAGTTGGCTTTCCCTCTGATTCTTCGCCTCTGAGCTTGTGAGGAGCTCAATTCGAGGGCGGCTGGATCGATTTGGGAGAAGAGATCGATTTGATGCTGAGATGGTGGTTGCCCATGAGTGACTTGGTTGCTTTGTGACGACTTGGTCCCTTTGGCCGAGGGCTGGATTCTCTGATCATGTGCTGTGTTCGCTGCTCCTCGAGGTCTTGGTGTGGTAATCTTTGATTGTTACACTTAGATTGACGGCATTGTATCTCCGGGAAGTTTGCCGCTACTATTACCCTAATGATGGCAATATTGTTTCTGGGACAGCATCTATACGATGTGCCTTGCCTCTCTGCTCGCTGGTTTGAATCCAACGCGCTGTAAGTCTGCTATTCCCCTCTTTTGTGTGTGTGTACAGAGCTAATCAAGGTAAATTTGGAGACTTTTCTCGCGGCAAAGAGGCTATTTACCTTGATTTGCGGGCCGTACACTGGATATAGCTGTAATTTCTAATTAAGCTCAATAATGATATGAATGTGAGATTGTTTAGTAAATTTTAGTGATTGTGTGCATGCTATATAGTTGGATTAATTCAATCTAAGTGAGATTTTTCTACTGAAGTTTAAGTTGGCTTGCTGTGTTTGAGAATTTCAGTGGTGTGCTGCCTTTAGACGTGCCGTGCACCCCGGTATTTCTACCGGCTTGAGTGACCGAATACTAGTCCCAGAAGACCATAGCTAGTATTGCACTCAAGGACATTTGGAATATCATCGCAGGCATTGCATTTAACTTGAATTTAACAGTTTACATAAATATCATCCCAGTCGACATAGACGAATACATAGTCTTGCACAGGGTTTAATTCAAGCACATAAAAATAACACAGCGGAAGACTGAAGCGATGATATCCCGAGGTTGACCCGGAACGCGCGGCTAATCACCTTGACCCTCCTGGTCACAGCTGGCGCCGATGCTGAACTCTTGACCTGAACAAAGATCCGTGGTCCATATAATGAGTACACGGCTACTCAGCAAGCGGTCCTTAAATAATGAATGCAAAGTCGATGGATGGGTAAGGTTATTTTGCTAAAATGTCACCTATCTACTTGTTTATTTGTTCTTGATTCATTGAACACATGATAACACATGAGCGTAGCCAAAGGACGGCTAACCAGCTCCAAAAGAGGCAATCCCTGCCTACACTACATCAAGTTATTGATTAAAACACATTGGACTACCCTGTGAAAACTCCTTTCCCCTGCCCATAACCGCGGGCACGGCTACCATGATAGTTTTAACTCTGCAGAGTGTGTACACGTTCCCCACAAGCCCTGTCTCATCCCGAGGGAGAAACAGTACAAAACCGTTCCCTGTTTCCACCTGTCCCAAACTGTACCCTTTCTTTTGGTTTCACCCCATACGGTACACTTCGACCAAAGCCGACAATATGCGCACTCCTTCACCGGACTGATAGCGCACCGCATGAGGTTAGCCCCCATTTAAGCCATTCGAAACCGGTGATCGCGAATAACGTCCGTCCACTACGAGTACAGCGGAAACAGGCTTCCACAGCTAACGGTTAGGGCCAGAAGGCACAAGTGGCTGTACGGTTCAGGTTCGGTTTGGTAGTCACAGTATACGGTCCTTATAAGACCGAGGAGACCTGCACATCTCAACCACAATCCCAAAATCCACCTCTTTTGGGTCTCCTCAAATCAACACACACCACGTTGATTTTAGTTGATTAGGTTTACCAAAAACAGCACCACGAAGCCAAGACTCCACGGGTACTAGTTAATAATATGTGAAACCTATCAACTACCAATCCCAGAAGCTAGGCTAAGCATCTACACAAGGATAGGCTAGAAAAACAGTACCAAAATAGGCTAACAATGGAAGGCTACATCATATCAGTAGAGTACTAATACGGACTCGGAGCAACGGACACATGTGATGATAATTAAAGCATGCAGAGTTAAGTAAGCAAGGAATAATTAAAATTTAGCAAACTAGGGTTTCAACATGAAACTAGTTTGCCTTCGAAGAAGCTAGGTTCTGGATCACCTCCCTCGAACGGCTCCAAAACGTCTCCCGGACAAACGGTACACGCTCGGTTCTCTGCGAAAAGAATAAATAAACAACAATAAATATCAAACATATAGAAAACAGTATGGTAAAAATATATAAAATTCTTGGGATTATTTGTGATTTTTAGGCTCTGGAATCATCTAATTTGGAGCTTGGAACTCCCTCAACAATTCGGAGAAGTTTTGAACTAAATAGAAAAGGCTGAAAAGATTAAACCCGGTTAACCGTGGGTTAACCACGCGAAAACCGAGAGAAAACCCGAAAACCGAGCGGCGCGGGTTGGCGCTGGCGTCGCGCGTGGGACACGCTGGCGGTCGCGGTTATGGCCTTGCACAAGCAATGGCGCGGGACGCGTGTTGCACGCGGATTGGGCGGCAGCGAGGCGTGGCGCGCAGAGTTAGCAAGGCGCCGACGCTGTTTTTCATACCGCTGGTGACGGCGGCGGCGGCGGCGGCTCGCCGGCGGCGATGTCAGCGGTGAAACTCCGGCGATCCTTCGGCATAGGAATTCTCCCTCGTTTCTTGGCCAAATATGGCGATCCATATAGTCAAATTGACCAGCACGATGAGCTCTACAACATGCTGGCCTTGGATTTGGTGATTGGGCACTGGAATAGGAGCATTACCTCGGTTTGCTTCGGGTTTTGCACGAAAACCGAGGCGGCGGCTAGGGTTTCGAGGGTTGGGGTGATGTGGCCGACCAGAAACCCTAGGGGGGTTTATATAGTGCTTGGGTCGGCTTGGATTAGCCCTAATTGTGGGTGAAGTTGAATTGGGCTAGAATTAGGTCTTAATTGGTCAAATTAGAGTCCTAGGGGGTTTAGGACTAGGTGGATTGGGTTTTGGGCCTAAATAGGCTATCCAAGCCTGTTAGGACCTTTTCCTTATTATTATTTTATGTTTTTGGCTTTTATTTTCTTTATTGCTAATATGTGACATTATAATTTTATTAGGATGTCACAAGACGGTTTCTGAAATCTGATATTTCTGTGTCATTTGGGCAGTATATAACTGAACATGCATGAAAGTGGTATGTTTAGCATATGAATTAAGTATATCAGTTGTTGAATACTGTTCTGTACCACTGAAATTATATATAGCAGCAGTCAGTAGACTTATTTCTCATTTTAATTCAAATTTTTTATCTATTTAGCACTTGTTCATTCACTAAATTGACTATTAACAATCTATGATCATATCTATGTTGTATGTCGTTGGAGGGCTATTTTAGCAAGCCGACATATTTAATCTAATAGCAAATTTATAACCTTTAAAACTGAGCAAAGTTGTTGTTTAGCTCTTATAAATTTCTGCTGATTGATCATGACATTATTTTACTATTCATAAATTATATACTTTTGTTAGAATCTGATTTATAAGAAGAATTCATTGCAGCAGATTATATGTATGATAATTGTTTTAATTGCTATTAAACAAATATAGAATTACTTGATCTTTTACATATATATATATTCAGATATATATATATATATATATATATATATATATATATATATATATCGAGAGAGAGAGAGAGGGGATGGCTAGTGTACTCTCGAGCTCGACGGTTTACGAAATTCGAGATTTTTAATAACCGATCTATTTGTTTTTGTATTTTCTAAAATCAGCCTTCTAATTAGTCGTGGAGAGTCAAAAAAAACTGATTTTAGAAAATACGAAACAAATAGTAAAAGAATTAAAAAATACGAAACTTGGTCGATAGCTACATTTCAATGAGATGAACAAGATCATCGTTCGGATCAGTCATTACAAATCTCGAATTTCATAAACCCGTCGAGAGCTCGAGAGTACACTAGCCATCCGGCCTCTCTCTATATATATATTTACATTGCTTACACCGCTTATTATTATTGCTGCAACATGCCGTTGGGCTACAGTCACTACATGAAACCTTGTATTTTTCGGCATAAAACCCATTTAAACTAAATAAAATCTTGACGAAAGCATGTTTTAAATCGGCCCATTGACGAAACTCCACCGACGTAGCAAAAGAGACGAAAAAAAGTCGATTTTCGTCGGCAACCGACGAAAATAAATGTGTTTCGTCGACTTTCCGTGGCCGACGAATTTAGTTATCTTGACGGCCGAAGATAGTTTTGTTGGCCATAAAAGGCGACCAAAAGCCACGTGGCAGGCACGTCGGCGATGCCAGGGTCGATGGCGTTAGCACACTATTTTCGTCGGCTGTTTTGGCCGACGAAAGCAGTTGAAGAGAGAGGCAGATTTACCAGTATTTTCGTCGGTCTAAAGGCTGAAGAAAAAAGGCAGAAAACCTGGAAATTTGTAAAAATTAAGAAAAAATAACAGAAAATAGCTGATAATTCATAAAATATCTTGGTGGTCCATACTCACCACAATTCACTATACAATAGCCTCATAACATAATTCATCCAACAATATGTACAAAATGAAAACAATTTATCAATCACGCAATTAGGACCATTTCATACAACATGGTCATTCGTAAATCACAACAAAATGAAAGTGTTTATCATCACACCACAAAAGATTCATAAGTGTTTTCCATCTCATCACAGAAGATTCACAAGTGCTCAACCTCACATCACATAAGTTTATATCACAACCGCATAGGTCAAACTAGCTAGGGGGGAGGGATTGTTGGAATTTTGTGCACTACCGCCAGACGCAAAGTAATGATCGACCTTTGGAGGCCCAGCTGCCAAATGGCCTCCCGACCCCGCGGCGTGCGTTGTCGATCCTTGTAGAAAAGAGTGCAAATCACGTTTGTTTATGTTTGTTGTAGTGCAAAATCATTTCAACGAGGTGGGTTCAGTAATCGAAATACCTGAGGTGTAGTGCGGTACACGTGTGGAGGAGGTACATTTGAAGGTCTCGCGGCCTGCCAAGTCGATCCCTTTAGAGAGGACAGCAATTAGCGTCATATTTGGTGAACTGCAAATCGCTTCGAGAGTGTGTTAAGCGATCGAAATTACCTGAGCCGGAGTCGGATACACATATGAAGGAGGTGGATTTATACGACCCGCGGCCTGCACCGTCGATCCCCACAGAAAAGACAAGAAATATTGTTGTAATTAGTGAAATGCAAATCATTTGAATAGACTGTGTAAACTAATTGAAAATACATGAGCTGGAGGCGGAGGCGGATACATGAATGGTGGAGGAGCCTGAAACGCAGGAAGGGTAACTTGTGTTCCAAATTGATGTGACAAGAAATCCTACAAATGCAACAGGTTAGATTATAATATATGGCCTATTTTGATATTTAGAAGCAAAAATCCATAAAACCTACGCCTAAAAGGTTCTTTCGACAATATGTAACTAGAGTTGTCCAAATTAGCTCTATATGGCCTTTTTTGACAATTAGAAGCAAAAATCAACACAATCTAAAGCCTAAATGGTGTTTTTCCACAATATGAAGCTAGAGTTATCCAAATTAGCCCTATATGGCCTTTTTTGATAATTAGAAGCAAAAATCAACACAACCTAAGGCTAAATGGTGTTTTTCGACAATATGAAGCTGGAATTGTCCAAATTAGCTCTATATGGCCTTTTTTGACCTTTAGAAGCAAAAATCAACACAATCTAAGGCTAAATGGTGTTTTTCGATAATATGAAGCTAGAATTGTCCAAATTAGCTCTATAAGGCTAAATGGTGTTTTTCGACAATATGAAGCTAGAATTGTCCAAATTAGCTCTATATGACCTTTTTTGACACTTAGAAGCAAAAATCGACACAACCTAAGGCTAAATGATGTTTTTCGACAATATCAAGCTAGAGTTGTCCAAATTAGCTCTATATGGCCTTTTTTGACACTTAGAAGCAAAAATCAACACAACCTAAGGCTAAATGGTGTTTTTCGACAATATGAAGCTAGAGTTGTCCAAATTGGCTCTATATGGCCTTTTTTGACAATTAAAAGCAAAAATCAACACAATTTAAGTCTAAATGGTGTTTTTTGACAATATGAAGCTAGAGTTGTCCAAATTAGCCCTATATGGCCATTTTTGACAATTAGAAGCAAAAATCAACACAACCTAAGGCTAAATGGTGTTTTTTGACAATATGAAGCTAGAGTTGTCCAAATTAGCTCTATATGGCCTTTTTTGACACTTAGAAGCAAAAATAAACACAACATAAGGCTAAATGGTGTTTTTCGACAATATGAAGCCAAGTTTCAAAAAATTAAATCATACACTTACTTGTTGGATTTGATGCTGCTATGCCTGCTAGGCAACCAAACTTTCTTGTTGATATCTCATGTGTTCCTCTTGGAGCCGACGATGTTCTTCTTCTCGCCGATGGTGTTCCTGTTCTCTCGCAACTCCTGCTCTAGCCTTGCCTCGCGAGAGGTACGAACATTGCTTTGACTCAGCTATGACAACCTAACCTCACTTCTAGCCTCGCTAGAGTCCACAACCCCGTTGAACATAGGGAACCTTCCAAAATTTTGAAATTAGAGGGTCAAATAATTCAACTCGACATGTGTAAGCACAAAAAAGAATGATATTACCTGCCGTGTTTCTTCCGAAGCCAAAAGGAGGCTATGGAACCTTTCGACCTCAGGCTCAGGCAGATCCTCGAGAGCATCCTCAAACTCTCTGCCAACATCGTCCATCATCTCATCCATCCTATCCGTCGCCTCATCGACAGTCTCAGTAGGCAGTGATTCACCGTGCTCGAACCATGTAAGATAGTTCGGCATGAAACCAAACTTGCACAGGTGGCGTTCGACATCTAACTTGGAATGGTAAGCAAAGTTACGACACTTGAAACATGGACAATTAACAACACTACTGGTAGCCGATGCAAAAGCCTGGTCCATGAATGCCTGCGTGTTCACCGCCCATTCGTCTGAATGCCTTCGCCTCTTGTTCCAACCATCATACATCCATCTTCGGTCATCGCCCATTGTTGATGCTGTTCAATGCAACATGACCGTTACAATGGCCCATTGCTCCTACAAGGGATTCTAGGCCAGGATAGGTCCTAAACCCACCCAGCAATGGATGACTAAGCACGGATTTATGACATGCCTAGAGTCCGAACGAAATTTCGGCAGCATAACCCTGCTGTTCTCCGAGTGCATTCAGTACTTCGGCGCATCGGAGAACAACAGGGTTATGCAACTGATATTTTGTTCGGACTCTACGACACGTCATAAAAACTGTACTTAGCCGTCCATTGCCAGGCTGTCCAAAAGAGACAATTCCGGACCGACACAGCTCACAAATTAATGTGAGCCATGTCGCTCCTGAACGGGTGACGTATAGGTTAGGTGACCTGTGTTCATGAATCGGTTTATTTCGATACATCTCTCATTTTGTATTGACATGTATCAAACCAAACCTTCATGACGTGATGTATACATTGTGAATTTAAAGAAATGCAATTTACGACTTATATGTAATCAGCACGCATAACATGCAAATAACGCTAACAATAGTACCAAAGAAATCATTTATCCATGTAATAAAAGAATAGCACTAATTTAACAAAGTTTGCTATGCAACTAAGTATATTAGATATTACTATGAGTCTATGATCAAATTATATTGCAAGTGTACAAGCACCAAATATTTTAAATCAGCTAAGTAAGTGTACAATCAAATTATATTGTAAGTGTACAAACACCAAAGTTAACTAGGAATATAGTTAAGCTAATCAAATGAACCAATTGATAGTTTAGTAAACTAAATTGCTATTTTAAATATAACACAAACTAAATCAAGTACCAATTGCTAGTTTAGTAAACTAAATTGCTATTTTAAATATAACACAAATTAAATAGCTATTTTAAATATAACACAAACTAAATTGCTAGTTTAATAAACTAAATTGCTATTTTAAATCTAACAATAACTATATTGAAAAATAAGGATTAACAGTTCATTACTGTTACTATTTTGTTAACTTAAGTTTTCCAATGATTTCGTCGGTTCCAATCTAGGCCGAGAAACTACATTACTAACTATATATATGCAAGCCGTGCCTATATATATACGAGCCGCGCATGCTTACTTCGGATGGACAGCAAGCGAGGGTCGAGTCGAGTCGAGGGTGGAGCCGCTGAGACGCGTGGACAACGGGACACTGAGGGTCGTCGAACTCGGTCCACGCACCGGTGGTGGCCTGCGTGCGGTGGCGATGCAACACGGTAGTGGTGGCGGTACGACACGGCAGTGGCGATGGTGGCTAGAGCATGGCGCCGTCGGCAGCGTGTGCCGGGATGTGGCGGCGGGGATGCCGCGGCGACAATGCGGCGGAGCCGCGGTGATGGCTGCGGCGAGATTCGGCGATACAGCCAGCGGCGGTTCGGCGGCGGCGGTGAAGCGAGGATGTGGCAATACGGTGGGGATGGGCGCGGTGCGAGGTCGGGCACGGCGAAGCGCACCGGCCGCGACATGGGTGGGCGCCGACGCGCGCTGCGGTGGCGCGATGTGAAGGCTAGGTTTTTTTACCTGGATGGCCGCCGCGGTTAGTACTAACAACAGTAGATTCGTCGGCCGAAGTACCGACGAAAGCAGAAAATTACCCACTAGCCACACGACACGTGGAATGTCGGAGCAGACGGAACTATTTTGTCGGATTAGGCGGCCGACGAAAGCCGTGTCGTCCTATACTGGGCGGCGCAATGTTGGACCCTTTTTTTTCGTCGGCTTAGTAGGCCGACAAAATAATGACACGTGTCATTATTTTTATTTCTCCCGCCGAAAGTTCTCAATAGTTTCGTCGGCTTTTGAAATGTGGGGCCTGTCCTTTAGCCCACAACTTGATCTGCACTAGTCCCTGGATCAGTACATTAGTGCACACCATTCACATAGCCGGATTATCACATACAAGCGGAAGACTTAAATTACATAAATACCTGTATTAAGTCCGGAGGCTATTAAGTGTTTACAACACGGCACATGTCGGGACCCGGTCAACGAGACCGAACCCCTCTGTGCATCTCGTGCTAGTCCCAAGGATCAACAGCTAATACGCACAGTTCAAACAGAGTGATACATCACCAACTGAAATAAAATATTACATAACAGGGGCATAACCCCAGTCTAGCACAAACATGGAGACACGCAGGTCGCGAATCAGAGTTTAGCGGAATACAACAAAGAGTCCACATACACTGGCATACGCATGCCACTAGACAGCTACTACTATTCTCCACAGTGCAGTGAGTGATAGTGGCCCTAGTCTTCTGGGAAGTCCTCGTAATCACCCGCCTCGTAGTCAGCACCGGCGTCGTCAAACTGCGGGTCCTCCGCGAACTGTCTCTCGACTGAAGTTTAGAAAAAGAAATAAGGAAATAGCAAGGGTGAGTACAATCGTATTCCCCAAGTCAGGGAGATGAGTGCAGAATGGAGTTCAGTACAATGGAGAGTTTGGGAAAATTTGCAGAAAGCCAGTTTTCCAAATTTTATCCTAAGAGGGGGAAAGGCAGTTTTTGAAACCATTGCGGTAAACCAAACCATTTGAAAGAGTTTTTTCTTTGCCAATCCAGTTTTGCAATTCCGTCTGCAAAATCCTTACTCACACCAAAACCTGTTTTAGAAAGAAGGGTCTACCATATGATCAGTCCCTTCGCATGCTCTTGACCGTGAGCACGGCTATCATGATAGTTTTAACTCTACAGAGTGGGTACACTTTACCCTCAGGAGTTAACACACCAGCGGTGCGTACCACAAAGCCGTTTTGGGCCAAAAGCCCTAGTAGCACTTGCTCTGTGAATCATTCCTGGGCACCCTATGGGGGATCAGCCCATGGCTCAAGTCTTCACGTTGTACAAGAAGGCCGAGGAAACACGGTCCAAGGCGCCGACGAACAGGGATACATCTTCCCTGTCCGTACAACCCAGATGTCTACAAGAGACATCACCACCAGCAAGTGGCTACTAGAGATTTAAGCTTAATTGGCCAGGTCCGTCCCATAACGGAACCTGAGGCTGTACTGTGAGGCTCAGTTCATAGGATCATAGGAAAAACAGTCCTTAGACTAGGGGAGGAGTTCTAACACAAACCCGAAACCGTGCATCAGCTGCACCATACCGGCAACCGGGTCCTCCCTAGTCAAAGTATTTTAAGGGGAGAGTAGAAACACACCATAATCCCTTGCATCTACCCCGATGCCGTATTTTACCAAACCACACAGTTGCAATCATATGAAATCATGGTGAAATCTTATAATCATGTATAGCATTTTTATCCTATTGCAAGGAAATTTGTAAGCAATGTAGTTATAAATATCCTAAGGTTCAAAATTCATAAAGGGTGCAGAACAACATTTTATTCTCCAGTGATAACTAAGTTCTACTAATTACTTATTTTATAAGTAGCATGCAGTTTTCTAAATACTACCAAAACCTTTAAATAAGACAATGGTTTATTCAATATACATCAAGGGACTTGCCTTGGTCGAACTCCTGGTGCGGGTAAGCGTCCTTGGCGGGGATCTCCATGAACTCCTCGGGATCTATCCTCGCACAAGCATCACACCAAAAATTAAATTTTTGAAATACTTTTCTGAAAAGAATTTTTTTATAGTTCATATAAATAGAATGTAAAGGTTTTCATTTTGAGTCATTCCAAAAGGGTTATTTAATGTTTAAACATTAACAATCTTACTAGGTTTGTTATTTTTATAGAATCATGAATCATCTCTAGGATTTTACAGAATTTTTCATAGAATTTTTCAGATTAAAGATACAAAGGTTTTGCATGCGTTTAGAAATTCATTCTATAGCCCTTAAAGTGCTACTGGATTTTTAAATACATTTATTATTACTTTTAACAAGTGTAGTATTTTTTCTGTGTCTTAAACGCCTTCGAAAGCTATACAAAAGTTTCATAATTGTTTGGCTTGGTTTGCTATGTTTGCTAATGGGTAGAAGTTAACGACTAACAAGTAACCGAATCTGCTGAACTAAGGTTGAAAGCGAAATCGTTTCCACTTACTAGCTAGGGGACCGGGTCCACTAGGCAGCCACAAACCAGCCAACAAGCATCTCCTACAAGCTGGCCCACAGGTCAAAGGGTGCAAGGGTGACAACTCAAGTAACCACTAACAACGCGATCTTGTCTTTCGCTAGCTTCTTCAACCTCACGTACAAGAAGCTGGCTGCAGCCATGGACGCCCCAAAGCAAGCTTTGGCATCGGCGCTAGAGGGCTTAAATCCAAGAACTAATTATAAAATGGGTTCCTCACGCCCTAACGCCTCATGAGTACTCTCGGTTTCGATTTACGATCGGCGACTCGGCGCCGGCGACACTAGCTATAGTTCTATACGTGGCTGCGTCTTGTAAACCAACTACACACCTAAGCTAAGCTAAAACAACAAAGCGGCGGCAAGAAATGCTTAGCAAACAAAGAAGGCTGCTCTGCTCTAGCAAGCAAAGGCGAAGAAGAACTTCTAGCAAAGCAGCGGCAAAAGCTCCAGGAAGGCTTGGAGAGTTGGAGCTCACCTGGAACGTTGCTGCGGGTGGTAGCGTGGATCGGAGTTTCTCCGAGACCTTCAACCTCACCGGCGAGACCTGCACACGGCGGCGGGGTTAAGGAATTAGAGACCGGGGGAAATTGGTTGCACCGACGAGTGCTTGGGTTTGGACTTCGGCAGCTCACCGCAGTGGCGAATTGAAACGGCTACGGCGACGATGCGAAAGGGGCGAGGACGCACACAGCACCGGCCTTTTATAGCCGGGCGCCGGCGAGAACATGGCGAGGCCAAAGGAGGGGGAAGGGGGTTCGGCATTAAACTGCTTTGGACGGAGGTTGGTGCTCCCGGTCGTGGTGACGGGCGCTCGACGACGAACCGGTCAAGGCGTCAAGCTCCGCCTGGCTCACGTCGCGTCGCCTGACGCCGCACCACGACGGCCAGACCGACCGGAGGACCGCGCGCGGGCAGGATTGTTTTTCATTTTATTTTCTTTTTTTTTCTCTTTTGTCTTTTTTTTCTATTTTTATTTATCCTATTAAGAAAGGGTGCTTGGGTAGAAAATATTTTAAATTTTCTAAAGTAGTATCCTATTAGAGTGCAACTTTCAATTTGCCACTTTTAAGGGTCTTTTAAATTTCTAAATATTGAACTCCTTTTGCTTTATGTTTTTAATAACTCGTTTCTTTTATTTTTATTTTTAAACAATCCAAGTTTTATTCTTTTTAATAAAAATTGGAATATTACAAACCTCCCCCACTTAAGAAGGATCTCGTCCTCGAGATTCCATGGATTCAAACAGGTTTGGGAACTCAGCACAAAGGTCTTCTTCCCTTTCCCAGGTGGCTTCTGATTCTGGGTGGTTGCTCTACTGAACTCGGCAGAAACGAATGGTCTTGGTCCGGGTCTTGCGGACTGCTTCGTCTAGAATCTTGACCAAGTATTCCTTGTACGTCAAGTCTGGTTCCAAGTCCAATGCTTCCATAGGCATCTGATCTTCAGGTACCCTTAAGCACTTCTTCAGCTGTGAGACATGGAACACATTGTGCACATCTGCCAACCGTTCAGGCAAGTCTAGCTGGTATGCCACTTCTCCTTTTCTTGCAAGGATCCTTAAAGGACCGATATACCTAGGAGCAAGCTTGCCACTGACTCTGAACCTGCGAATACCCTTGAGCGGGGAAACCTTGAGATACACAAAGTCACCTTGAGCAAAGGTAAGATCCCTGCGACGGTTGTCGGCATAACTCTTTTCCCTGGACTGAGCAGTCTTGAGACTTTGTTGGATGAGTTTGACTTGCTTTTCTGCGTCTACTAACAAATTAGGACCAAACACCTTTCCTTCACCTGACTCTTGCCAATAGAGAGAGGTACGACATTTTCTTCCATACAGATCTTCAAAAGGGGCCATCTTGATACTGGATTGATAGCTGTTGTTGTAGGCAAACTCAGCATAAGGCAATTGTTTATCCCAGCTTCCTTGGTTAGACAGCGCACCGGCTCTGAGCATGTCCTCCAAAATCTGATTTGTCCTTTCTGTCTGACCATCCGTTTGAGGGTGGTATGCGGTACTAAAGTTCAACTTTGTTCCCAAGGAACCATGGAGCTTCTGCCAAAACTTGGAGGTGAACTGGGTACCTCTATCTGACACTATCTTCTTGGGCACTCCGTGCAAACACACTATCTTGTTCATGTACAACTCTGCCAGCTTGTCTCCAGAGTAGGTGGTCCGAACACGCAAGAAATGGGCTACTTTGGTGAATCTGTCCACTATGACCCATATGGAGTCATAACCAGACTGAGTCCTTGATAACCCGGTGATGAAGTCCATGCTAATTTCTTCCCATTTCCATTCAGATAGTTTCAAGGGTTGCAACAGACCGGCTGGCCTTTGATGTTCTGCCTTAACTCGCTGACAGATGTCGCAAAGAGCTACATACTCAGCCACTTCCTTTTTCATTCCAGTCCACCAGTATGACTCTTTCAGATCCAAGTACATTTTAGTGCTACCAGGATGAATTGACAAGGGCGTGTCAAGAGCTTCTTTAAGAATGACTTCTTTTATTTCCTTCACATTAGGCACAAAGATCCTGGTCCCAAACCACAGTACACCTCTGTCATCTTCGGAAAATCCTGAGGCTTTACCTTTCTTAATCCTTTCCTTTATCTCTGACACTTGCATCACCTTCCTGTCCTTTCATGATCTTCTCCATGAGCGTTGGAAGCAACTCTAGGGAGTCCACATGGCCCTCATTGACTAACCCAAGATTCAACTTCTCACATTCCTTGTGTAACTCCGGCTGAGCTTCCTTAACCATCATGTTGTTGCTGTAGGATTTACGACTCAATGCATCAGCTACAACATTTGCTTTTCCTGGGTGGTAGTGGATTCCCAAATCATAGTCCTTGATCAACTCCAGCCATCTTCTCTGTCTAAGGTTTAGATCTGGTTGGGTGAAAATATACTTCAAACTCTTATGATCAGTGTAAATCTCTATTCGGTTGCCAATCAAGTAATGCCTCCAAATTTTCAGGGCGTGAATTATTGCGGCTAGCTCCAAGTCATGGGTAGGGTAATTCTGCTCATGTGGCTTAAGCTGCCTAGAAGCATAGGCCACGACCCTTCCTTCTTGCATGAGTACACAACCCAATCCTTGTTTGGACGCATCACAAACGATCTCAAAATCCTTGTGAATATCTGGCAGAACCAACACGGGGGCGGATGTCAATCTTTTCTTTAATTCCTCAAAACTGGACTCGCATGGTTTTGTCCATTCAAACTTCTTTTCCTTCTTCAAGAGGTTGGTCAGGGGACGAGCAATCTTGGAGAAATCTTCAATGAACCTTCTGTAGTATCCAGCCAGCCCTAGGAAACTTCTGACTTGGGTTACTGACTTGGGCTGTTTCCACACTCTCAACTTTTTCTGGATCCACTGCTACACCACCAGCTGATATAACATGACCCAGGAAGGAAATTTCTTTCATCCAAAACTCACATTTGCTGAACTTTGCAAACAGTTGGTGCTCTCTTAGTCTTTCCAGCATGAGACGAAGGTGGATCTCATGCTCTTCCTCTGTCTTGGAGTACACCAGAATATCATCTATGAAGACTACCACAAACTTGTCCAGGAAATCCATGAACACCTTGTTCATGAGATACATGAAATAAGCTGGGGCATTAGTCAAACCAAATGGCATTACTGTGAACTCATACAATCCATATCGGGTAGTGAAAGTTGTTTTTGATATGTCTGACTTCATAATTTTTATCTGATGGTAACCCGATCTCAAGTCAATCTTTGAGAACACACAGGCTCCTTTCAGTTGATCAAACAAGTCATCAATCCTTGGCAGCGGATACTTGTTCTTGATAGTGACTTCATTGAGCGATCAGTAATCCACACACATTCTCAAGGTCCCATCCTTCTTCTTGACAAAGATTACTGGTGCTCCCCAGGGTGATGCACTAGGTTTTATGAAGCCTTTGCTTTGCAATTCTTCTAGCTGTTGCTTCAACTCTGCTAGCAAATTGGCAAACAATCTGTAGGGTCTCTAGGAAATTGGAGCAGTTCCTGGAGCCAAGTTTATGACAAACTCGACATCTCGATCTGGGGGCATCCCAGGCAACTCTTCGGGAAACACATCCGGATACTTCCCTACCACAGGTATGGAGTTCACTGTCTTTTCCCTTGCTTGATTTAGGGTGATCAGATTCTTAGGGATGTGGTTAGAGATCACATGGATTTCTTGACCTTCATCATTAACCAATCTCACTGATCTATTGGTGCAATCAATCTGTCCCTTATACTTAGTTAACCAATCCATACCCAAGATTACTTCAATTCCAGAGGAATTTATTACTACTAGATTGGCTAAGAATTTTACTCCTTTTATTTTTATCTCCACCTCGGGACAAACTAGGGTTGTAAGCATCTCCTTCCCAGGTGAGTGCACTACCATAGCCTTTTCTAGGAGGCTTACTTTTAACCCATTTTGCTTAACAAATTGAGATATTATAAAGGAGTGGGTAGCACCAGAGTCAAACAAAGCGATGGCAGTCTTGAATTCTTCGCTTACCCATCACCACTGCGGGGTCATCCTGAACTTCTTCTGCACTTCTTCTGCAGTACGTGGTTGACACGGCCTCTTCCGACCGTCTAAGGGGTCCTGGGCTTGTGTGGTGTCCCACGGCCTTGATCTGCTGAAGGGGGCCGTGCTGAAGCTGAACCCAACTTGAATGGCACTAGAGTGATACTCTTGGTAGGACACTGATTGGCATAGTGTCCCAGCTGATTGCAAGCAAAGCAACAAACTACTGACATGTCCTTCTGGGGCTGGTTGCTGCCCTGGGGACGAGGAGTTTGGGGTACTGGACGAGGTGTTGCTCCCTGAACTGGTGCCTTACTGGGAAAAACAGGCTGACTCCTTTGGAAACGCTGAGCTTTTGGTTTGGAACTTCCTGCAACATGCTGGTTGCGCTGAGCCAACTTCCTCTTCCTAGAGGCTGCTCGCTGACGCTGGATATCTTCTTGCACAAGTGCCTTATTGTACAACTGCTGGAAGGTAGTATACTCTCCAGAGGCAATGAAGGCCTTGATCTCGGCATCCATGCCCTCCATGAAGTACCAAATCTTATCTTCTTCAGTTGCCACATCCTTAGGGGCGTAACGTGCCAACTGAGTGAACTTGGTTAGGTATTCACTCATCGACATGTTACCCTGCCGAAGGCGCTGGAACTCACGTCTCTTGATTTCCTTAACTCCCCGGGGAATATGGGCATCAGTGAAGGCCTTAGAGAACTCTTCCCACTCAATTGCATCGGGGTCTTGGTGGATAGCACAGTAATTCTCCCACCAGAGAGCTGCTGAACCTGAAAGCTGGTGAGCTGCAAAACGGACACTTTCCTGCTCCTCACACTATGCCAAGATCAGACGGCGTTCCACGTCCTTAAGCCAATCTTCAGCATCCAAGGGATCAGCGGACCCGGCAAACACAGGTGGCTTGGTTCTCAAGAACTCTGCAAGTTTAGACTGCTGAGGATGAAACGCTGGGGCTGGAGCTGGAGCTGGAGCCTGAGGCCGGTTCAGATTTTGATTCAAAGTCTAGAGCAGCTGCAAATGCATGTTCACAACTTGGCGCCAATCTGTCTCGCCTGGAGGGGGTGGTGGAGGTCATGGAGGATTCTCGCTCGGGCCGCCTGGCCAATGAGCCGGAGCTTCTTTGAGGTGCGGGGTTGTCCAATTGGTGCAGGATTTGCTTCGGATTGGGCTGCTGCTGGAGCATGACCGCGTCCGCGACCACGACCAGAGGCGGGAGCTTCAGCATCTCGGGTGCTCTTTGTGATCACCATCTGAGAGGCAATCAAAGGAGTTGAGGACAAGATAGCCAAATAAGGGGAGGAAGTTTGCTAAAAATTATTTAAAAGAACATAGTTTTTAAAGCACACACAGGGGAAACACATAGTTCATTACAACAACTGGGGTACAAGCAACGAACACGCTGTATCACAACTGCCGATATAGTCGGTTCACAACCAAAATACTAGCTACGATACAAGGGGAACGGAGTCCCCAGCTAACTAAGGGTCCTCGTAGTCTGACTCGAAGACAACTTCCTCGGGGTCTTCTTCTTCTTCGTCTTCTTCTTCGTCTTCTGCGCCGGGAGGGAACAAGGGAACCCAGTTGGGCGGAGGAGGCAGAACACCAGCGGGAGGAATGTGGTTGAGGTCGAGGCTGGGAGGAGGGGCTAGAACTCCGGACGGCACCTGCTCAACTCGGGGGTCAGCAGGGAGGAGCGGTAGCTCTCGAAGCAAGCCAACCGGATGAACAGCAACAGGAGGCTCGGGTAGTGGTATTGGACTCGGGTGGGAACTCCCCTAGGAAACCTCTATGGTGGGGGCAACAGCAGACTCGGCTGCCCTGGAGACGGCAGGGGCGGCAGCTCGCAGGCGGTCGTTGTCTCGGACAAGCTAGCGGATCTTGTTACGGAGGTGGGTCCTCTCCATCTTCCAGAGAGACGCTCTTCTCTTGAGCTCGCGGTTCTCCATCTTCACGGTGGCCAGCTGGCGGGAAGCTGCTTGCACACTGACCAGCTCCCTCTGGCTGAGCACATAGGTATCGTTTAGGGACTAGACCAAGGCAGCGAGGTGGTACACTGTGGGGTCTTGCTCGCCCTCAGCAGGACGGCAGTGGCAGAAGACCTCGTGTGGCACACGAGCGAGGAAGTAGTGGAAGGCAGTGTGACGCAACTCCTACTCGAAGATGTTGCCGAACCGTATGATGACGGACCGGGCGGCATCCTGGATAGCGTCAGAGCACTGGTCCCGCACACCAGTGAAGCGGTAAGGTCCCCGACACGGTGGAAGACCTCTGGCGAAGATGGTGACGGAAACCACCCAGCAGGGCCTGCCGCGGCGAGTGCTGGTGAAGCCATGGAACATCGGAGAGTCAAAGCCAAGGGCGTCCATCATCAGCATAAGCTGACGAACGAAACTCCCATAGCCCAACCCAAGGGAGGAAGCAAAGGTCGGCATCCTACAAAGTGCAAGAGAAACGTTAGAAGAGTACAAGGTGAGGAAGGAGGGTAAGCACTCAGCGGAAAATAGCCTTTTTATAGAACATTAGGGTCTCTAACTATTCGGGGGTCACGTCCTAATGCCTGTGGCTCGGATACCACTTCTGTCGGGACCCGGTCAACGAGACCGAACCCCTTGTGCATCTCGTACTAGTCCCAAGGATCAACAGCTAGTACGCACAGTTCAAACATTGTGATACATCACCAACTGAAATAAAATATTACATAACAGGGGCATAACCTCAGTCTAGCACAAATATGGCGACACGCAGGTCGCGAATCAGAGTTTAACGGAATACAACAAAGAGTCCACAAACACTGGCATACGCATGCCACTAGACAGCTACTACTATTCTCCATAGGCAGATAGGCAGAAGTAGTGGCCCTAATCCCTAATCCCTGGCATCTACCCTAAGGTAGAAACACACCCTAATCCCTGGCATGTACCCCGATGCCGTATTTTACCAAACCACACAGTTGCAATCATATGAAATCATGGTGAAATATTATAATCATGTATAGCATTTTTATCCTATTGCAAGGAAATTTGTAAGCAATGTAGTTATAAATATCCTAAGGTTCAGAATTCATAAAGGGTACAGAACAACATTTTATTTTCCGGGGGTAACTAAGTTCTACTAATTACTTATTTTATAAGTAGCATGCAGTTTTTCTAAATACTACCAAAACCTTTAAATAAGACAATGGTTTATTCAATATGCATCAAGGGACTTGCTTTGGTCGAACTCCTGGTGCGGGTAAGCGTCCTTGGCGGGGGTCTCCACGAACTCCTTGGGATCTATCCTCGTACAAGCATCACACCAAAAATTAAATTTTTGAAATACTTTTCTGAAAAGAATTTTTTTATAGTTCATATATATAGAATGTAAAGAGAATGTAAAGGTTTTCATTTTGAGTCATTTCAAAAGGGTTATTTAATGTTTAAACATTAACAATCTTACTAAAGTGCTAGGTTTGTTATTTTTATAGAATCATGAATCATCTCTAGGATTTTACAGAATTTTTCATAGAATTTTTCAGATTAAAGATACAAAGGTTTTGCATGCGTTTAGAAATTCATTCTATAGCCCTTAAAGTGCTACTGGATTTTTAAATACATTTATTATTACTTTTAACAAGTGTAGTATTTTTTCTGTGTCTTAAACGCTACTGGAAAGCTATACAAAAAGTTTCATAATTGTTTGGCTTTGTTTGCTATGTTTGCTAATGGGTAGAAGTTAACAGCTAACAAGTAACCAAACTGCTGTACTAAGGTTGAAAGCGAAATACGTTTCCACTTACTAGCTAGTGGGACCGGGTCCACTAGGCAGCCACAAACCAGCCAACAAGCATCTCCTACAAGCTGGCCCACAGGTCAAAGGGTGCAAGGGTGACAACTCAAGTAACCACTAACAGCGCATGCTACTGTGCTGCTAGCTTCTTCAACCTCACGTACAAGAAGCTGGCTGCAGCCATGGACGTCCCAAAGCAAGCTTTGGCACCGGCGCTAGAGGGCTTAAATCCAAGAACTAATTATAAAAATGGGTTCCTCATGTCCTAACGCCTCTGCAGGTACTCTCGGTTTCGATTTCGCCGATCGACGACTCCAGCGCCGACGACACTAGCTACAGTTCTATACGTAGCTGCGTACTGTAAACCAACTACACACCTAAGCTAAGCTAAAACAGCAAAGCAGCGGCAGCAGCTGCTCTAGCAAACAGCAGCAGCGGCTCTGCTCTAGCAAGCAGCAGCAGCAACTTCTAGCAAAGCAGCGGCAAAAGCTCCGGGAAGGCTTGGAGCTCACCTGGAACGTTGCTGCGGGTGGTGGCGCGGATCGGAGTTTCTCCGAGACCTTCAACCTCACCGGCGAGACCTGCACAAGGCGGCGGGGTTAAGGAATTAGAGACCGGGGGAAATCGGTTGCACCGACGAGTGCTTGGGTTTGGACTTCGGCAGCTCACCGCAGTGGCGAATTGAAACGGCTGCGGCTGTTGGTTTCAGCTTAGGATCACAGTGCATGCCGTGGAAAAACTGTAGCTAATACGACACAGCAGCAAAACAGAGCACTCTGCTCTTGGAGAATTTTATTACTCAAGCATACATCTCACATTACATTTCATTACATCTTACAAGGCTGAACATCTATTTATAGGGTTCTTGAACCGACTTAACATACAATAATTAACTTTACAGCTAAGTACTAGCTAGATTACAACCTGCACTAATTTCTTCTAGGTTCTAGCTTCTTCAGAGCATCTCCAGCAATAGCCCCTAAAACAGGGTCCCTACTTTTGATTTGGGGGCTGCCTCTATTTTTGGGGGCCTCTGATTTTGTCTTCAACTCCAGCAGTTAGCCCCTAAATCTTAGCCCCTATTTGCTTATAACATGTGGGACCGGCTCGTCAATGACTCTTTGTTTTTCTTTTCAATATCCTTTATTTTCTTTCTTCTTTTTCCTCTTTTCTCCTCCCTCATCTCTTCACAAGCGAGACAAAGGGGGAGCGGCGACGGTGACAGGCGGCGGCAAAGCATGGCAGCATCGGATCTGGGCGAGGCGAGGCGAGGCGACGAGCGGCGGGCGAGGCGACGAGCGACGGCGGCGGGAGACGGTGGCATCGGATCTGGGCGAGGCGACGAGCGGCGGGGTAGAAGAGGAGACGACGGCGGGCGACGGGTGACGGAAAACACCCCAACAGAAAAGTAGGGGCCCCTAAAGATCCCTGGGAATTGGGGCTGGAGGGGGAGATTTAGGGGCCTCCCTATTTTAGGGGCTTGAGTAGGGGCCCTGCTGGAGTGCATTTTTTAGCCATAACCCTTATTTTTTGGGTTTAGGGGCTTGAATAGGGGCTCTGCTGGAGATGCTCTCACGGTAAGCAAACAAAACTGATCTTTCCTTCCTTTGATTATACCAGTTGCTAGTCACTTCTAGTATGTTACAGCTGCAACTGACTTATCTAGCTGGATATGATTAACTTAATTTAATTTTTTTCTTTGCCGACTTATCCATCCTGAGCCAAGCTCGGGATTACAACCAACAGACTCCCCCCTAATCCTGGCTTGGATCAAGGTCTCGAATTCCCAGCAAATGGCGCATTGCACCGAACTTTAGTCCAAAAAGTGCTTTTGTCAAAGCATCTGCTCTCTGCTCCTCTGTGCATATAAATTCGACAATAATCTGTCTTCCCTCAACACATTCCCGAATAAAATGAAACCTTGTGTCTATGTGCTTACTGCGACCATGAAACACAGGATATTTCATGAGTGCTATGGCAGACTTATTGTCGACATACAGTCCGACTGGTTTCAATTCCCTTCTTGTTAGCTCCCCTAACAAGTTCTTTAGCCACAACGCCTGACACGCTGCAGTGGTTGCAGCCATGAACTCAGCTTCACATGAAGATAGTGCCACTGTCTTTTGCTTCTGTGAAGCCCATGATACAATGCTTCCATTGATATAAAACACTATTCCACTGGTACTCTTTCGATAATCTAAATCTCCTGCCAAGTTGCTGTCACTGTATCCAGTGATCACTTCTTCTTCACCTCCTTTTACATACACAATCCCATGATGAATTGTGCCCTACAAGTACCTCAAGATGTGCTTTACAGCTTTCAAATGCATCACGGTTGGCCTCTCCATGTACCTACTTGCCACACCAACAGAGTAGGATAGATCAGGTCTAGTGTGAAGTATGTACCTTAAGCAACCAATTATCCTCCGATATTCAGTTGCATCAACCCGTTCTCCTTCTGGATCCTTGTGCAAAGAGGCCTTCGGTTCCATTGGAATCTTTGTTGGGTTGCAATCTGCTAAGCCAAATTGTGCAAGGACTTTCTTAGCATAAGCTGCTTGCTTAAGAGTGATCCGGCCTTTACTTTGTTCTACTTCAATCCCGAGATAGAATGAAAGTAATCCTAGATCACTCATTTCAAATTCGGCCTTCATTTGTTGCTTGAATGTATTGATCTCTTTTGGATTAGCTCCTGTCACAATAAGATCATCTACATATATCCCAACAATTATGCCTGCTGCTCCTTCTCCTCTAGTGTACACAGCCTGATCTTGTGCACACTTGACAAAGCCGAGTTGTTTGAGACTTTTATCCAGTCTAATGTTCCATGCTCTTGGTGCTTGGCAAAGCCCATACAAGGCCTTGTGCAATCTATACACCATATGCTCCTTGTTTCTTACCACAAAACCTTCCGGTTGGGTTACATAGACTTCTTCCTCGAGCTCCCCGTTAAGAAAAGCCGATTTCACGTCAAGATGGTGTACCTCCCATCCTCGATTTGCTGCAATTGCTAGCAGCACTCGCACGGTATCAAGTCTGGCGATAGGTGCAAAAACCTCTTCAAAGTCAATCCCATGTTTTTGCACGTACCCCTTTGCTACTAGCCTGGCTTTGTGCTTGACCACCTCTCCTATTGAGTTTCTTTTTACTTTGAAAACCCACTTCAATCCAATTGCCTTGTGACCTGCAGGTACTTCAGTTAAGGTCCAAGTGTTATTTGCTTCTATGGACTGCATCTCTTTTTTCATTGCATCCTCCCAGACTGCTTGACCTTTTGCTTCTTGATAGCTGGATGGCTCCTCCATCTCAGTCAAGAACAAGTCCTCTTCTAAATCTTCCTCCTGAAGCTCAACCCTATGGGTTTCTCACATAAGATCGGCAACACTTCTAAATCTTTTAGGTGCTTCAGAGCTACTTTGGCCACTTGACTCTGAGGTTGGAGTAGTAATGGCTGGTGTTGTAGATTCTCCTACAGTAGCTTCATGAGGTGTTACCATGGGGGTCATGGGCACTTGAAACATGCCTGTTTCATTTGATTGGGCAGCAGCCCGTGCACGTGCCCTAGTCATAGGGCCTCTTTGGCCTACATCTGGTGACATACTGTCACCTACAAGTGGTGCTCCACCCAGACCAATTTCAGGTTGAGGCACTTCTGGCTCTGTGAATAAATTCTCCTCAACTACAAAGTCTGAAAAACCTTCAGTATGAGCCTCTGCATCCCAATTCCATTTCACATCTTCTTCGAACTGCACATCTCTGCTCACATGTAGTTTGTTGCGTCGTGGGTCATAAAGGCGATGTGCCTTACAACCTTCCTCCACACCTAAGTATATCATAGCTTGACTTCGATCATCAAGTTTTTTCAGAAGTGGTGTATTTATCTTGACATGAGCAGTACACCCCGAACACCTTCAGGTGGCCTAGATGTGGCTTTCTCCCATTCCAAGCCTCAAAAGGGGTGTGCTCTCCCAGCGCTTTGGTTGGCAACCAATTGAGCAGATACACGGCGTGTCTCACGGCCTCCCCCCAGAATCTCCCAGGCATGCTCATGCTCTTGAGGAGCGACCGTGCCATAGCCATCACCGTCCGATTTCTCCGCTCGACAACACCATTTTGTTGTGGCGAGTACGGTGCAGTGAGCTGTCTCTGGATCCCATTTTCTTCACATAGCATAGCAAATTCTTCAGAGAGGAACTCCCCCCTCTATCTGTTCTAAGAATCTTGATGCGATGCCCACTGGTGTTCTCTGCCAATTGCTTGAATTTTTTGAATGTTGCACATGCTTGATCTTTGGACCTGATAATGTACACCCACATCCACCGTGTGTGATCATCAACAATAAGTAGAAAATAGCTATTACCACTTAATGTTGATGGAGTGATAGGGCCGCAGAGATCAACATGAAGAAGTTCGAGTGGCTCCTCCGCTCGATAACTTGTGGCCAGTGGGAATAGCATCCTTATTTGCTTAGCTACTAGGCAGCTTTCACACAATTTATTGGGTTGTGTGATCACTGGTACTCCTGCCGCCATACCCTTCTCAACAAGGGTCTTTAGAGCATGGAAATTCACGTGACCAAGCCTAGCATGCCACAACCATGCCGGGTCTTCTAGCTTGGACAAGAGACACACTGGAATTGCTATCTGCAGATTAATCTTGTAGAGGCGATTTGGAGTTCGTCTTACCGACATAAGTAGCTGGACAGGGTCTTTATCATATACCTGCAGATAACCATCATCCAAAATCACCTTGTGCCCTGTTTCAGTCAACTGACCGAGACTGATTATGTTGCCACGAAGCTTGGGAATGTAATAGGTCTCCTGGAGTAGCCATTGTCCTCCATTTTTGCAGGCAAAGAGTACAGATCCTTTTCCCATGATCTGTATAGTTGACCCATCACCAAACCTCACCTTACCGGTCACTGCCTCATCCAATTCTCTAAACTTCATCTTGTCACCGGTCATATGATTGCTAGCACCATTATCCAGGTACCAGTCATTGTTGCAGGTAGTAGCTTCAACGCCATTGTACAGCTCTGGCAAAACCTCGTCCTCATTGAGCAGCACCAATTCCTGAAGATCTCGATGTGTCGATTCCTCGTGTGACACACCAAGCATCAGGGCTGGCTCAGTATCTTCAGTACACGTGAGATGCACCTCATCCTCCTTCTTCTTAGACTAGCATTCAGAGGCGTAATGTCCCAATTTTTCACAATTGAAACATTTTATATGCCACTTGTCATGGCCACCGCCTCGACCACCGCCGTTGGAGCCGCCTGCTCCTTCTTTGCGCGGTGATTCGCCACGCCTACCTCTACCGCAGCCTCTGCCACACCCACGGCCTCCCCGACCGCGATTGTTGCTTCCGCCGAAGGAATTTCGATTCTGCTTGCTACCTGATGAAGATTCTCCGTTGCCGGATTTTTGACACGCCTGCCACTCGGCCTGAGTGAGCACGAGCTGGCCTTCAGTGTTGCCACCGGAGGAGCGCAGTCGAAGCCGCTCCTCAAACGTCTTCAGACGCCCAACTGCCTCCTCATAGGGCATGGTATCCAGATCGCAGAACTGCTCTATCCCAGCGACCACGGGATAGAAGCGATATGGCACCGTGTTTAGGAACTTCTTCACCAACGCCGAGTCCTCGAGCGTTGCCCCCAGATTGGCATATCTCACCGCCATGCCGCTCAATTTTCCGGCATACTCATCCAGTGGCTCCCCATCTCTCATCCGCAGTGCGTCAAATTTGCCTTTCAAGGTCGCCAAGCATGCTGTCTTGACGCGATCAGCCCCGACAAACCTCGTCTTGAGGCTGTCCCAGAGCTCCTTCGCCGTCTTCTTTGTTGCCACCTGCAACAAGATGTCTTCGGGAAGTGCTTCGAGTAGATGCGCCCGGGTCAGCTTGTCTTTCTTGGGGTCTACGGCCACTCCGGCCTCCGGCGTCACGGCATCCCAGATGCCCTGGGCATCCATTAGCGCCTCCACCTTAATCGCCCAAGTCGTGTAGTTGGTCGCTATCAACAGGGGGTAGTGGAGCGGCACGCCACCGCTTCCATTTCTCGCCGCCGCGCCTTGGGGAACCATCGCCATTTGATCACTGCGGATGATTTTTGGCATGCACTACCAGGCTCTGATACCAGGTGTTGGTTTCAGCTTAGGATCACAGTGCATGCCCTGAAAAAACTGTAGCTAATACGGCACAGCAGCAAAACAGAGCACTCTGCTCTTGGAGAATTTTATTACTCAAGCATACATCTCATTACATCTTACAAGGCTGAACATCTATTTATAGGGTTCTTGAACCGACTTAGCATACAATAATTAACTTTACAGCTAAGTACTAGCTAGATTACAACCTGCAGTAATTTCTTCTAGCTTCTAGCTTCTTCACGGTAAGCAAGCAAAACTGATCTTTCCTTCCTTTGATTATACCAGTTGCTAGTCACTTCTAGTATGTTACAGCTGCAACTGACTTATCTACCTGGATATGATTAACTTAATTTAATTTTTTTCTTTGCCGACTTATCCATCCTGAGCCAAGCTCGGGATTACAACCAACAACGGCGACGACGCGAAAGGGGCGAGGAAGCACAGCACCGGCCTTTTAAAGCCGGGCGCCGGCGAGAACATGGCGAGGCCAAAGGAGGGGAAGGGGGTTCGGCATTAAACTGCTTTGGACGGAGGTTGGTGCTCCCGGTCGTGGCGACGTGCGCTCGACGATGAACCGGTCAAGGCGTCAAGCTCCGCCTGGCACACGTCGCGTCGCCTCACGCCGCACCACGATGGCCAGACCGACCGGAGGACCACGCACGGGCAGGATTGTTTTTCTTTTTATTTTCTTTTTTTTCTCTCCTGTCTTTTCTTTCTATTTTTATTTATCCTATTAAGAAAAGGGTGCTTGGGGTAGAAAATATTTTAAATTTTCTAAAGTAGTATCCTATTAGAGTGCAACTTTCAATTTGCCACTTTTAAGGGTCTTTTAAATTTCTAAATATTGAACTCCTTTTGCTTTATGTTTTTAATAACTCGTTTCTTTTATTTTTATATTTAAACAATCCAAGTTTTATTCCTTTTTAATAAAAATTCGAATGTTATAGCACATTGGCCCAAATATTCCAAATGTCCAAAAAGATCAGAGTGCGGAGACCCAAAAGATGCAAAAGAGTCTCGTGACAGCTATGCCTAAGCACTCGACTGGAGAAACGCCCTAAGCCTCGTCCTGGTCGTCAGCGAAATCATGTCCTTCATCTTCATGGCAGGCGTACTGATCCTTCTCATATTCTCCATCTAAAAGAGAATATGAATGCGAGGTCAGTGTCATCCAAACACTGGCGAGCTAGCTTCCAACCTAATGCAATTAGTGATAGGGGTTCCAAAGGAAAGCTTGGGGCTCTTTTAGTTGCAGAAAGCAAGTTTTATAAGTCAAAGCCTATGACTTAGCATATTTTAACCAAAGTTCTACTAATCAATATCTTTCATTTTATTCCACGACAGTTTTCTTGCACACTGCCAAACGTTTCCCAAACCACGACAGTTTCCATGAACACTGCCAAACGTCTCCAAACAACCCGCCATCATCTTTCGGGTGTGGCGCACCCGTTGTGGATCTTACGCCAGCAAAGTGCTCGTTCCTCCCTAGCCGAGTTGCCACGCCTACACTAGAGTCATGGCTCCCTGTCACGTAAGACCTAGATCACCCATCAGGGTGACGACCTACTCCTGTCTTCACCTTGGATTAGGGGTTGACCCTGACGCTATCCAGCAAATCAGTGGGCCCCTAAGTCCGCACTACCGCGCGATGGCCACGCGCTATGCAGGAACCCCAGTGGGCAGCATAAAGCTACGCGAAAACAACTCGCGCTCCCCCTGGCACAGCCGAGCTTGGCTGCCAGCACACCTGGAAGTCACGTTGTGCAGGAACCCCCTTGGGCAGCACTAAGCTACGCGAAAATAACTCGCGCTCCGACTGGCACAGCCGAGCTTGGCTGCCTAGCACCATCTCCGTGATCCAGCCTTCCTTCTAACCACGTAGCCCAGCTACATCACACCCATAACCATAACCCGGAACACATCCGTGTTCCGAACAACACACACTTGCATGTCAGGCCCAATATCCAGTAAACCAAGTTGATATATTCATCATGTCCGGTGAATGTCGGTTCACCGTTCCGAGGCGACTAAGCCTAAATTATTGATTGGACCTGAGCAATGTCTGAGCAAGATTTTAACCAAGACTTAAGAGTCTAAAATTGTTTTATTAAACCTAACCTGGCTAACAAGGGTGATCATCAAGGCAATCATTCATAAAGTCAAAGGACAGATGATAAATTCAAGGCAATATCATCAAGGTAGAATAAATACAAATGATAGCATGGCATGATATATCATGATTAAGCAAACAGGTTTAATTACTTAAAGAGCATGCAGTTTAATATTGTAAATAAAATATTTAATAAAACTGGGATTCAATATGATCCTTTTGAATGTTAACTCGTACTAGGGAAAGTATAAACTCTCCCTAATAAAAGTAACACTTAAAGGAAAGGTTGTTGACTTGCACTAGGGAAAATCGAGATTCTCCCTAGTAAAAGCAAACATCCTTTAGGGTGGAAATTAACTCGCCTTGGTCCTGCGTGTAGTGAGGGTCATCTTGATGTTTTTCGAAGTGTCCTTCCGGATCCTTGGCATCTATTAATCGAAATAATATTCGGGAAACAATAAATAAAACACCAATATGCGATAGGAATCATGATGCATGAAATGCTTTCGCTAATTCTAGCGATTGGTCGAGTGGTGATAAGTTCTAACCTAGATATCAAGGAAGTTCCATGATCCTTCTATTACATAATAGTTTGCAGAAGATAACGGTAGATCAGCGTTATTAAGATGATATGTGATGATGCAAAATGTTACCCTTAATAGACTACCCATAGATTTAGCAAATAGACGTATAAAGCAAAAATAGGTCTTTTTTGAAGTATTTCCTTTATCTACTCTTCGTGTCATTATATTCTTAGTCGTGATGGGGCTTAAGTGCATGAGAGATAAAATCTTAAGTTATCTATGTATTCTACACGTACAGATAATTATATATGTTTATAAATGGTCGTGAGATTGATTACCTTGAGGCCTATTTTAAAATAGAACTTAATTGTCATATATTGCTGTAAATTGTCTACCTTGGACAGGTTTACCGTTTGATTAACCAAATTACCAAGTAGTTCTAGTAAACTGTGATTATTCATTATGTCGATAATTAAATGACATGTGATTAGAAGTTATATCATAAAGTTTGTATTTTTCCTAAGTTCAGAAAGTTATTTCATGCCTCACATGAATTTCTCAGATTTTATTGAGTGTTAGTTTAATTTTTATTAGCAGAAACTCATTTATGTGATTTATTCTATATAGGTTAATACCCTAAGGAATAACCAATGAATTAAATCTTGAAATAATCTATGGCTACTGTTTATGATTATATTTTTATAAAATCCAGCATAGGTTCTAGTGTTTACCATAAATTTTCTAGCAATTTTAGACATATTTAGCTATTTTTAATAAATAAAACTTATGTTCTGCATTTGTTTAAATGGCTAAATTTCGGGAAATCGGATGAACAGTGATGGGCCGGCCCACTAACTCGCGGCCGAACCAGCCACGTCGAAGGCGGGTTTCTAAATGGCGCTTCTTGCTCGCGAAGGCGCCTTCCGGACAAAGCGTCTGCACTCAACCTGACAGGTAGGCCAAGGGTCCACATGTCAGCGGCTCTCTCCCTCGTGCACGATTTAAAATTCAATCCGATCACGGGCACACATCTTGGCGCGCGATCTAACGGCCGGGACATCATCGTCCACCTCCGACCGGAGCGACGTGATGACGTCATGAAACCATCGTTCCTTCGGCGGTGCGGCGGCAGAGCTACAGTGCTCTAGGGAAGGATTTCTAGGGCGCTAAGGATTCCTTATGAGAACCTCTACGACGTGTCTCGAGCTGCTCGCCGGCGACGGCCTGGATCGGCGGTGAGCCTAGCGGCGGCGGAGATCGTTCTCGGAAGCAATAGTCTAAGGCTACACAATGCTCTAGGAGCTAAACGGAACTGAATTTAAGCATAAGGGAGGCTTGGGGATGCTCACCGTGCTTATGGTCGGGCCGGAAGAGGCGTCGTTCGAGCTGGCAGCGTAGAGGCAGAAATGAGGCAGACCAGAGCACACGGTGCCAGGGTGCTTCGGAGGTCCTCGGGTCCAATTAACCTAGGCGAAAGTTCGGCAAGGGTGAGGGGGTGCTCGTCACGAAAGCAATTGGCAGGGGACTCACCGAGAAGGGAGAAATCGGAATGGGGGAAGAATCGGATGGCCGGCGACGGTGAGAGCAATCCGGCGAGCTCGAGGCTTCCCGATCTGATTCCTTCGGGCAGGAGTGAGGTGAGGGTCTGGCGAAGTTAAGGCACGCACGGGTTTGAAGTATGGGGGTGTGGTCTGGGCTGTCCACGTGAGGAAGGTCGGGACTGCTGCGGCACGGCCAGGTTTTAAGCTCGGCCGGAGCGCGATCTTTGTCCGGCGGTCGCAAGGAAGTGAGGGACGGTCATTGGGTGGATTAGTTGCTGATTGGCAGACAAGGGCGGTGGCTGGTGCACGCGACGGCGAAATAAGCCGACGGCGAGGTTGCTTTCGGTCCGGCGGCAAAGCGGTCTTTGGCGCTGGCGAAGTCGAGGACGTCGTCAGCGCAGCCGGGGCGCTCATTGGGTACGGCGGACGGTGCCTGAGACGACCGACAAGTCAGCTTGGTCAGCACGGTTGCACAGAGCGCGACGACGCGGCAGTGGCCGGACGTCTTGTCCGCGCGG
Organism: Olyra latifolia; assembly: GCA_036346145.1. Classification (NCBI taxonomy): domain Eukaryota; kingdom Viridiplantae; phylum Streptophyta; class Magnoliopsida; order Poales; family Poaceae; genus Olyra; species Olyra latifolia. The sequence continues at coordinate 20,266,298 of CM070531.1, forward strand.
CGGTGGGGCCAGCAAGGGTCAGGACGGTGTGCACGCGCAGCCAATGGGTGTCCACCAAGGGGGAAATTGGGTACCAGCGGACCGGGATTGGCCGGAGAGGTGAAGCACGGCCGGGGCAGCCCAACTGCTCGGTAGAATGCTCACAAGGGCAGAGAAGGAAAGGGGCTGCCCGGTGGGTCCCACCTACGTTAATTTTGGTCAACACCAAGTCCAGGCTTTCACTGGTGTTTCAAACTATTTTATGTAATTTTTGAGGAATTTTAGTGGGAGTTTTATCCATTTTATGAGTATACATATATATGTCATATATGAATATGTGTATAAAAGTTTATATGTATATACATATATCAATATGATTTAAAGGTGCATTATGCATAATAATCTATATGTATAAGTATATTTTATATGAACACTTACTTATGTCCTTAATTCTCCTTTATAAACATTCGTATATGTACATTCATGTATAAACATGTACATATATATATATTTATTTATATACTTGTTTGAAGTTTTCTCGATTAATTAGGTGTGTATATATATATACATATATATATGTAAGCCAATGGAATTTTAAGGAATTAATTATCCTTGACTAATTTCTTTTAGCCTACCCTTTTCTTTTAATATTCTTTTAATTTATCATGGTAGGAGCAATAATTGAGTATTAATCACCTATACCAAGTATCTTTAGTCAGTTGTTAGCCTAAAAGATTTCATAGGTCCATATGTAAATTTTTAAAAGGATGATTTTTACAAGAGTTTTCTACGACAAACCGTCCTTACGTCAGTGGTTTTTGAAAATATAAATAGACAGGATTTTGGGCTGTTACAGAATCCTTCCCCCTAAAAATAAATCTCGTCCTCGAGATTTGCTGACCTTAGGGTTTGAACAAGTGGGGGAATTCTTGGCGCATTTTCTTCTCAGGCTCCCAAGAGAATTGTCCTCCAGAATGATCACTCCATTGCACCTTGCAAGGCCGAATCGTTTTGTTCTTGAGTATCTTTTCCCTAGTTTCCGTGATTTGCCTTTGGAGGGACTTGGTATTTCAATTTGGATTCCAAAGTGTTGGTGGGTAGCGAAATTATGTCTTCTTCAGGCTTTCTCAAGCTCTTCTTGAGTTGCGACACATGGAACACCTTGTGAACTTCGCTCATATCGGTTGGAAGATCGAGTTCGTAAGCGACCTTGCCTTTGCGGGAAAGGATATGATATGGTCCCACATATCTTGGTGCTAGCTTTCCTTTGACTTGGAACCTCCGAGTTCCCTTAAACGGAGAGACCTTAAGGTAAACAAAATCTCCCACCTCAAACGTCAAGTCTCTTCGACGATGGTCGGCATAACTCTTCTGACGTGATTGAGCAGCTAGCAAATACTTCTTAATAATCCTGACTTTGGCTTCAGCTTCTTGGAGATTACTTTTTTCAAATACTTGTCCTTCTCCGGACTCGGACCAGTACAGAGGGGTCCTACATCGGCATTCATATAGGGCTTCAAAGGGGGACATTCCTAAGCTGGCCTGAAAGCTGTTGTTGTAGGAGAATTCGGCGTATGGCAACCATTTTTCCCAATCGGTGGAAAATTCCAAGATACATGCTCTGAGCATATCCTCCAAAACGTGGTTAATTCTTTCAGTCTGTCCATCGGTTTGGGGGTGGTATGCTGTACTAAAAGACAAGTTGGTCCCAAGGGCGTTATGTAACTTTTCCCAGAATAGAGAAGTAAACTGGGATCCTCGATCCAAGATTATTCTCTTTGGGACTCCATGGAGGGTGACTATCCTGGCCACATAGAGATCAGCTAGCTTGTCTCCTTTGTAAGTGGTTTTGACTGGGATGAAATGGGCCACCTTGGTCAGTCTGTCCACGACGACCCATATGGAATCACATCCGGTCTTGGTGCGGGGAAGACCTAAGACGAAGTCCATTGTCACATCTTCCCACTTCCATTCAGGTATCCTTAAGGGTTGCAATAATCCTGCCGGGCGTTGATGCTCGGCTTTAACCAATTGACAGGTATGGCATCTGGCCACATACTCAGCCACATCTCGCCTCAATCGGGGCTACCAAAATAAGGTTTTTAGGTCCTGGTACATTTTGGTGCACCCGAGGTGAAGGGAAAAAGGGGACTCATGGGACTCCTTTAAAATGTGATTCTTTAACTCTTGGTCATAGGGAACAAAGATTCTTTGTCCCAATCGTAAGGTTCCTTGTCCATCTTCTCTAACCATCCACCCTTTATTCCTTTTTATAAGGTTTCTAATTCTTTGGGCGCTAGGGTGATTCTTTTGCGGTTCCTTGATTTGGTCGAGCAAATCCGGTTGAACTTCCAGGGTAGCTAAGTAACCGGTCTCCACCAGACTCAAGCTTAGCGCGTCCATATCCTTTATGATCTGTTCAGGAATATCAGGTCCACACATTGTGCTCATAGGGATGGCTATCTGTTGAGGAGTTAGATGATTACATTGCGGCTTCCAGCTGAGAGCGTCAGCTACCACATTGGCCTTGCCTGGGTGGTATTGAACATTCAAGTTGTAGTCCTTAATCAACTCCAACCATTGCCTTTGGTGCATGTTTAAATTGGCTTGGGTAAACATGTATTTTAAACTCTTGTGATCCGTGTAGACATCACATTGTTTGCCCATCAAGTAATGTCTCCATATTTTGAGAGCATGGATAACAGCTGCGAGTTCTAAGTCATGAGTTGGATAATTCTCCACATGCTTTCTGAGTTGCCGGGAGGCATAGGCAACTACTCTTTGTTCTTGCATTAGTACACAACCCAGTCCTTGTTTCGAGACATCGCAATATACCCCAAACCTTTTGTTGGTATCTGGTGTTACCAACACAGGAGCGGTGGTCAATTTAATCTAAGCTCTTGGAAGCAATCCTCACAAGCTTTCGTCCAGTCGAATTTCTGCTCCTTTTTGAGTAGCTGCGTCATGGGTTTAGCAATTTTGGAGAAGCCTTCAATGAATCTCCTGTAGTATCCTACCAATTCTAGGAAACTTCTCACTTCCTTCACTGTGGTTGGGGATTTCCAGTCCATAACTGTCGCTACTTTTGAGGGATCGACCTTGATTCCCTCAGCAGAGATGACATGTCCGAGGAAATTGATGTCATCTAGCCAAAATTCGCACTTGTTGAATTTGGCATAAAGCTGGTGTTCTCAGAGCTTGTCGAGGACCAATCTTAAGTGCTTCTTATGTTCCTCATCATTTTTGGAGTATACCAAAATATCGTCAATGAATACCACGACGAACTGATCCAAGTACTCCATTAGGATCATGTTCATCATATTCATGAAATGGGCTGGTGCATTGGTAAGTCCAAAGGACATAACTAAGAATTCATACAGTCCATATCTTGTGGTGAAAGCAGTCTTGGGTATATCTTCCTTTCTGACTTTAACTTGATGATACCCTGATCGAAGGTCAATCTTCGAAAACCTCTTGGCTCCACGAAGTTGGTCAAACAGATCATCAATTTGAGGCAAAGGGTACTTATTTTTGATAGTAACCGCATTGAGGGCTCGGTAGTCCACTACCAACCTTCGACTACCGTCCTTATTATCCACGAACATAGCTGGTGATCCCCACGGGGATGAACTAGGACGAATCAATCCTTTTTGCATTAACTCTTCCAGCTATTTCTTGAGCTCTGCCAACTCTACAGGATTCATCTTGAAATATGTCTTGTATATTGGTGCTATGCCTGGTGCCAACTCAATGGTGAATTCCATCTCTCAATCAGGTGGTAGCCCGGGCAGATCTTCAGGGAATACGTCCAAATATTCCTTAACTACTGGCACCTTTGCAGGATTTTCTTCCTTTAAAAACCAGATGGCTCTTCCCCATCTGAAAGGGGCGTCAACCTTCCATATTCTCTCATATCCAGGGGGTCTAACTAGTTTTACTATTCTCCTTTCGCAATCTAGCACCCCTTTATAATAGGTCAACCAGTCCATACCAATGATCACATCTATTCCATATTGAGGATGACCATTAGGTCGAACTGGAAGCTAATCCTTTCCTGGGAAATATCTATCCCTTTACATGCCCTGCTGGCTTCTAGATTTCCACTAGGAGACTTTATAACTAGGGGTTTATCCAAAGAAAAAATTTGTAGTTCATGCTTATCCACAAAACCCTTAGATATGAATGAATGAGATGCTCCAGAATCAAATAGGACTAGGGCAGGGTGGTGACAGATTCCGAACGTACCCATAAGGACTCCTGGAGCCTCCTCAGCTTCTTCCAGGGAAATGTGGTTGGGACGTCCTCTCCCATACGCTGGCGGGGCATTCCTTGTTGGAGCAGACCCTCTTCCACGTCCGACCAAGGGTTGGCCGCAGGGTGGGGCGATGTCAAATCGCGGTTGCTAGGCATCCCTTGTTGGGCACTCATTGGCAAAGTGACCCGGGAAATGGCATCTGAAGCATGTCTTGGCTGCTTTGTCTTCAGCTGTTGGTCCGGATCGAGTGGTACCAGATGGTGAAGGAGCAGGTCTGTTTGCAGGAGGTAGGACAGGTCGACTACCACCGGCCTGGTAGGGTCGTGCTGAATAGCCTTGAGTGCGCGGGGGCGGAGGCCTTGACTGGTAAGTGGGGCGATAGGGTCCAGGGCGGCCGGATCCTTGTGTGGATCATGCCTCCTGTTTGCGCTTGCGGCCAACCTCTTCTCCTTTTAGTTCCTTCTCCAGTATGAGAGCCTTGTTCACTAGTTGATGGAAATTGGGGTGATCCAGGAGGATAAGCTTGGTACGATAGGTGGGAGCCATTCCTTCCAGAAACTTATCGACTTTCTCTTCCTCATCTGCTATGTCCTGTTGGGCATATCGCGCGAGCAGATTGAACTTGGTCAAGTACTCGTTGACCATCATATTTCCTTGCCGTAGATTGCGGAACTCCTGCCTCTTCATCCGGAGCACTCCGCGGGGAATGTGATTTTCCCGGAATACTCTTTCAAACTCTTCCCATGGTATGTTTCGGGTGGCAGCCTGTAGATTTGGAACTTCTTGTTGTTCTTCCACAACATTCTCATCTCCTCCCTCAGGGTTATTGGCAGCATCCTACCCTGGTTCTTCATTATTATCAGCCTCCTCCTCTTCCTCCTCTTCCACTTCTTCGGGGCGGTTGGCAAGATAATTTTCCCACCACACTTCGACGGGTCCTTCAAGTAACTATGTGGCAAATAACACCCTATCTTCGTCTGGGCATCGGATCAGGTTCAGCTTGCGGACAACTATCCTCAACCAATCCTCTGCGTCAATGGGCTCAGTGGCATAGGTGAAGGTTGGGGGCTTGGTTCTCATAAAATCCGCCAACTTAGAGCCCTGGCGATGTTGTGCGACTTTCAGGCAATTTTGTTGGCTCTCTAGTATAGCTCCAAGCATTTGGGCCTGATAAGCCATAACTTGTGCTATGGTTGGGTTTCCGGCAGGTGGCGGGGGTAAGTTGCCACGGCCTCGACCACGGCCCCGGTTATTAGCGGTGCCGGCACCTCGGCCTCTCGCGGCAGCACGCCCATGAGCCATCTGTATAATCTCTACTAGTTCAAGTACACCGCCTATATGCATGCATGATGTCCAAAAGCAAAATAAGATCCGAATGCAAGTACAAGTGAAGAAAAGCAAATCCATACATAGTTCAAAATCGATTAGTCAAATACAAGAAGTTCATGCCGATCATCTACTATGGCATGACAAAAGCTACATAACATCGACTAGGCTGTGGATAGACTACTCCTGAGCTACATCATCAGTTACTACTTCTAGCTTCTACTGAGGAGCTAGGCAACAAAAGTGGTACATCGATGCTACTGTCTGGCTCTAGGTCAGGTACTCATTATATCCTATTCCCTCCGTAATGGTGATCATAGATGATATAGCTGCATCATTGATGGCATCTTCAAGTTGCTTGTGGAGCTCCTTAGCACGTCCAGTAACAAAGGGGTCTTCTTTTGCGATGTGGTAGACATGGGCATGGACTTCCCATTTTGGATATGGGTAGCTTGGCTTTAACACGCCGATGTACTTCACATACCCCCGTGGATCCAAGATCTCCTTAAGCTTAGCTGAAAAGTATCCGACCGTCCCAGCGGGCACCTTCTTCCATAAGTAGGTGGTTGGCTCCAGTATGTAGACCGTTTCCCATTTAGCAGCCTCCATCTACAAAATAGTTTTTGCAAAATAGAGAGTTAGTACCTTTTTTAAGCAAGAACATCCAGAGGAACAGAATATAGCATTCTTTTAAATGAGGTGAAGTTTATGAGTAAGGAAATCTCCTTTTATGAATTAAAATAATCTTAGGCTATCGGCCAAGGTCTAGGGCTCCTACAGTCGTATGCTCTGATACCAGCGCTGTGGGGCCGGTCCTTTAGCCCACCACTTGATCGGCACTAGTCCCTGGATCAGTACACTAGTGCACACCATTCACATAGCCGGATCATCACATACAAGCGGAAGACTTAAATTACATAAATACTTGTATTAAGCCCGGAGGCTATTAAGTGTTTACAACACGGCACATTGGCCCAAATATTCGAAATGTCCAAAAAGATCAGAGTGCGGAGACCCAAAAGATGCAAAAGAGTCTCGTGCCAGCTATGCCTAAGCACTCGACTGGAGAAACGCCCTAAGCCTCGCCCTGGTCGTCAGCGAAGTCCTGTCCTTCATCTTCATGGTAGGCGTACTGATCCTGCTCATATTCTCCATCTAAAAGAGAATATGAATGCGAGGTCAGTCTCATCCAAACACTGGCGAGCTAGCTTCCAACCTAATACAATTAGTGATAGGGGTTCCAAAGGAATGGTTGGGTATCTTTTAGTTGCAGAAAGCAAGTTTTATAAGTCAAAGTCTATGACTTAGCATATTTTAACCAAAGTTCTACTAATCAATATCTTTCATTTTATTCCACGACAGTTTCCTTGCACACTGCCAAACGTTTCCCAAGCCACGACAGTATCCATGAACACTACCAAACGTCTCCAAACAACCCGCCATCATCTTCCGGGTGTGGCGCACCAGTTGTGGATCTTACGCTAGCGAAGTGCCCGTTCTTCCCGAGCCAAGTTGCCACGCCCGCACTAGAGTCACGGCTCCCTGTCACGTAAGACCTAGAACACCCATCAGGGTGACGACCTACTCCTGTCTTGACCTCGGATTAGGGGTTGACCCTGACGCAATCCAGCAAATCAGCGGGACCCTAAGTCCGCACTACCGCGCGATGGCCACGCGCTGTGCAGGAACCACAGTGGGCAGCATAAAGCTATGCGAAAACAACTCGCGCTCCGCCTGGCACAGCCGAGCTTGGCTGCCCAGCACACCTGAAAATCACTTTGTGCAGAAACCCCCTTGGGCAGCATAAAGCTACGCTGAAAACAACTCGCGCCCGACCGCACAACCGAGCTTGGCGCCAAAGACCATCTCCGTGATCCAGACTTCCTTCTAACCATGTAGCCCAGCTACATCACACCCATAACCATAACCCGGAACACATCCGTGTTCCGAACCACACACACTGGCATGCCAGGCCCAATATCCAGTAAACCAAGTTGATATATTCATCATGTCGTGTGAATGTCGGTTCACCGTTCCGAGGCGACTAAGCCTAAATTATTAATTGGACCTGAGCAATGTCTAAGCAAGATTTTAACCAAGACTTAAGAGTCTAAAATTGTTTTATTCAACCTAACCTGGCTAACAAGGGTGATCATCAAGGCAAGCATTCATAAAGTCAAAGGACAGATGATAAATTCAAGGCAATATCATCAAGGTAGAATAAGTACAAATGATATCATGGCATGATATATCATGATTAAGCAAACAGGTTTAATTACTTAAAGAGCATGCAGTTTAATACTGTAAATAAAATATTTAATAAAACTGGGATTCAATATGATCCTTTTGAATGTTAACTCGTACCAGGGAAAGTATAAACTCTCCCTAATAAAAGTAACACTTAAAGGGAAGGTTGTTGACTTGCACTAGGGAAAATCGAGATTCTCCCTAGTAAAAGTAAACATCCTTTATGGTGGAAATTAACTCGCCTTGGTCCTGCGGGTAGTGAGGGTCGTCCTGTTGATCTTCGAAGTGTCCTTCCGGATCCTCGGCGTCTATTAATCGAAATAATATTCGGGAAACAATAAATAAAACACCAATATGTGATAGGAATCATGATGCATGAAATGCTTTCGCTAATTCTAGCGATTGGTCGAGTGGTGATAAGTTCTAACCTAGATATCAAGGAAGTTCCATGATCCTTCTATTACATAATAGTTTACAGAAGATAACGGTAGATCGGCGTTATTAAGATGATATGTGATGATGCAAAATGTTACCCTTAATAGACTACCCATAGATTTAGCAAATAGACGTATAAAGCAAAAATAGGTTTTTTTTTGAAGTATTTCCTTTATCTACTCTTCGTGTCATTATATTCTTAGTCATGATGGGGCTTAAGTGCGTGAGAGATAAAATCTTAAGTTATCTATGTATTCTACACGTACAGATTATTATATATGTTTATAAATGGTCGTGAGATTGATTACCTTGAGGCCTATTTTAAAAAAGAACTTAATTGTCATATATTGCTGTAAATTATCTACCTTGGACAGGTTTAGCAATTTGATTAAACAAAATACCAAGTAGTTCTAGTAAACTGTGATTATTCATTATGTCGATAATTTAATGACATGTGATTATAAGTTATATCATAAAGTTTGTATTTTTCCTAAGTCTAGAAAGTTATTTCATGCCTCACATGAATTTCTCAGATTTTATTGAGTGTTAGTTTAATTTTTATTAGCAGAAACTCATTTATGTGATTTATTCTATATAGGTTAATACCCTAAGGAATAACCAATGAATTAAATCTTGAAATAATCTATGGCTACTGTTTATGATTATATTTTTATAAAATCCAGCATAGGTTCTAGTGTTTACCATAAATTTTCTAGCAATTTTAGACATGTTTAGCTATTTTTAATAAATCAAACTTATATTCGTCATTTGTTTAAATGGCTAAATTCCGGGAAATCGGATGAACAGTGATGGGCCGGCCCACTAACTCGCGGCCGAACCAGCCACGTCGAAGGCGGGTTTCTAAACGGCGCTTCTTGCTCGAGAAGGCGCCTTCCGGACAGTGCGTCTCCACTCAACCTGACAGGTGGGCCAAGGGTCCACATGTCAGCGGCTCTCTCCCTCTCGTGCGCGATTTAAAATTCAATCCGATTAGGCGCATGCATCTTGGCGTGGATCTAACGGCCGGGACATCATCGTCCACCTCCGACCGGAGCGACGTGATGACGTCATGAAACCGGCGATCCTTCGGCGACGCGGCGGCGGAGCTACAGTGCTCTAGAGAAGGATTTCTAGGGCACTAAGGATTCCTTATGAGAATCTCTACGACGTGTCTCGAGCTGCTCGCCGGCGACGGCCTGGATCGGCGGCGAGCCTAGTGGCAGCGGAGATCGTTCTCGGAAGCAATAGTCTAAGGCTACACAATGCTCTAGGAGCTAAACGGAACTGAATTTATGCATAAGGGAGGCTTCGGGATGCTCACCGTGCTTACGGTCGGGCCGGAAGAGGCGTCGTTCGAGCTGGCGGCGTAGAGGCCGAAACGAGGCAGAACAAAGCACACGGTGCAGGGAGCTTCGGAGGTCCTCGGGTCCAATTAACCTGGGCGAAAGTTCGGCGAGGGTGAAGGGGTGCTCGTCGCGAAAGCAATCGGCAGGGGACTCACCGAGAAGGGAGAAATTGGAAAGGGGGAAGAATCGGGTGGCCGGCGACGGTGAGAGCAATCCGGCGAGCTCTTCCCGATCCGATTCCTTCGGGCAGGAGTGAGGTGAGGGTTTGGCGAAGTTAAGGCACGCACGGGTTTGGAGTATGGGGGTGTGGTATGGGCTGTCCACGTGAGGAAGGTCGGGACCGCTGCGGCACGGCCGGGTTTTAAGCTCGGCCGGAGTGCGATCTCTATCCGGCGGTCGCAAGGAAGTGTGGGACGGTCACTGGGTGGATCGGTTGCTGATTGGCGGACAAGGGCGGTGGCTGGTGCACGCGCGACGGGCGAGTAAGCCGGGCCGGGACGGCGAGGTTGCTTGGTCCGGGCGGCAAAGCCAGTGCAGGCGCGGCGGGGGTCAGGGACGTCGTCAGCGTGGTCGGGGCGCTCATTGGGTACGGCAGACGGTGCCTGACACGGCCTGGCCACGCCGACCGACAAGTCGTCTTGGTCGACACGGTTGCACAGAGCGCGACGGCGCGGCAGTGGCCGGACGTCGTGTCCGCGCGGCGGTGGGGGCAGCAAGGGTCAGGACGGTGTGCACGCGCAGCCAATGGGTGTCCACCAAGGGGGAAATCGGGCACTAGCGGGCCGGGATTGGCCGGAGAGGGGAAGCACGGCCGGGGCAGCCCAACTGCTCGGTAGAATGCTCACAAGGGCAGAGAAGGAAAGGGGCTGCCCAGTGGGTCCCACCAAGGTCAATTTTGGTCAACACTAAGTCCAGGCTTTCACTGGTGTTTCAAACTATTTTATGTAATTTTTGCAGAATTTTAGTGGGAGTTTTATCCATTTTATGAGTATATATATATATATGTCATATATGAATATGTGTATAAAAGTTTATATGTATATACATATATCCATATGATTTAAAGGTGCATTATGCATAATAATCTATATGTATAAGTATATTTTATATGAACACTTACTTATGTCCTTAATTCTCCTTTATAAACATTCGTATATGTACATTCATGTATAAACATGTACATATATATATATATTTATTTATATACTTGTTTGAAGTTTTCTCGATTAATTAGGTGTATATATATATATATACATATATATATGTAAGCCAATGGAATTTTAAGGAATTAATTATCCTTGACTAATTTCTTTTAGCCTACCCTTTTCTTTTAATATTCTTTTAATTTATCATGGTAGGAGCAATAATTGAGTATTAATCACCTATACCAAGTATCTTTAGTCAGTTGTTAGCCTAAAAGATTTCATAGGTCCATATGTAAATTTTTAAAAGGATGATTTTTAGAAGAGTTTTTTGTGACAAACCGTCCTTACGTCAGTGGTTTTTGAAAATATAAATAGACAGGATTTTGGGCTGTTACATGAAATGTGACAGACGAAAATATATTTAAAAATTCAAACCCTCCTGCGTGCGCTGTGTCTAGCCTGGTTTTCGTCGGTTTTTTCTACGGGCCAACGAAAATACCTTTCGTCGGTTTCTTTCAGGCCAACGAAAATGTGGGCATTATTTCCTCGGCCTACTTTTGGCCTACTAAATAACTTTCGGCTGACGAAAAACTAACGGATTCCTATGGTGAGTAGCAGCAGGACAAAATCTCTTAGGTCATCTCTCTTCCAAAACGCTAGCTAATTAGAGGGTGCTCCCTCACCCTTATCTCTTTCAACTTTCGATATAGGACTATTCCCAACATATGGCATAATTGAAATTTCTATTAACCTTATGCATGAGTAATCTGCATTGGATATTTGCCGTTGATACAGCGTGCATGCGTGTGAAAGAATGATTCAACATGTAGGGTTATGCATGCTTAATTAGGCTGCAAACCAAACAGACGTAACAGGCTTCTTGGTGTGTCAAGGAACATCAAAATATTGACGGAGTTTCATTCATGACTTTTTGTAATTTGTATGTGAATCTGCTGCGCTCAAAGGTCAGAAGCACTACCCCTGCCTACCGGACGACAAAAATATGCATTTTGCCATCTGATGATTGATCAGGACTGGCAAAACTAAGCACGGAGATGAGCTGTTCTTTACAACTTATATTTATTTATTTGCTTATCTCCTAAACTTCAACAGCCTCCTAAGGTGGCTTCGAGAGTAGATCAGGTCCAACTCGTTTGACTTGTTTTAAACGTTTGAGACGCACCTTCGAGATAAAAAAAAAGAACGTACTCAAAAATTCGAAGGGTTTGTATTTTAAAAACGGAAATAAGTAAATAAGTAGATAAGAAGATAATTAGATAATCAGCTATGATTTCACAGCGCCCCTCTGCAACTTCATGTACATGTTTTAGCCGAATAACCGTCTGGGCACTCCCAGTGCTGCACAGCCAAGATCATTTCTATAGCAGTCTATATAAGATTTTTGTCGTCCTACATGGAGGAGAGAGACGAGTACTCACTAAAATATGTCATATATATCTTTACATCTATACAGGTTCGGTTAGAACTGGCACAAATAAGATTACTAATATTGATTTTTTGGTGGACAGGCAGAAAAAGCTTATATGTGCCGGTGTTAATTACCAACCGGCATAGATTACAAATTATATGTGTTGGTTCTAATGACCAATCTGTGCCGGTTCGTATAGCAACATAGAACATATAATCTACATCTCTGCGCTGATTCGTAATTATAGCCGGTACACATAATGTTTCGTATCTCGGGGCATTTTGCGGGTATTTTTTCCATATATATCTATATAATCTTATATCCGATCGATCCCCCATTCCTACCGATCTCTCCGCCACTTTCCACTCCTAGATCTCCGCCTCTTCCTACTTTGCCATGGTCCAATCACCATCTTTGCCCTTGTCGATGTTGATGCCCTCTTCACTAGCCTCGCCATTGCTGCCCTTTCCAGTACCCGCCTCACAGCAGCAACCCTTTCTACCCGCCTCTCTACCAAAGCCCTCTCTACCCACCTCATCGCCGTAGTCGATGCACTCTCCACCCGTCTCGTTGCCGTGGCCGTCCTTGCCATGGTCACCATGACCTGCCGGCGATCTAGTGTCCCGTGAGGAGGAGCCGTGGTAAGCCTCGCCATGGTCACCATGGGCTGCTGGCGATCCGACGCCTCACAAGGAGGAGTCCGTCGGCGAGGAACCCCTTAAGGAGGATGACGAATCGAGGATGTCGCCTAGGGGGTGAATAGGCGAATTTAAAATTGCAGCGAAAAAATAATTATGACCAGTAGAACCTAACCCGGAGGTTCTGGGATTCAGTCCGAATACTCTGGAGAAGTAATCCGGAGTATCCGGATTTGTATCCGGAATGTTCTAAGGTTAAGGCTGCTGTTGGGGATTTTGAAATCCCTAGCAAACCTAAGGATACCACCTGCACCAAAAGGGTTAGTTCAGCTCAGGATACTAGTAGCAAGTGGAAATCTACGGTTTTGCACACCACACAAGTAGATCAGGAGTCCACAAATTCAACACAAGCACAAGCGCGATGAGAGCAAAAAGAACAAACAATGGAGAGAGGAACCACACAATTTTTTACCAAAGTTTGAATACTTGTGGGTATCCTACTCTCCGTTGAGGCAGCACAAAGCCGGGGTTCCTCTTGACCCTTTCCTCTCGGCGTTGCACAAAGCACTCACCGGCTTTCTTCCTTGTCTCTTCCCTTACGGAGGCGAGACCAAACTTCACAACCTTCGGGGGCTCACCATAACCTTGTTGGGAGCTCACCGGCCACTCCTAGCCGCCTAGGAGGCCTCAACCTCCAAGAGTAACAAAATCGCCAAGAAATCGAGCTTGGAAGATGAACAAGTGCTCAAGAAGGATCTAGCAAGCACTAGCACTGAAAAATTGCCACTTCTCCTCACCAAAAACCTCAAATCACTAAGCACTCAAGGTGGGAGAGGGCTAGGGCTCAAGAGCTTGGAGAGAGAGAGAGTTGAAGCAGTAAAGGGCAGCAAAATGGCTCTGTCCCCGGGTAGGTGGAGATGGGGAGAGGTATTTATGTGAAGGTTTAGGTCTGACCATTGTAGTCCAGATTCTCCGGAATATCCAGATAAGAGATGGGTCAGAGAGAGAAGGGTTCGACCCGGAGTGTCCGGGTGCCATCCGGAGTATCCGGAGTTCAATCCAGAGTATCCGGATGAACTGATAAATAAGGCTACAGACAGAGAGGCATAACCTGAAGTATCCAGGTGATTATTCGGAGACTTCCGGATATTTGGCAATGGCTAGGCTAAGAATGATTTTGAAAATATGTTTGGGCACACTTGCTATATTAGATCCATCAAATAAGCACAAGAGTATCCTAAAAGTGATTTCTTGTCGAATTCCCTTGATAGTGCGGCTTAACCTTAAACCCAATGAAAAGGAAAGCATTACAATTAATTGTCTTGATGCCGCATGATTTTGAATAAATGGCGTAGGGGCTCCCAAATCAACTCCTTTTGATATGAATGAACCACTACTGAACTTTTCTCAAATAAACCGGTTAGTTCTCTAATTATGTTATCATTAATCACCAAAACCCATAAGGGGCCTAGATGCATTTACAAACTCCCCCTTTATGGTGAATTGATGAAAACACAATGGGAGTTCACAATAGAAAGCAATAAGAGAATCAAGGCTCCAATAAGACAACCACATGCATATATTGGAGCGAAGCAATTGGCAAGAGCTCCCCCTATATCCTTCCATCAGTGGGTGCAAATACAAGTGAGCATATATAATGTGACCAAAAGAATAGAGATATGCATATGTCATGGCATGGGGCACCCAAATTTACCACAAGTCAAGCAAACAAGTCTAGCAAATAACCAACAAAGATACCAAGGTAGTATTACATCAACACACTCACGAAATGACAAGAAACAGAAATAGATAGAAACACAGAAACAGACTGACACCGAAGACATTCATTAAAAAGTTAATATTTTTAAAATGTCAATACTTCATTACATATTCAATTTTCATGATAAAATTTCATCTTGTTATATAAATTCATTTATTTCTTCATTGCTTAATAAAAATAATAAATTATACATATTCCACACTAAAAGAATTTTCAAAAAATAAAATAAGGTTATTAGCCATTTAAACCGAAACCTACATTTGAGCTAGATCCACACCTAAAATGAATTACTTGGTATATAAAAGTCTAGATTGAAAATTCTTCATCGATCGATGGAACCAAAACCTAAATTTGAGCAAGATCCAAACCTAAAATGAATCACTTGGTAGATAAAAGTCTAGATTCAAAATTCTTCATCGATCGATTGAATCTAAACCTAAATTTGAGCTAGATGCACACCTAAAATGAATGACCTGGTAGATAAAAGTCTAGATTTAAAATTCTTCCTCGATCGGTGGAACCAAAACCTAAATTTGAGGTAGATCCACATATTCAATGCGAGCTATATTTAATCCAAGAAAATTCCAAACCTACACAACAAGTTATTGCAACCTACATGAAAAGATCGAGTTAGCTCTCTACATTCATAATCTTTCATCGATCATGAGAAAAGCTCAAATTTTCTTCACATTTCAAGCAACTAAGAAGCTCTATTTTACATCAAATGTAGCGAGGAACGATGTTACTAACCTGTGTTACTTGGCTTAGAGTAAAATGACCAAAATTTTAAAATTTTAGCAGCACCTCCCCCTTCCTTTAAGCTCTTGGCCGGCGCTGCACTGTTCTTGATCGATCATGAGAAAAAAGATCAAATTTTTTTTCATATTTCAAACAAAGAAGAAGCTCCATTTTACACCAAATGTAGCGAGGAACGATGTTACTAACCTTGGTTAACTTGGCTGGGAGTAAAATGACCAAAATTTTGAAATTTTGGCAGCACCTCCCCCTTCCTCGAAGCTCTTGGTCGGCGCTGCACTGTTCTTAATCGATCATGAGAAAAGATCAAATTTTCTTCACATTTGAAGCAAAGAAGAGGCTCCATTTTACACGAAATGTTGTGAGAAACGATGTTATTAACCTTGGTTAACTTGGCTGGGAGTAAAATGACCAAAATTTTGAAATTTTGGCAGCACCTCCTCCTTCCTTGAATCTCTTGGCCGGCGCTGCACGGTTCTTGATTGATCATGAGAAAAGATCAAATTTTCTTCACATTTCAAGCAAAGAAGAAACTCCATTTTACACTAAATATAGTGAGCAACGATGTTACTAACCTTAGTTAACTTGGCTAGGAGTAAAATGACCAATATTTTGGCAGCACCTCCCTCTTCCTTGAAGCTCTTGGCCGGCGCTACACTTTTCTTGATCTGGCAAAGTGTGGGGATGAGGCGGGGAAGAGGAGGTTCAAATAAGGTTGCTCAGTACCGGTTTAAGAAACCAACCAGTACTGATGTTAGAGCATCAGTACAGGTTGGTGTCTTCAGCCGGTACTGATGTCCCCCCCGGACCATGTTATGGAAGGCCATTTCTATCCGGGGGTTGCTGTACCGGCCCATGTTATGAACCGGTACTAGAGGGGCACCCAGATCACCATTTCAATGCAAATCAGTATTTGCACATATCACCAATTCATTGCATAGATCACCATTGCAAATTGAAGAAAAAGACTAACACCGAACCATAACTCATTTGATGAACATTTGCACATATCACTAATTTATTGCACAGATCACCATTTCACCATAACTCATTTGATGAACATTTGCACAGATCACCATCACTCACAAATAACCATTTCATCATCCATCACACACTGATACAAATAATTCATAATTTAGGACATCACATAATTAAACACTGATCCCATTCCACCACAAAATAATTCATCACATAATACCTAACACTGATCCACTACATCACATAATTAAACAACATATATACATATATATATGCATCTAATAGCTATATTTTAGTCATCATCCTCTGCCATCAGCACCTCCCAGTCGATTTCGTCATCGTCGGGCAGAGGACGAGGCGCAGGGAGGAGGACGAGGTGGTGCACGTGGCGTGGGATCCCCACCTCCATGTGCATAAGATCCCGGAAGCTTGGCGGTGGCAACAACGGCGGCAGCAGCGAGCCCAGTTCCTCCCAGCTACGAGGTTGATATCGCGGTGGGTACAAGATGGGGCGCCGGCGCTGGCTGGCCCTCCATGCCTTCTCTAGGTTGGTGCCGGAGGTTGCGGCAAAGGAGGTGGGTGGCACGGCGCGGGGGTTGCAGCGGAGAAGGTGGATGGACCTGCTCTGGCGGTGGAGGAGGTTGACGGACATGCGCTGGCGGCGGGAGGTTGCGGCGCAGGATAGAGATTGCAAGTCGCCCTACAGGTCTTGAGACAGTGAACCATGGCGGAGGGGATGCGGTGCAGTTGGTGGCGGTGGCAGAGGAGAGAAAGGGACCAAAATGGTGTGGTACTGTTCTCCATGTGGATGGAGGGGAAAATATAGGGGAGGGGAAGATAGAAGGTCGGATCCATTAAACACACAACAAATTCCAATGCAGTCAAATGTGATTAAACACACAAAGCAAATTCCAATGCAAAACTGCAAAATCCAATGCGAAATCAATAAAAACAAGTTATAATGATCGGAAGAAAACCAAGGAACTGCAAAAGTTTAGGAATTGAAGAAAACCAGGGATGAACTGAAGCCTACAAGTTTTGCAGGGGTAGGAGGAAGAAGAAGAGTATAAGGAGGAGCCGAGGAGGCGGGGAAGAGGAGGTTCAAATAAGGTTGCTTAGTACGCAGCCCCCGAGCCAGCTAGTCTGCTTAGTACTGGTTGGTATTTTCAGCCGGTACCGATGTTCCCCCGGGACCCATAGACCGTTGAACCGAGACTGATGTAACTGTTAATGTTAAACGGTGGCGCCCGCGGCCGGGCAAGGGATAGCGTGGCAGGTGCGGGCCCCACCCTTGCCGTGCCACCCCGCCTGGCGCGGCAAGGCCTGACTCAAATAAGCCGAGAGCTCTTCCCAGCTCGGCCATTCTTCATTTTCTCCCATTTCACCTCTTCTCTAACCACTCTTCTCCTCCTCCATTCCCAAAAACTTTGAGCATTAGATCCGGGAAGTTTTATTTGGAAAAAGGCTACATTTCATCATGGCAGGTGACCCCCTCTCCTTTGGTGTCTTTTGGTTGCATTTTTTGTAATTTTGAATTGATTTAGGTTAGGGTTAGGGTTAATGTTAGGGTTCTAGTTAAACTTAGCGTGGAGATGTATGGATTGCGTAGTGGCTTTGTCTCCATTAATAATGTTTTGCAGATGTATAGATTGTGTAGTGAATTATTTTTCATAATATTTCATGAATTTTTTAATTGATTTATGGTTAGGGTTAGGGTTAGGATTGTAGTTGAACTTAGCGTGGAGATGTATGAATTGCGTAGTTGTTTTGTCTTCACTGATGATCTCGTGAAAAAGGCTAGATTGTGTAGTGAATTTTTTTAAATATTTTATTTAGTAGTAATGTAAAGCCTAAGATGTATGTTTATGCGGAGTACGTTTTGATAAAATAATTAATTTTCCCGCCATCCTACACTATATTGTAGCAAACGATAGTGGGACGGCGAAGCCATTCCTCAAATATGAGAATTATCCTAGGGTAAGAATGCTCCAGTTCGGGCCTCACCGTTTCCTGTCCCACTTTGTGAGCACGGGTTTCCTGCGGAGGTTCAGCAGTCGAGGGACCATGATACTGCCGGTAGAGCCTTCTACACTTGTGGTGTGAAGAATGAAGACATTGGCGGGTGCTCTTTTCGGCAGTGTTGGTTTTTCGAGTGGATTGATGGACCTGAAAAGTTTGATCCGAGGATCCGGCTGTTCCCATGGCGCTCCATGGAAACTAAGCCAATGCAGGATTTCAGGCGTTAGGTTCCTCCTCCGCCAAATCCACCGGAAATGACAACGGAGGAGAAGGCGGTGGCAAGTGCTAACCGGGTAGTAAACCCGCCTCTATGTCATTGCTATGTTCAATCCATATTAGTACGACCTAACCCAGGGGTGGACTTTATCCCCTTCTTCCGTTGCTCGCGCAACGATCGGGTAAGTGTATGCATGCCTAGTCCATGTGTAAGTTAGTCTCATGCATTGAAGAAGTTCGATAACAAAGTTATTTTTTGTAGGATGGATGGCCTCTCTGTGATTTCCAGGAGTACATTTATGGACGCAAGGCTTGTTGGCCATCTAATGAGGAAGTTGAGGCCTTCAACTCTGGCGAAAAGAATTGGCCATGTGAGCAATATCCACCCACTACATGTAAGTGCGGCATACCGGCTCGTAGATGTGTCGTGCCATCGGAGCTTGGGTATGGATGGTATTGTGGCAACTCCTACGGTGAATTTTGGGTACGATTTACTTACATATGTTTTATTTAAAATTAAAATATCACAGTGCATGTTCAGCTTGATGATAGTCGTTCCCGTAATATTTGTAGGAGGGACGAACGTGTGACTGGGAGATATATAGCGGAAAACAGGACATCGAAGCTGAGATTTTGAATTTGTGTGACCTGGAACAAGATAGGAGAGTAGAGAAGAGGAAAAACAAGATAAGGCATGATTATGGTGTACTCATGCCGTCTACTGAAGACAGGAAGAAGGTTTTCGATAACATGATCAGGGTGCGTGGGTCCCGCCACGTGGCTACTTCATGGAGTCAGAAGCTTTGGATTACTGGAGGAGGCGTAGGGGGAGGTACCCACCTGGTGTTGATCCAAGAGAGGTCAGACAGCAAATACAGCGGTAGAGGCAGATGGAGAAGGAGCGAGAGCTTGAGGAGAGAAGGAAGAAGATGGCGGAAGGTTCACTCATTGACCTCGCGGACAATTACCCGCATAATTCATGGAAGGCTCATCTGCAAACTGTGCGGCGCAACAAGGCGAGGAGGACGGTGGAGATGGAGACCATGAGGGGTCTTGTTCGTAACTTGCCTACTATCGTGCCGGATGATGACGAGGACCCTGAGTAGTGAGCGCGTGTTTGTTGAATTTCGTGATGTAATATGATGTTGAACTTAGTACCTTGTGGTACGTAGTACATGTAAATCTGTCATATGTTATTTGAATAATTAATCTATGATACGTTTGTGACTAAGCATAATAGTGTTAGTAGCTATATCGATCGACGATTACATTGGTATTTGTTAACTATAGTGGTTTTGTCGCCTCCTGAGAGTTGCATTGCACTGTGTATCTCTATAGGAAAGACATGGACCTAATATGTTATTTGAACATATTAGTGATGACGTGGAAAAAGATGATCTTCAAAGCGACATACTAGCCAAGACATGGACCTCATGGAGGTCAATTTGCCATTGCCTCTTCCTTGGCCAGATTGCTGACGACTATGAGCAATTCTTATACACATATACATTCATGGGGTTATGAGCACCTAATTTTACACTATCATGCATAAAATTTTAAAACTAAAAGAAGGAAAACTATACCCAAAATCCTTTTTATTCTGGCATTAATTTGGATACTTGCGCACATTTAATTAACTCGAGTATGTTGATGATAGAAACTCTGGAAAGAAAGAAAGTAGCAGGGTATTTCAACGCCCTCTAGGCTCTGGGACAGAAGTGGAGGAGATTGGCCCAGTCTTGCTGCGCCACTCGGGCCGGCGCGGCAGAGCTTGGCTCCGGAGCCCGCAGGTCCGCAATTCCAGTGGCGTTCGTGGGCCACTGGAATCCTCTGGCCGCGGGCGCCGCAGCCCATTCTTGCCGCGCCACTCGGGCCGGCGCGGCAAAGCTTGGCTCCGGCGCCCGCAGGTCCGCAATTCTAGTGGTGGTCGTGGCCATCGAATCCTCTGCCACGGTCTTTGCAGCCCGATCTTCTTTGCGCCACTCGGGCCGGCGCGGCAAAGCTTGGCTCCGGCGCCCGCAGGTCCGCAATTCCAGTGGTGGTCGTGGGCCATCGAATCTCTCGCCGCCACAGTGGCAGCCCGATCTTCTTGCGCCACTCGGGCGGCGCGGCAAGATCGGGCTCCGGCGCCGCAGTTCACAATTCCATGGTGTTCGTGGGCCATCGAATCCTCTGGCATGGCGCGCAGCCATTCTTCTTGCGCGCCACTCGGGCGCACGCAAAAAGCTTGGCTCCGACGTCCACAGGTCCGCAATTCGATGGCGGTGCGTGGGCCATCGAATCTCTCGCACGGCGCGTAGCTCAGATCTTGCCAGCGCCGGCCGGGCGCGGCAATGCTTGGCTCGGCGCCCAGCAGACCGCATTCCAATGGCCGCGGGACTAATTTATCAAGGCCGATCGGCAATTTCCACCAACATGTAAATTGGTCCCCGAAAGTCTAAAAACACAGGGAAATAGATTTTAAAGACCCTGCACAAAATAGAACCAATAGTTTTGCTTATTTGAATTCTTCCATTATCTATGAAAAGAGAAAATCGAAATAGATATGCGAAGTGAGAGAAGAGCAAGTCGATTTCATAAATTGGAACAACCACATCCGGCAATGACGACAAGCCGGTGCATGACCACATGTCAAGATGCTCCAGCTCGGTGATTTGCTTCAAGCCCTACTACACCGACAAAGAAGATCCAACCCGGCCATAATTTCGCTATAGCCTTGTCTATATCTTTAAAGAAACCCACAAGCAACTTAAAACAGCTCATCGCGCATAGGAGATAAACTCCCTCGGTTAGATATTAACAAAATTGAGCAAACATAGAAGAGAAGAGAAGGAGTGGAAATATTTCACAAGCTTAACATGTTTCCTTACAAGATACAAGTTTTACAAGTTCAGATTCACCACAGGAGTACAAAATACAGTCTTTTCATCAACACTACAAGATACAAGTACTGCTCAGCGCCCTCCAGGCGTGAAAGGAGCCCTCGGCCGGCGAGCCCTCCCAGGATTAGTCCATAGGACGTTCTGGCTTCCTACATCGCTCTAGTCACGGGCACGCCTACGGCCTTGCCGCGCGTAAACCACCGTGTCGGTCAGGTCTTGCCGCTAGGACCCTATATTGAAGCACGCTTCTGAGTTAGTCTACAAAATACGACGAAATCACTGGGAGGGGATGCATAAAGCACTTACCGCTTCATGGGTAGGCAGTGTCTGGCTCAACGGAGGAGCATTAGACATCTGGCTGAGCCGTAGGGTGGTCCGGAAGGTCGGGTCGTCGACGGAGGAGTCCGAGTCGCCGCCCCGCCTGGGTCGCGTCTATCTCAAGATCAGGAGAGAGCCCGCTTGCCGCGGGCCCTCTCGCCAAGCGTGTCGGGGGGAGGTGCCGACGAAGTGGCCGACCGTGAAGGCGTGTGAGCCCTTGTGCCCCCCGACCAAACGGGGGTCCGCTGACTCGACGACTGCTGGGGAGGCATGCCGCCGCTGCCGTCCCAAAACATCCGTATTCATGCAACTCATCATTTGGGCCAGGCGGCGGCAAACCCCGGTCACCGTCGCACGTGCCACGGCGAACAAAACAAGGATATTAGTATGCAATGTAATATGCTCGGACACGCTTCACAATATCATACCTCGCGGTGCGTGAGGCACCACTCTCCCGACCACCGAAGACCGGGCGAGAGCCACCCCACCTCATTGGAGAGGCGCGCAAGCCGTAGCCTACACCGCAGAAGTAGACATTAGTAAAGTACAATCGAAATCGATGTATCACATACTATATGGGTCTAAAGTTGTAGCCATGAGCACGCACCATGTAGTGCCGCAAAGGGCCTCTCTCGCTGCACCCTTCCCGTGTCATGCGGTCATACTCGTCGGTGATGTCGTCATCAGAGTTCGTGTCACCGATAGGTACGTTGCTGAGTGCCGGCCTAAGGAAAAGACGCGTCGAACGGTGCAGCCAAGCCAAGTACTCTCTGAAAGCCTGATCGGAGTGCAGCGCGCCATTTGTATAGTCGAACCTCTCCCTGGCGTCCCACCGTTGAAGAGGCACGTGGTGGGTCACTCTCCAATCCAACTCCCTGTAGCGCTTGCGCCTCTCGAACCTGCCAATATCAATCATCGATTAGTGCAGAGAACTACGCACCGACTAATGCAATGCAAGTAGCTAAAACAAAATCTCACCCGTGCAGACGCTGGTCAGTGGAGACAACGGTGGGGGTCGATCGTCATGATCAATCGTCGCAACACTCTCGACGGGAGGTGCCACTCAACCACGTGGAAAAAGATAAGTGGAGTCACCGCCCGCCACAACTGGCTGTCCCGAGTACAGAGGAGACTCAACTCCAAGCCTTCCACCTCGGGACGGGCGTACGGATACCACAGCACCTACAGAGTAAGAGTATAATCAATACTTAGAGTGAGCGCAATGTGTTAGTAAAACAAGCGATTCGATCGATACTAACCTGCCACTGTGTCACGCAGTCGAGCTCATTTGTGTAGGTCAAGTACCTCCTGTCGGGGTTGCCCCGAACCGACCTGATGTTTTTCCAGATGTACATTAGTGTCGGCCGGCACCCCGGGATGTTCCAAGCCTGCAGCACAAGAAAAGTTAGAACTTCTAGAGACACATATAAGGCATTTATTGGTGCTATACGTACTAGAACTGTAGCTCGGTGTGGCCTCCCAATCGGAAGCTGCTCCCACGCCCAAACTTGGAGGAGGTAAAGGCATCCTCCTAGGCTGGCGGATCAACCAGACGTCTGCAGAGCCACGACACAGTGCCGTCTGAGAAGGCAAGAACAGCCGACCCCCAGCTATACGTCGCCACATTCTCCCACGGCTCGGCAAGGAGAGGCAACACGCTCCAGGAGACGGTGTTGCCGGACGCGTCAGCCAAGAGGAAGCCACCGACCAAGTGCCACAGCCACACTCGCGCGTGCCGCTCGACCTCAGCCTCCTCTGCCTGAGGTGGCAGAAGGGGAATGTCTCACGCAGCCACGCGGAGCTCACCCCAGACGTCCTCCTGCAAACACACATTGCATACGAGACCAAAAATTAATGACCAAATAATGAAATGCGACAAATGCACACAACGATTCGATTAAGTCTTACTTGCTCCGTGCGTGGTCGTCCTCTGGGGGCTGCACACCTAGGATGCCCTCAACCATCTCGCGCCACGTGCCGGGATTTAAGATCCCGCAAACTGCACCGCCCTCCAGCGGTAACCCGAGGATCATCGAAGTGTCCTGCATGGTTACCGTCATCTCGCCGCAAGGAAGGTGGAAGCTGTGCGTCTCAGGCCTCCAACGGTCCACAAGGGCCGTCAAGAGAGGCCCGTCCAGGTCCGGCAACCCAGCGGTCACGGTGCGAGCAAGGTCGAGGAAACCAGCTCGCGCCAAGTAGGGTGCGATCCTGTCGTCCAACGTCAGTCGGATCGCGTGTGTACGGGGACGGAGCGTGGGCAAAGTCTGCAATACACAGTTATAGCACTGCATTAGAACCTACCAATTTCAAATGAAATGCGTAGATAAGAATAACAAGCCGAACCTAGCGGTCATCGGCGATCGCTCGCGCACGGTGCTCCCGCTCGTAGGTAGTCTCAAGGAGCGGGTACCGAGGGTCCGCCATCCTGCATTAATCAAGTAACAAAGTTAGTTATCAGCACATGTATACAACAAAAATAATAGAGTTAAATAGCAGCTTAAGTTGTTCTATACAATTATTGTCAAACAAATATTACGATTTACACTATTACTCGAACACGATTGTAATTTAGACTACAACCCCTAGCCTTTTTTTTTTCTTATGCGATCAAGATTGTGCCCAATTGTGGCACTTAGAGCATCGAACCTCCCGTAAACGTCGTTAAAATCACCGGTCCCATATCTATCGTCACCGTAACCTTTGATCTGGTCCATTTCACCTCGAAGCCTCTTTTTCTTTTCGCCGCCTTTCTTATTCTTTAGGAGGCGTGATCGAGCAAATAATCGAAACCATCAGACTCGAGCCTCGCGTGGGATCAAGATAAGGCTCGAATGTAGGTTCCCATATCTTCAGCGTGTGTGCCTTAAGGTACAATGGCGACATGTATTTCATAGCTTTGTGGTCGACGCTCTGGCGGAGCAAGCAAAGGATCAAATGCTAACAAGGGCGTGAAGAAGTGCGGAACCTTGCACGCACTCCGCTTTGTCAATGTCAACTTTATAGTTCCTCGCCAAAACGCCACCCCGGATTAGTTCCCCAAAGCAGACTTCACAGTATAGACCACTCTATTCGGGCCGTGTGCTTCTGCCACGTGGTTTAGACCAAGCTTCTCCTCTTGCTCCAAGTGAGCGGCACCTGCCTTTCCCCACTCTGCCCCTCCATCAATAGCAGTCTTTGCCAGACCCCACCGATCAACGAAGTATTTGTTGCACTTTTGAAAAGAATATTGTACTATTCTAGAAACCGGCAACGCACGAATCCCTTTGAACACATTATTCGAAGACTCCGCGCCGTTTGTGGTCAT
The DNA here is from genome assembly GCA_036346145.1 of Olyra latifolia. NCBI lineage: Eukaryota > Viridiplantae > Streptophyta > Magnoliopsida > Poales > Poaceae > Olyra > Olyra latifolia. The sequence continues at coordinate 20,291,351 of CM070531.1, forward strand.
GATGCCATAACGGCAACCACCTTCATCGAAAGCAAGCGCCCACTTGCTCTTGTGCACCATTTGTTCCGCCAACCATGCCCTCGCCCGATCGTTCAAAATCTTGTCTAGCTCATTGAACTTCTTCTCGAAAGTTTTCTCTTCTCTAGCGCAACAAACCTCCTTCAACTTGGACACCACCTCCTTGTTTTTCTGTCTTCCCCATATATTGGCCGCGAAGTGCCTCATGCACCACCTATGCTCAAGAGGTGGAAAACCATCGATTTGTTCCACAGCCACATTTAAAAGGCCTTGGTGACGGTCGGAGATCATGCAAACCTTTCTGCCCTTGCCGAGAACCTCGCGCCTCATAATGAACATGAACCATACCCAGCTATCGTTGTTCTCGCCCTCGGCCATCGCAAATGCAAGAGGCACCAACTGATCCTCCGGATCAACCGCTACGGCCGTCATCAACACACCCTTATATTTGCAGGTTAGGAAGGTGGCGTCAACAAGTATGACCGGCCGATAGTGCTCGAAGGACTCCGTGCACTGGTTGAAGGACCAAAACACGCACCGAAGAATATGCCGCAGATTGCCATTCTCATCGACCAAGTAACTACCACCCATGTAAGTATAGAACTTTGTACCCGGGTTAAAGTGTTTAATTGCACTCAAAATCCTTGGCACCAATTTGTACGCCTCCTTCTAGTCCCCATACAGCATGTGCATGGCGTGTTGCTTTACTCGCCATGCCTTTGAGTACTTCACGCGGTACCCGGTGAATGCAAATATCGACTCTACCAATGAGGCAACTGACACATCACTATCCACCGTGACAATGCCAGCGATACGACGGCCTAGGTACTTGGCCGTGTTTTGAGCATGCACCCTCTTTGTCTTCGACGAGCCACAAGTGTGCGGTTGCCTCACATGAGTAATCTTCCATCTCCCATTATACTTGTTCGGCCGAGCCCACACGCCCCACGTGCATCCTTGCTTGCACATCACCGTATCCGACTTTGGCGTTGAATGCATCATCGTACGGCCTATGGTGCCTCACCGCATAGTCCATCAAGAAATACTGCAAGTGCTGCAACGTGTCGAATGTCATGCCCTTTCGGATCTCCAGGTTCTCAGCATCCAGCAGTACCTCGGTTGACAACAAGCCGCTCTCACATATTGCCATGTGAGTTCGGCTTAGGTCGTGAAAGGTTGCTACGTTCGGCACATCGACATCAACTGACTGCAGTTGACTCCTCTCCTTCGAGGACAAAGCGTGCAATGTTGGCCCTCTAACTAGCACGTCCAGGGTAGGAACCACGTCGGCATCTTCTTCGTCCACCGCATCTTCTTCCTCTGATTCTACTGATATTTCATGGCCTTGTACCAGCTCTTCTTCTGCTGCCTCCTCATCCGCTAATTCCTCGTCTGATCCTAGAGATATTTCATCGACATCCACATCACGTTCTTCCTCCTCAAATACTCCATCATCGAAGTCATCCATGACAAAGGCATTATCAAAGTTCACACCTGCCTCTTCCACCGCCTCCCCAGGAAGTGCTTCAGATATTACCCGGGTTTCTTCATCTATGGCCACCTCCTGAGTCAAGTGCTCCGCAGGCTCCTCTTCCTCCACAACTCCCACCTCCTGAGTCAAGCGCTCGGCAGGCTCCTCTTCATCCACAACTCTCTGCATGGCTTGTACGAGAGTTGCTAACGAGGTGCCCGCAGGAGAAATATCAATCACCACCTCCCAACAACTAACATTGCAATTCTTCACAACTTCCTTATAATTATTCCAATCCGACTCCGATGAAATCTTCATCATCACGTAGTGAGCCCTAGCCTTCCCACAATCGAATCTGCCTTGCAAAATCAATTCACCTTCACCAACACCACACCTCTTCACAGACCGACATCGTGAAACTAAATCATCGTAACTTGGGGTCCTATCAAACAATACTACCTCTTCCTTCATATTCTCAAACTCTCCGTTTTCCCTAACGGTTCCACCATGAAACAATCAGACTAAACGATCCATCTACAAAATTGCATATAACAAATGAAAGTGGTTTAGCCCTAACATGCATTGCAACAATATATATAAATTTTTCTTTCCAGTTGCCTTAATATATTCGTTACATACTAACAACCCATATGAATTTCCAACATTTGCCCTGGGTTTACATTTTGACACCTCACAACTACATATATTACTCCACCTATTAGCCTTAACTATTATATGCACTATGTACCAAATAAAACTTTAGGTACCAACAATAAAAAACATAGCTTTGAAATACCAACCTACCATATTTTCACCAAACTATATACTAGATATTATATGAATCAACATCTTATTTTGACACCAAATATGGATTATCAACCAAAAAAACTAACTAAATACATGTACATATCTACACCTATATTTGGGGTCCAAATCAATACATGCAACAAATTCTACACGTCAATACTACGGACAGAACGTCCAATAAGCACCCCACGACACTTAGATCGAACTAAAAAACCTAAAATCAAACCTAAATCCACATTTCTATTTCAAAACCTAATTTCGAAACAACTATGAAATGAGCTCATTCAAATGCGAAATAACGCAAGTAAAGGGGGCATTACCTTCCTAGGAGGGTGGAGAATCCTTCCCCAACCTCAAATCGGGGCCTGGCGGCGGCAGGGCATGCAAGGGCGGGCTAGCGGCGGTGGCAACAGACGGCAGCAAGGAAGAAAGAGAGCAATCGCTCTCGCCGAGGTCATGCGACCAATTTATGTCGGTCTTGCCGCGCCAGGCGGGGTGGCGCGGCAAGACTTGGCCCGACACCCGCTGATTCAGAGCTAGCCCTAGCCGCCCAGCGGCTCGGCGCTGCAAGGCGGGCTCCGCCGACGCGTCGGCCAAGCCGCTGGTCCCATTAGGCCGATCTGCCCGCGCCAGATGGGCGGCGCGGCAAGGTGGGCCCCAAGAATCGCCACGGAGCGGTTGTTGGTCTGCGGATGCCGGCGTGGCACCTTCGCCGCGCCACCTGTGACTGGCGCGAAGGCTATTTGCCGCGCCAAGAGGGTTGGCGCGGCCAAAAGGGTTAGAAATAAAAATATTTTTTCCCGCGGGTTAATATTAAATTATTGATTAAAAAAAGATTAAAATTTTTTTTTCCCCTCTCCCTCACCGTCAGGCGCAAGCCCATTGCATGCAAGCACCCATGCATAACTAGTCTATTTAGTATGGTTTTTGACTGGAAGCTGTGATCGACTAATGGTTTTTACCCACGTGTTTCTAACATTTTTAGAATCGATATTATATGAGCCTCCATATAAATTTTATTTTTGACATGCTTGACCACATCATTTACGCTTATGCATTTTACTGCATGATATGATCACTTTACAATAATACAAGACACAGACAATAAAAATTGATTAGTAGTCCGTAAATATAAATATATATATATATATATATATATATATATATATATATATATGAATAATAATAAGGCTCCATGGAGCCTAGGCTCCTTGATTCGTTACCACTAGATGTGCTTTGAGATTCGTGTTATTTGGTTATTATACTTTAATATACCGACTAAAGAAAATATTTGAGATATCAAACTGCGAGAAAAATTGAGTTGAACTTCCGTTTGAACTACGTTTAACTATACTTCAAACTAGTTCAAACTTTACTTCAAACTAGTTTAAACTGAGTTTGAATTTAATTTTTTTGAAGTTTCATATCTTAAATACTTTTTTTAATGGATATGTGAAGATGTACACGTCAAACATCACGAATCTTAATGCACATCATAGGTTTTTGAATCATGGAGCCTAGGCTCCATGGAGCCCCAAACTACCTTCCTATATATATACACACACACTACTTCATGTAGTGCAGTAAAGTGACGTACACGACTTTACTATAATACATGACATCATTTTAACTATAACACATGATACAAACCATATAATTTGATCCAAACATAATCAAGGCCCGTAAATATATCTTTACTACTTTATGTACATGAACTTTACTACAACGAGCAAGCTGTCCCGCACATTTGCGTGCTTTAATTTTTGTTAGACTTTTAAAAAAAATTTGTATGGTTTTCATTGTAGTTGATATATACTCCTTTCTATTATTTTTATTTCAACTGTTAATTTTTATTGTAGTGGACACGGACTTATTTTCTAGTCTTGTAGTAGTTGCTGTGGTCTTGTTTTCTAGTTGCTGTGGTCTTGTTTTCTATTTATTCCTTTTTATTTTTTAATTGTAGTTGATATGAACTACTTTCCTAGTCTTGTAGTTGATATGAACTCTTTTTTCAAATATTTTGATTCCAAATTTTAATTGCTCCTATTTTATTATGTGGTCAATATGAACTCTTTCTTTTCATATAAGCCGCTATAATTTAAGCCCACAATGATTGACGATGTAGATCTTTCTTTTATTCTTCGATTAACGTGAGACTTTCTAATATTTTAGAATTAATGTGATATCTCCATTTAACTCTTTTTTCTATTATTTTTATTCTGAATTTCAATTGCTTCTACTATTATTATGTGTTGATATGAACTCCTTTTAATATAAGCCATTATAATTTAGGCCCACAATGATCAATAGTGTGGATCTTTCTTTTTTTTCTCGATTAACTTGAGAATTTTCAATATGTTAGGATTAATATGGTGTCTCCTTTTAACTCTGCTTTATATATATGTAACAATAGATAGATAGATAGATAGATAGATAACATCACCCTTGCATTAACCCTTCTATTTCGTATCTTTTCTGGTTCAATGAACCTGCACTGATTTATCGGTATACATGATCTCTTTTGGTGTGGTGGTCCGACTGTTGTGATCTGGCACTCACTAGCACAGGAAAGCCTTTCACTGGTGGTTCATAGCCATCATCATGGGCGGTTTTCGAACCGTGAGTGATTAACTGATAGTGATACCCGAGGAGTCATCACTGGCGGTTACAGAACCACCGGTGATAGCCACTATCACTGGCGGTTCCATATACCAGCCGCCGGTGATATCGTACACATCACTGATGGTTGCATATACCAGCCGCCAGTGATATCATACACATCACTGGTGGTTCCACATACCAGCCACCACTGATGAATGTCCTAGTCCCTAAAGCTCATGTCTGCATTTGCTAGCCCCATGCAATTCGGATCACAGAATTCATAATTCACATATTATCACATCACAGAAGTCATACATGATCACAAAATCATATTATCACATCACACAAGTCATACATGATCACATAATCATAATTCACATATTATCACATCACAAAAGTCATACAATTCACATATTATCACCTCATGACCCTATAGCTCCAATTCACATCACAGAAGTCATACAATTCATATATTATCAACAAATGACATATATTATTACCATATACATATGTCAAAATATTCACAGCCCATGTCACAATGTTACACTAAGCCCCAGAGTTTAGACACCCATGTGGATCAACAATTTGTGTCATCACAAAGTTAGCTAGCAGATCTCTAATATCAGAAAGGAAATTGTACTTGATATTGCTCACATTAAGGTCAAATTCTGTTGCGCTTCATAGAGTCATAATCTGTTGCATGTGGCGGGCAATATAAAATCCGTAAGCATGGCCTTCGAGTTGCTGGTCGAGATACAATGCAAAATAATTAGTTTGACAGGAACTAGGAATAATTCAATTTGGAGAAGTATTTGCAAGCACGTACTAGGATTTTCTAACCGTGTCGAAGATCGGTGCCCTTATCAACATGATGCTTCCCCTTTCCTTAAACGTACTTCTCGAACACCATATTGAGTAGCCTCATCAAATCATTGAACTCATGAGTTGGGCTATCTCTTTTTGACTCGAGGTAGAAAACTTTGTTCTGGTAAGGGACTATGAGCACCAAGATCCAATGAAAATCTTTATTAAATGGCAAGAAGAATTATTCTTTGTCTTGTTATTTGAGCATTGCGTTCTTGATGTAGTTCCCGACTCGATTGATAGCTTTTTTGATATTATCTTGGGTCACAACTCTTGGATCGAGAAAACCGATCGGGGTGTTGGTTTGTTTGGCATTTAGCTTCAGGAGGCTGCAAAGATATAAGTGATTGTTATATATATTGATGAAACTAGGCAGGAGGTAGAAATATGAAAAATGATTGTGATCACTTACATTGAAAAGCATCGGAGGAGCAAAACATCTAGCGCCTCAAGACGGCACATGTGCCAATGGTCCGTGACATTCATTAAAAAGTTAATATTTTTAAAATGTCAATACTTCATTACATATTCAATTTTCATGATAAAATTTCATCTTGTTATATAAATTCATTTATTTCTTCACTGCTTAATAAAAATAATAAATCATACATATTCCACACTAAAAGAATTTCCAAAAAAATAAAAATAAGGTTATTAGTTATTTAAACCGAAACCTACATTTGAGCTAGATCCACACCTAAAATGAATGACTTGGTATATAAAAGTCTAGATTCAAAATTCATCATCGATCGATGGAACTAAAACCTAAATTTGAGCTAGATCCATACCTAAAATGAATGACTTGGTAGATAAAAGTCTAGATTCAAAATTCTTCATCGATCGATGGAACCTAAACCTAAATTTGAGCTAGATCCACACCTAAAATGAATGGCTTTGTAGATAAAAGTCTAGATTCAGAATTCTTCATCGATCGATGGAACCTAAACCTAAATTTGAGCTAGATCCACACATAAAATGAATGACTTGGTAGGTAAAAGTCTAGATTCAATATTCTTCGTCGCTCGATGGAACCAAAACCTAAATTTGAGCTAGATCCACACATTCAATGCGAGCTACATCCAATCCAACAAATTCCAAACTTACACAACAAGTTATTGCAACTTACATGAAAAGATCGAGCTAGCTCTCTACATTCATAATCTTTCATCGATCATGAGAAAAGCTCAAATTTTCTTCACATTTCAAGGAAAGAAGTAGCTCCATTTTACACCAAATGTAGCGAGGAACGATGTTACTAACCTTGGTTACCTTGGCTTGGAGTAAAATGACCAAAATTTTGAAATTTTGGCAACACCTCCCCTTCCTTGAAGCTCTTAGCCGGCGCTGCACTATTCTTGATCAATCATAAGAAAAGATCAAATTTTCTTCACATTTCAAGCAAAGATGAAGCTCCATTTTACACCAAATGTAGTGAGAAACGATGTTACTAACCTTGGTTAACTTGGCTGGAGTAAAATGACCAAAATTTTGGCAGCACCTCCCCCTTCCTTGAAGCTCTTGGCCGGCGCTGCACTGTTCTTGATCTAGCAGAGTGTAGGGAGGAGGCGGGGAAGAGGAGGTTCAAATAAGGATCGTGTACCGGTTGGTTTGGTTCTGTTGTTAGTGCATCAGTACCGGTTGGTGTCTTTAGCCGGTACTGATGTTCCCTCCGGACAATGTTATGGATGGCCATTTCTGCCCAGGGGGGTTGCTGTACCGGCTCATGTTATGAACCGGTACTGGAGGGGCACCCAGATCACCATTTCAATGCAAATCCGTATTTGCACATATCACCAATTTATTGCACAGATCACCTTTTCAAATTGAAGAAAAAGACTAACACCGAACCATAACTCATTTGATGAACATTTGCATATATCACCAATTTATTGCACAGATCACCATTTCACCATAACTCATTTGATGAACATTTGTACAGATCAGCAGCACTCATAAATAACCATTTCATCATCCATCACACACTGGTACAAATAATTCATAATTAGGGACATCACATATTTAAACACTAATTCTATTCCATCACAAAATAATTCATCACATAATAACTAACACTGATCCACTACATAATATAATTAAACAACATACATACATAATAACTAACACTGGTTCACTACATCACATAATTAAACAATATATATACATTAACGACTGTCAATTTAACCCATTGGCACCGAAACAGAGGGATTTTTAAAGGTTCATACTCGAGCTCCCAGATATCCTCTATATAACCATAGTAGGTGTCCATCTTTCATTTTTTGTCCAAGATATCTATACGGATGCCGCTGTTTTGGTTGGTGCTCTTGCTATCCTGGGCAGTCGTGTAAAATGTGTACCCATTAATCTCAGACCCATGGAATGATACGATTGTCATGGATGCTCCCCGAGCCAAGAGTTTCAATTGTTCATTGTCTGTCTGGGAGCCCATCAGTTGCTTTTGTTACCAACCACCGAAACGATCCATTTGCTCTAGTGCGATCCACTTTTCTGACTTCTCTGGGTATTGGTCGCGTAGAATCATCTCATGATCATGGATAAACTGAGCCACTACAGTTGCTTTTTTCAAAACTGTGAAATGTGCTTGTTTAAATGAAAGTAGATCGTCGCTAAAGAATTCTCTTCTCCCTAGAATCCCTTTTCCCCGTAGCCTCCCCTCATGGCGTGAAATAGGGACGCCAATCGGATTTAGCTCATCAATATAGTCGACATAGAACTCAATCACCTCTTCTGTGCCAACACCCTGTGCAATGCAGCCTTCTGGACGAGACCGGTTACGAACATATTTCTTTAGGACACCCATGTACCTCTCAAAAAGGAACATACTATGTAGGAACACAGGTCCGAGAATTTCTATCTCTTTCACAATGTGGACCATGAGATGGACCATAATATCAAAAAGGACGAAAGGAAGAACATCTCAAGGCTGACCAGACTATCGACCATGTCATTTGGCAGCTTAGATAAGTTCTGTGGTTCGATGATCTTCTGCGACACCGCGTTCAAGAACGAGCACAGCTTTACGATTGTCCCTCGTACCCAGTCCAACAGAATACCTCTCACCGCCACTGGGAGCAACTGTGTCATCAACATGTGACAATCATGTTATTTCAGGTGTACTATTTTATTCTCTTTCGTGTTGATGAGTCTCCTTATGTTCGTGGAGTATCCAAAAGGGACCTTCACACTGTTCAAGAACTTAATCATGTTTTTTCTCTTCCACCAACGGTTTCTAGGTTGTTTCAGCCCTTGGATAAGCAACGGCATCATAATGTATTTCCGCTTCATACACAGCTAAGGAGGAATGTTGTAGATACATAGAGTCACGGGCCAAGTGCTGTGACTGCTGCTCATCTCGCCGAACAGGTTCATCCCATCCTTACTCAACCCAAACCTTATGTTTCTCGCATCCTCAGCAAAGTCTGGGTATTTTCTATCGACTTTCTCCACTGGAAGCCGTCAGTGGGGTGCTTTAGCCTTCCGTCGTCCTTACGATCTTCTTTGTGCTAGTACATCATCTGGGCATGCGCTTTGCTCGCAAATAAACACTTCAACCGGGGATTATAGGAAAATACCAGACCACCTTAACGGTGGGTCTCTTCTTCTTACGCTACCCCTCTTCCTCGCCTCGGTCATCACGCCTAGTTTTATACCTCGAAGTTCTGCACACCGGACAAACTTCCAAATCCTCGTACTCATTGCGATAAAGGATACAATTATTCCCGCATGCATGTATCTTTTATACCTCTAACCCCAAAGGGCAGACAACTTGCTTGGCATCGTACGTAGTTTCAGCCAGCGTGTTACCCTCTTGAAGCAACTTCTTTATGAGACATAACAACTCGTCGAATCCCCTATCAGACAATCCATTGGTTGCCTTCCATTACATGAGTTCTAACATGGTACGCAATTTTTTGTGGCCATATCGGCAGTTTGGATACAATAGTGTTCTGTGGTCCTCCCACAGGTGCTGGAACTTTGCATAATGTCTTTCATTGGTGTATTCTCCCTCTCCATCAAGCAGCATCTGGTCTAGGTCATCATCGTCAAACTTCCCAATGTATCTTCGAAAGAACCGTGTTGACCAGCATCCGGGATATTGTTGTCCCCCTCTTCTTCTTCTTCACCATCTTCTCATATAGTCTCTTCCTCACCGTGCTTGGACTAACAGGTATAGTTTGGCATGAAACCTCTTGAGAGCAAATGAAAGTGAAGGTGGCTCGATTTTGGCCCCTCCTTCTCATTCTTGCAGTCTATGCATGGACAACATATGTAGCCTGACTTCATGTATGCATCGGCCGCACGATGAAAAGCTTGCAAATCTGCAAGAACTCATGGGAGCATCGGTCCATGTACATCCATCGCCGGTCCATCTACGTTATGTTACATCAATGCAGCTATTAGCTCATTTTCCAACAATGACTTTTTAACATTTCGCAAATTTCAAATTAAACCAATATTAAATTTATTTAAAAATTTTAGGTGGATAAATTTCATTTGAACTGAAACCTACATTTGAGCTAGATCCACACCTAAAATGAATGACTTGGTAGATAAAAGTTTAGATTCAAAATTTTTCATCGATCAATGGAACCAAAACCTAAATTTGAGCTATATCCACACCTAAACAAGAAAGACTTGATAGATAAAAGTCTAGATTCAAAATTCTTTATCGATCGATGGAACCAAAACTTAAATTTGAGCTAGATCCACACCTAACAAGAACGACTTGGTAGATCAAAGTCTAGATTCAAAATTTTTCATTGATCGATGAAATCAAAACCTAAATTTGAGCTAGATCCACACATTCAACGCGAGCTATATCTAATCCAAGCAAATTTCAAACTTACACAACAAGTTAATGCAACCTACATGAAATGATCGAGCTAGCTCTCTACATTCATAATCTTTCATCAATAATGACAAAAGCTTAAATTTTTTTTCACATTTAAAGCAAAGAAGAAGCTCCATTTTGCACCAAATATAGCGAGGAATGATGTTACTAACCTTGGTTAACTTGGCAAAGAAGAAACTCTATTTTACACCAAATGTAGTGAGGAACGATGTTACTAACCTTGGTTAACTTGGCTGGGAGTAAAATGACCAAAATTTTGGCAGCACCTCCCTTTTCTTGAAGTTTTGGCAAAGGCCAGACCGTTTTTGATCTGGCAGAGTGTGGGGAGGAGGCGTGGAAGAGGAGATTCAAATAAGGCTGCTTAGTACCGGTTTAAGAAACCAGCCTGTACTGATGCTCTAACATCGGTACCGGTTGGTGTAACCAACCGGTATTAAGCAGGCCGAGTTCCGGTTGGTCTAACCAACCGGTATTGATGTTAGAGAATCAGTACAGATTGATTTCTTCAACCGGTACTGATATTCCCCTCGGTCCATGTTATGGAAGGCCATTTCTATTGGGGGGTTGCTGTACCGGTCCATGTTATGAACCGGTACTGGTGGGGCACCCAGATCACCATTTCAATACAAATCGGCATTTGCACATATCACCAATTCATTGCGCAGATCACCATTTCAAATTGAAGAAAACGACTAACACCGAACCATAACTCATTTGATGAACATTTGCACAGATCACCATCACTCACAAATAACCATTTCATCATCCATCACACGCTGATACAAATAATACATAATTAAGGACATCACATAATTAAACACTAATCCCATTCCATCACAAAATAATTCATCACATAATAACTAACACCGATCCACTACATCACATAATTAAACAACATATAATAGCTATATTTTAGTCATCATCCTCCGCCATCAGCGTCTCCCAGTCGATTTCGTCATCGTCGGGCAGAGGACGAGGTGCAGGGAGAAGGACAAGGCGGCGCACGCGGCGTGGGATCCCCACCTTCATGTGCATCCGATCCTGGAAGCTTGGCGGTGGCAATAGCGGCGGCAGCAGCTTGGCGGCGGGAGGTTGCGGTGGAGGATGGGGATTGCATGTTGCCCTGCAGGTCTTAAGGCGGCGAACCATGGCGGAGGGGATGTGGTACGACTGGGATGAACTGAAACCGAGGTAGGAGGAAGAAGAAGAGTGTGGAGAGGACCCGAGGAGGCGGGGAAGAGGATTTCAGATAAGGCTGCTTAGTACCGGTTGGTTACACCAACCTGTACTGATGCTAGTACCGGTGGGTGTAACCAACCGGCATGGATGTTAGAAAATTAGTACCGGTCGGTGTCTTCAGCTCGTACTGATGTTCCCCTAGACCCGTAGACCGTTGAACCGGGACTGATGTAACTGTTAGTCCCGGTTCATGCATAACCGGTACTGACGTGCCGGTATGAAAGGTCATTTCTGTAGTAGTGCCTCGTACTCCACATTGTAGCGTACTGTGTCACGTAGTGTCCTGAAGTAAAGTTTACATTTTTCATCACACCCCTTGAAGTTGGAAACGTTTGCAGCGCATCGAGCTCAGCTCCAACGTACGTACGCTACCCTAGACTCTGATTTTGCTGAAGTACGTACGTGCAGGTCCACGTGTGCACAGGAGGGTGCTGTGACGGGGATGTGTGAAGCCACGTTACACTACTCCCATGCATGTTTACGTGGGCGTCCATGCACGTCAAAAAATAATATTCACATCACCTTCATGTGCACACGTGGACCTCTATGCATTGCCAGCAAGCAACAGAGTACCAGATGGCGCACAAAGGTGCTTAGCTGTAAACAGCTTAATTTATTAGGATTTTTTAAGAGACATCCAAACATGGCCCATTCCATTGTCTCGGCGGCCCATTCTGGAGGTCGGTCCGACGCAACAGTTAGCGGCCTGTTTGGGCGCTTCTGGAGATGTTTTACTCCGGCAGCTAGGGTTTTGGTCTCGTCTCATCCTATTGGTGAGTGGAGAGGAACCGTCCGCGACGATCGTTGCTCCTTTGCGCAGATCGTTCGTCTTCCCATGGAGTCTGGTCGTGGCCGCGACGGGCGCGGTGGGGGTGGTGGCGGTTCACGGGGGCGATGGGGAGGATCTCGTGCTGCTGGAGGTTGGGGGGGGGGGGACGCGGTTTCACTTGGAACCGAGCGACCCCTCCTCTAGCGCCTCCACCTTCGACTCGAGGTGCTGCAGGGACGAAAGATGGAGGCGATCGTCCTATTTTGGCGACAGATTCTTCCTTGGTGGTTGAGAAAGGTAAAAAAGTGGTAGATCCGGAGTCTGCTTCATGTCAGGTAACCTTGCCTCCTAAGGTGATTGAGGGTGGTTTGGGAGTTTCGGAGAAGGGGGTATCTCCTGATTTGGATTCTTCGAAAGGGTTAGAGAAAGATTTGAGTGGATCTGGTAGTTTTGGTGCTCCTTCCTCTGGGAATGAGAAGTCTGTCGGGGCATGTTTCAGATGTGGCCAGTTGGGGCATTTGGCTTTTCAATGTATGAAGATTTTCATATGTGGTCGTTGTGGGGGTGAGGGACACATTGCATTGCGCTGTCCCCATCGCAAACCGTGGGAGTTTTTAGCTTCTCTTTGCGGATTCCAGTCGGCTGATCAAGGGCTGTATGTTTTGGAAGATGTGGCTTCGGATCATATGATCAAGGAGCGTGGGAATATGGCGGTCATCATGATTGAAGGGGGGTTGGTTTCCATTCGTGATATTGAGAAGGAGTTTAACCTAATATTTAAATCCTTTCCGAGATGGACCTGTACGGCTCGTTCTATTGGGGAGAACAGATTTTTGATGAGATTCCCGAATCCTAGAAAGGTAGAAGAGATGGCAGATTTGCCCATGATGAAGATGAGAACTGGGAATGTCTTCATGAAAGTGGAACATTGGAAACCTGAGTTCGGTGCCAAATGTGTGTTAAATATGGTGTGGATCCGCATTCATAACATTCCCCTTGAAAAAAGATCATTTCAAACGATTTGTTCTGTGGCTAGTTTGGTTGGCATTCCTCAAGAAGTGGATGATAACTCCATTTCTCGTGCTGACTATGTGAGGGTTAGGATTTTGTGTCGAGATCCTTTCAAAATTCCTGGATCGGTGGAAGGTGTGTTAGGCCGAGGGATATATGATTTCGTTATTCAAGTGGAGGATCATGCCGAGGGAGATAAGGAAAATGATTTGATGATTGGTGTTAGGGCTGATCATTTTGAAGAGGATTCATGGACTCAGGCTGCAAAAAAGGCAAAGTTAAATGAGTCTTCATTTGGAGAGGGTAAAGGTTGGGAGGTTTCAATAGAGAAAAAAACAAGTGGTGGCAAGGGGTCTAAAATGAGTGATCATGTTGAGGTAAGCAATATTGCAACAGGTCCTGACAGGAATGTTCTGTCTCCTGGTGAGATTGACCGATTTGATGAGCTGGAAGAAGAAGATGATGAACATTCAGGTTTCTCTATTCTGGCTGCTAAGTTGGGAATTGATATGGATATTGATGGGGATTCTGAATCTGAACAGAATAGAGGCTGTTTAAATCACATTGTCCAGTCTTGGTACATGAACAATTCTCCTTTCATTATTCCTTCGTCTAGGTTGAAGTGTAGTTTTAACTCCTTGGATTTTATTGAGGGATGGCTGAAAACTCCTTATGCTCCTTTAATGACCAAAGCCAAAGAAACATTGAAGATAGGTTGGGAAGGTGATTCATCTACTCATGAGTGTTCTAAATTTGGTGAAGGTGAAAGAGATACTCCCTTGTCAGTGATTAATACTCAAGATGAAATTCTGTATTTACAAGGAGCTCCTGACTCAGATTCTCAAGAGGTGTTGGATATTTCTCCTTTGAATGTTGCTGCTCCTGACAAGCAAACTGATGGAATTCTAAAGCAGCCAGCTAAAGGAATGTTGATTGCTGAGACAGTAGAATCTGCTTTTGATGAGACTCATAAGAAGAAAAAGAAAAATGTGGGTCCTGTTAGGAGAAGCAAAAGAATTGGAGGTGATTATACTACTGTCCTGGAAAAGGCGACCATCCTGCAAAAGAGGAAGAATCTTGAAGGTAATCATATTCGTTCCAATAACTCCTTTTCTGTTCTTAGTAATTGTGAGTTAGATCATGCCTTATCTTCTTTAGGGGTTGATATCTCAAGTGTTGCTTTTGAGAAATTTGATTTGCTTAGAGACTTTGAAGATGCTAGGTTGGATCTCTATAACAAAAAACAAAATTAAAGACATTCCTGGCCTTAATAAAGGTAGTAGTGTGGTTATAGAAAATTGGGATCACTTAGATTCTGAGGAAGATATTGTAGAGGTTCTTGATAAACAACACAAGAGAGGTGCTTTTATCAAAAATAAGAAGAAAAACAATAGTTCACGAAAGAAAAAATTGAGGGTTAAAGCACAAAATAATATTCCCGGTAATAGTAAGGATGATTTTCATGGTAGGTCTTTATTCCAAGGGGGGTTGAGTAACAGAAAAGTTTCTTGATGAAGTACAACATTAAAGGGATGTTTTGGAATTGTAGAGGTATTTTTAAAAAGGGGATTACAGGTTTTATCAAAGATATTTTGTGTAGTAAGCATTTGGACTTTATTTGTCTTAGTGAGACAAAAAAATTGGAATATTCGGATGGTTTCCTTCGTAGGCTTGACCCTGGTGGTTCGTTCATTTGGAATTGGGTCCCTTCGGTTGGAAAAGGGGGAGGTATTCTTTGTGGAGTTTCTTCTCATAGTTTTGATTTGCTTAATATTAAACGAGGAGTGTTCTCTATCATGCTCAATTTATGGGATAAAAATAATCGTTTGCGTTGGAATCTAATTGGAGTATATGGGGCTCCTCATTATGATCAGAAATTGGAATTTTTGACTGAGCTCTCTTCTATGTGTGCTGCTGCTGAAAATGATTCGAGGATCCCTTTTATTGTGGGTGGTGATTTCAATCTAATTAGAACAACGAGTGAGAAGAACGGCACGTGTCACTCTTCTAGATTCATGTCCATTTTTAATTCAGTTATTAATTTGCATTGCTTAAATGAGTTACTTCTGCAGGGTGGGCATTATACCTGGTCTAATATGCAAATACCTCCGATTCTGGAAAAGTTGGATAAAATTCTAGTGAGTCCTGAGTGGGAAAATCTTTTTCCTAATGCTTTAGCGAAGTGTTTACCCAGATTTTTATCTGATCATAATCCAGTTTTCTTTTGTTCAGGGGGGGGGGGTCGCCTAATGACAAAAAATTTTCCTTTAACATGAATTGGCTAAAGAGAGAGGACTTTCAGGAGATTGTTGCTCGAAATTGGGGTTTGCATTGTTTTGGGAAGGATAGCATTGCCATATTACACCTCAAAATTAAAAGACTTAAGCAATTCCTTAAAGGTTGGGAGATTAATAACAGTGGTATTAGTAAATGTAGGAAAGAGTTTATTCTTAATAAGATTTCTAGGTTAGATTCTATTGAAGAGAGTAGACTTCTTTCCTTATCGGAAGCAAATGACAGAGTGATTCTTAAGGCTGAACTTTTCAAGATTTATGACGAGGAAGAAAGAAAATGGTACAGAAATGCTCATGAAAATTGGTTACTTAAAAGGGACAATAATACTGCCTATTTCCATAAAATAGCGAAAAAGAAGTGTAAAAAGAAAATGATTATCTCCTTATTAATTGAAGGGAATATTATTGAAGGTGATGAAAATCTTTTACAATATGCCACTGAATTTTATAAAGATCTTTTTGGTCCTGAGCCGGTTTCGGACTTTAACCTGAAGGAAGATTTTTGGTCAAGTGGAGAAAAAGTTGATAGTATTCATAATAGTTTGTTAATTGCCCCCTTTTGTGAAGAAGAAGTAAAAAAGGTTGTATTCGGTATGGCTAGAAATAAGGCTCCTGGTCCTGACGGGATTCCCATTGAATTCTATCAAGTGTGCTTGGATATTGTGAAGGGTGATGTAATGGCATTATTTAGAGAGTTCTTTGAGGGTAAGATTGATATTAGGAGGATTAATTTGGGTGTTATTATTTTAATTCCTAAGATTGATGCGCCGGACAACATTAAGCAATTTAGACCCATTTGCTTGTTGAATTGCATTTATTAAGTCATAACTAAAGTGCTTACTATTAGATTAGATCCTATTATGAGGCAAATTATTTCACAAACTCAATCGGCTTTTTTGAAAGGGAGAAACATTATGGATGGTATTGTCCTGCTACATGAATTAATTCACCACACTAAACAAAAAGGAAAAGGCTTTTTGGTGAAGTTGGATTTTGAAAAAGCCTATGATAGAGTTAGTTGGAATTTCCTGTTTAACTGTCTCAAACTTAGAGGTTTTCATCCTAAGTTTTGTGACTGGATTCGTCAGGTGGTTATAGGAGGGGCTGTTTGTGTTAACGTTAATGGAGTTGACGGTCACTATTTTCAGAGTTACAAGGGGGTCCGGCAAGGAGATCAGTTGGCCCCGTATTTGTTCAATATAGTAGCTGATGCTTTGTCTAAAATGATTCATAATCTTCAAAAAAATCACTTGATTTCAGGTTTGGCTAATGATATTCTAGATAATGGGATTGCTATTCTCCAGTATGCTGATGACACCGTTCTTTGTTTGGAGGATGATATTTCGAAGGCCAAATATGTGAAGTTAGCCTTGGTTGCTTATGAGAACCTTTCTGGTTTAAAGATAAATTTTGATAAAAGTGAGGTGGTTGGCATTAATGATCCTGGTGACAGTGGTTGTGCGGTGGCTGAACTTTTTACCTGTTCCATTGGCAGTTTTCCTATTAAATATTTGGGGCTACCCGTGAGTAGTGAGCTAGAGACTGGAGTAATATCATATCCAGAATGTCTAAGAAGCTAGGTACTTGGAAAAGTAATAATCTCTCCTTGGGAGGGAGAAGTGTGCTCTTGAATGCTTGTCTTACTAGTATACCCCTGTATGTGATGTCAATGTATCTTCTTCCTAAATGTGTAGTGGAGAGTTTGGATAAGATAAGAAGACAATTCTTTTGGCAAGGAAATAGTCAAAAAAAAGGAAATATCATTTGGTCGGTTGGGATCGCCTTTGTGTAAGTAAATCTAGAGGAGGGTTGGGTGTGAAAAATCTTAGGTTTTTTAATATAAGTCTCCTTACCAAATGGTGGTGGAAGCTTGAATGTGAAGAGAGTCCTCTTCAAAGTTTTCTTCGGAAGAAATATGTGAGAAATTTAAACTTGAGATTACTGAAAAGTTCCTTTAGTGACTCTTCCTTTTGGAAAAATTTGATTAAAGTAAAAGATTACTATTTGAAGGGTAGACAGATCAACATCGGTAATGGAGAAAAAGTTGAGTTCTGGAATGATATTTGGCTAGGAGATTTCTCTATTCGCTCTAAATTTCCTGAGATCTATGATGTTTGTGATAATCCCCATATTACTGTGGCAAATGCTAGGAGGATTAACTGGTGCTTTCAGTTAAGAAGATGGATTCCGCTAAACATTTAAGATCAATGGGAATCCACCCTTGCTATGTGTTCTGACTGGACCCCTTCTCAAGAAAACGACAAAGTAGTTTGGAACAAAGGCATTAGAAAAACTTTCTCTACTAGCTCTATGTATAAAATTTTGGAAAGTGGGTTTCCTGTTAGGAATAAGGGTTTTATCTGGTGCAGTAAAATTCCTCTTAAAATTAAGATTTTTCTGTGGCTCTTAGATAAGAATGCTATCCTGACTAAAGATAACCTTGGGAAAAGAAATTGGAGCGGAGATCCTAGCTGCGTCTTTTGTGATCAAATAGAATTAGTGGAACACTTATTTCTTTGCTATAGCGTGAGCAGAGCGATTTGGGGGGTTGTGAGTGATGCTTTCTGTTGTGAAACCAGACCTTCGAGTTTTGCTAGTATTATTCCCTGGTGTAAAAAAGTGTGGCCTGGAGCGGATAATCTCCATATGATGTGTGTGTCATCAATTCTCTGGTCTATTTGGCTATGGCGTAATAGAACTTGTTTTGAGAAGAGAATGGTAACCTCGCCTATTCCTATCATTCATATGGCTTGTTCCTTTATGATTTACTGGGCTGGTTTGTATAATGAAAGTGACCGAGATATTGTATTAACTGGAACTAACATGCTGTTAAGCATTGCAGGGAAGTATGGTGGCGGCAACTCTGATGTAGAGCAAGATACCAGTGGAGTTCGGAACCTTCTCCGTTTTGACTGAGTTCCAGCAGCAACTGGGGGGGAATTTTGGCGCGCGAGCAGCTTGTGTCTTTTGCTGTGGTTGTGTTTGGCTGTAATGCTTGTTCCCTGTTGTCACCTGCTGCTTTGTGATCTTTTGGTTATAGTCCTGATAGTTCCTAGCCTGGTGTTGAATGATTCCTGTGTTACAGTTTCGAATTAACATTACATCCAAACTCTGTAATTCCGTTGTATCCTAGTGATAATGGAATTGGGGTTCGCCCCTTGAGCAAAAAAAAAAAGAGACATCCAAACTATTGTGAGTCATTCATTTTGTTTCATCCAACAGTATAGAGAAGTCTCACATCCGATACATGGTAGAAGAGCTCTAATTAATTACTTCGTGAAAAAGTAAATTTCAACTTCAATGTTAAGTGCCAAAAACACTATACGTATTAGTGCAATTTAGTTTTCTACTGAAGGTCTCATATCTTTCGTAGTGGCAACATGACTCCTGTCCGCCGAGTGCTTCGATCCTTCTTATCAAGGTTGACACACTGTGCCTACGGCACCCTGAGCTCGAAGACATGCCAATCGCATTTGAACGACGAACGCCATGGCCATCAAATGGACAAGGCATATTATGGTCAGCTATCGCATGCAAACCCTAATCGCCCGGAATCTAACATTGTGGTGGGTACATCATCAAGCAACGTAGAGAATGCTGCTCCCCGTCAGCTGCCAAAGTTAACGGAGCTCACCACGGAGAATCACTGCTAGAGAAGTGGATATCACTACCGGCATATCAATACCGATTATCTGCGAACCGGTAGTGAGAGTTGCATCACTACCGGTTTAACCCACAAACTGGTAGTAATGCCTCGTTTCTGGAGAGTTTAAAAGGAATGCATATTATATCTATATCAGTATGCGATAGTGGGTGGGTTGGCTAGAAGGGTGAGGCTAGAGTCACGAGGCCTTGGAGGTTTTGGGTTCGAATCCTGCTTCTCCCAATATATTCTTAATATATTTTAAACATTTCTAATACTATCACTGCCGGTTGCATGAACCGGTAGTGATACCCTGGAGTATCACTCCTGGTTGCCCTCTACCGGTTCCAAAACCGGTACAAATGCCAGTTTGGAACCAGTAGTGATGAGCTAATCTGCAGTAGTGAATCTCAAGATTCTATGCAACGGACTTGAGAAGGGCGCCCCTCTACAGACATGGCCATCACCGTGCTACAGTGCCGTTCCGGCTTGGCGAGGAGGCCAGGGAAGACAAGCTTGGCTAGCACTTCACTGCTGTTCCACGGAAGGGATAGTGGTATCAAGAAGGTGTTGCGGAACAGGTAGGCTACGCTGGCATAAATCGAAAATTTTCTACCACGAACACCCAAGATCACATGCAAGTAAGGGATCACGGATCGTTACCTTTGACCCGCCGATGCAGCAGAAGCAGATGCGCACGCGTTATGGAAGTAGTCGTACACGTCCCAATCAGATCCGAATAGCGTACGTCGTGCTCGCCGACTAGTCACCAAGTGCTCGGAGTAATTTGCTCGCCGAACTAGTCGGACTGATCGCCGAGCGATTGGACTGCTCGCCGGACTGGTCGGACTAATGGCCGAGCGATCGGACTGCTCGTCGGACTGGTCGGACGGATCGTCGAGCGATCGGACTGCTCGCCGGACTGGTCGGACTGATCGCCGTGCGATCGAACTAATTCGCCGAGTGGTCGGCGTAGATTCAACCGAACCGCGCGTCCGTGTATGGCAGCGCCCCTACCGGTATCCACACGTACAGAGCAGTAACGCCGTGCGGGGTATGCTAGCACCTCGCCACACGGCTAAAGTTTCTCGGGAGCGGGAGGGGCGCGACGGTTAGGGCTTGGTGAGAGCTCCTCTATCGTTTGTCGTCGCTCGTGCCACCCCAGGCCTCCCCTTTTATAGACATGCCAGTGGGCTCAAGTCGAGGCCTACTAGGTCTTTAATTCCTATGCGGATCATATCCACATGCAACCTTCTTCTAATAGATTAAATCCACTAGTTATGTTTCAACCCGTTAAGTGTGTGACCCGTTAGGTTCATGTGCAAGTCGGTCGTGAATCCAGAAAATTCCTTTCCAATCCACAGATCAATAGCGGCACCTAGTAGTACATATTGACCCCCAAATACACAGAATGATCTTATCGGCTGAACTCTGATACACTCAACATACCGATCCTTCTGCCACACTATAGCAGTCAAACTCAAGGCGAGATGCGCGCCACCCTTGTTGATAGCTCGACCACTTCACTCGACAGTGTGATGGATACAAACCATAACTAATTCCTTAGTCATATTAGCATGGCCGTGCGCTTTCCCTATCCATCCACACGAGAGGCCCAAAGGTATCTCTCCCGTTATCTAGAAGGGGCAAATTCCATCTTGATCATCACATCCCTGGCTATGTATTGTGGCATACCTAGTAATCACTTTTATAACTACCCTGTTACGGTGTAGCGTTTGATAACACCAAAATATACAACTCTACAAACTGGGTCTCCATGATGATATCAGGTCTAAGGATCATATAGGTGTACCACTCGAGACTATATGATGATGGCACTTTGAGAGATAACAATCTCACAGCATCTCGGAGTGGGTCTATCCGACTACCCATGTTTTCCAACATGTGTCCACAATATTGGTTTGATATTTCCATATCTATGGTATGTGAAATATTACCATAAACCAATACATATGCTGATCAAATCATCACTGCTCTTCGTGATGATGTGGAATAGGGACCGGTTTAGAATAATGTCATTATAACAACGTGTTTCATGATCAGGTCGTACCCAATGAACAAAATATGATATTTATTCAAGGAACCGATAATCAATGTTATCATAAGTACATGAATAAAGACGTATTACAACCATCAACCATGGTTGATCTAGGGCATATTCCCTTTAGAAGGCAGTGGCTCGGCAGCTTGCAGAGCTCGTCTTTAGGCCATTCGACCAGGTTAACTCACCTTCCAGCTTTATGGTCGAGGTCACTCTTGAGAGACAACGACCACCGTAAAATGAGCTTGGCTTCGCAGAGAGATTGTACCAAGTGATCCGTGAAAACTCTCATCGTGTTATCATGATCCATAATATCAAATACTTGGATTATTACTCGGAAATCATTATGAAGAGATCGATTGCAACCGGAAGAATGGAGGTTGGCAGAGGTGCAGAGGTCAGTTTGGAGGACGCCATCATAGTGTGTTGAGCTGTGATTCAAAGCCTTGGGCTTGGGTGAACCACGGGTTAAGTAACCATGGCAGCAGAATCAGCAATGAGCTAGAGAGATGGCATAGAGGGGCAATCCAAGCTACCTTGTTTTAGCTTGGATTTGAATGCTTGCCCTGGGGACGATGCTGGAATAGAGGGAGCGAGTTCAACCAATGATGCTGAGATGCTGAATGTGGTGGATGTTGTTTTCTTCTTCCCGCTAATATGACGCAGGATGGTATCTATAGCATAATTGTTAGGCATGCGTGCTTCTATATATCTTACCAGTTAGCAATCAGATCGCATGTCGAGTATTCGTTGTTTTCTACTACTAGACGTACTCCTAGTATGGTCGTTACAATTTCCTCTAATGAACTAGTTGAAAATGTCATCTACATGAACTTATGCATCGATTGTACATGTAATTTCATGAGGTTCCATCGTCCTTAATTTCTCAACAAAGTGATATCAGTGCTACAGCTTCGTTACAACATCTTTTCAGTATGAATAAGAACTGAAATCACTTTTCGGTTCTTAATTAATTACCTTTCCGATTTCTTTTCGGTGAGTACTGTGGTCTGTGGAAATGACGTAGAAAATGCCATGCAGCCCCGATGCTCCGGCGCCCGAGGCAAACAAGGAGAAACTATTTTCTGTATTCTCTCAATCAATTCGTTGGCATGCATGACCTGCAGGCTGCAGCACGGGCTTCCTAAAATTTTGAGAAAATTATGAAAAATACTAGATCATGCTCTAGATATTAGAAAAATATAATTTTCCAGGTTAGGTTTCTATTTTCCCCTCTATAAATATAAATGTCCTGTAGGTAATATTTTTCTTGGATAAATTAAAAATACAACATGTTGAGTTTTAAATTATAAAAATGCTTTCAATTATTATGGAAAAATTAGGAAAAAAACTAGATGGCTTGTTGTATTTATTAAAAACAAAATCTTGGATAGTAAGATATTATTTACTTCTTTAAATAAATGCAAACCCAAAATCTAACTTTTCTTATTAAAGACAAACTAATTATTTAATCGTGTTCAATTCGCAAAATAAAAATTTACATATTAAACCCGGACTGTAAATTCTATTAAATTCATAATCTGGGGTTTGCAAAATTTAAAATTCTAATTATCATTTTACTTAGAGTTGTGGGACTCCCTCTTTCGCCTTTTCTCTATTTTCTCCTAGGCTCGCTCGCCATTCTTAACTCTCTCGCTTACAGGCTGGTTCCACTCATCCCATTAGTTCTATTTTTCCTCTTTTGCCCTTCCCATTTTTCCTATATAGCCCCCCTTCTCCTCTCTTTTTCCCACTACTAGAAAAACGGCCTTTAGTCCCGGTTGGGAACGGGCTTTAGTCCCGGTTCCCGAATTGGGACAGGCCATCCGGGACTAAAGGTCACATACCTTTAGTCCCGGTTCTCCTAACCGGTACTAAGGCGTAGAAAATATCTAAAAAATAAAGCAAACCCAGTACTCAAACCTGGAACCTCATGCCACCACGTGACTCTCCACTCACTCTTCTAACCAACCCACCCTCTCACACGTATTTAATAGACTAGGATATGCATTCATTTTGATGTATGCTGGAATGAAAGGCCTATCTTTAGTACCGGTTTGTAACACGAACCGGGACTAATGTGTGTCTGTGCCAGCTAGCATGTACCCGCTTGCCAAAGCCACCTTTAGTACCGGTTTGTATTACGAACCGGTACTAATGTGAGCCACAAACCGGTACTAATCATGCTTTTATCCCTATAGCCACTAACCAGGATTATTACTACATCAGTCCCGGTTCGTGGCCAACTAGGACTGATGTGCCGGTATAGAAGGTCATTTCTTTAGTAGTGTCCCCTTCCCTTTTTTCCCCACAGCCACCAACAGCCCCAGCCAGCCCTGCGCCCTGGTGAGCTCCCCTCAACTTGCTTCTTCCCTGGTGAGCCCCCTCACTCCACTCTTCTTCTTTCTCTCTCTTCTTCTTCTACTGCAGTCTCCTGCTTGCTGCGCTGTACTGCTTGCTGCGCTTAATAGTTAATGCTGCTGCTAATCGCTGCTGCTAAATGCAGCAGCTGCTGCTAAATATCTCTACTATTCTAAATTATCTTATGGTGGTGGTGGTGGTGAGTTCACCAACTAACAATCCTGACCGTTCGCGTGCATTCCAGCGGTGGAGATCAACAGACAGCCACCACAGCGAGATTCTTTGCCCAGGTCTACAAACGCGTACCGCTAATTACACAGGGTAATTATTAATAGACATGTAACAGTAAGCACACACGACTTCATAATTTTTCCAAACGTGTACCGCTAATTATGGAGATAACAACTTGGCAAGTAATGCCTTCGTAAAAAAATAATTAGCGGTTAATTACGCGTACTGCTAATTAATGTGTATACCGCTAATTACGCGTACTACTAATTAATGCGTGTACCACTAATTACGCGTACTGCTTCCTATCGGGAGAGAGGACCGGAGATAACAACGTGTACCGCTAATTACGTGTACTGCTAATTACGTGTACCGCTAATACGTGTACCGCTAATACGTGTACCGCTAATTACGTGTACCGCTAATTACACGTTTACACAATTACACGTACCGTTAATTACGCGTACTGCTTCCTATTGGAGCTCTGCCGCTGCCCCCGATGGCTCCCCTTCGTGAGAGAAGCTGTTGCCGTCGCCCAACATTAGAGCTGTCGCCATTTCTCTGTGCTGCCATCGCCTCGAGCTCTCGGCCGCCGAGCTTCGGCACCCTCCCGGCCCCGGTCCAGGCGCAGCCCCGTCGTCATCGAGTGCCGCTTCCGTCTTCGAGCTCCTGGCCTGTGCCACAGCTGAAGGACGCCTAGCAGCCGGGAGGACACTGTCACGAGCACGCGGCATCGAGCCTTTGTCGAGTCGCCGTCTCTCCGCGCTGTTGTCGCCGTCCCCCAACGACGCGGCGGATCCATCCCGGCGACATCGAGGTACACGTCGTCGAGTGCTCCCGGCCCCGGTCCAGGCGCAGCCCCGTCGTCGTCGAGTGCCGCTTCTGTCTTCGAGCTCCCGGCCTGCGCCACAGCTGAAGGACGCCTAGCAGCCGGGCGGATACTGCCACGAGCACGCGGCGTCGAGCCTTTGTCGAGTCGCCGTCTCTCCGCGCTGTTGTCGCCGTCCCCCAACGACGCGGTGGATCCATCCCGGCGACATCGAGGTACGGCCGCACAACTGCATCTTCAATAGAGGCCATTGGCAAAGAGGAATCTGCATTTCTGTAGAATAAGGACATAGAAAGAATATGAATAGCTTTTCTAAAATGTGATGAATCTACCAATCTATTTGTGCCAATCTTACCGTATAGAACGAACAATGTGATGAGCTTTGAGCCGAGTAGTATATGATGCTGGGTTAATAGGCTGCAAATGTGATATTGTTTGGCTCTATTGTTTTATGTTGAAATGTCATTCTTCCTTGCATTTTGGTGTCATTTTAATATGGCACAGTTTATAATTAAGTCAATCAACCTAAATTTGAGTAGGTTATAGTAATGAAGACCTATGTCTGGTGATTCTGTTTCAGCATAGAATTTGCCATTGTGATGTGGTACATTTTGCAATTAATTTCCATAGCTGGTTTTTACTCCACTTTTGGACATTTTTATGCCACTGATCCAATTGCATTTATACCACAAAATGCAATGTTGAAGTCTTTAAGAAAACATAAATGGGAGAATAGCATGAGCTAGCAAACTATGGAAGTATAGCTGCAAACTCATCAATCATAAACATATTATATAGTGAACTGACTTAGAATGACAAAGTGCATGTCCAACCATGTGATGCAACAACAGCTCAAAATTATAGGGCGTATGTGAATGCAATTGAGCTAGCATTACTTGAGAAAAATCAGGTTATCTATACCTCTTTTTGGTGTTCCATGTCTTGAATTGATGTGCATAATGGGCAGTTAGATTTCGGGATAATATGTAATGATGATTTCTGTAATTTTTTGTTTTATTTTTTACTTTCCATTTTATTCTGTGGTGATTGATGAATTACCTTACTTTATTCCAATGGCAATATACAATACAATTACCAGGAACTACGACAAACCGCCAAGTAGTATATGAGGGAGCATGTTGCAGATTTCCTCCCATTTTCTCTATCTTGTCATAAAAAGGCAGATTCTGGTTTCTCTTTTTTTTTGGATTTAGATGATGAATATTCAATTAATAATTGGAGGCTATATCTTACTATCTTACAAGGTTATAGTAGCTGTGGTTGACTTCTTGCATCTATGAGTATGCCTTATGCATTTTTTTTAGTTTTATGTTAGTGCAAGCACAACTGTATTTTTCATTGTTCTTCTCTTTGATACAAAGATAACAAAATTGCCAAGTTGTTGTATAATTTGACTGCTTTATAGCTACACTATTCTTGCTGTTTCATTAATTGTGTTAAGTAGCAGGAACTGCTTGGACAACATGGAAGGTAACTTTTGACTGTCAGTGCAACCGTTTTCAAAAGGGTAAGTGGGTAACATTATTGAAGCACACTCTTTTAGGATTGTTAGTGAAATTGTATGGAGATTCGGTTTGAGAATATATGCAATATAACAGATTTGGTTTACTTTCAGAATTCACCTGTCAGAGGAAGTGAACCAGTTGTTACAATTGGTGGAATCGACTTGAATAACTCTGGAAGGTATGCACTGAGAACTGAAGTTTTGCTGAAAGGCAAAAGTTCCTTCGCTATCTACTGATAAGTGTATATTATCTTGAGCAATATTTCAGTAAAAAACTGTTAACAGTGTTATTTAAATACTAGCCAAACGGTGGCCTTAGGATATTGCTACATGTTTTCGCAGGAAAAATTCTTTGGTAAAGAATAGTTGATAGATGTGGTTGCAACTTGATTTTGCAACCGGATTTGGTAGCTCTGAATCTGGGATTAGGTCCGGTGTAGTGGGCAAGTTGGCATCCTCCTTTCTCAAATGACTTACACTATTTAATCCATGGGTTAGATTTTTTAGCTGTAGTGGTACTAAATTTATAGATAATCTAAGTATTGTTAAGTAGTAGTGATGAAACCGCTACTACTTACTGCCTGATCTTTCTTTGAGGACATTTCTTTGTTTACTCTTGGTTTTGGGATAGTCCCATTAAGAAAAACTATGCTTATTATGACCACTTTTATTTAATTTGACACATAGGAGGATTACATAGACAAATAGACATCACAACACACCTCAATGAGATTAAAGATAAGAAGTGGTCTAACCTTCAGGTTGATAAATCGCCGATTAAAAAAATAGAATTCATAGAGACAATGTAGACAGACGGTACATTTCAATAATGTTTATTCCCAAATAATTTTCTCGCATTGGTTGAATATGATTGAACAATTAACTAGATGATGTTTTTTTAAATATACAGGACATCGTGCGGTTTGTTCATGTTGAAGTACATGGAGCTCTGGACAGGAGACATTTTGTCTAGCAACGTAACTCAGGTATTTCAGTCGTGTGAAAAAATTGTTGAATCTATTATTGCATAACATTGAAGGTTTAATTATATCACTACTACGTAAAATTATATCAATGCATTCAGAAAAAAACTAGCTGCCATCCTTCTTGATTCGGATCTAAACAAGAGGAGACGAGGCCCATATATCGAGCAAATTAGCAATGAACTCGTGGACTCGGATGAAGTGGAGATTTTAAATAATCCTCCGAAACGAATGAAACCATTAATTTAGCTTATAAGTCAATGTGGACTTTGCAAGCTATCATTGCGTCCGTTAATGCAGACGAGTTGGCGAAAGGTCTATGCAAATATATTATGTCCGTTGACAATGCCGATACTCTAGAGTAAGACAATTTTATATTTAGTTAGAGAAATATGTATTAAAAGAATATTTTTTATGTTTCATTACAACTAACCTATTGGGACGCATTATTACAGGGAAGAATGGATACAGAGCTCCGAGCCTTATGTAATTAGCCTAAGTCTTAAAAAATTACAGGAAGCGCTCAAGTGGGATAAGGGAATGGATTAGGATTGTTTTAATATGTCTGTACGGATGCATGCGTGCAACGAGGCACGGTGGTTCCTTGACACCCACGTGCACTTGATGAATTTGCAATTTAGCGTAAGTCTTTTATCTCTACTAAAAAGTCATTCTCCGTTTGTGCATGGTTGTTTCTAACTTTCTTCCTATATATTGCAATAGACATTATCTGATTTCAGTAGATTGCCTTCTTTACGTAAAGAGCTCGATGTTCAATGTTTGGCAAAAATATTTGATGGATGGCCTGGTTTAAACATACATATCTCTAAGTGCAGGATGGTAAGGTTTCAACATGATGTTGTTAGATACTATCTTGATTTATAATTTTATAGCACCTAGCATTTGCAGATCCTCCTGCCCCATGTTTCCTCCGGTGGTTTATATCGACTATTTGCACTAGATATGGAGAAAAAGATTTTTTGGGTACTAGACCTGCTTCCAAATAGTGGATCAAGTAAATTCCCAATAGAAAAAGGTACATTAGTATACAACAGAAGATTGCCAACTACTTTTAGCTTGATATGCAAATTGCAAACCCCTCATGGAATGATGACATTTCAAAGTGGCCTGTTAAAATCCATCCGTATCTTTCTCAAATCCATGATTGGTAACTTTCTTATAAACATGTAATGACTATTCTCATTATGAAGTGTAAATGTGATAATCTATTATTAAATTTTAAAATGCAGGGAATCCTCTGATTTTTTTATTATCGAGTTCATGCGCATTTGGAATGGAGAAATGCTACAACCTGGAAAAATTTGTAAAGTAAGTTTTTTCATTTCATAGTTACACACAATCTCGTGATGGTCATAAAAGTTTTCTAATTGTGATTCTTAGCATTTCATGTGCCGTAATTACGTAGGAACCAGGTCGAGGAAGAAGGAATTTTGTGCTAGAAGCATTGAAGTACTACAAGAACGAAACTAAGAAAAATATCCCACAAGCTGTACAAACCATTATTAGCATAATTACACGACACATGTTTTAGATTATCAATGTGTTGTATTTTTTTTATGAAACTGTCTTAGTAATCTATTTGAAATACTATCAAGTTTTGTTGCACATGTTATGGTAGACTTAGAGAAACATTTAAATTGGGGATATTTTTTAGCCCATTTGGATGTTATTGTCATTACAGTTGATTAGATAATTTTTTTGCCTCCCGTTGCAATGCATGGGCATGTTACTAGTTGCTGTTAAATGCTGCTGCGCGCAGTTGCTGCCGCTGCTGTTGGTGCTGCTGCTCCAGCAGCCACAAAGGTACAAGAAAATTTCAGCCTGCAAGGCCACAAAAAAAAATTCTGGTTTGTCCGATTTAGGTGGAACAAGTTAAAATGGATAGATCGAAGCATATTCTAGCTCCCAAAATTTTTCATATTTTTCTGAACATATTTTATTTTCTGCAATTTTCTAACTATAGGAAAATGCTTATAAACAGGGATTTAATTATTTATGCCTATTTAAAGGGTTGATAATTTCTGAAAATAAGTAGGTATAATAAAAATAATGTTTATACATTTCTTGTGAAATTATTTTATTTTCTGAATTATTTATTTTAAGGAAAAACATTTTTATTTAGTAACATTCAATTGTTTATATTGTATTATTATAATTGAGCATGATTTTTCTTAAATTAAAATAAATTTTTGTCAATTAAAACACTAAGGCAGCAACTCACTAGAAAATTTTAGGAAATACTTCAAACAAAAGTACTCTAAATCGTTACCATATTTTGAAAAATGTATCACATGAATCATTCTTTCTGCATGGAACTGCATCATCATCATCATCATCATTACAAAACTTCAAACAAAATTTCTGCAGCAACTCACATGAATCGTTACAAAAGGATTACTGCATCATCATCATTTCATATCATTTCCATTAACGTTCATCTCGGTTGTCTTAGCAAAACTTTATGAACCTTATTAGGCTCATGGAACTCCCTTGATGCGATAGTTAGGGTCGTGTCAACACTTTCGAACGCGAGGATAAGCGCATTGTATCACATGAATCATTATTTCTGGCTGCACCTTGGTTATTTATTACCGGTTATGTTTCGTTCTTAGACGTCGAGGAACTTCCAGAAGATCAGCAAGTAGACCGTCTCTACTCCCAAGACCAAGGTGTGTTAACATTCAGTTAGATCATGTTGATTACCCAGCTTTCAAAGTATTTCATTTACAATATCAAATTGCATGCACTTTAAGTATTTATGTCTATTTGCTTAATCATGATATATCATGCCCTGTTAATTACTTGTTATTATTTTATCATGATGATCTTGCCTTGATGAAATCATCCTCCATTTGTCTCTAATAATGATTGCTTCGGTGATCACCTTTTATAGCCTGGTTAAATTTAATAAAATAATTTAGACTCTTAAGTCTTGGTTAAAATCTTGCTTAAACATTGCTCAGGTGCAATAATTAATTTTTAGGTTTAGTTGTCTCGGAACGGTGAACCGACATTTACCGGACATGATTACATAATAAACATGGATTACTAGACATTGGGTCTGGTATGCCTGTAAGCATCTCGCCCCTATTTTCGGTAAGATGAGTTTTGGTATTGATGACTGTCGACGAATTATGTCAGCAATATATTTTATAGGGCTATGCAAAAGATCACAACTCGATGGTAGCACAGGGGCAGGATTTATATAGGTTCAGGCCCTTTGAGAGAGGTAATACCCTACTCATGTGCTCTTGTATTTATATTATGGGTGTCGATCACATTGAACAAGGGATGATCACAATGATCGTAGGTTCTCGCCGAGATTGCACGAGATTGGATGTAGATCTAGCTATGAGCTTCAAGATGATGATTCGGCTCAGGATGATTATGATGATCGTGCTCTATGGACCCCGACCCCCTTTATATAGTGTAAGGGATAGGGTTACAGATTGGTTCCCTAATCGGTACGAGGGAAATAAGGGATATGGCTGAGTCGGTTTCCCCTATCTCCGTGTATTTAGGTAGGAGTAGAATCCTACTTCTTGTCGAACAAGTCAAGCTGCGCCGTCCACCAAGCCCACCTTCTGGAAGATCCATGCGACTAGGCCCAAGCAGGTGGTGCGTCCAATCGTCTGCATCTAAATACCCGGGACCCATGTTGTCCACAGTAGCCCCCGAGTGCTTCATGACTGAGCTGTTTAATTCTGGGTTCAGCTTGCAGCCCATCAAATGTAATCTGAGTGACATCAGTCTTTGCTCGGTCGATGTAATTCTGCTTGCTGAGTAACCTGCTGATTAAACAAAACAGTTGCAAAGGACTCAAGAGAAAATCTCGAGCCTCTAAAAAGATGTTTGGTACCCAGTCCGACTGGTCGGTATGCTGGCTATTGGCCCCACAGAGAAGTATACCAAAAAGTGGATGTAGCCGAGTGATTATTGTCACCCTGCTTTCTCCCCCCTGTAACAAATCATGACATTCGGGTCTGATTGACAAAACTCGACATTCGGTCCAACAGGGGACATGTCACAATTTGTGTATTAGGGTGTTCAGGCGCCCTGACCCGACTTAGTGTGGTGTCAAGCTAGTGATTCTCGGGAGAATACGCCCGCCTCCAAGTCAAGGTCATCCGAGTGGTGTTCGTCAGGACGACGAACGATCCAGAGATGTACCACCGAGACCCGACCAAAGAGGTAACACATGATGCCCGATCCGACTAAAAGTCAGACCGACCATTGACTCCAGGAGGTACATCAAGAGCTGAGTTATAACTCGAAAAGCGCCTAGTCCTCATAGACTGACAACTGGCATGAGGCCCGACTGGGGGCACGCTGCTTTTCCCGATTAGGTTTGATCCGAGTGGCACCTGTACCCAAGTAATGACGTGTACAGTTTGTAGCCCACGGGGGGCATGCTCTCTGGAACCTAAGTCTGGGCCCGAATCTTGAAGCGATAATTAGGGCTCCATTTCTTCCTGCCCAGCGCGAAAACTGAAGCATCGCCCATTTCCTTTTAAGTAGATCACGCTGGGGGGTTCGAACGGTTACGCTTGTACTATGCACCCAAATCCGTTAGCCTTCCCCGCAGCGCGCCGGCTAGGGTTTGTCGCCCTCGCCATTGTAGAGCAACTCCAGCGCCGCCGCCGCCTCTAACTTCCAAATCTAGCCTCGCCGCCTCCATCACAGCGTCTCCCACCATCTTCTCGCAAATGGTAGAGGGCTGGGCGACCTCCGTCACCACCGAGCAGCGATTGCAGAGGCTGGTCGCCGCTGGCGTTCTGCCGGCACAAGAGCTCATCGGCTGGCACGCCGCCGCGGGTGAGACTTTTCCTACTCCTCGCTAGGAGGAGATCGTAGTCTTCGAGTCCTTCTTCTCTCGCAGGCTCGGACTCCCCGCTTCTTCTTTCCTTCGTACTCTGCTCAACCACTATAACATTGAGCTTTTTCATTTGAATCCCAATTCCATTATGCGAATTTCGATCTTTTGCCATCTTTGTGAGGCTTTCCTGGGGATCCTTCCCCATTTCAACCTCTTCTGCCATCTCTTACTTCTGAAAGCCTTCCCCAATGAAAATGCCCCTAAGGCAGTCGGCGGGGCCAGATTTCAACTCCGAGGAGGCCTGAAAAAGGCATATTTCTCCCTGCCACTGCGGACTTCCTTGAAGGGATGGCACCAGGAGTGGTTCTATTGCACCAACGCCCTCCCAAGTCTTCCTCTGTTTGATAAGAGAAAGCCCTAGGCTTCTCCTTCTTGGTCTTCTTCCCCTCCCTCCAGCGAGATGGATCAGGTCACCGAGTTACTCGGCCTGATCCAAACGCTAAAAGAAGATGGGTTGACCGGCGTGGCCATCACCATCAGCTTCACGATGCGCCGCGTCCAGGATCCAAAGGATCCAACTCGGGTGGTGGACTCTCCTGTCTCACATCAGGATGCCGCCGACCGAATCACTGAGTTTTTCGCCACGGGGACTCCCCTCACCAACGCTGGGTGCCCCCGAGGCTTCAGTATCACCAGCCCACCACCAGAGGTAACGGCCAAGTGATTCTTGTGTTATTTTTAACCCCGCCGAGTAGTTTTGTATCGATATACTAACTCGGGGAAGCTATATCTCTGCACAGGACCGCCAATCATTCGTGTCCCTCTCCCCAACGCCTGAGGCCCCCGCCCACAAGGGCGAGAAGCGCCTAAGCGAGGAGTCCAAAGAGGCTCCCGCAGCGAAGAAGGGCAAGGGCCCAGTTTCCTTCGTAGAGGAGGAAGTCCTGCCGCCCAAAGGGCTCAGCCGGCGAGGCTCGGGCCCGGCAATCCACGAGGCCACCGAGGAAGGAGCGAGCCAGCCCACGCCGACCCAAAGGCCAAGCAGTCGGGCGGCTCCCTCTCCGAGATCGGGCCGTAGGACATCGTCCAAGAAGAAGCGGGCGCACTCGTCACCAAAGCCAGCGTCATCCCAGGCCAGGCCGAGTGGCCCTGCCGACGCCTCCTCAAGCGGGACTTCCGCTCAAAGGGGCGCTGGAATAAAAATAAAGACCTCCAATCGGTGAGTGTTACTTCTGTCGTGCCTTGTTAGTCTTTGATGTTTGTTGTTTCTGTGTTCAAATGTCTCCTCTTTCCGAAAACCATCGAAGAAAATCCCGACCGAGCGCCCGGCCGAGCCAGCTCCGGGGTCTAAAAAGGCGGCTGCTGAGCCCAGCCAGGAAGTGTCGCCTCCTCCTCCTCCTCCTCCTCCTCCTTCGCCGGCCGAAGCCGAGCTGAAGGCTGAAGTCCCAGCCGGCGATGTCGCCGCCTCCCCGAGCCCGGAGCCGAGCCGGCGATGGGGGCGGCGAGGAATCCGAGCCGGCCGTGGAAGAGATTCCACGCCGACCTCCATCTTCCCCGGAGGAGACTGAGCCCAAGTTCTCGGCGGCCTGGACAGATGAGGCGGGGGACTGGGCTCTAATCGATGACGAGGAGGAGGAGAAGGCCATGGTGGCCTTCTATGAGCACGATGCGTCATGCGGCCGACTGATCAGGGTAAGTTTCCCGACCAGCCG
Source organism: Olyra latifolia (assembly GCA_036346145.1). Taxonomy (NCBI): domain Eukaryota; kingdom Viridiplantae; phylum Streptophyta; class Magnoliopsida; order Poales; family Poaceae; genus Olyra; species Olyra latifolia. Next base: position 20,325,472 of record CM070531.1, read on the forward strand.
AGTATGTTTTGTCAACTTGAAGTAAAGTAGTGACGATTTATACTCTTTCCTGCAGGAACTTGGTGATTTTTCTGAGAGGAAGACCAAGTTTCTCAACTATTTCCTCCCTAAGATTGAACGGATCAAAGCCGTGGAGGGGCAAATAGTCGAGACCCAAATCGAAGCGGCCACAGGATGAGAAGTTTGAGGTCGCCAGCTCCCTTCGAGGCAAGTGTCCCAACCTGAGTCAGAACAGCACGTCTTGAGAGCATCCATGTGACTCCACACTCTACACATTGTGTAGTACACGACGCCACGATTGCCAGCCTGCGGGAGGAGCTGGCCAAGTCTAAGGACTCTAAGGCCGCCGCCCAAGCAGAGCTAAAGAAGTCCTAGGACCAGAAGCTGGCCCTGGAGGAGTCAGAGGCCCGAGTAGTCGCCGAGTTAGAGGGTAAGTCCCTTAACCCAACCTACCTCGAATCTCCAATATTATACAGTTGCATGAATGTATCCGTGTCTCTGCTGACAGAGTATAAGAAGACGACGCAAGCGCAGTATGACGTTTTGAACAAAAACGTCAAAACCGTGCAAGCGCAATATGAAGAGCTCCTAGTGGCCGTGGAGCCCACTCGGCGACGACTCTACTTTGGTGACGCCGAGCCAAGCACCCGGGCTGAGCTAATCCAAAGGTGGACCGAAGCCCCCGAGAAGCTGAAGGCCTGACTTAGGGAAGTCGGCTTGATGAGCACCAGTCAAGCGCTGGGAATCGTCAAGTCCCTATATCCCCGAGTTGAGCTCGAGGCTGTCAGAGAGGGCTTCGCCTGCACCGAGGAGAAGGCGTTGGTCCTGCATGAGGAAGTGCAGCCCGCGGCCGAGTCACTTGTAGATAACTTAGATTTAGATTCCCTGTAAAGACATGAGTGACTTGTAAAAAGTTGTCCCCATGTATGTAAACAGTATATCCAGTGTAATATAAGTTATCTCATTTTTCTATGATTGACTCTGTATTTTGCCCGAGTAGGTTAGGTTCCTTTTACTAAGCACTCTGCCAAGCGCATCAAGTTTCTTAGCGTTGGGAGTTGGCGCGGAGCTCTGTCTCCAAGAATGCGATCGGGAAGCATGAATGTTTCTTGGAAAACAAGAGTTTCGTTACTCAGAACAGATAACACTTAGGCTCAACAAGAGGTCAAAAAGAAGAATGATGTCAAGTGGTGCAGACTGCACCTAATTAAGTGTAGCCCAGGCTTACTGGCTAGTCGGAATTCGACTAGGGAGCAAGTCAAACCAATCGCCAATAAGAAGATAGAAGAGAAGGGGTGCGCGATTGTGCACCTAATTAGGTGTAGCCCCCGACTTACTACTTAATTGAAACACAAATAAGTAGCAAGTCAGAAACTGAATTGCACAAGTGTAAAGATAATGTCAACGAAAACTTATCTTTATTGAATTGTCAATATGTGTACAACGGCCGTTAGGTATAGAACCAACGTAATTGCTCGATGTTCCACGAGTTATCCACGATAGTGCCGTCTTCTCGCCTCAGTCGGTAAGCCCCGGGCGTGCCACCGAGTCAATAATGTACGGACCTTCCTAGCGTGGGAGAGTTTATGGCCACTCGTCTGATTGATCCGAAGGACCAAATCACCAACCGAGAAGGCACGATCCCGCACATTACGACTATGGTAACGACGTAGCCCTTGGAGGTACTTTGCCGACCAAATGGTTGCAGCATCCCGAGCTTCCTCCAGTCGTTCGAGTTTGTCAACCCGACTGGCTTCTGACTCGTCCTCGTTGAACTTTTGAACTCGGGGCGACCCGAATTGTAGCTCCGTTGGGAGGACCGCCTCAGACCCATATGCAAGGAAGAAAGGTGACTGCCCCATTGCTCGACTAGGACTTGTGCGAAGCCCCAGAGTACGGTAGGCAATTTCTTCATCCATTTTGCTGCATATGTTTGAGCCGATCAAAGATGCGCGCCTTGACGCCTTGTAGAAGCATGCCATTCGCCGCTCAACTTGCCCATTGCTTCGAGGATGTGCCACCGAAGCAAAGCAAATCTTTATGCCCACATCTTCGCACCAGCTTTGAAACTCGTCACTTCTGAATTGAGAGTCGTTGTCCGTAATAATCCGAGAGGGCACACCAAACCGATTGACGATCTCCTGAAAGAACTCGGTGGCCTTGGTTGCCGTAATCTTGATCACGGGCTTAGCTTCAATCCATTTGGTGAATTTGTCTATGGCAACGAAGATGTGTTCGAAACCACCCAGGGCCTTCTTTAGAGGTCCAACTATGTCGAGCCCCCAGACGGCAAACGACCAGATGATAGGGATCGTCTGAAGTTCCTGAGCCGGCACATGAATCTGCCGAGCAAAGAACTAACAACCTTTGCATTTCCGGATGATCTCTTTTGTGTCCGAGACAGCAGTCGGCCAGTAAAACACCTAACGAAAGGCTTTTCCAACCAACGTAGCTAAAGCAGCATGATGGCCGCACATACCCGAGTGAATTTCACGCAACAGGGCGCGTCCTCTAACTCGGATATGCACTTTTGAAGTATGTCAGAGGCGCTTCGGCGGTACAAGATTCCTCCAAGTACCACGTATGCACGACTCCGACGTTCAATTTGTTCAGCAGCCCCACGATCATCAGGAAGCTTCTCTTCTTGCAAATACTCCAAATACGGTCGCATCCAATCCAAGTCGAGGGCGACCACTTCTGACTCGGGTAATGGTTGAACCGGTTGGGGTAGTTGCTCCTGTGGTGCGATGGAGGGGACGTGAAGCTCTTGCACAAAGATCCCAGTTAGGACTGCTGCCCGACTAGAACCCATGTTCGCAAACTCATCTTCCGCCTCGTTGTCTCGCCGCAGGATATGTATAAGCTTCAATCCATCAAACTTGTCTTCCAACTTTCTGACCTCCTGACAGTAGGCGGCCATATTGTCGTTGATGCAAGTCCAATCCTTCTGTACTTGGCTTACCACGAGTTGACAATCCCCGCGAACCACCAATCGCCGGAAGCCAAGCGATATGGCAATACGGAGCCCGTGGATGATTGCCTCGTACTCGGCTGCGTTGTTTGAAGCTGGAAAATGAATTTAGAGGACATACATGAGTCGTTCGCCTCCAGGTGATATGAGAACGATACCAGCCCCGCGCCCTGTCGCCGGAGAGAGCCATCAAAGTACATGTTCCAGTGCTCGGACTCTTCGACGACTAAGGGAGCTTGGATCTCTGTCCACTCGGCAACGAAGTTGGTGAGTGTTTGTGAGTTAATAGCGCTGCATGGCTTGAATGAGAGCTCGAAAGCCCTCGAAAGCCCTGAGTTCCACTGACCACTTTGCGATTTTTCCAATGGCTTCCCGATTATGAAGGATGTCTCCAATAGGGAAAGATGTGACCACCAAAGTTGGATGTTCTTGAAAGTAGTGCTTCCGCTTCCGAGAGGCGATCAGCACCACATACAAAAGCTTCTACACTTGCGGATAGCGTACCTTAGACTTGCCCAATACTTCGCTAACGAAGTAGATCAGACGTTGAGCCTTGTAGATGCGTCCTTGCTCTTCCCGTTCTACTACCACGCGGCACTCACTACATGTGTGGTATCCGCAATGTGTAGCAGAAGCGGCTCCTGCGGAATGGGAGATGCCAAGACAGGTGACGAAGTGAGGAACAATTTGAGATCCTCAAAAGCCTTCTATGCCTCAGGTGTCCAGATAAACTTGTCCTGCTACTTCTTCAATAGTTTAAAGAACGGTGACCCACGCTCGCAGAGCCGCAAGATGAATCGGACGAGTGCCACCATGCATCCGTTTAGACGTTGGACATCCCTTTGGCATGTTGGGGGAGCCATCTCCATGATAGCTCTGATTTTTTTCGGGTTAGCCTCAATCCCGCGGTGAGACACCACGAAACCGAGTAGCTTCCCCGAAGGGACCCCGAAGATGCACTTCTCCGGGTTCAACTTCATGTTGTATGCCGACAAGCTCTTGAATGTCTCTGATAGGTCAGTGACCAAGGTAGAGGTTACCCGAGATTTGAAGACAACATCATCGACGTATGCTTCCACATTACGGCTAAGCTGGTTGTGAAAGTATTGCTGAATGCAACGCTGATATGTTGCTCCAGCATTCTTCAACCCGAAGGGCATAGGGACATAGCAAAAAGCCCCAAACGGAGTGATGAACGAAGTCTTGATGCAATCTTCTTCCTTCAAGCTAATCTGGTGATAGCCTGAGTAGGCATCCAGAAAGCTTAAAAGCTCACAACCAGCAGTGGAATCAACCACCTGGTCGATGCGAGGTAGTCTGAATGGTTCCTTGGGGTACGCTTTATTTAAGTCAGTATAGTTGACACACATACACCAAGTACCATTCTTCTTTTGTACAAATACCGGATTTGCCAGCTAATCGGGGTGGAGTACCTCCCTTATGAAACCAGCTGCTAAAAGTTTGATGATCTCCGCCTTGATGGCTTTCTTCCAATCTTGTGCAAACCGACGTAGCCGTTGCTTAACCGGCTTGGCTTTGTCGTGTACATTCAAGGAGTGTTCGATCACCTCCCTCGGGACACCCAGCATGTCAGACGGTTTCCAAGCAAAGATGCCCCGACGTGCTCGGAGGAAGGTGACGAGCGCCTCTTCCTATTTCGGATCGAGCCCTGTCCCGATCAGAGCCGTTTTGGTTGAGTCAAACGGGTCGAGCGAAATCCGCTTAACATCTTCGTCAGGCTTGATGCCCGACTTAGATTGCTTCTTGTTTGGCACGTCGTCCTCGTCCCGAAGAGTGATAGCCACCTGCCGGATCTTGTCCAACTCGGCAGCCGCTTCAGCCGACTGGGCTACATCACAGTTTTCCTTATCGAGGAGATAAGAAAACTTGATGTCTCCACGGACTGTGATTACACCCTGCGGGCTCGGTATTTTCAAAGCCAGGTAAGTGTAATGTGGGATGACCATGAATTTGCCAAGCCCGGCCTTCCCAAGATTGCGTGATACGCAGTCTCAAAATCGGCCACCTCAATGCTGAGGTTTTCTATCCGGTAGTTGACACGAGTGCCCAAAGTGACCGGAAGAGAAATTCTCGCAATCGGCACAGAGGAAGTTCCCGGAATTATGCCATGAAATGGCGCATCGGTCTTCTAAAGCGCCGACCTTGGGATCTGCATCTCATCAAGCATCTTGGCGAAAAGGATATTCAACCCACTCCCGCTGTCGACTAAGACTTTGCGTAGTCGGACGTTCCGTACCACGGGATCCAGGATGAGTGGATATCTTCCTCGGCATGGGACGTGAATGGGATGATCCGAGTGATCAAACTTGATCGGGACTTCAGACCATCGAAGGTATTTGAGGGTCACCGGAACAGCTGCATTGCTTTCCGAGTAGTAAGTTTTTGCTTACGTTTGGACTCGTATGCATCCGATCCCCTAAATATGTAGTTGAGCTCGCGCTCGGTTTCTTGGTAAGCGTCACCCTAAAGAGGATCACGCTTATCATCTTGTTTGGCATCCTTTGGAGTGTCCTTGTTATGCTCCTGAGCGAACCTTTTTAAGACATTGCAATCTTTTGCTGCATACTTTCCATTCGGATGGAAAGGACACGATGCCTCCATTACTTTATTGTAATCGTTGGACCGAGGCGGCCTCTGCCGACCATGATCCGTGACTGCCACCAATTCTTCACCCTTCCGCTTCTTGTCCTTCTTGGAAGACGATTCGGGTTTGTATTTCTTGCCTTCGTATTTACTCGGGCGATCCTCTTGGCGCTCGGCGAGAGCGTTAGAGGCGGTGGCATACCGGTCCGACAGAGCGAACATCTCTTTGACAGTGGTCGGGGCTTCCGAGACATCTTTTTGATTAAGTCGGGGTCACGAACTCCCTTTTGGAAAGCCGCGATGACGACCGCTTCAGAAATCTCTCGGATTGTGTTTTTCTTCTTTGTGAAACGCCGAATGAAATACCTTAATGACTCATCTTTTCTCTGATGAATCTGATAAAGGTCCCATTGGGTCCCAGGCTTCTCGTAAGTGCCCTGGAAATTGGCAACGAATTGGTCGCAAAGTTCTCCCCAGGAACCGATTGAGTTCTCTGGTAGGCCTACAAGCCAACCCTGAACCGGAGGAGTCAACATGACGGGCAGATAATTTGCCATCACATCATAGCCTCCACCCGTGGCTTTGATTGCTAGAGAGTAAATCTGCAACCAAGCTTCTAGGTCCCGCTCCCCGTCAAATTTCACTATCCCCTTGGGCCAGTTGATCTGACGAAGTCGGGGTGTAAACGCTTTGATCCCATCAATCATTCCGTCCCCAGGGGGAGGAGACTGATGGGGAAGTATTTGGCGCGGCGGAGTGTGGCGCCGGTCTTCTCGGTGATGATTGCCATGACGCTCAGCAGGGCCGTCGCGACGATCGCTTCTGTTGTGGTTTCGACCAAAACCATCTCTATTGTCATCTTGGCGATGTCTCTCGTCTTCTTCTCGCTCCCTCCGCCAAGCTTCGATGTCGAGGCGAAGGTCGCGATTTGTGCTTTGGTTATCATCTTGCTCGTGAACTAGCGTGCACCAACTGCGCCGAGCGTTGCTCGTGGCAGTCTGGCTTCTGGCTGAGTCGGCCTGCTGATCCCGAGCACCCTGGACAGCCGCTGCCATCACCATGGCTTTAATCTGCTCCATGATCGGCGTTGCGGGGCTGTTTTTCCCGAGTAACAGACCAACGTTATCCAAGAGGGTCTTGGATGCAAGGATATTCTGTTGTGGCGTACGGAAGGCCGAGTGATCTCCCATACGGACTTGGAGTAATTCCTCCTGAACTTCACGCCCTCGACTGTGCAATCTATCACGCAGATCTTCTCCACCTCCACGGATATGGTCAGCTCCTACTTCATCTATTCGGCGCTAGGCCAACCCGGAAGGTTGTCCATTCACCACGTAAACGCCGCGAAAGTCAAGGAACATGTTGATACTTTCCTCCGACTCGGATCCCGAGTAAGAGAGGCTTAACTGATCCCGACTTGTTGGCTCATCAATGGGAATGATTATAACTCCCACTTCCCGTGATGAATTGTTTGGCGGAAGAAAACCGACTGAGATTCTGTAGAATAGATCCGCTGAAACCTAGCAGCCAAATTAGTTAATCCGAGCGGCATCCTGGTATCCACTCGAGAAATAGATCTGGTTAGATTTATCCCCGAGCCGGAACTCGGGAAGCTTGTCCTAGTAGGTGTCTATCGGGCTCTATCCCTTAGCCTAGACCGAAAAGGACGGCATGTTATCTCAGGGAAAACAGTGGCCGACTTTTTCAATCCAGATGGGATGTTGCACAATTGACAGGTTGCAGTTCCCGATCGGATCTGATGGCGATCCAGATCAGAAATAGCATTACCGTTTGTTTCTTGATCAGCGGAAGAAGCTGGCAGAAGCAACCGCTCGTAATCCCAACTGAAACCGAAGGGAATCCCTGCGGTGAGCCAGTCGGAATCGTTGTTGTCAGATTAGATCTCTCCCCAATCGGAATCCGAAAGAGGCAGCCTGAGGAGGCGCAGTTCGGCTGGAGTCGCGTAGGGCCTCCCCCGGTAGCACGTGGACTAAACGTCACTCGGTTCGCAAAGCCGGCGTTCCCCGAAGTCGTTGGCGAGGAAGCTGAGATCTTCGAAGACAAAACCTTGGCCGGGGGAGTAGGTGAAGACGAGTCCGCCGATTGAAGCCATCGAAATTGATGAAGCTGATCGTGATGCTAGCCCCTACCTGGCGCGCCAACTGTCGACGAATTATGTCGGCAATATATTTTATAGGGCTATGCGAAAGATCACAACTCGATGGTAGCACAGGGGATAGGATTTATACAGGTTCAGGCCCTTTGAGAGAGGTAATACCCTACTCATGTGCTCTTAGATTTGTATTATGAGGTGTCAATCACAATGAACAAGGGATGATCACAATGATCATAGGTTCTCGCCGAGATTGCACGAGATTGTTGTAGATCTAGCTATGAGCTTCAAGATGATGATTCGGCTCAGGATGATTATGATGATCGTGTTCTAAGGACCCCACCCCCCTTTATATAGTGTAAGGGGTAGGGTTATAGATTGGTTCCCTAATTAGTACGAGGGAAATATGGGATATGGCCGAGTCGGTTTCCCTTATCTCCGCGTATTCGGGTAGGAGTAGAATCTTTCTTCTTGTAGAACAAGTCAGGCTGCGCCGTCCACCAAGCCCGTCTTCTGGAAGATCCATGTGACTAGGCCCAAGGAGGTGGTGCATCCAATCGTCTGCCTTCAAATACCCAAGACCCATGTTGTCCACAATGACAAGGTACATGGAATCAAGATTCGTGAAGGGCGTTTACAACTTTCCTGGAACCCCAACATGATGGGGATGGCCTCAAAAAGAGGCAAGTCCGTAGAGGCGAAGGTGTGACCCGGGAGTCGAGAAGGGTCACTAGTGGTAGTTCTAGGGTTTATTTCTCATTTTCACCGTACTATCAGGAGGGGTCCTAAGTGTAGATGGTTATCGTCGGATCTTGAGCTCTTATGATGCACATTAGTCCTCTTATCTTTTTTCTAAGCCTTAGAGTGAGGTTAGGGGGAATGTGCTTGGAAACAAACGAGTTTGCACCCTGATTGATCCATTTGCAGTGAGTCCGATGGAGGTCTATCTGGAGTAGGGAAGAGCAATGCATCTCCTTTGTAGCCCATCGGACTATGTCCGGTTGCAACTGGACTAAGTCCGGTGAAGCACAGAAAGGTGCATTTGGGGGAACCGGGGCAGCGGATGGTGTCTACTGGCCACCAGACCCAGTAGCTAAATGGGCCACCGGACTGAGTCCAGTGGGCACCAGACTGAGTCTCGTGCATTCCAGAAAGGTGAGTGCATAGGAGGTCGGGGCATTAGACGGAGTGCTCTCTCCACCAGACTCATGTCCTATATAGCCACCTGATTAGGTCTGGTGGGATCCAGAGGCTAGCATTAATAGGGCCAGGGCAGTGGACAGCGTCCACTCACCACCGGACCATAGTGGTATACTGCCACTGAACTGAGTCGGGTGAAGCTGTAGTAGCTAGTTTCTTTGGGATTCCAAGTTCCAACGGCTAGTTTCCAGGCTTGGGACTATTTAAGAGGGTGGCTGGGCTCCTTTACTAAGGTTTTGAGCATTCATTGAGCTAGCCCAAGCCATTCAATAGCCTTGGATGAAGATAGCACTTTGTTCTTGAGTTCTTCATCCATTTTAGTGTGTCTCTAGTCCTAATTAGTGTGCATCTTGAGAAGCTCTTGATCCGGTGTGATCAAGACACTTGGGGCTTATTACTCTTGGAGCAAGAGCTCCTAGACGGTCTCCCGAAGGAGAGGTGACCGAGTGATCTTCCGACGAAATTGTGGAAGACCCCGACGGTTGTACAAGGTTCTTTGGAGTCCACCTTGCCGGAGAGGTGAAGGACTCCCCGAGTCGACAACCCAACTCGTGGTAGAGTACGGGAGGAGCTATACTTTTAGCAATAGTGCTCTAACGAGGAGTAGAGGGAGACCTCGAACCTTGGGAAAAAAATCCTTGAGTCTCCTTTTATTTCTCACATTTACTATTCCACTCTTATTTACATTGTTGTGTTGATTGTAGTTTAGGCTCTATCTCCTTCTAGCTTGATTATTAATATAGTGAGACTAATTCAACCTTACTTAGAAGAAATTTTAAAATTGCCTATTCACCCCCTCTAGGCCATCGATCCTATTTTACGTGGTATCAGAGCACTAGGTTTCTCTTATATTAGCTTAACCGCTAGAGAATGCCACATGAGGGGATTAGTGTTAGGAGAGCTTTGATCTTTGATGGCTCCAACTATAGCTATTGGAAGATACAAATGCAAACATACTTAGAGGCCATGAACTATGTGTCGACGAATTATGTCGGCAATATACTTTATGGGGCTATGCGTTTGACCGAAACCCGATGGTAACACAGGAGATAGATTTATACAGGTTTGGGCCCTCGAGGTGAGGTAATACCCTACTCCTGTGCTCGTGGATTGTATTATGGTGGATCTCAAGGATGAAGAGATATGCCGAACTAGGGGCCCCTGCCTCCCTTTATATAGTGGAGAGAGGTAGGGTTACAGATAAGTATCCTAGTCGGTTATGAAATCTGGGGATAAAGATAGGAAGTCTATCTCTATCCTTTCTTGCCGAGTACGTAAGCGTACCGGATTACAACTGTGCATTTCTTGTGATATAAGTCGGGTCTTCACGCGGGGCAGGTCCATCTTCTAGATGGTAGACGTGAACCTGCTCCGTGAGGTGGTCCGTCTAATTTCTCCGTGAGGGTACCTGGGGACCATGTTATCCACAATAGCCCCCGAGTGCTTTACAGCCGAGTTGATGCCTTCTCGGATGTGTGTCGACCGAGTCATACTTCAAGTCGAGTACTCCGATTGGAACCTTCTCTATGCCAAGTGCTCCATTGGCATGCAAGGAGACTGTGAAGGGCTCAAGAGAGCTTCGCAGGTTAAAATTTCCGAGTGACTCCCAGCCCAATTTCTTGGAGTCCTGGAAGTTGGCGCGATGGTTGACGTCGAGGCGTGAGTAGAATGTCGATGCAACCGCCCTCGCCGCAGGTGAGAAGTGGGCGTAATAAATCGGCGCCGCTGTCCTCGGCAATCTGCGAGAAGCCGTGTAGTAAGTCGTAGCGGTTATCCTCGGCCTTGATCTTGAGAAGCCGCAAGTTGGGGTGGCCGTCCTCGTCGTTACCGGGGCAGCCAGTCGGTGTGGCTGTCCTCGGCGCAGTGCGCGAGAAGCCGAGCCGTAGTTTGCGCTCGCGGCGTTGGAGTAGGCATGCAGCCGAGCCATATAATGCACTCGGTCTTTGGTGTAGCGTCGGCCGTCATCGGTTGGCGAGGCGTGAGCCATGCCGAGATTACGCTCGGGCGCTGGGCGTGAGCATGCAATGAGCCATAAAATGCACTCGAAGTGCCGGGCGAGGCGTAGCCGCACGAAGTTGGCGTAGGAGTGGAGCCATGCCGTAGATTGCGCTCGGGGCGCGTGTGTTGACTCGTAACTGTGCCATGGTCAATGCTTGTAGCGTAAACACTTTGTTCAACTCCTGTAACATATACATGTAAGATTTAGGCAGTATCTGAATATGAAAATATTTGGTCGGATATAAAATACAACTATCTTTATATGCGAAATGGCCATTTTTTATTTTTTTTACTTGATGATTTCCATTAGTCCGAGTGGTTTTTCTTCCTTTTGTTATGCACTCTACTCGACTAGTCTAGCCCCCGAGCGTAGAGAGTTGGCACATGGCTTTTTATCCCAGGCACGCGTTTGGGTGACGTAGAGTTCGCCGTGTTATGGGTTCAGAGCTTCACTACTCAAAATTATAGCGCACTCGGATTTCACTTAAATCACTAAGTAACAAAAAGCAAAAAATAACTTTGAAAAAAATGGGTGCACGCAAGTGCACACAATTATGTGTAGCCCCCGACTTACTACTTAGTTGGAATTCAACTAAGTAGCAAGTCAAGAAATAACACAAGTTTATATGTGAAAAGATTATGATGATGAAAAACTTAGCTGCTTTACTGACGATGATGTCGTCCTTGCTTTTGAGCTTTTAGCCTCCGAGCATATCACCTTGTAGGCTTGAAGCGCAGACGTGGGCTTGTAGCCGTGCCGAAGTTTGCACTCGAGGCGCTGGTGTTGGCGTGAAGCGATGCCGAGTTGACTTAGGCATGCAGCCGAGCCGTATGATGCACTCGGGGTGCTGGCCTAGACGTGCAGCCGTGCTAAAGGTTGCACTCGAGGCGCTGGCGTTGGCGTGAAGCCGTGCCGAGTTTGACGTAGGCATGCAATGAGCCGTATGATGCACTCGTGGTGTTGGCGAGACGCAACTGCATGCCAGGTTGCGCTTGGGGCGCCGGGCGTTGGCGTGAAGCCGCGCCGAGTTGACGAGACATGCAAACGAGCAGATGATGCACTTGGGGTGCCGGGCGAGACGCCCAAAGTGCCATAAAACCATCTCGATTATCCTGCATTGTACCGAGGAGACAATGAAAAACACGAGTAGTAGAGAAAAAACTGGATTGTAAAGCAATATGCATGATGTCCAATTATGTATTTCTATTATGTCAAATTGTCGTCATTTTATCTTTTCCGTATTGATTTACGCTTCTCCGAGTATGTTTAATTCCTTTTGTTAAGCACTCCATCTAGCTCATCAAGTCCCTTAGCGTTAAGAGTTGGCGCGGAGCTCTGTCTCCGGACACGCGTCAGGAAACCCAAATTTTGCATAGGAATTAGAGTTTCACTACTCAGAATGTGTGACACTTTGAAATTGGTAAAAGTCAATATGAAAAAGAATAAAAGAAACTCAAAAGAGATGGGTGCAAATAATACACCTAATTAGGTGTAGCCCCGACTTACTGCTTAGTTGGTTACCAACTAAGTAGTAAGTTAGCAGATAAATTATAATGATATAATTGAGTATAAAAATAGACAACTTAGCTGTTGATCGTCTCGTCCTCACGCCCGAGTGAACGAGCCCCCAGGCATGTCACTTTGTCAGCGCGGTTGTCCTCGGCGTCGTACACGAGAAGCCGGCGTAAGGAAGTCAGGGCGGCTGTCCTCGGCGTCGTGCACGAGAAGCCAGCCTAGGAAGTCGGCGTGGCTGTCCTCGGCGTCATGCGCGCGAAAAGCTAGCCTAAGGAAGTCGGCGCGGCTATCCTCGGCGCCATGCGCGCGAGAAGCTGGCCTAAAAAGTCGGCGCGGCTGTTCTCGGCGTCGTGCGCGAGAAGCCGACCTAAAAGGTCGGCGTGGCTGACCTCAGCGTCGCGCGCGAAAAGCAAGCCTAGGAAGTCGGCGCGGCTGTCCTCGGCATCGTGCACGCGAAGCTGACCTAGGAAGTCGGTGCGGCTGTCCTTGGCGTCGTGCGCGCGAGAAGCTGGCCAAAGGAAGTCGGCGCGGCTGTCGTCGGCGTCTTGCGCGAGAAGCCGGCCTAGGAAGTCGGCGCGGCTGTCCTCGGCGTCATGCGCGCGAGAAGCCGGCCTTGGGGAGTCGGCGCAGCTGTCCTCGGCGTCATGCGTGCGAGAAGCCGGCCTAGGAAGTCGGCACGGCTGCCCTCGGTGTCGTCTTGCGAAAGCTCGCTTAGGAAGTCGGCGCGATCGCTCTGTCGTCGTCTTGGCGCGCAAGAAGCTCGCGTAGGAAGTCGGCGCTGTTGTCCTCGGCAAAGGCTTGATCTTGAAGACGGCCTAGAAAGTCGGCGCGGCTGTCCTCGGCGTCGTGCGCGAGAAGCCTGCCTAGGAAGTCGGCACGGCTGTCCTCGGCGCAGTACGCGAGAAGCCGGCCTAGAAAGTCGGCGCGGCTATCCTCGGCGCAGTGCGCGAGAAGCCGACCTAGGACATCGGCGCGGCTGTCCTCGGCGGAGTGCGCGAGAAGCCGGCCTAGGAAGTCGGCGCGGCTGTCCTCGACGTCGTGCGCACGAGAAGCCGCCCTAGGAAGTCGGCGCGGCTGTCCTCGGCGTCGTGCGTGAGAAGCCGGCCTAGGACGTCGGCGCGGCTGTCATCGGCATCGTGTGCGCAAGAAGCCAGCCTAGGAAGTCGGCGCGGCTGTCCTCGGCGTCGTGCGCCAAAAGCCGTTTAGGACGCTCGGTCTGGCTGTCATCGGCGTCGTCTTGTGCTGCTTGCCTAGCTTAGAAGTCGGCGGTCACGCAATCGAAACCTCTTCTATCGTCATTATGGTGACGTCTCTCATCTTCTTCTCGCTCCCATCGCCGAGCTTCAATGTCTTGGTGAAAGTCGCGGTTTGTCGTTGTTGCTGGAGCAACGAGTGGGTGCGGCGGTAGTCGTTGTCATCGTCGCGGCAAGTCCGGGGGCGTAGGAGCTGCAAGTCGGCGTCACAGGGGACGCCAGTCGGGGCGTCGCAGGAGCCGCAAGTCGGGACGGCGTAGGAGCATCACCGTGATCTCCGGGATGAAATTCGCTTTGTCGTCGAGGTCCGCCATGCCCTTGCTGAGGTGCACCAAGGATCGCCGAGTTGTCGAGCGAAATTCGCGTCGAGCTCTATATTCGCGCGGGATTCACGTCAACTCCGCGCAATCTATCTTCAAATGGTCGCCACGGTCACATCCGAACTCGGTTTTCGACGATCTTGGACTCGTTGGAAAGATGACGAGATAAGCTTTCCAACGCATCCAAAACCACCCCGAAATTCATTCCGAGTCAATGGAAAAATGTGACGCAACTTCTATCCAGATTCTGAACGCGAATAGATCGCATCTTCTTCTTGCGTTCGCTTCGCGGTTGAAGTTATCTTCCGATTGGATCCGATCGGATTCTTCGACGGCAAGTTTGTCGAGGTTGTTGATGACAAAATCCAAGCCTCCAAAACAGAAAGCTTGGCCGAAGGTGAATCCGACGGCGCCGCCGCCGAGAGATGCCATCGAGTTTGATGAAGATGATCTTAGCGCTGGCCCCTACCTGGCGCGCCAACTGTCGATGAATTATGTCGGCAATATACTTTATGGGGCTATGCATAAGTCTGAAACCCAATGGTAACACAGGAGACAGATTTATACAGGTTCGGGCCCTCGAGGTGAGGTAATACCCTACTCCTGTTCTCGTGGATTGTATTATGGTGGATCTCAAGGATGAAGAGATATGCCGAACTAGGAGCCCCTGCCTCCTTTTATATAGTGGAGAGAGGTAGGGTTACAGATAAGTATCCTAGTCGGTTATGGAAACTGAGGATAGAGATAGGAAGTCTATCTCTATCCTTTCTTGCCGAGTACGTAAGCGTACCGGATTACAACTGTGTCTTTCTTGTGATACAAGTCGGGTCTTTATGCGGGGCAGACCCGTCTTCTAGATGGTAGGCGTGACCGCGCTCCGTAAGGTGGCTTGTCTAATTTCTCCATGAGGGTACCCGGGGACCTTGTTATCCACACTATGATGTGTGGATTGTCGTGCAAACCGGTTACCCGGTTCCGACAAATGAAATGGCTCTCACCGAACTTGAAATTAAACATCGACAACTCAATGCCTAAGCTAAGAATGTCATTTTCTTATGCTTGAGCATTGAGGTTTTTGATCGTGTGAGCAATCTCACTTCCGCTCACAAAATTTGGACCTCTATAAGAGAAATCCATGAGAGGACTTCAAATGTGAAGGAGGAAAGGATGTATGTATTAAAAAATTTTTAATTCTTTTAAAATGTTTTCTAATGAGGATGCAAATGTGATGTTCTCTAGGTTGAACCCAACTGTCAATGAGCTTAAAGGACTAGGGTCAACCATCACCGACATTTGCCGGAAGATGGTGTGGGTATTGCCATCGGAATACCAAAATTTAATGATCTACCTCACAAGTAGTGATGACCTTTGGAAGCTTAGTCCTACCTCTCTCCTTGGAAAGCTCACCGTCCATGAGCTCTTCCTTGGAAATGTTGAGGAAGGGTCATCAAAGAAGAAAAACATTGCTCTTAAGGCCAAAGAGAAGATTGAGTCAACCGATGATGAGAATGACAATGGTGATAGCGATGAAGAAGGTGATGAAGACGCCAAGGAGCTTACCTTGTTAATGAGGAAATCACAACGTCTACTCAAGAAGATGGGCTCCAAGGGCAAGTTCAACTCTAGCTCCAACTCAAAGAACCCCATGCACACCTCACTTGTTTTGAGTGCAACAAGAGAGGGCATATTGCAGCAAATTGCGATAAAAGGAAGCAAAAGCTCAAGGAGAAGGGAGAGGATGAGCAAAAAGATTCAAAGGGCAAGAAGAAGAAGCCCTCACTGCTAGAAAATCGTTAATCCATGATGAAACACAATTGTCACTGAAAACGGCCGATTCATCATTAAGTAGTTTCTATGACAACTTTATGACGGAACTGATTTCATCATGCTATCCGCGCCACATATGAAACGACATGATGAAACGGTAGTGTTCATCATAGAACAAATCATATCTATGACGAAATAATCTTCATCATGGAACATTTTTCATCGCGTCTCCATCCGACGTGTCATCCAAGTCATTGTCGTAGCCGTCAAGTGTGACGTGGCGCCACGTCATCACCAACCTGACGTAGCTTTATTTTGTGACGAAATATTACTCGTCACTTAATTGCGAATACGTGGCACCACGTCATCACCCAATGCTGATTCACTACCACATCATGATCCTTTTTTGTGATGAATTTTTGTCGTCACATATGTGATCACGAGCTTATTATGATGAATTTTTTCGTCATATATGTTCAGAAATTTGATGAATCTTTTTCGTTACAGATGTGATCGTAAGGTTTATTAGGATGAATCTTTTTCATCACAGATGTTCAGAAAATTTACTAAGCACACAAATTCAAAAACTTCAGAAACTGAGAACACAAGTTCAGAAACTGACTACACATTAGTATTACGTTCAGATACTGACCACACCTGATAGCTATAAGTTCAGAAATGGACCACAAGTTCGGCAACCAAAAATTACAAGTACACACTTGCTAATAGAAACTACAGATACTACTAGTGCACATAGTTCATCAACAGTTCACTTGTCTCCAGAAATCACAAAGCCAGTAATTGATCAATTACTGGAGTTAACCTAGGATAGACCCAAGAGGCATTGAAGGATCAGATAATCCGCATCTTGCTTCTTCTTGAATTTCACCAATAATTAGGTCTGTATGAAATATGAGCGTTGCTCCAGCGGTAGGCAGAAAGACAATAATCTAGATAAAGAAATCTATAGTAAAAATGGTCAGGCTAAAAAATTCAAATGATTTAATCAATTTGGCCATATACAGTACACACCAAGCACAAAAGTTTCCTATATGCATATGGAGCCATGGTCACATTCTTACATTGCTGAAAAAGAATTATATCACTGCCTCACATTATTGCTTTTTGCTCTGGAGCAACAACCTTCATTTTCTTTCAGTATGAAACAATGAAAGTCACAAATGGATCAACTTTGATTGAACAGATATTGTAAAAGTAATTATAAATTGTTATGATAGACCATCCTAGCAAATTATAAATATCAGAGAGCAACATGGAACTGCACAAATATCGCAACAATGAAGTTTGGATCCAATTTTAGCTAATGAAGCAACAAAGTTATGATTAGGAGGTTATCTAGCTAGGTTCATAGATCTTCCAACCTACTCTAGTGAATCAACGTGCCAGCAGGCTAAAGAAACAGAAGAATGCCTATGAGAAGTCAAAAGTGAATAAAATATGTTCTCCTGTTTCTCTACAATTTCAGCTTTGCAAGCAAGTGCACAAGTGCAGGAAATGGAGGTATGGCGATGCAGATCCAAAGTTGGGGAACAAGGTTATATGGGTGCATATCTTAGCATTTGCAGTATGGCAAAGTCATATAAGGTCATGAGTAATCCTAGACACCAGTACCTGCCAGTGTATATATTAGTCAATGAAATAATCTCAAATGCTAGAATAATTGCTCTACACTGGATGCATGTTCCAACAAAAGATTTTGAATTTCATAGGACATATTTAAATGAAATTGGTTCCATAAAACTGGGGCTAAAGGATATGCACATTCCATAAGATGAATTTACACTAAATAAATCAAGTGCAGTACTATCATCTCTACTAATATAAAAATGCCATCTTTCCTTAGGACAAATGTTCGATTCTTCTCATGATCAATTATTGCAATTTTTGTTTTTTCATTCAGATATATGTTGTTGACATTCATGATAAAATTTACAGGTCAGCATTTCTAGTATCACATCTAGCTTTTAAGTGGTTTACTTACCTCTGATTCAAACACAACAGCATCATGTGTCCCCTTGCTTTATGGATTGCACTTTTCCCTTCAGATTATCATGGTAGTTCAGTATCTCCAAGCCTTCAGTGCGCACTTCACTGAGGATATTTATGGCTTGGGTAAGCACAGAAGAAAAGTTGAATTCGCGAGTCACAACCATTGGAACAGGTACGTAGGTAGAAAATACGATTGAAAATGCTTAACATTTTTCACAGACCAGTCAGTTGCTCATGCCATGCTCTGGAATGAACCACTATTTGTCTTTAAAATACTCTACCGAAGGCTGAAATGCCCACATGAATGTATCTCTCCAGAAACATCGCCCTTTGCATTAATTGACGATATCAGCAACTCAGATAGTGCCTGTCTTGCAAGTGCTTCAGATTACTTATTTATCGATTCTTCTGTACCAAACTAAAAATGAACTCCAGGCGCATAATATCTTAATAAGAGGTGGGTAAGGCATTAGTTGATCCTTCTATATTGATAGAATCTTCGGAATGAGGAAACATATTAACACTAAATCACACAGCTACTATTCTCCAACACCTCCTTTACCAATTGAACATGTTTAGGGTGAAAAGAGAGAGAGAGAACCTGTCTTGGTCTCTTCTACCATGTGCTTTCAATTCACTGTACAACCTAATCTACAAAAATAAACATGACACATGGTCTAACTTCTACACCTAGTGAAAAATAATTTGTAGCATTTATGGCGTTTACACATGATATATCTCTGTAACAGCCCAGCTGTTAAATTGCGTATAGCTGTGCATATCATTAGCATGTTCATTTTTTTTAGGTTGGTTTAAAAAAATTTTTGCATTCAACCCCCATACTCTATTGTGGGAACATAAGGCTTTTAACTTTAAACCCTCTGGCCAAGCCACTAGAGTAGTGAGACCTAGCCCAACGGGTTTGTTCCCTAAATACCCGAGCTAGCTGTAGCTTGCCCGAGCAAGGTAGAGTCCACCCGAGCTCTATCAAGCAAGGTAGTGACTGTGCCGGACTTCACCGAGCTCTACCCGAGCTTGGTTGCTACCCATCCGAGTTGGTTATCACTCGTCCGAGCTAGAAGATATCCGGAGGAAGCTGCCCCAGCTATAGACGGTCGAACTGAGCAACAGAAGACCCGACCGGGCAAGGAGAAGCTCGAGTAAGCTCGTACCTATTCAAACAACCCAGCCACCACATCAATTCTTTATCCCTTTTGCCCTCCGGCAGTATCAGCCGAATCTTCCATCCACCGGCTGATTTCGGCGGTGCTGCAGATAGCCCCGACCCTCATCTTTTCATACCCGGAATCTTACCCGCAGCCTCTCTATTACAGGTGGGACCTGGATCCACTTGTCAATGGGAGAGTATACCTCTATTTAAACCCCTCTTCACCCTCTTCAACCAGCTCTCACCCTCATTCTTCCCACGTCCAAGTTCTGGACAACAGCAAAAACAGCAAGCTGTTCTTCATCTCCACCTCCACCATTTTCAAATCTCCACCCAAACCACCAAGAAACCATATATCGTTGGAAAGCTGAAATCGTTGGCTATCCATTCCACTCTATGGTAAGCACATGCACAAAGGTTTGCTATGGATTCCTCTTCCTTTTCTCTTTGCTGTTCAGTTTTGGGACAGCAAAGGCTGATTTTATTTTCTACCCATCTGTGCCCTCTTTCTTCAAATCCAGGCCAAGGAATAAGCAGGAGTAACATTTAAACTTCCTAGGCTTAAAGTACATCCAACTCCCTTGCACGTTCACAAGGATTTGGGTGAGTTCTTGCTGCCTTTCTTCATCTACTACACTGTTCTGGACAGCTGTGAGGTCCTTTGAAGTTTTCTCATCTCGCATGTCATTTTCACTCACATGCAAGCTTGGAGATGGCCAGGAAGAGTTCATGCACGAGCTAAGTAACGTCTAGGAGCATATCTATGCTTCTAGAGTTGAAGGGACCTCAAGGAACGAGCTAAAGAGTTGCTGAACCGAGTTCTGGACTGATTACCGTCCATCACTTCGATCTCCTCATCTTTGGGCTCTCTATTGTTAAGCAAGGCCTTCCTTACTAGGTGAGAACCCAGTACTCCCTCTCATTTCTGTTGTTCACCATTTAGCATTCATGGCTAAGCTGTTATTTGGTGGAAACCGAAGTATTAGAACCCCAGATCTGAAAACAGCATGTTTCAGCCTTTCTTTGAACAGCAGTCTAATAAATAAATTCTATAAAATCAACCGTAGCTCGGATGAAAAAGTGTTTTGCATGAAAATTATGCGCCAGAAAATTTTCAACAACTTTTCTGTTAAGCCCGAGCTTAGCTAACCTTGTTAGGACCTCCAAAGGTGGCTCGTACTAAGCAATATACAAGCTAAGTGACTTTCCCGAGCTAGAGCTAGTTGAGCCCGACCTTGGTCATGCCCTAGCCGACCAAGCTATGCCATATCCGACCTTGAAAACCCACTCTTGACCAAGGCAACATCCTTCCCGAGCTAGGAGGCTCACTTTCGAGCTACCTTGTTCAATCCCGAGCTTAGTCCTTACAGCCCCGAGCTAGTTTTGCACCCAAACATAAAATAGCTCGATCTCACTCATCCGAACTCAGATTTGGTGATTCTTTTTACAAAATTTGCTTTAGATCATGAACTTTCTGAATATCTAAAAATATTTATTGTTTCCTGCTGTTGAATAGTTTATTTTAATTTTATTTGATCCTCTTGCTACCGAACGATAGGAACCGACGTTCCGGAGGAGCCCGGACTTGATCCAGAAGTTCTCCTCGACGACTAGCAGCAACAAGGCACTATATACTCTCCTTTGAATCATGTTGATCCTATGATTTACAAATGCATGATTTTTAATTATGTTCTATAAGTTACTTGCATGCTACTTTAAAGTATATGTTAATTGGTGGGTAGAAATTAGTTATCTCCTATTTACTAGTCAGTACCATGATAGGTTTGACACCTTCTTCCTTGGTTGCCTAAGTGGGTACTATTATCTATGTTTGGGCTACGAAGGCTTAGCAATGCTTAGAGTTAATGAGGTAAAGCGATCGATGGAGTTATTCCGTTGGTCGTACGACTTCAATTGTGAATTATTTGCTATAAGATACTGGTAACAATGATGATGGATTACGTGTGAGCTCGGAGTCGGACTTGAACGGGTGATAGGGGAATGATGGGACGATGGATCCCGGACACGTAGCCTCGTTCAATTGAATTAAGGGCCGAACATGGTGCCAATCCTTTCAAGTTACTATACGTACGACCACACGTGTTTATGGGGACACTTGGCCAATTTTATGTGCATGCTCGCGCCATTGGGTACCATTGGGGCTATTGTTTATTTGCTGGTGTTTTGTGTGGGCGATAGTCGCGGATAGCGCTACTTCCGTGGGGGTCCGTGGATGTCCGGACAGAGGGCCATGGCCAACATCCACAGCAACGGTTAACTCCTTCGAACCACAACACGGCACGTGGGGTCGTAGGGTGACAGTTACCGGGTGACCCAATGGACTGGCATGTACATCTAAGAGGCTTCGGCATGGTTTGCTGTGTCGTGTGAGTAAAGTCGTACACCTCTGTAGAGTGTTAAAGCTGTTCGAACAGCGGCATCCAGGATTAAGGACGAAAACTTGTGAGACGAGACACTCATGTTAGCTCATGGTTCAGTTTTGGGTATTGGTTTTGGGTATGGTGAGGTAGCCGTGTATCTTTCCGAGCATTGGGTTGCTCGTGGTATATGGTCGGAGAGAGATCAAGAGCGGATAGAGCCCGAGCATGCCTTGATTATGGTCGGATACAGACCAAGGGCGGTTAGAGCCCCATGGATTGATGTTGATGGAATTTATGATGAGAAATTATGATGGTTATTACAAGTTATTACTTTTGAAATGTCTTTACTAAAATGCAATTTACAACCTACTTATGTCTATGTCTTGCAAATGCTCCTTATGTTGAAATTAGCCTTTATGCCCTCCTTTGCTAGCTCCATGCCACTCATGAATGAGGATATATATTACCTCCCTAGTGTGAGTACCTTCTGTACTCAACCAGATTGTTGCATTTTCAGGTGAAGGTGAACCCGCGCTTGAGTACTACTACCAAGCTGGGCAAGATGACGCTAGCGGGCAAGCGGAGTTCTAATTTCTAGTCGGTTGCCCATGGGATTAATGGGGCATACCACGCTAGCCTTTTGGTTTAAATATGATGAATCTTTCGCTGTTTTTGTTGAACAAACTTGTATTTCCACTGCAGTAACACTCTGGTTATGTTAAACTTATTGTTCGGACAGCAGTCCATGTTGCCCGGTTGGATGTAAATTATGCCCGAAGATGTATGTGTTGTGCTATTGACCATTGTGAGGATATGTGCGTGATGGTAGCTGATCTTGGGAGCCATCACCGGGCACATATCCGGGCACCCGGTTTGCATTCGTTTCAATGAAGGTCGTCCGTGTGTACCGCTGTATGCTCGGGTTGGGTGCTAACATGCTCGGCTTGCTGTTGAGCAGCTCGTATGTTATTTTCCAACCACATGGACAGCGAATGGGCAGTGACTTCATTAAGTCGAATGTGAATTTAAAAGGGGGCACCACAGGGTTGGTATCAGAGCACATGTGACTGTAGGTTAGAACTTACTATGGCCGCTAGCTAGCTAGAAAGTCTTGAGTCCAAATTATTTTAACCATCAAATATGTTTTGAAACATAAGATTGCTGAATTTTCTCCTCATCTATCTTATATTCATTCTTACCTTCATATTCATTTGGTTTCACAACCTGGAATTTTTCCTAACTCCTCTTCTCTTTCTAAAACGGTAGATGACTCGCAGATGACTTGTTTTGGCCACTCGTGCCGAGGGAGTTGATGGATATCCTTCTCTTCTTCGAGATCTCCTTTGGAATGCCAATTACACTTATGCCCCAGAGTATGCTGTCTACACCAACACTCAAGGACCAGGCATGGAGGACTACATTGCAATGGTCAACATCACCGCAAGGATCGTGGTGAGAAGCAGCCCATATCACTTTGAAACAAGGGGAACTACAATCGCCATGGCTATCCAAAAGTTGCCTGTATTGCCATGTCCTTTCTTCGTCGTGAGCACCAGGAGTTGGCTCGGGCGCCGTACACCTATTTTCCACAGCTGGACAACGACTCCCATAACAACTTCTTCGTTGAACCAGCAATGGACGGGGATCCGACCATCCATTCTTTGGCGGGCTTGGTTCGCACTATGGACCGAGCTCATCGCTGCTTTCTTCATGCGCTTTGGGCTACTCGTGCTTGCCTTGGCGCAGCACGTGAACAACTTCACCACCTTGCTCGGATCGGATTTGTGTCTTGGGATGCCTTAGGATCCCATGGCATATCACCTCGAGAGCTTGTTCCACCTCATTTCCAACTTCCTCGTGTTGATGGAGTGGAGCCACCAAGGACTTTCGTTCGCAACCATGAAAGTCTTTCTACTCTCTTGGGTCCTCCTCAGCGTCTCATCGATCCTCGAGACCCTGAAGATACCGGTTCACCAGGATATCACCTCCTTAGTGTGTTTCCCGACAGCTTTGATAGAGTTCTAGGCTATGTTAGAAATGATTTGTTAGTAGAACCATGGTCGGAGAGTGTGTTCTCTCCATTATGAACCTGTGTATTTGTATGGTGAACTTGGCTCTTCGTTCCAAGCGGCTACCACTAGCCTACGGGCTTTGTATTTGTGTAACCGTGTTGGAAAACTATCAATTTGCCTTAATGGGTCTTGTCTGCCCTATGGGCCTTTGGCTTTTATTGTGATCAAATTTGTGAACGCCTTGCTCGCTACATGTATGTAGGATCAGCGTTGGTTGCTTATTGTTCCATTCCATTCCTTCCTACCTTATCGGCTATCTATCATCCGAGTTGCTAACTTTTGTTCTGGTTTGGCAACAGGATGACAGGAGCCAACATTCGATCAAGCTCGCAGCATGGAGGTACTTCTTCATCCCAGAACCCTCCACCTGCTGGCTCTCAAGCTGAGGACAGCGCCCATGCTAATCCCGAGCATCCTCAACATCAATCGGAGAACTTACCACCACCACCCCCAACCATGGCTCAAGTTCTTGACCTTATCGAGCAAAATTGTCAAGATCAGACCCTCATTCTGCAGCAGATTGCTCGCAACACTGCTCCTGCTGCGGGCAATGCTCAAGGCGCTGGAGGAGCTGCGCATCGTGCAGCCGGAGGACTTGCTGAATTTCTTCGCACCCAACCGCCAACCTTCTCCCGTTCTGAGGATCCACTCAATGCGAATGACTGGCTTCGTATCATCGAGCGCAAGCTCACAGTTGCTCGCTGCTCCGAAGACGAGAAAGTTCTCTTCGCATCTCACCAACTGGAAGGTGCGGCTTGTGCGTGGTGGGACAGTTTCGTTGCCATGTAGCCCGCCGGACATGTTATCACTTGGGAAGAGTTCTGTACAGGTTTTCACGAAGCCCATGTCCCCACTGGTGTCAAGGCCATCAAGAGGCGTGAGTTCCTCGCATTAAAGCAAGGCCGCAAGTCCGTCATGGAGTACCTACACGAGTTCAATTATCTTGCTCGTTATGCCCCCGATGACGTCTCCAATGACGAATGCAAGCAAGATCGGTTCATGAACGGTCTCTCTGATGAACTGTAGCTAGAGCTTGTTGCAAATGACTTCCGGGACTTCCAACACATGGTCAATAAGGCCGTTGTGGTCGAAGAGAAGTGGAACAAGCTAGATGAATCACACAAGCGCAAGAGGGCAACACAGATTTCAGCAAACAGTAGCTCACCAGTGCAGCGTGCATGGCAGCCCCGACCTCAACTTCAAGCTCCACCTCCACAAAGGCCTCAGGCCCCTGTACCCCGACCACCTCAGCAGAGGTTTCCACTTACCCTGGGTGGGAATCAGCCAGGAGGCAATATCTAGGTCGCCCAGACACCACTTGTTTCACCTGCGGGCAGCCGGACACTTTGCAAACTGGTGCCCAAAAAGGAATCAAGGAACAGCCAACACAAGGCCACCTGTTGTGCCCGGACGTGCAGCACCACCTGAGAATCCTGCTCGGAAGCTTCCACAAGTGCAGCAGCGTGGTCGCATCAACCATGTTAAGACGGAGGAAGCCCAGGATCCACCGGACGTGGTTTTGGGTACGCTTTCTATCAACTCGTGCCCCACCATGGTTTTATTTGACTCTGGAGCATTTCATTCTTTTATCAAGGAAAAGTTTGCTGCATCTCATGGTTTTTCCATTGAAGCCATGAATACTTCCCTTTGCATTCATGCCCCGGGGTCGACATTTAGAGTTGACTGAGTTTGCCACGAAGCAAAAGTTGATATCTGCAGGGTAGAATTTTCGGCCAACCTTATGGTTATTGATACGGGGGACATCGATGTCATTTTGGGTATGGATTGGCTGTCCAAGCATCACGGACAAATCAACTGTGCCCAAAAATCTATCTTTCTTACCAACACCACCGGCGAACAAGTTGAGTTTTCTTCTAGATCCAAATCAACTCATCTCTATGCCTTGAGAGGTGATGTTTCCCCTAAGATTAGTGATGTACCTGTGGCTTGTGACTACCCGGATGTCTTTTCTAAAGAACTACCTGGGATGCCACCTGACCGAGAAGTAGAATTTGTTTGACCAAATGACCGGAGCCCGTGTATTCTCAAAAATAGTTTATGCCATATAGGAAACGGCCACAATATCAAAACAGCCATATAGGATGCCTCCCAACGAGTTAGCCGAACTGAAGAAGCAACTTATGGAGCTGCAAGAGAAAGGCTTCATTCGTCCGAGCTCCTCACCATGGGGATGCCCGGCGCTGTTCGTAAAGAAGAAGGATGATAGTTTAAGGATATGTGTGGATTATCGACCGCTGAATGAAGTCACAGTCAAGAATAAGTATCCCCTTCCAAGGATTGCTGATTTGTTTGACCAAATGACCGGAGCCCGTGTATTCTCAAAAATAGACCTGAGGTTGGGCTATCACCAAATCAAAATCAGAACAGAGGACATTCCAAAGACAGCATTCTCAACACGATATGGACTGTATGAGTATACCGTCATGTCCTTCGGCTTGACCAATGCACCGGCGTACTTCATGAATCTCATGAATTCAATCTTCATGGAGTTTCTTGACAAGTTTGTCGTCATCTTCATCGACGACATTCTCATCTATTCGAAGACCGAAGAAGAGCATGAAGAGCACGTTCGGCTTGTATTGGACAAACTTCGAGAGCACTGACTTTATGCCAAATTCAGTAAGTGTGAGTTTTGGCTAAAGGAAGTTGCCTTCCTAGGTCATATCTTATCCCAAGGTGGTGTGGTGTAGACCCGAGCAAGGTACAAGATGTGCTGAATTGGAAACAGCCCACCAATGTCACCGAAATCCAGAGTTTCCTTGGTCTTGTCGGCTACTACCGGCGATTTATTGAAAATTTCTCCAAGATTGCCCGACCATTGACCCAACACTTGAAAAAGGATAAGAAGTTTGAATGGCCACAAGAGTGTAAGGAAAGTTTCCAAACTTTGAAGAATTGCTTGACCACTGCTCCTGTCCTAGTCCTACCGGATATCCACAAGAGCTTCGACATCTACTGTGATGCATCTCACCATGGACTTGGTTGCGTTCCCATGCAAGATGGCAAAGTCGTGGCTTATGCATCAAGGCAATTAAGGCCCCATGAATTCAATTATCCCACCCATGATCTCAAGCTAGCAGCAGTTGTGCATGCTCTCAAAATTTGGCGACATTTCCTGCTCGGGAAACATTGCGAGGTCTACACCGACCATAAGAGCCTCAAGTACATCTTCACCCAATCGGATCTGAATGGTAGGCAAAGAAGATGGCTGGAGTTAGTTAAAGACTACGATATAGGTCTTCACTACCATCCAGGCAAGGCCAATGTGGTTGCCGATGTATTAAGCCAAAAATCACAATGCAATTGCATCTTAGCTGAGATAGAATCAGATGCTTTATGCACTGAATTTCAGGAGCTCGGTTTGAAAATGGTTCCACAAGGATTTGTTGCTACCATGTAGGTCAAACCGGACCTCATGGATCGGATTAAGAATGCCCAAAAGATGGACAAGGGCATGGCTCATATTCAAGCAAACATGAAGGCAGGCAAGGCTGATTGCTTTACCAAGGACGCAGAGGGTGTCCTGTGGTTTGGAAAACGCTTAGTGGTGCCTAACAACAAGAAGTTGAAGGCATCCATTCTTGATGAGGCTCACAATTCTTCTTTCTCGCTCCACCCCGGAGGTACCAAGAGTACCAAGATCTAAAGCAAAGATTTTGGTGGACTCGCATGAAGCGGGAAGTTACCCGGTATGTTGCGGAGTGTGACATATGTCAGCGTGTGAAGACCGACCATCTCAGGCCAGCGGGTACCCTCCAACCATTGCCCGTGCCTGAGTGGAAATGGGATGATGTCGGCATGGATTTCATAACCGGCTTACCCAAGACACCGAAGGGTTTCGATTCCATTTGGGTAACCGTTGACCAGTTAACCAAATCTGCCCATTTCCTCCCTGTCAAGGTTAATTACCATGTGAGTAATTTGACGGAGCTTTATCTATCCCGTATCGTGTCTCTCCACGGTGTTCCCAAGAGGATAGTTTCAGATCGAGGCTATCAATTCACTTCACATTTTTGGGAGTGCCTCCACCGAGCAATGGGAACCAAGCTTTCCTTTAGCACGGCATATCATCCTCAAACCCGTGGACAAACTGAAAGAGTCAACCAAATCCTTGAAGACATGCTCCGAGCATGCGTCCTCTCCTATGGCAAGAATTGGGACAAATGCTTACCCTTTGCTGAATTCTCCTACAACAATAGCTATCAATCTAGTCTTCAAATGTCTCCATTTCAAGCTCTCTATGGAAGAAAATGTAGGACTCCCCTCAACTGATCCGAATCTGGAGAAAGATCATTCTATGGTCCGGACGTAGTTGCTGAAGCTGAAGAACAAGTTCGGTTAATCCGAGATCGCTTACGGGTAGCGCAATCTCGCCAAAAGAGTTACGCCGATCATCACCGACGTGTGCTTACCTTTGAAGTCAACGATCATGTCTATCTTAAGGTTACCCCTTTGAAGGGCACCCATCGTTTCCAAGTCAAAGGAAAGCTAGCACCTTGCTATATTGGCCCTTTCCAAATCACAGCGAAGCGAGGGGCAGTGGCTTATGAACTTGATCTCCCTTCTTCACTACCCGACGTACATAATGTCTTTCACGTCTCTCAACTCAAGAAGTGCCTCCGAGTTCCAACTGAGGCAACCAAGTTAGAACATCTTGACCTTCAATCTAATCTATCTTATCGAGATCACCCGATTCGCATTCTTGATGAGAAAAAGCGTGTAACCAGAAGCAAGACCGTGAAGTTCCTGAAGGTGCAATGGAGTAACCATACTAAAGACGAAGCCACTTGGGAACAAGAACAACCTATCCTCACCTCTTTACGGAGACAACTGAATCTCGGGGACGAGATTCTTTTAAGGGGGGAAGGTCTGTAACAGCCCAGCTATTAAATTGCATATAGCTGTGCATATCATTAGCATGTTCATTTTTTTTAGGTTGGTTTACAAAATTTTTTGCATTCAACCACCATGCTCTATGGTGGGAACATAAGGCTTTTAACTTTAAACCCTCCGGCCAAGCCACTAGAGTAGTGAGACCTAGCCCGATGGGCTTGTTCCCTAAATGCCCGAGCTAGATGTAGCTTGCCCGAGCAAGAGTCCACCCGAGCTCTATCAAGCAAGGTAGTGACTGTGCTGGACTTCACCGAGCTCTACCCGAGCTTGGTTGCTACCCATTCGAGCTGGTTATCACTGGTCCGAGCTAGAAGATGTCCAAAGGAAGCTGCCCGAGCTATAGACGGTCGAACTAAGCAACAGAAAACCCGACCAGGCAATAAGAAGCTCGAGTAAGCTCGTACCTATTCAAATAACCCAGCCACCACATCTATTCTTTATCCTTTTTGCCCTCTGGCAGTATCAGCCGAATCTTCCATCCACCGGCTGACTTGGGCGGTGCAGCAGACAACCCCGACCCTCATCTTTTCTTACCCGGAATCTTACCCGCAGCCTCTCTATTATAGGTGGGACCTAGACCCACTTGTCAATGGGACAGTATACCTCTATTCACCCTCTTCAACCAGCTCTCACCCTCATTCTTCCCACGTCTAAGTTCTGGACAGCAGCAAGAACAGCAAGCTGTTCTTCATCTCCACCTCCACCATTTTCAAATCTCCACCCAAACCACCAAGAATCCATATAGGGTGTTATATATCGTTGGAAAGCTGAAATCGTTGGCTATCCATTCCACTCCATGGTAAGCACATGCACAAAGGTTTGCTATGGATTCCTCTTCCTTTTCTCTTTGCTGTTCGGTTTTGGGACAGCAAAGGCTGATTTCGTTTTCTACCCATCTATGCCCTCTTTCTTCAAATCCAGGACATGGAATAAGCAGGAGTAACATTTACACTTCCTAGGCTTCAAGTACATCCAACTCCCTTGCACGTTCATAAGGATTTTGGTGAGTTCTTGCTGCCTTTCTTCATCTACTTCACTGTTCTAGACAGCAGTGAGGTTCTTTGCAGTTTTCTCTGAACCGAGTTCTGAACAGATTACCGTCCATCACTTCGATCTCCTCATCATTGGGGTCTCTTTTGTTAAGCAAAACCTTCCTTGCTAGGTGAGAACCCAGTACTCCCTCTCATTTCTGCTCTTCACCATTAGCATTCATGGCTAAGCTGTTATTTGGTGGAAACCGAAGCATTAAAACCCCAGATCTGAAAACAGCCTGTTTCAGTCTTTCTTTGAACAGCAGTCTAATAAATAAATTCTATAAAATCAACCGTAGCTCGGATGAAAAAGTGTTCTACATGCAAATTATGCGCTAGAAAATTTCCTACAACTTTTGTGTTAAGCCCGAGCTTAGCCGACATTGTGAGGACCTCCAAAAGAGGCTCGTACTAAGCAATATATAAGCTAAGTGACTTTCCCGAGCTAGAGCTAGTTGAGCCCGACCTTGGTCATGCCCTAGCTGACCAATCTATGCCATATATGGCCTTCAAAACCCACTCTTGACCAAGGCAACATCCTTCCCGAGCTACGCGGCTCACTCCCGAGCTACGTTGTTCAATCCCGAGCTTAGTCCTTACAGCCCCGAGCTAGTTTTGCACCCAAACTTCAAATAGCTCGATCTCACTCATCCGAACTCGGATTTGGGTGATTCTTTTTGCAAACTTTGCTTTAGTTCATGAACTTTCTGAATATCTTAAAATATTTATTGTTTCCTGCTGTTGAATAGTTTAGTTTAATTTTATTTGATCCACTTGCTACCGAACGATAGGAATCGACGTTCCGGAGGAGCCCGGACTTGATCCAGAAGTTCTCCCCAATGACTAGCAGCAACAAGGCACTATATACTCTCCTTTGAATCATTTTGATCCTATGATTTACAAATGCATGATTTTTAATTATGTTCTATGAGTTGCTTGCATGCTACTTTAAAGTGTATATATTAATTGGTGGGTAGAAATTAGTTATCTCCTATTTAGTGGTCAGTACCATCATAGGTTTGACACCTTCTTCCTTGGTTGCCTAAGTGGGTACTATTATCTATGTTTGGTCTACGAAGGCTTAGCAATGCTTAGAGGCAACGAGGTAAAGTGATCAATGGAGTTATTCCGTTGGTCGTACGACTTCAATTGTGAATTATTTGCTATAAGATACTGGTAACAATGATGATGGATTACGTGTGAGCTCTGAGTTGGACTTGAACGGGTGATAGGGGAATGATGGGAGGATGGATCCTGCACACATAGCCCCGTTCGAGTGAATTAAGGACCGAACATGGTGCCAATCACACGTTTTTATGGGGACACTTGGCCAATTTCCTGTGCATGCTCGAGACGTTGGGTACCATTGGGGCTATTGTTTATTTGCTATTGTTTTGTGTGGGGGACAGTCGCGGATAGCGCTGCTTCCGTGGAGGTCCATGGATGTCCGGACAGAGGGCCATGTGCAACGTCCACAGCAATAGTTAACTTCTTCGAACCACAACATGGCACGTGGGGTCGTAGGGTGACAGTTACCGGGTGACCCAATGAACTGGCATGTACATCTAAGAGGCTTCAGCATGGCTTGTTGTGCCGTGTGGGTAAAGTCATACACCTCTGCAGAGTATTAAAACTGTTTGAACAGCCGCGTCCAGGGTTAAGGACAAAAACTTGTGAGGCGAGACACTGATGTTAGCTCATGGTTTAGTTTTGTGTATTGGTTTTAGGCATGGTGAGGTAGCCGTGTGTCTTTCCGAGCATGGGGTTGCTCGTGGTATATGGTCAGAGAGAGACCAAGGGCGGATAGAACCCGAGCATGTCTTGATTATGGTCGGATATAGACCAAGGGCGATTAGAGCCCCATGGATTGATGTTGATGGAATTTATCATGAGAAATTATGATGGTTACTACAAGTTATTACTTTTGAAATGTCTTTACTAAAATGCAATTTACAACCTATTTATGTCTATGTCTTGCAAATGCTCCTTATGCTGAAATTACCCTTTAAGCCCTCCTTTGCTCAATGCCACTCATGAATGAGGATATATATTACCTCCCTAGTGCGAGTACCTTTTGTACTCAACCAGATTGCTGAATTTTCAGATGAAGGTGAACCCACGCTTGAGTTCTAATTTCCAGTCGGTTGCCCATGGGATTAATGGGGGCATACCACGCTGGCCTTTTAGTTTAAATATGATGAATCTTCCGCATTTTTTGTTGAACAAACTTGTATTTCCGCTGCAGTAACACTTTGGTTATGTTAAACTTATTGTTCGGACAGCAGTCCATGTTGCCCGGTTGGATGTAAATTATGCCCGAAGATGTATGTGTTCTGCTACTCACCATTGTGAGGATATGTGCGTGATGGTAGCAGATCTTGGGAGCCATCACCGGACACATATTCAGGCACCCGGTTTGCATTCGTTTCAATGAAGGTCGCCCGTGTGTACCGCTGTATGCTCAGGTTGAGAGCTAACGTGCTCGGCTTGCTGTTGAGCAGCTCGTATGTTATTTTCCAACCACATGGACAGCGAATGGGCAGTGACTTCATTGAGTCGAATGTGAATTTAGAAGGGGGCGCCACAATCTCCAACGAAAAGAAGTGGCCATATACTGGCATCAACAATATTCTATGAGATTAATGGATTTGAATTTCAGATCGACATAAAGCAGAGTTTGATTGGAATAAATTGAACACTAGAGAACAGTTTGATAAAACTACAAGGGGCAGAAGAAAGGATTTGGATGCAAGGCAAATATGCGATCTACCAAGAAGGAGACATTACGTTAATACCTTTATGGAGAGCTCGATAGCTAGCATCTGCCTAGCGATGGGGATAGACCAACAAAACAAATGCGATATGACAGATCTACAAATTGACACATACTCCCATGAGATAAAAGCATTGTCTGAATATTATTATAAATCTAAACACAGTAAAAGAAAGTAGAAAAGCATCAATTACATTGAGATATTTACTGTTCCAAATTACTCCAAACCACTCATGTTGCACTTTAATCTATACCTCCTACTCCAACTTCAGCCAATGCTCTTACAGGTTTAAGCTAGCTTAATTTTATAAGATAATCTGCATCATATCATTTTGTATGTATAGTTGCTGCACGTATGCATTTCATCAAACATAAAGTGTGCACATACCAGATGGAGACAGAGAAGAGGCAAGGGCACTAATTGTGAAGATATATACAGCCATCAGGGTAGGAAAATTTCGGAGCAGCAGTAGCAATGAATGCAGAGGCCATGACTAATTAGATCAACTCACAACCATGTTGGCTGAGCGTGGAGCTTCCTATTCTTGCTCTTGACCTTAGAACTACCAATTTTACCACCAAAGAGAAGCCCATTCTTCTCCCCATGGCAGCGGATCGAGATCGAGTGCTGGCAACCAGAGTTGGAGACAGATCGAGGCCGGTTAGGGAGGACGGCCGGTGGTGATGGCGGGCTAGTCGCAACGGCGGGATCCAGACCAATGCCATCTTGGGACGCCGACGAGGAGAGGCATGGTTGTGGGGAGAGATGAGGAAGGCGTCCCGCTTCTCCGTGTCCCGCTTGGACGTAGGATTTGTGGAGGGGGAGGCGGCGATGGGAGGCGGCTGAACGGGAGGAGGCGATCCGGGGAAGAAGAGGAAACGGCGGCAGGGACTTGTGAGACTGTGAGAGAAAACTGGGAGCCGCTGGGAAAGGGGAAATAAAGGTAAAACCCTAAACCCTGGCCCACATGTCAGTGGCCAGTATTGGGAAGGCGGGAGTTTGAAAAATTTTAGGAAAAATTTAGCGTTTAGAAGCCACGTAGGACCAGTTTGACGCGTAGGACAAGTCGAAATTTCCTGACGCCATCTTGTTCGTCACAAATATGTTAGTACGAGTTATTAGGATGTCCTGAGGATCTATGACGAGTTTGTATGTTGTTCTATGACGTATTTTCAGACTTCGTCATAAATGCCTCAGGGCGAGCATTCCGTCACATCACCTTTATGACGAAGCTGCACTTTCCATCATAGATGTGAGCTGTTTCATGATGAAATTTTTAAACGTCACGAGCAAAATGTCATGGATTAGCGAATTTCTAGTAGTGACTAGTCTACCAATTAATATACTGTAATAATACATGTTTGTGAAAAAAAG
This sequence comes from Olyra latifolia, assembly GCA_036346145.1. Lineage (NCBI taxonomy): Eukaryota > Viridiplantae > Streptophyta > Magnoliopsida > Poales > Poaceae > Olyra > Olyra latifolia. The sequence goes on from CM070531.1 coordinate 20,358,938, forward strand.
GCATTAATATACCTAATAAAAATATCTTTGATGTTTATAAAAATCAGGTACATAAATGTCATTAAAAAAACTCTCGGAGATACTATCACTTTCGGTTCATTAATAACAAACCAGCATTGATGGGGGGCTGCAATGCTCTGGGTGCAGGCCGCTCACCCACTATCACTACTGGCCCTTACCATGAACCGGTAGTGATGCCAGGAATTTGTGCCGGTTCTAAAACCGGCAGTGATAACGATGGTTATCACTTCCGCTTATGGAGTGCCGGTTTAGAAACCGGCAGTGATGCCGGCTCCGAACCGGCACTAATGTGGTTATCTGTAGTAATGGTTGAGACCTAAGAATTGGTTTGTTGTCTATAGTGGATCTAGACGGGGAGGTCGTAGACCTTTTGAGTTGAGGCAGTGTGACATCCTAATAAAATCATTATGTTATTTAGTATTAAAATAATAACAAAATAAAATTAAAAGATTAAAACATAAAATAATAATAGAAACTATCGGTCCGGTGAAGAAGATGCACATATTGTTGGCCTAGTCATAGCGAATGAGAGCCTCCAAAAGAATTTTTACACTAAGGGCAGGTGAAAGCCGTTCTTTTTTTGAGATTCAACCACGGCACCCCAAAATGTGAACAACTTGACAACTATGTGTACCCCTAGCATGAATGAGAGTCATGGAATATGTGGGGATTTTTCACACACAATCCTGGTTGTCAAGTGTCCAAAGAAGAATCAATTCAAACCTTACTTTAAGAAAGGAGATCAAGCCAAATAACCAAAGTGACTTTCAGAAAAGCAAAAAGCAGATTTGTTCTCACTTGGAGGAGATGGATGGTGGCTTTCTGGTGCTCATCAAATTTTGGGAATTTTTCTCCCTATTTCTCAATGGGTCGTGCACAACTTTACCAAAAATCATCTCAAAACTCCATGTAGATAAATCATGAAAATTCAAACATCACAAGCTGCTTTCTGGAAAGCAAAAACAGAAACCCCAGAGTTTGTTTCCACTTGGAGCAGAGGGATGGTGGGTTTCTGGTGCTTCTCAATGTTTGGAAATTTTTCTTCCGATTAATCAATAAGTCATGAAGCACTCCACCAGAAATCTCCTCAAAACTCCTTTTGCAGAAAATATGAAAAATCAAAAACCACGAGCTGTCAAGAACATCGAGCAGAAAGTTTGGGGCTCGGTTTTCACCTCACTGCTCCCAAACGGTGCAAGAACAGGACTCCAAATTTTTATAGTGAATAGATATATGAGTCACGCACCTTCTCCAACAAGAATCACTCAAAAAGATTTTTCTAGATGTTTATAAAAATCAAACACTGCCTGCTGCGCGAAGAACAAGACAGGAACTTCAAGAACAGACTTGAGCCATCAAAGCATATAGAATAGAAAAGGAGGCACGGGAGTTTTTCAGGGATGGCTCAAGATCGAAACAAGAACACACACAAATCCCACAAGATCATTTCACTCTCACGGTATTTAAATGCTGAATTTAAATGCTGAAAGTAAGTGCAAAACGATATAAAAACGCTGATCTATTAGCTCATGAGCAGAACTACTGGTCGGGGACCGGAGACGCAGCTCCCACACTCACACAGGAGACGCAGCTCCTCAACTCACACCTATGTTGGCTGGCTACAAATGGCTCAAGGGACACCCTCCAAGTGAAGCCTTGGGGTCCTATTATAGCCCAAGCCACACATTTGTGGCCTACAGAGGCGGCGGAAACCCGAAAACACACTCCGGTCTCTCTCGCACGAATCTGAAGCATTGCCAACCACCTCCAGCGGCTCCGATGCTCCCAAGACTTGACGAGGTCGTGCCTGGCGGCGTCCGGTGCCAGGCGCCGAAAAACCTCCACCGCAGACTCGCGCGGTCCTCCGACCCAGGCCGCTAGCCCTTTGGCGGTTCTTTCGTGGGGCCAAGCTGCATTGAGACCATCACTGCGTACCACGAGAACAACACGAACACAAGAAACAAACCGATCTCCGATCGGGGTTCTGATTCATCGAGCAGTGAAAGCGATATGAGCCTGACGAAATCGGTGGCCGGACGACTGTCCGTGATCTAGGAAGCGATTCGACACAGGGAACCAGAGGTTCCGTGGACCGTTAAGCATAGCGTCTAAGTGCAAGCTCAAGCTGCGGGGGTTCAAAACTTCGCAAGAATCAAATTTGTAACATGCCAAATCAAAAGTGGATTTGAATTTTGAATTTAAGCGAAAACCACCACATGCTCATCACTCATGACTTCACAATCTCCCCTTGATGAGCATGTTGACAAAATTTCCCAAAATTGGCCATGAAAGCGAAGTTTTGATTTCAAACTCAATTTTCAGTTTTGAAACTCCCCTAAAATCATGATTCTCCCCTTTTTGTCAAATGGTCGACAAGACACCAATCATGAACCCGAACAATGCATATGCAAAAGAAATGAAGAAAACCTAACCAAGGGCTTTGCCAATTAGCCAAATGGTCACCAAAGTTGAATATCGAGGTTCAAATGAAGTTTGAGGTTCACAAGGTGACAAGGCAGACAAAGGTACTAAGGCATGAAAGGAGCAAAACAAAACATTTTTGTTGATTCAAGTCATGTGCACATTGGCAATGAATAGGCGTTTCAAAATCAAAATGGGTGCACAAACTTGAGAAACATCAAGACAAAAGAAAAACAAGGTTGCCAAATCGAGAATGACCAAGACCAAAATGTGTCCAAGAGTGCCCAAACTGAATTTTATTTTTGGCCTTAATCTCTCCTTTTCCTTTTTGTTTTGTTTTTGTTTTTTTTTTTTTTTGTTTTGTTTTGGAGAGGCCTTCTTGACTTTATTTGCACCTATTAACATGGTGAATGATTGCTAGTAGAGCACAACCCAAGGGTAACTTGGAACCGACCCCCTAGGTCACCCACAAATTCTACCAAATGCAAACCTCAGGGATTGAAACCCATGTTTGGTTGCTTTATTTTAAGCAAGGGCAAATGGACTCCACTAAAGAAGTGGTCATGATCGAGAAGAAGGCAACTCGAGTTTCAAAATCTCGGCGGAGATCAAGAAAAATGTACCGACATTTTGACAATGAAAAGCCCAACCATGAAAACATGCAAATGTCAAGTTTTGCAATGATTTTCTCAAAGATTTTAAGCTCCTTCTACCCTTTTCTCAAACTCGTGTCAAATCAAACAAGTTTGCACATAAACTCAAATGGTACATCAAAACTCAACATCGATGAGACCAACAAGCCTAATAGGCAAAGCACTTGCAAAGAAAAACAAAAACTAGATGCAAATGCAATGCTTCAAACCTCCCCTCAAAATAAGAACCGAGGCAAAAGCGCATAGAGGAAGGAAAGAAGCGAAAAATCGGTTTGCTATAGAGCAGGGGAAGAAAACAGCGAGACACTCTAGCACAAGGCACACTCCTAGCTACGAGAAGATAGGGAAGCAAGCCTAAACTCGACTACTAGAGAGAACAAACACAAACCTGTCTACCGGTATCCTCCACATACAGGTCAACCAATAAGTCTATGTGAGACTCTCTAACTAGAAGCGAGAGGACATTGCTAATCACGCATGATAGCGACCTAAGAGATAAGAGGTGCCAAAGAAAGTCTTTGTGATTCTAGCATGTTCTAAAACAAACCAACACAGACAAAAGCAGAAAGAATATATACAATATAGTACAAGATCAAGCTCCCCTCACGATACCCCGGCACTAACCAAGCCAAGCTCTCCCGGAGAGTGGCAAACCTAGGACCATCTAAGGGCTTGGTGAGAATATCTGCAAGTTGATGATCACCTTCTACAAAACCTAGCCCTATATCCCTTTCTCTACATGGTCTCTAAGGAAGTGGTACTGATATCTATGTGTTTGGTCTGGAATCTTTGGTGGGTTTTTGGCAATGTTGATGGCGAGTATTATCACACAGAGTGGGGCGCTACCAACCTCTAACCCATAGTCCCGAAGCATTTGTCTTAACCAAAGCACTTGGCTGCAACAAGCGGCTGCGACTCGTGCTCGGCCTCGGTGTGGTGAGCTACTGCAGTGCCTTCCTAGAAGACCAAGAGACAAGTGAAGTGCCTAGGCGGCAAGTGCACGAAGTGCTCTTCCTATCTATCCTCTGACCCGACAAAGTCTGCATCGAGAATAGGCTCTAAGAGATAGACAAGAAGCGAAGAAAACCAGATTCCTATCTCGGGGTGGCCACTAGGTAGCGGAGGATCCGCTTGACGACTGAAGGTGAGAAATCTAGGGAAGCTGAAAGCAAGCGCCTGAGACACACGGCAAAGTGTATGTCGGCGAGAAGAGGTAAAATACAGCAGTGCTCCTATCATGCTCCTATAGAGCTTGATCTCTGAGCTCGACATCTAAGTCGGGCTCAAGCACGAAGTGGTTGCCATGGGAGTGGAAATAGGCTTACTATCGGCCATGGCAAACCGCTTGAGCGGTCTCTAGTGTACTTGGATTTGGTGAAGAAAGATCCTGAGGGTGCAGCTTGATTTGAAAACCAAGAAAAATTCAGTTCACCCATCATGCTCATCTCAAATTGAGCTCATGGCGGAAGCAAATTCGAGACCAAAGAATCGAAGACCCACCAAAGATAATGTCATCAACATAAATCTGCACAAGGAGAAAATCGGATGACTTGCGTTTGATAAGCAGGTCTTATCAACGCTGCCCATTGAAAAACCATTTCCAATCGGATAACTCTTGAGTCGTTCGTACCAAGCTCGAGGGGCTGCTTGAGCCCATATAAAGCCTTCGAGCTTGTATCGTGATCGGAAACTCAACACAAACAAAGCCGGGAGGTTGCCGAACAAAAACTTCTTCCTCAATGAAACCGTTCAAGAAAGCACTTGAACATCCATTTGAAAAATCTTGAAGCGGTGTGAAGCCATAAAAGCAAGGAAGATCCGAATGGAATCATGTCGAACAGCAGGACATAGGTCTCATCAAAGTCAATCCCATCGACTGAGTGAAACCTTGTGCCACCAACCTAGCCTTATTTCTCACAACTACCCCATCCTCACTCTGCTTATTTTTAAACACCCATTTAGTACCTATGATATTGGCCTTTCTTTGGGCATTCCACTAAATCCCAAACCTTGTTTCTCTCAAAATTCTCTAACTCTTCGTGCATGGCATTGACCCAATCAGAGTCGCCAAGAGCTGAGCTATGTCCTTAGGCTCGAGAGAAAGAAACGAAGGCGAGAGAGAGAGGGGCTGGTGTGCTCTAGACCTAGTCACACAGCTCACCTATAGGTCCTATAATCGATCGGGAGGGTGACTAGCTGAGCGTGCCTAGGTGCACCGGGTGGCCTCTACCTCATGTGAAGGCGAGGCGGGATCGAGCCACCAAGGGAGGACTCTGAGGGGACACCTCGGAAGAAGAAGTCCTAACAGGAGTGGGCTCTGAGGAGGTGGAGGTGCGGAGGCTCGGGAGGATCGAGCGGTGGAGTCGACTATGGCTTCTACTGTGGAGGAGGTTAGTCATCGGGGACCGACGGCGATCATCCCGACTCACCTTCTCCTCTCGAAGATAGGCTCAAAGGAAAGATCGGTGGGAGATGTCGGCCTAGAACCTGGTCTAGCCTCGTCAAAGTGACCTCACAAGACTCCACAACCCTCCGTCTAGTTATGTCCCAAACCACAGTAGATCCTAGAGGACTTAGTGTACCCCAAGAAAAGACCATCGGAAGAGCGAGACTCGAACTTGTCCAAGTGCAGATTTTAAAATGAAGCACTTGCAACCAAAGATTGAAAGTGTGAAACATTGGGCTTGCGCCCATATCGAAGCTTCGTCTGAGGTCTTGTGCAACAGCGCGGAGAAACACTCTGTTGGAAACATAGCAAGCGGCGAGAGACAGCCTCGGCCAGAAGTGTCGCGGGGTGGAGTACTCATCGGCATTGTCTGGCCATTTCAACGGGGTTCTATTCTTTCTCTCTACCACCCGTTCTGTTTGGGCTGCATGAGGCGAAGAAAATTGATGCTCAACTCGAGAAAGTGTGCAAAAAGATTGAAAGAAGTATTCTTGAATTGGTGCCATTATCGAGCGAATGGCCCGAAGTGCACTGAAACTCAAGCGCAAGCCTCCTTGAGAGGTTTACGAGCAGCTCAAATGTCTCCTCCTTTGAGGCCATGAAGAAGACCGGGAGTAGCGAGAAAAATCGTCAACAATAACAAGCACGTACCACTTCCCTGGCCAGTACTTTCGAGTTGGACCAACGGTATCCATATGCAAGAGCTGTCACGGTGCATCGATCATTACGCATGAGGCGCGTGGATGGGAAGCGGCAACCATCTTGCCATGACGGCAAGGAGCACAAACCAAATCCTCGGCAAGAAAGCTTGGGCAAACCGGAAAGCAAGTCTGAAGAAGCCGACACGCACAAGGTGATCAAAACCAATATGTCCAAGGCGCTGTGCCAAAAGCGAATATCCCGAGAATCGAAGCAAGTAAGCGGTGAGGAGCACCAAGCGAAGAAGTAGGAAAATCAGCTCGGAAAACTTCGGTGAAAGCGGAGATCCATAAACCAACTCGCCGGAGGACTCGGGACACAAGAACCGGGCGCCCTAAACCTAACCTCGTAGCCACGATCAACAAGGCTGCGACCGAAAAGCGATTATCTGCGACTTGCGACAAGAGCTCGTCTGAAGTCTGGCGAGGGCTAACTGGGGTGAACCGCGAGCTAGGACCGCGGCCCGACGAAGCGTCCCGAAGGTGATCTGCTCACCGTCGGGATCTGAGGCTAGGGAGGCAAACCATCGTGACTCACCGGTCATGTGGCGACAACAACCGAGTCAACGATCCAAATGCCCTTCCTCCCACCCCACGAACTGAGTCAAGTAAAAGAAAGCGGGACTCGGCTGAGGACACACTAGTGCAGACCTAGGTACCCAAAAGCGAGTCACACCCCGTAAGCACCCTCTGACTCTCTGGGAATGAAACACAGGGAACTCTGTGGGACCTCGTCCGAAAAACCTTGGGCTGTCCCAAGTCAAGAGAACCACTCCTCTGGTCGGCCCATCGACCTTTGGGAGAAACTCACGCCCATGGTGTCTGCCTCCACGAGAGAAAGAAGGTACACCACGAGGGCGGCGGAACTCACGCAACCCTAGCTTTGTCGAACCCGCTCGAGGAGCGACACTCTTGAAACCTAGCCTGGTCTGCAGGGACTGAAAACTCCTGCCTGGGGCGCGTGCGGTGTGTGCTCTAGGTGGTGCTTGCCTCTCCCTAGAGTGACCTGTGGAAACCCAACAGTGGTAACAAGTCTCGGCTCGGTGACCAAACTGTGGCGATAAAACAGTGAACCTAGCCTTGGGCTTTTGTTTAGGCTTGGCTTTGGTTTTGGCTTTGGGCGTGGGCGAAGGCTGCGGGAGAGTCTTGAACCGTGGCTGCTAGGGTGCTCTGCCCTTTCGGTGATGGTGCTCTGAGAGAAGCAACCACAGTCGAGAGCAACACAGAGACCTGCAGACCTAAAAGCGGTCTTGGTAGGAACCCTGGAGAAAGCAGCAGGCTGCTCACTTGCTCTCATTGTGTGACAACTCTGGAAGGGTGGCGCTTGATGTGATCAAGCCAGTCAAACCCAAGACCTCTACCTGTGATATCTTGGGTGATCCAAGATCAAGTTCAACTTCTTCTTGCCCCCACGAACTTCTCAAGAGTGCTTATCGGTATTCACACTCGATGTAGGCGGGGCAAAACTCACCTGAGGAAGAGAGGACTCGGGAGACTTATCTGGACACCCACGGTCCTTACCCTTCAACCTCTGAACCTTATCACTCAAGATAGTGATCTCATTTTGAAAAGCCTTGCGGAGAGACACTCGAGTTTTGCACGAAATAAGGCGAGGCTGGAACCTAAGACTCATGTCCTCTAGCGCTCTACCCATATGTTCATCCAACCCATCACAGGCGCAAGCAGGAGCTATCGGCTAGGGAACTCAAATCAGCAATTTTACTCTTGAGTTTTAGGTTCTCTAGCCTCAAGGACAAGCACTCATCACAAGCAGGCGGACACAAAGAATCATCATCGAGCTAGTTGGGTCCTTAGGTGAAACATGATCTCTACAGTCCTCAACTAGGCCGACATGGTCCTTAGGTGTGTCAAGTGTGTGGCGAAGGATCGGGGCAGGCAACAAGCTCGTGAAAGCAATGAAGAAAGTAAAGCACTCTGAGTCTCCTCTAACTCGTCAAGCACACTAAGATGTTTGTCCTTAAGCTCTTCAAGCTCCTTGTTCACACTAGCATGAGTGGTCCTTAGCTTATCCAAATCGAGAGGGCCTCATCACAGACCCTCCAAGTCTCGGTGTCGGCACAAGCATCATTACTAGGCGCAGACCCTAGCATTTCTAGTTCAGGTGAGAGGTGTGCTACTTCTAACAGGTCCTTAACCCTACGGTTGGATTGAGCAAGAAAGCGCCTAATTTGAAAATCGGCATTCAGGTCATCGAAGTTCTCAAAGCAAGGTACCTCGAGTCGGTGTCGGCGTCGGAAGAGTCGGAGGTGGCGGCCATGAAGCACATGCGGCGTAGCCGTCGTCGTCGGCGTCGTCGTCGAGCGTCCTCGCCGTCGTCGCTGGCCTCCTCCTCCTCGTCAGCATAAAATTTGAGTCCAAGGCGGCAAGCACCTTGCGGAACGACTTGCGCCCCTACGGAAGGAGGGCTTCGGCGCCGGGAGGAAAGCAGCCTCCGACTTCTTGATGCGGCTTGGTGATGGTAGTGGCGGGCTTCTTGGGTGCCTCCTCTCGCCCTTGTTCCTCAGTTGGGACACTCGGCGCGCATGTGGTTGACACCACCACACTCGAAGCATCTCACGGTGCTCCTCCTCCTCTCACTCACTCTCTGAAAGCTCTCGAAAATTTCTTGGAGAGGAGGGCAAGACTCTCTTCAGCACGAGTCCGGATGCTTTCGTCGAAAAGTTCGAGCAAACAAGTTAAAGACACCACCCAAGTCTATGGAGGAAGTAGGCGGGTGTGTCACAAAGCGATAGAGTCTGGAGTCATCTGAGCTGAAAGATGCTCCTCCTCATGGGACTTCAAGTTTGAAAACAAGCCATCAAAAGTAAGTTTGGTAAGGTCGGCGGCTTCACGATAGCCACGACTTTGACCCCCAAATCTTCATGTCAAGCGCTTGAAAGCAAGTGGCGAGCATTGTCGGCTCCTTCATAGTTGATGCCAGCAGACATAAGCGCTCAAGATTTTAGTGAACCGGCTGAAGCAGCAGTTCAGCGATTCACCGACTTCGGCGAAGCGGTTGTATTCCGCTTGTCTTTGGTCTGGCGGACGGTCTGAATTTTGTTGTCCCTCATGGAAACTTTGGAGGGTAGTCCGGACCTCATGAGCCGACTCGAGATGACCAACTCGGTCGTACTCATTCCGCCCAAAGCCTTGGAGCAGAATGTTCGAGCTTTAACATTCTGCTCGTACTCCTTCTCATTTTCGGGGTAACCTCATCTTCCTTTGGCACCTTGTATGGATATTTCACCTTCCTCCATACACCAAGTCCTTGTGCCATGAGGTATGGACCCATCCGCATTTTCCAAAAGGAGAAGTCGAACCATTGAACACTTGGCGGTTTGTTTGAGTATTTCTCTTCAGCCATGGTGAGGGCAAAAGGAAAGGTTCAACAGATCCGCAAGAATCATGAAGAACGCAACACAGCTCGATACCCTTTGTGAAACTAACCACGGCGAGCAGAGGGGGTGAATGAGAGCCTCGAATTTTTCTTGCCGTTCTTTTTGAATTCACGGCACCCCAAAATATGAACAACTTGACAACTATGTGTACCCCTAGCATGAATGAGAGTCATGGAATATGTGGGGATTTTTCACACACAATCCTGGTTGTCAAGTGTCCAAAAGAGAAGAATCAATTCAAACCTTACTTTAAGAAAGGAGATCAAGCCAAATAACCAAAGTGACTTTCAGAAAAGGAAAAAGCAGATTTGTTCTCACTTGGAGGAGATGGATGGTGGCTTTCTGGTGCTCATCAAATTTTGGGAATTTTTCTCCCTATTTCTCAATGGGTCGTGCACAACTTTACCAAAAATCATCTCAAAACTCCATGTAGATAAATCATGAAAATTCAAACATCACAAGCTGCTTTCTGGAAAGCAAAAACAGAAACCCCAGAGTTTGTTTCCACTTGGAGCAGAGGGATGGTGGGTTTCTGGTGCTTCTCAATGTTTGGAAATTTTTCTTCCGATTAATCAATAAGTCATGAAGCACTCCACCAGAAATCTCCTCAAAACTCCTTTTGCAGAAAATATGAAAAATCAAAAACCACGAGCTGTCAAGAACATCGAGCAGAAAGTTTGGGGCTCGGTTTTCACCTCACTACTCCCAAACGGTGCAAGAACAGGACTCCAAATTTTTATAGTGAGTAGATATATGAGTCACGCACCTTCTCCAACAAGAATCACTCAAAAAAGATTTTTCTAGATTTTTATAAAAATCAAACACTGCCTGCTGCGCGAAGAACAAGACAGGAACTTCAAGAACAGACTTGAGCCATCAAAGCATATAGAATAGAAAAGGAGGCACGGGAGTTTTTCAGGGATGGCTCAAGATCGAAACAAGAACACACACAAATCCCACAAGATCATTTCACTCTCACGGTATTTAAATGCTGAATTTAAATGCTGAAAGTAAGTGCAAAACGATATAAAAGCGCTGATCTATTAGCTCATGAGCAGAACTACAGATCGGGGACCGGGAGGCGCAGCTCCCACACTCACACAGGAGACGCAGCTCCTCAACTCACACCTATGTTGGCTGGCTACAAATGGCTCAAGGGACACCCTCCAAGTGAAGCCTTGGGGTCCTATTATAGCCCAAGCCACACATTTGTGAAAACACTACTGGCGGCGGCGGAAACCCGAAAACACACTCCGGTCTCTCTCGCACGAATCTGAAGCATTGCCAACCACCTCCAGCGGCTCCGATGCTCCCAAGACTTGGCGAGGTCGTGCCTGGCGGCGTCCGGTGCCGGGCTCCCGAAAAACCTCCACCGCAGACTCACGCGGTCCTCCGACCCGCCGCTAGCCCACTGGCGGTTCTTTCGTGGGGCCAAGCTGCATTGAGACCATCACTGCGTACCAGAACAACACGAACACAAGAAACAAACCGATCTCCGTCGGGGTTCTGATTCATCGAGCAGTGAAAACAAAGATGCCGAGCCTGACGAAATCGGTGGCCGGACGCCGTCCGTGATCTAGGAAGCGATTCGGCACTGGGAACCAGAGGTTCCGTGGACCGTTAAGCATAGCGTCTAAGTGCAAGCTCAAGCTGCGGGGTTCAAAACTTCAAGAATCAAATTTGTAACATGCCAAATCAAAAGTGGATTTGAATTTTGAATTTAAACGAAAACCACCACATGCTCATCACTCATGACTTCACAGAGGGCTTGTGGGGAACGTGTACACACTCTACAGAGTTAGAACTATCATGGTTGTTGTGCCCGCGTTATGGGCGAGGGAAAGGAGTTTGACACAAGGTAGTCCCATGTGTTCCAATTAATTAACTTGATGGTGTAGTATAGGCAGGGAGTGCCTCATTTGAGTTGGTCAGCTGCTTCTATGGCTACGCTCATCGTTTGTTGAGTCGGATAGCCTCCCTTTGGCTAAGCTCGTGTGTTGGAAGATGTTCAATGTGTCAAAAATAAATAAATAAGTAGATAGGTGTTGTTTTAGCAAAATAACCAGATCCATCCTTGTCCTTGCATTCATTATTAAGGACTGCTTGCTCGCTAGCCGTGTACTCATTATATGGATCACGGATCATTTGTTCAGGAGAAGATCGCGACGTTGGTGCCAGTTGTGACCAGGAGTGTCCAACTCAAGATGATTAGCTACGCGTTCCGGGTCAACCTCAGAGTATCGTCGAATTTGAAGTCTTCCGATGTATTCTTTATACTTTTGATTTATGTCCTGTTATTCAGTGCAAGACTATGAAAACGTCTATGTCAACTGGATGTTATTTATGTTATGTGAACTGTAAATTTTCTAGTTAATTCAATGCTTGCGATGATATTCCAAACTGTCCTTCAGTGCAATACTAGCTATGATCTTCTGGTACTAATATTCCATCACTCAAGCAGGTAGAAATACCGGCATGCACGAAAAATTTGGTATCAGAGCCAGGTTGACTCTAGGATACCGTAGCTAGTTGCCTAAACCCTAAGGAGCTGAAAAACCTTTTCAAAAATAATTATAAAAACCCTCTTTCCCTCGTTTGAATTATCCTTGAATTATTCACTCAACCTTCCTAATTAGTGTGTCTTGTTCCTTCTTAGATGTCCAAAATCTTGAACGATGGAGGAATGCCCTTGCTGGTACACTCAATGTTGGAGGATCTCGGGTTTGAAGACCCTATGCTAGATTATGATTGCGAGGAGGTTCAAGTGGACACTTTCGAGCAATGGAGGTGTAACTGAGAATCCAACCTCGTAATCCCGTCAATGGAGAGATACCAATGGTGTTCAATGCTTTCGAAGATCATGAGTTGGTGGCACACCAAGTGGCCTCCCGAGAAGCCATTCTACACCTCGGGGATATATATGAAGCCGAACTGAAGGGGTTTCGCTACCACTACCTTCCTCGCCGACACCGCTACACTCCTAGGGACGAGCCCAGTGATGTTCCGGACTTTACCCATGAACCTGATAAGCAGCTAGTAAGCCAAACATGGTATGTAAAGGCGCTTGATAGAATGTATCAAGCGAAGGCGGAACAAACTGAAGGATTAATTAAGGAGCTGGATCAACTCCATGAGGAAGAAAAAGGGAGAAAAGAAGCGTTTATAAAGGAGAAACGGGAATTTTATCAAGCTAAATGGACACAAGACATGAGAATTGCATCCGGTGAATTACTAAGGATCGAAGTGGAAAAGAAGGAAGAACAATTGAAAACGAAAAAAGAAGCTATAGAGACCCTAAAAAGAATACTAGAGAAGAAGAGGAAGAATTTCCAGGAAGAATACGAGTCCATGCAAAAAGATTATAACACTATTCTAGAATGGAATGAGGAACTGGATGAGCGGGAAAAGCAACAAAATAAAAGAGAAAAGAAATTGATCGCACGCGAAAAAGAGTTAAAAGCAAAGGAAGAACGCCTCGATAGGCGAGAGGGAGAATTGAATGGGATGAACGAAGATATTAATGAGTACCTTAGCATCCAGATGGACAAACTACACGAGAAGAAAGTGGCCTTTGAAGACCAAAAGCGTAAATGGGAAGAACAAATCGAAACTGAAAAGAAGAAGCCCTGTACCAGGAGTTCTGGACGAGCCACTTAGAATCAGACCAATGTTAGCTTAATTCGTAATTTATTAAAGTGTTTGGAATAGACCGTATCAGTTTATGATTTCTCAATGTGATACGGCTATTCATTACCTAAGAATATTAATAAAGTGTCTATTAGTTACATTCTGGTGTTTGTGAATTGTTTAATTTCCCGCATCGACGCGAAGTCCAAGAGAAGAATTTGAAGATGCAAGGAAGAGCAAGAAAAGATTTCGAGGTTGGAAATAAATTTTTAGAAAGACTTTTTGGCAAGGAGAAAAATATTTTTCAAAAAAAAAACTATCCATACACAATTACTCGATGTCCGTACAGATCCGTACAGTTTCGAAAATTAATTGTTTTCTTTGATGTTAAAAGCTGAATTCTCCATTAAAGTAAAACTATTAATACTCCCTAAGTACCGAAGATTAATTAGCCATTAATAAGACATTAATATAACAACTAACTTGTTGCATATGCGTGTATATCATGTAATGATTTGCGTCTTAATTGCGACTAAGTGGCATTTGTTGGATGTACCTGGTCTGGTGTGTTGGATCTTTTATTAGTATCTTTGTAATGCGTGCCAGAAAATTGTTTTCTTAAATTATTTTCATTAAAGGATGTCACTATCATCTTAGTTGCTCATCTGTCCTATTCTTTTTCTTGGAGCAGATGCCAAGAGGAAAAGGAAGAGGCCATGGTATTCCCGTAGGCCGTGGCCGAGGCCGTGGACATCGCAACACCCGTTGACGGTATGGAAGAAGCTGCTAGTCAGAACCAGAATAGATTTCAGCAAGAGGAGGAAGCTTTTCATCAAGCCAATGTTGCTGCCCAACAAGCTCTAGTTGCTGCTACTGTTCCGGAACCCCAACCTGCTCAGCAACAACAAGACAACCTGGTTTTGCAAACCCTGAATCTTATTGTGGAGAAGTTGAATAACCCACCGGTTCAGCAACAGGCACCACAAGCAGCACCGTTCCACCTGCAGTCTAAGTTCAGCGATTTCATGAGGACAAGGCCGCCACGGTTTTAGGAACCAGAGATCCGGCAAAAGCAGATGATTGGATTAAAGACATCGAGAAGAAATTATATTTTGCATATTGCGATGATTATGAGAGCGTTCAGCTTACTACCCATATGCTGAAGAGGAATGCTACTCATTGGTGGGAGAATTACTGCAATGCTAATCCGAACTACCTCAATCTGACATGGGATGAATTTGTGTAATTATTCAAGAATGCCTACGTACCCCAGAGTATGCGGGATGAGAAGAAACGCGAGTTTGAGAATTTGTGTCAGGGGAACATGACAATAACACAGTACATTAACAAGTTCATAGAGTTATCTCGCTATGCTTTAGATTTAATTCCTACGGAGAAGGCCAAGATTTGGAGGTTCACTGAAGGGATGGACTCTGGCATGAGAATATAGTTGCTACCTTTCCAGTGTCAAGATTTTGAGCAGTTGACTGAAAAGACCATAATTTTGGAGGGAGCTCAGCGCAAACACAATGAAGACAGGAAGAGGAAGATGAACTTCCAAGGGCAAGGCGAATGTAACATCCATCGTCGCTTTTCTTAGGGGCCAAACTCCCATAAATCTCAACATGAGGGACATAATCATCAATACCCGAGGCAGACCTCAAATTTTGTGCAGAAGTCATAGAGTCAGCCAAACGGTCAATCAGCATGCTCACTGCCCCAATCAGAATGCAAACCATGGGCCAAATAGGATTGCATCAAGTGGAGCAACCAGAGTTACTTGCTTCCAGTGTAATCAAGTGGGACATTATGCTTATTAGTGTCCGACAAAGCTGGAGAACCAGCAGCAGAAGAATCAGGAAGGTGCATCTTCGCACGTAGGTTCAAACAAGAGTGTTCATAACGAACCGAGAACGACACCGAACGTGGGATCTAGGCGCATCAACCACGTCACCACGGAGGAAGCTCAAGAGGCAACAGACATTGTGCTTGGTAAGTTCTTAGTGAACTCAGTACCCGTCACAGTTTTATTTGATTCCGAAGCTTCGCATTCATTTATTACAAAAGATTTGGTAGTTAAAAATCAATGGAGGATAGTTCCTCTAAAACAATCCCAAATAATTTAATCCCCGGGAGGATCCATGAACACAAGTGTGGGATGTCCAGCAGTGGAGATAGAAATCGAAGGTTCTAAGTTCCTGTCGAACTTAATTATGTTGGATTCAAAAGGAATACCGATTATTTTGGGTATGGACTGGTTGATAAAGTACAAAGGACAGATTGATTGTGCTAGCCGAGCAGTCACCCTAACCAACACTGATGGTATGCAAGTTTGATATGAGTCTACTATGAAAAGTAAACCGATTGGAACCATCAACTGGAGGTGAAGACAACCAACGAAGAGCGACCACCATTGGAGAAAGTACCTGTCGTTAGTGAGTATCCAGATGTGTTTCCAGACGATTTGCCAGGGTTGCCACCAGATCGAGATGTGGAGTTCACTATCGACTTACAGTCAGGCATTACCCTGACATCTCAGCGCTCGTGCCATATGAATGCTACTTAAATGGCTGAGGTGAAGAAGCGGATTCAAGAATTGATGGATAAAATTTTTATCTGACCTAGTACTTTGCCGTGGGGCTCACCTGTGATATTTGTGAAGAAGAAGGAAGACACACTTAGGATGTGTGTAGACTATCGTTTGCTTAATGAGGTAACCATCAAAAACAATTACCCTCTACTGTGAGTGGATGATCTGTTTGATCAGTTAGAAGGGGCCTGTGTATTTTCAAAGATTGATTTGAGATCCGGGTACCATCAAATCAAGATCAGGAAGGCGGATATCCCGAAGACTGCATTCACTATTCGTTATGATTTGTACGAGTACCTGGTGATGTCTTTTGGCCTTACTAATGCCCCGACACATTTTATGATTCTGATGAACAAAATACTTATGGAGTATTTGGATAAGTTTGTCGTGGTATCCATCGACGATATTCTAATTTATTCAAAGAATAAGGAAGAGCATGCTGAGCATCTACGGATTGTGCTAGATATTTTGTGGAAGAATCAGTTGTATGCAAAATTCAGCAAGTGTGATTTCTGGTTAAAGGAAGTGTCTTTCCTAGAACACATTATATCAGAAGAAGGATTATCAGTTGACCCCTCTAAGGTTAGTAAAATTTTGGACTGGAAGGTACCGAAGACAGTAATCAAGGTATGAGGATTTCTGGGAATAGCAGGATATTATCGAATATTCATTGAAGGGTTTTTCAAGATCGCCAAGCCTCTCACTCAATTATCGAAGAAGGATGTTAAGTTCCAATGGACACCGCAATGTCAGGAGAGCTTTGAAATTCTGAAAAGTAAGTTGACCATGTCCCCAGTTTTGGTATTGCCTGATATACATAAAGTTTTTGAGGTGTATTGCGATGCGTCACTACTTGGATTGGGTTGTGTGTTGATGCAAGAAGGAAGAGTAGTAGCTTATGCTTCTCGGCAGTTAAAGCCACATGAATTAAAATATCCAACACATGACTTGGAGTTAGCCGCAATTATGCATGCACTAAAGATTTGCATACACTATCTTGTCTGGAATCGTACGGAGATATATACCGATCACAAGAGTCTCAAGTATATTTTCACGCAGCCAGATTTAAATCTGAGGCAGAGAAGATGACTCGAACAGATAGCTAATTATGATATCGGAATCCATTATCACCCAGGGAAGGCTAATGTAGTCGCCGATGCATTAATCCGTAAGCCGAGGAACAATTACTTAAAGGTTGAAATGGAAAAGTTGAATTTGGAGGTCGTGGCACATGGATGCCTATATACGATGGAAGTGCAGCCTACACTAGGGGAGAAAATCAAACAAAGCCTAGGAAGATGACGAAGACACCATCGACATTATTGTTAAGCTGATAATGGAAAAAGCTCCAGGTTTCAATATGGATAAGGCCGGAATTGTCTGGCACGACAAGAGAATCGTAGTACCAAAGAAGGAGGGACTCAGAGAGTTGATTATGAAAGAAGCTCATGATTCAGCATATTCTGTATATCCGGGTAGCACCAAGATGTATCTTGACTTGAAAGAGAATTAGTGGTGGCCAAATTTGAAGGAGGACATTACTGAACATGTAGCTCTATGTGATGTTTGTCAGCACGTGAAGGCTGAACATCAGCAGTGCCGGATTGCTTCAACCACTACAAGTTCTGCAGTGGATGAGGGAAGAAGTTGGCATGGATTTTATTGTCGAATTGCGAAAAACCCAAAGGGGTTATGATTCGATATGGGTTATTATTGATTGGCTGACCGAAGTAGCTCACTTTATACCAGTTAAAATAATTTACCCAAGTCACAAGTTAGCGGAAGTATATATGTCAAGAATTGTTTGCTGCACGGTGTGCCGAAGAGAATAGTCTCAGATAGAGTTACTCAGTTCACTTCGAGATTTTGGCAGCTGTGACATCCTAATAAAATTATTATGTCACACATTAGAAATAAAGAAAATAAATACTAAAAACATAAAATAATAATAGGAAAAAGGTCCTAACAGGCTTGGATAGCCTAATTAGGCCCTATCTAGGCCCAAAACCCCCTCCACCTAGTCCTAAACCCCCTAGGACTCTAATTTGACCAATTAAGACCCAATTCTAGCCCAATACAAATTCTACCCATATTAGGACTGATCCAAGTCGACCTAAGCACTATATAAACCCCCTTAGGGTTCCTGGTCGGCCACATCATACCCAATCCTCGAAACCCTAGCCGCCGCCTCGGTTTTCATGCAAAACCCGAAGCAAACCGAGGTAATGCTCCTATTTCAGTGCTCAAACCCCAAATCCAAGGCCATCACGTTGTAGAGCTCGTCGCGCCGATCAATTTGGATATATGGATCAAAAATTTTGGTGAAGAATTGAGGGAGCTACAGCTCGCCGAAGTTTGGGATCCCCACGGCCGCCAGCGAACCTCAGTGACCGCGCTCTCACCAGCCGCACCGGCACCGGATTCGCGCCGACCAACCCGTCGCGCCACCACGCCACCGCCAGCCGCTTCGCCGCCGCGTGTCGCTGCCACCAGCGTGACCCAGCGCGCCTTCTGCCGTCGCCGCGCGCGTCGGCCGGATAAACATGCTCCGGCCACGTCGCCGCCGTGGTCTGCTGTCCCAGCGCCGCGCTCCGCCCAACCAGCCGCAGCCGCGCCCGCCTCGGGCTGGCGCGCCCGCCGCGCGTTATGTGCCCGACCGCGCGTTACGCGCCACCAATCCGGCCGCGCCCGATCCATAGCCGCTCGCCCGCAGCGTCTGCCGCCGCCGCTATTATCCACGCCACCACTGCCGCCAATGCCCACGCGCCACGCGTCCCCCGCGTGACCCGCGTGCGCGCCAGCCCGTCGACCGCTCGGTTTTCGGGGTTTTGCCTCGGTTTTCGCCTGGTTAACCCACGGTTAA
The DNA here is from genome assembly GCA_036346145.1 of Olyra latifolia. NCBI lineage: Eukaryota > Viridiplantae > Streptophyta > Magnoliopsida > Poales > Poaceae > Olyra > Olyra latifolia. Next base: position 20,377,655 of record CM070531.1, read on the forward strand.
CCGGGTTTATTCTTTTCTAGCTTTTCTATTTTGCCCAAAACTTCCCCGAATTGTCTAGGAAGTTCCCGAACTCCAAATTAGATGATTCCAAAGCCTAAAAATCACAAATAATCCCAAGAATTTTATATATTTTTACCATACTGTTTTCTATATGTTTGATATTTATTGTTGTTTATTTACTCATTCACGTAGAACCGACATGTACCTGCTGTCCGGGAGACGTTCCGGAGCCGTTCGAGGGAGGTGATCCAGAACCTAGCTTCTTCGAAGGTAAGTTAGATTCATGTTGAAACCCTAGTTTGCTAAATTTTAATTATTTCATGTTTACTTATTTCTGCATGCTTTAATTATCGTCATATGTGCCGTTTGCTCCGAATCCATATTAGCACTCTACTAATATGAAGTAGCCTTCCATTGGTAGCCTATTTTGGTACTGTTTTACTAGCCTATCCTTGTATAGATGCTCAGCCTAGCTTCTGGGATTGGTAGTTGATAGGTTTCACATATTAATAACTGGTATCCGTGGAGTTCGACTTCGTGGTACTGTTTCTGGATAAACCTAATCAATTAAAATCAACGTGGTGTGTGTTGATTTGAGGAGACCCAGAAGAGGCGGATTTTGGGCTTGTGGTTGAGACGTGCAGGTCTCCTCGGTCTTATAAGGACCGTATCTTGTGACTACCAAACCGAACTGAACAAATGCAGACCACGTGCCTTCGGCCCTAATTTACTAGTCTGGAAACCTTGCTTCCGATGTACTCGTAGTGGGCGGGCGTGATTCGCGATTCTTCGATCGAATGGCTTAAATGGGGCTAACCTCATACTGATCGCTTCTCAGTCTGGTGAAGGATTGCGCATGTCGGCTTTGGTCGGCGTGGCGTGTGGTATGAAACCAAAAGAAAGGGTACATTAAGGGGCAGGTGAAAGCAGTGAACGGTTTTGTACTGTTTCTCCCTCGGGATGAGACAGGGCTTGTGGGGAACGTGTACACACTCTGCAGAGTTAAAACTATCATGGTAGCCGTGCCCGCGGTTATGGGCGGGGGAAAGGAGTTTTCACAGGGTAGTCCAATGTGTTTTAAATTAATAACTTGATGTAGTGTAGGCAGGGATTGCCTCTCTTGGAGCTGGTTAGCCGTCCTTTGGCTACGCTCGTGTGTTATCATGTGTTCAATGAATCAAGAACAAATAAACAAGTAGATAGGTGATATTTTAGCAAAATAACCATACCCATCCATTGACCTTGCATTCATTCATTAAGGACAGCTTGCTGAGTAGCCGTGTAATCATTATATGGACCACGGATCTTTGTTCAGGTCAAGATTTCAGCAACGGTGCCAGCTGTGACCAGGAGGGTCAAGGTGATTAGCCGCGCGTTCCGGGTCAACCTCGGGATGTCATCGCTTCAGTCTTCCGCTGCGTTATTTTTATGTGCTTGAATTAAACCCTGTGCAAGACTACGTATTTGTCTATGTCGACTGGGATGATATTTATGTAAACTGTTAAATTCTAGTTAAATGCAATGCCTGTGATGATATTCCAAATGTCCTTGAGTGCAATACTAGCTATGGTCTTCTAGGACTAGTATTCGGTCACTCAAGTCGGTAGAATTACCGGGGTGCACGACAGATTTGGTATCAGAGCCAGGTTGACTTGGGATACCGTAGCTAGTTCGCCTGAAACCTTAAGAAAATTATTTTATATTAAAATAAAAAGATTTAAAAAGAATCTTTGCTTTCTTACCTCTATCCATACAATTCTATTTGGTTTAGTGTCTTTTCTATATAGGAATTCTATGCTTTTGACTTTCCTAACTTACCTTCTGAATTCATTCTTGATTCTGTCCTTTTCATCTGATTTCAACAAAATTTTTATTTTCACTACTTATCTATTTCAAACCTAGTTGGTTGAACCTAGACCAAGAAATCGATGTATTGTCAAGACATGACAAATCAAGTTGAAGAATCGTCGTGCAGCCGCACAAAGTTTCATCTACACCAAGAAAAGAAGACCTACAAGAGCAAGTACCTAAATTGAAGAAAGACCCAAGATTAAGTTAATTAGGTGTTGCTAAGATCGATCGTACTTTCCTAAAAAGTTGATTGGAGTAGACCGTATCAATATTTGGTTTTCTCATTGAGATGCGGCTATTCATTACTTAAGGTAATAAAAATAATTAGTTATTTAGTTTAGAATGTTTGGTGTATTGCTTTGTTTAATTTATCGCATCTACACAAAGTTCAAGAGAAAAATTCAAAGACGTGAGGAACAGCAAATGAAGACGTTGAAGCTGGAAGGATTTCACAGCAAGGGAAAAATTGTTTTTCCCAAAAAAAAAAAACTGTCCGTACAACCGTACCCGGCATCCATACAATTCCGTACCTGATGTCCGTACAGATGCGAAAATTATTGTTTTCTTCTTTTAGAAACTAATTTTCCCCACTAAAGTAAACTTTTATTACTCCCTAAGTAACGGAGATTAATTAGCCATTAATAAGGGCATTATTATGGCAACTAATTTGTTGATTATGTCTGTAAAACCATGTTTGAGTTGGATCTTAATTATCTGGATCTTTGAAATGAGTGATAGAAAATTGTTTTCGCAAATTATTTTCGCTAAAGGATGTCACTACCGTCTTAGTTGCTCATCTTTCCTAGTTCTTTCTTGGAGCCGATGCCGAGAGGAAGAGGAAGAGGTCGTGCCATGCCCGCAGGCCGAGGACGAGGTCGTGGACGTCGTGCCGGAACACCTGTGGATGGTATGGAAGAAGCTGCAAGTCAGAATCAGCATCAAGTGCAGCAAGAAGAGGAAGCTGCCCCTCAAGTCAATGCTGCTGCTTAGCAAGCCCCACAAGCCGCTGCTGCTGCACCGCAACCTCAACCTCAACCTGCAGCTCAGTAACAACAAGATAACTTGGTTCTACAAGCACTAAATCTGATTGTTGAAAGGTTGAACAACCCGCCGATTCAGCAATAAGCACCTCAAGTCGCACCGCACCACCCTCAGTCTAAGTTTAGCGACTTCATGAGGACAAGGCCGCCACAGTTCTCAGGAACCGAGGATCCGCGAAGCGATGGTGGATCAAGGATGTGGAGAAAAACGTACTTGGTGGATTGTGGCGACTATGAGGCGTCAACTTGCCACCCACATGCTTTGAAAGGGAGCGCTGCCTTGGTGGTGGGAAATTACTGCAATGCCCACCCAAATTATCATAACTTGATGTGGGATGAATTTATGGAGCTTTTCAAGAACACCTACGTGCCCCAGAGCATGCGGGATGAGAAGAAGAGAGAGTTTGAAAACCTGCGCCAGGGAAACATGACTGTCGCTCAGTACATCAACAAGTTTATTGAGCTGTCACGTTATGCTTCAGACCTGATTCCAACAGAGAAAGCCAAGATCTAGAGGTTTACTGAAGGCATGGACTCGGGCATGAGGATACAGCTGCTGCCTTTTCAATGCCAAGACTTCGAGCAGCTGACTGAGAAGGCGATAATCTTGGAAGGAGCTCAGCGCAAGCACAATGAGGACAGGAAAAGGAAGATGAACTTCCAGGGGCAGAACGAATGCAACGTCCATCGCCATTCTCCTCAAGGACAAAACTCCCATAGACTGCAACATCAGGGACATAACCATCAACACACAAGCCAGACCTCAAGTTTTGTGCCAAAGTCATAGAGTCAAAGCCAAATGATCAATCAGCAGACTAAACGTCCCAATCAGAGTGCAAGTCATGGTTCAAACAGGAGTACATCAAGTGGAGCAACAGGGGTTACTTGCTTCAGATGTAGTCAAGTGGGGCACTATGCTCATCAATGCCCGACAAAGCCGGAGAACCAGCAACAGAAGAATCAAGGAGGTGCATCTTCGCATGTTGGTTCGAACAAGAGTGTTCAGAACGCACCAAGGACGACATCGAACGTGGGAACTAGACGCATCAACAACGTCACCATGGAGGAGGCACCCAATGTTGCTTTTGGTAAGTTCCTAGTAAACTCGATCTGATGTCGTGTGATTAAGTTACGCAAAGTGCATTGGTTCAACCACAGGGAAGAAGCCACAGAGGCGGCAGAAGACTGCGGCGAAATTCCGGAGCTGTTCGAGATCTTCTGAATCTCGGGGTCGAGATTCTCCTTAAGGGGGGGAGGTTTGTGACATCCTAATAAAATTATTATGTCACACATTAGAAATAAAGAAAATGAAAACTAAAAACATAAAATAATAATAGGAAAAATGTTCTAACAGGCTTGGATAGCCTAATTAGGACCTATCTAGGCCCAAAACTCCCTCCACGTAGTCCTAAACCCCTAGGACTCTAATTTGACCAATTAAGACCCAATTCTAGCCCAATACAAATTCTACCCATATTAGGACTGATCCAAGTCGACCTAAGCACTATATAAACCCCCCTAGGGTTCCTGGTCGGCCACATCATCCCCAATCCTCGAAACCCTAGCCGCTGCCTCGGTTTTCGTGCAAAACACGAAGCAAACCGAGGTAATGCTCTTATTCCAGTGCTCAAACCCCAAATCCAAGGCCATCATGTTGTAGAGCTCGTCGCGCTGATCAATTTGGATATATGGATAGTAAATTTTGGTGAAGAATTGAGGGAGCTACAGCTCGCCGAAGTTTGGGATCCCCACGCGCCAAGGAACCTCGGCGACAGCGCTCTCTCACCAAGACCGGCGCGGATTCGCGCCGACCAACCCGCGCGCCATGCCCCCCCCCGCTGCCCACGGGCATGTCGCGCCACACGCCGGCCGCTAGCCACTCGCCGCCGCGTGTCGCCGCCACCGCATGACCCGGCGCCCATTGTTGCCGCCGCCGCGTGTCGGCCGGATAGGCCGCCACCGCCACGTCGCCAGCCGTGGTCCTTGCTATCCCCAGCGCGCGCCCAACCAGCCGCAGCCACGCGCCCGCCTCGGTAGCCTCGCTTCTGCCGTGTCGCCGTGCCCGACCGCGCGTTCGCGCCACCAATCGGCCGCGCCCGCCGTCCATCGCGCCGCTTCGCCCAGCGCGTCTGCGCCGAGCCGTATCCACGCCACCGCTGCCGCCAATGCCAGCGCCACGCGTCCCAGCGTGACCAGCGTCTTGCCACCCGCCGACAGCTCGGTTTCCGGGGTTTTGCCTCGGTTTTCGCCTGGTTAACCCACGGTTAACCGGGTTTATTCTTTTCTAGCTTTTCTATTTAGCCCAAAACTTCCCCGAATTGTTTAGGGAGTTCCCGAACTCCAAATTAGATGATTCCAAAGCCTAAAAATCACAAATAATCCCAAGAATTTTATATATTTTTACCATACTGTTTTCTGTATGTTTGATATTTGTTGTTGTTTATTTACTCTTTCGTAGAGAAGGCATGTACTGCTGTGCAGGGAGGCGTTAGAGCCGTTCGAGGGAGGTGATCCAGAACCTTGCTTCTTCGAAGGCAAGCTAGATTCATGTTGAAACCCTAGTTTGCTAAATTTTAATTATTTCATGTTTACTTATTTCTGCATGCTTTAATTATCGTCATATGTGCCGTTTGCTCCGAATCCATATTAGCACTCTACTAATATGAAGTAGCCTTCCATTGATAGCCTATTTTGGTACTGTTTTACTAGCCTATCCTTGTATAGATGCTCAGCCTAGCTTCTGGGATTGGTAGTTGATAGGTTTCACATATTAATAACTGGTATTCGTGGAGTTCGACTTCGTGGTACTGTTTTTGGATAAACGTAATCAACTAAAATCAACGTGGTGTGTGTTGATTTGAGGAGACCCAGAAGAGGCGGATTTTGGGCTTGTGGTTGAGACGTGCAGGTCTCCTCGGTCTTATAAGGACCGTATACTATGACGACCAAACTGAACCTAAACCGTACAACCACTTGTGCCTTCTGGCCCTAATTTACTAGCTGTGGAAACCTTGCTTCCGATGTACTTGTAGTGGACGGACGTGATTCGCGATCACTGGATCCGAATGGCTTAAATGGGGGCTAACCTCGTACGGTGCACTACCAGTCGGTGAAGGAGTGCGCATATTTGTCGGCTTTGGTCGAGCGTGGCGTGTGGGCGCGAAACCAAAAGAAAGGGTACATTAAGGGGCGGTGAAAGCGGTGAGCGGTTTTGTCTTGTTTCTCCCTCGGGATGAGACAAGGCTTGTAGGAGCGTGTACACACTCTGCGAGTTAAAACTATCATGGTAGCCGTGCCCATGATTATGGGCGGGGAAAGGAGTTTTCACGGGGTAGTCAATGTGTTTTAAATTAATAACTTGATGTAGTGTAGGCAGGGATTGCCTCTCTTGGAGCTGGTTAGCCGTCCTTTGGCTACGCTCGTGTGTTATCATGTGTTTAATGAATCAAGAACAAATAAACAAGTAGATAGGTGATATTTTACCAAAATAACCATACCCATCCATTGACCTTGCATTTATTCATTAAGGACCGCTTGCTGAGTAGCCGTGTACTCATTATATGGACCACGGATCTTTGTTCAGGTCAAGATTTCAGCAACGGTGCCAGCTGTGACCAGGAGAGTCAAGGTGATTAGCCGCGCGTTCCGGGTCAACCTCGGGATGTCATCGCTTCAGTCTTCCGCTGCGTTATTTCTATGTGCTTGAATTAAACCCTATGCAAGACTATGTATTTGTCTATGTCGACTGGGATGATATTTATGTAAACTGTTAAATTCTAGTTAAATGCAATGCCTACGATGATATTCCAAATGTCCTTGAGTGCAATACTAGCTATGGTCTTCTGGGACTAGTATTCGGTCACTCAAGCTGGTAGAATTACCGGGGTGCACGACAGCAGCAAATCCACTCCTTGTTGGGAACACGTTTAGCTTTCAGGAGTGCGTATCACCCCCAGACAGATGGACAAACCGAGAGGACCAATCAAATTCTAGAGGACATGCTCAGATCAATCGCACTGACAGATTCCAAGAGTTGGGATGAAGCTCTTCCCTATGCTGAGTTTTCATACAATAACAGTTATCAGACAAGCATACATACAGATGTCTCCGTTCGAGGCGTTGTATGGTCGAAAATGTCACACACTTTTGTATTGGAGTGGGACAGGAGAGAGGAAGTTGTTTGGCCCTGAAATCCTAAAAAAAAGCCAAAGAGAAGGTCAAGATGATCCAACAGAGGATGAGGACAGCCCAGTCCCAACAAAAGAGTTATGCTGACAAATGTCGGAGGGATTTACAATTCGACGTGGAAGACCACGTGTATTTGATGGTGTCACCATTAAAAGGACTACGCCGATTCCATGTGTCAGGAAAGCTATCGCCTAGGTACACTGGTCCGTTCAAAATCACCGCTAGAAGAGGAGAAGTTGCCTACAAATTGCAGTTACTACCAAATCTGTCTGGAGTACATAATTCTTTTCATATCTCTCAACTTCGGAAGTGTTTGCGAGTGCCCGAAGAGCAAATGCCTGGATTTGTAAGAGGATTTGACCTATAAAGAAAGACCAATAAAAATCCTAGAGGAAGCTGAAAGACGTACTCACAGTCGTGTGATCAAGTTTTGCAAGGTGCAGTGGTCCAATCATACTGAAGAAGAAACAACCTGGGAGTGACAAGAAGATCTGCATGCAGAGCTCCCTGAGTTGTTCAAGAATGTTTCTGAATCTCGGGGTCGAGATTCTCCTTATGGGGGGAGGTTTGTGACATCCTAATAAAATTATAATGTCACTTAGTATTAAAAATAATAACGTACAAAAGAAAATTAAAAGATAAAAACATAAAATAATAATAGAAAAAGGTTCTATTTAGGCTTTAGGACTTCTAAAACCTATCTCTACTCTGATTCCTATCTAAATCAGATTCTATCCCTACTAGGTCTCATCAACCACGACCCCCCTAGACCCCCACACTCAGCCCCAAGGTCGGAGCCTCAAAATTAGAGCCCTAGCCACCAAAACCATATCCCCGACGCTAAACTGAGGTATCACTTTTATTCCTGTGCCCAAACACTAGATCTAAAGCCAACACGTTGTAGGTCTCATCGAGACGATCAATTTGGATATATGGAAGTCCTATTTTGGCCAAGAATTGGAGGAGATATAAACCGCCGAAGCTGGTTTTTGGCCGCCGCCGCTGCCCCATTTTTCGTGCCAGCACGGACTCCCTCGCCGCGTGCGCCCGCTACATGCCGCAAGCCACTCATGTCCCGCCGCGTGTCCCTGCAGCCGTCTCCCCCACACTCGCGTAGCCACCGCCCACCGTACCCAATCGTGTGCCACCGCGTGCACTCGTGCTATCCCCATTGCCATGTCTCCACGCCGATAACCCGCCCAGCGTCCCCACCCGCACGAAGCTGTCCCAGACGCCGACCAGCGCTAACCACGCCAGCGCCAATGGCCAGCCGCCACGTGTCCCGGCAGGCATTAAACCAGGTTTTACCTCGGTTAAGCCACCGTTAACCGGGTTTATTTATTTCCAGCCTTTTCTATTTACCGTGAAACTTCCCCGAATTGTTTAGGGAGCATCCGAACTCTGATTTAGATGATTCTAGACCCCAAAAATCACAAATAATCTCAAGAATTTTATATATTTTTATCACACTATTTTCTCTGTGTTTATTATTTATTTCTGTTTTTGTTCTTTTTCACGTAGATCCAGCGTGTACCTGCTGTACGGGAGTCGTCCCAGAGCCCTTCAAAGGAGGACAACAAGACCAAGACTACTTTAAAGGCAAGCTAGATTCATTTAATTTGCATGCTTGAATTATCATCGTATGTGCTATATTGTCCCGTTTTCATGTTAGTTTTCTACTAATGTGAGTTGAGACCTATTCTTTTCAGCTTATCTGTCTCATTTCTCATTTGATTATTTGACTTATCTCGTAACTTTGAGAATTTCCCGAGGTGTCCTCGAGAGTTGGATGCCCTTGTTTTTTAGGATTTAGGGAGCTTTTAGACACGCCTATGAGATAAAAAAGGATTCAAAAAGTAATAAAAAAGTCAAAATAAACCATGTCTTATCTGACTTATTTTGACTTATTTGACTTTTTTATTACTTTTGAATCCTTTTTTATTCCGTAGGCGTGTCTATAAGCTCCCTAAATCCTAAAAACTAAGAGCATCCAACTCATGAGGCCACCTCGGGACATTCTCGAAGTTATGAGATAAGTTAAATAAGCAAATGAGAAATGAGACAAATAAGCTGAAAAGAACAGGCCCTTAGCCTGCCATTGATAGGCCGTTAGTTCTATTTTTCCTAGCCTATCCTTTATGTAGATGCTTAGCCTTGCTTCTGAGTTGGTAGTTGTTAGGTTTCACTCATTTATTAATTGTATCGTGAAGTTACGACTATGTGGTATTGTTTTGGTAAACCTAATCAACTAAAATCAATGTGGTGTTTGTTGATTTGAGGGAACCCAGAAGAGACGGATCTAGGGCTTGTGGTTGTGATGTGCAGGTCTCCTCTGTCATATAAGGATCGTATACTTGTGACTACCATACCGAACCTAAATAGTACAGCCACTTGTGCTTTCTGGCCTTAACTTATTAGCTGTGGAAACCTAGTTTCCGGTGTACTTGTAGGGGACGGACGTGACTAGCTATCACCAGTTTTGAATGGCTTAAATGGGGGCCAACCTCAAGCAGTACGCTATCAAGTTCGGCTGAAGGAGATACGCATGACGGTCGGCCTGGTCGCAGCGTAACGTATGGGGCGCGAAACCAAAAGAAAGGGTACACTAAGAGGCAGGTGAAAGCAGTGAACGGTTTTGTACTGTTTCTCTTTTTGAGATGAGACAGGGCTTGTAGGAACGTATACACACTCTGCAGAGTTAAAACTATCATGGTAGCTGTGCCCACGGTTATGGGCGGAGGAAAGGAGTTTGACACAAGGTAGTCCCATGTGTTTCAATTAATTAACTTGATGGTGTAGTATAAGCAAGGAGTGCCTCATTTGAGTTGGTCAGCCACTTCTATGGCTACACTCATCGTGTGTTGATCCGGATAGCCTCCCTTTGGCTACGCTCGTGTGTTAGAAGGTGTTCGATGAATCAAAAATAAATAAATAAGTAGATAAGTGTAGTTTTAACAAAATAACCAGATCCGTTCTTGTCCTTGCATTCATTATTAAGGACTGCTCGCTGGGCAGAAGTGTACTCACTATATGGATCACTTATCATTTGTTCAGGAGAAGATCTCGAAGTTGGTGCCAGTTGTGACCAGGAGGGTCCAACTCAAGGTGATTAGCTACGCGTTCCGGGTCAACCTCAGATTATCGTCGCATTTGAAGTCTTCCGCTGTGTTCTTTATGCTTTTTGATTTATGTCCTGTTATTCAGTGCAAGACTATGAAAACGTCTATGTCAACTGGATGTTATTTATGTTAGGTAAACTGTAAATTTTCTAGTTAATTCAATGCCTACCATGATATTCCAAACTGTCCTTGAGTGCAATAGTAGCTATGATCTTCTGCGACTAGTATTCGGTCACTCAAGCTAGTAGAAATACCAGGGTGCACGACAAGCAAGGAGCACAGGTTGGACCTTCGGCTCTCAGGCCATGTGCAGCGAGATAGGAAGGATCTCTTGATTATTCTGGAGTGTTGGATGCCTCCGACACAATGTGTGGCCATCACGCGGTAGTGCGAGTGTGGAGGCCCAGCAGAGTACTCTGCAGAGGCTCTGGCCGAATCTCCATCCGGAGGTAAGCGCGGCAGGGCGCTGCCGCCCAAGCGTGGTCTAGGTCGTATGTTCGCTAGACCAGTAATCTAGGAATGATGATCCACAATAGGATTGTCAAATCAAGGAATAACATGGTGGGTGTTTGGAGGAAGAATAGGAACGGAGTTTCTAGCAGAGTTGAGTTTGGTTTAGTCGTACCATGGGATGGTACCGGGATTAGACAGGATTAAGAACTTGGAAAATCAAATACTTCTACAACACTCTCTTTCCTAATGAATATTGTCTAAGATATAGGATTATTACTATAATTATTTCTAACTCTTATTAAAAATTAATAAACTTTAGTCTTTCCTTGGAGCCCTTATCATTAAATGCATTTACGAGGGTGTTAACTCATAAGTGCGGTTTGATTGTGTACTTACCCTCGCACTCACTCACTCTTTAGATGGAGAGCACTTGGAAGACCCCTATGCGTGCTTTGAGGATGAGGAGCATGGATTTGAAGACGAAGCTTACGGCGTTCCCTCCAGCCACTTGCAGTGATGCATAGCTACTGGATAATCCTTTTGTTGAAGACTTTAGTTTTTGTACTCTAAATTCCTCGGTGGAGTGTAATGATATTTGGCCTATACGACTGTGTTGTAAAACTATTCGCCATAAGATGTTACTTTTGCAGTTATCCAATTTACATTGTTTGTTATATGCTTGTTTGACCTAGCTATGTAATGGTGTGCACTAGCCTATCAATCCAAGGACTAGTGCAGGAATCATTCAGGAGGACCCTGAGCGGGCCCCCATAGCTCGGGGGGCAACGTCAAGGAAAAGGAGAAAGTTGACGATGACCAAGAAGAGAAAGAGTACATTGGACCAAGTGGTGAAAAGAAGTTGAAAGTCATGATTTGCCAAATGCAAATAGAGGTCAAGTATGAAACGGGCTCAATAGCTATGAAACCAAAAGAACCTCCTAAAATCGGCAAATGATATAAGGTAGAAAAAGACAAATTTCCTTCAAAGCTTATCTATAAACCAAAAGTAACATTTGCACAATTGATGGAGAAATATGAGCTAACGGCTTCACAAAATCAAGCTTTAATCGACGAGTTGCTCTTGACATGGCTCATTGGGGATGTCCTTTTTTCGATTCTACCGAAAAAATAGCATGACACTACCATTAGCTTGGTATTACCCTATACAACACTTTTAACGTCATCCGAAGAACAATCGGAACATGAACCAAAGTGTGAAGCAAAGGGTGTCAGTTAAGGAAAATAAGTTATTAGAGCTGACACAACCAAAGAAGGCACACAAGGATAACAGTGAAGCTTCAACTGAGAATCTGTAAGGCAGCATAAGACAGCCGATTGAACCGAAGCTGAGGTGGTCTCCTGAAGGTCTATTCAAGTCTCAGGGAAGAAGCTTACAAGGATTAAGGATACAAGAGAGGCATGAAGCCGACTGGGAATGTCAAAGGGATGATATGTCCAACGAGGATCATCCTATCAGCAAAAGCATAAAAGATGTATGGCATTGTAAGAAAAAGGACAGTGTTGTGTAGATTTGCTTAGGATTTTGTGTGAGAAGAGAAAGACAAAAGTAGTTAAGCAAATTTCTCGGAGGGTGCACGAAACATGATATCAGCTATAGAAGATTTGACACAAAGATCAAATGCCGATGGTCAATATTTTTGGAACATGATCCTCATATTTCAAAAATAGGGGGCATGTGTTAATACCCAATTTTGGACATAGTAAAGTTTCTAGAAACTATCAGGATACTTGGTCAAAAAGGCCGATATAATAAGAAGATTCTAGAAAAGTTCGGGTCAAGCATGATCAGCTAAGACCATAATTGAAAAGGTTGCCAAGGCAAATAAGGAAGAAGATCCTAAAGTTAGTGTCCTAATTAGCCATAACAAGTTAGAATAGGAATCCTTACCTAATAAGCCAATGTAGGAAAGTTATAAAAGATAATGTTTTCCAAGATCGGCTACGTAGTATATTTTAGACAGGTTTTTAGATAAGCTTCTATCTAGAGAGAGTCCTATTATATATTGTCAACGATCGGGAAGCAGATTCCTCGCTGAGCTTACTTATTGATTAAGGGACCAAACAACCCCTTCCTGCCAAATAGTTTTCGTCGTAGATGCGTCAAGTTGCCGAGATGGAAAGCAAAATAGGGACATATATTTATCTTAGTTTGGGCCTCTCAGAAGGAGATAATAACCCTACTCCAGTCGCACATATGCCTTTGTGTTATTGCGGCTGTTAATGCCGATGATGGATCGCGGATGTCTCCCCCTTCCCACTGGGAGAGGTATTTATAGTGCAAGGTATATATAGTCTGGGTCCTACATGACCTGAAAACTTATCCAAATAATCTAGAATCCTACCAGATTTACAGATATATTCTGCAAACATGCTAACTAGCGCTCCAAGAAATCCCTAGATAGAAAGTCTCGGACTGTATATATGGAAAGAGCTCGAGGACGTTTAGGACATAGACTCGGGCCGATTATCTAGTCGTATCCCCCTTAGGATTCCTGGTCGTCTCGCATACTAGCCCCATGAGCAAGGATGCCCATCCCCGAGCATGCAAAATTGAAACCCGAGCATGGTCCCGTTAACCCCGAGCTTCCGTCTCTTCGTCATACTTATTGGGCCCACATTTTTTATTCCAGGTTTAACTGTTAGGGTATTTTATCCAATCCCCGACATATATTAAGTCGGTTATATTATATATAGTAAGCTAAGAGTCCGAGGCGTATTGTACCTAGTCCATGTATCGAGTATAAATACCCAACCTATGTACCGGGAAAAGGGTTCTCGACCAATTAATCAACTATTTCAATGCAATCATCTTTTCAATTCCTAGGAGTAGCCGTAAATTAGTTTCATCGTATTTTGCTTTCGATTGACTTGTTGTGCATCGCCTTCTCGATCGACTTCCAGCTACAATCCTAGGTGAGTACTGTCTCGGTTAAGTCCGATCTTCTTGCTTGGTTTATCAGAATAATATCTTTGCTAATTTTGCTACGCATCACCGTTTCATGGAAAGAGTTAGGTTTTACCCTCGTTCTATCGGCTAGTAACTTGCTATTTAGCCGATAGTCTGTTGCTTTCATTCTATTGGTTTGATTAACTTATTAATCTAGCCGATAGTCTGTTCTATCAGGCAAATGATCTAATCAACTAGTCGATAGTCTGTTTATTCTCTTTCTGCCATTTTGTTGATTACATCGGTTTTGTAATAGATTGTTTAACCTTTGAATCTATTGGTTTGAACTTTCGTTTAGATCAAAAGTTTCTACTACCTTTGGATCTAGCGGTCTGAATATCTATCTAAGCCGATAGTTCTCGCTACCTTTGGATCTATTGGACTTTTGACCTTGTCTTTAACTTTGATAGGTTATTCTAAGTATGTTGGATTTAATCGGTTAACTAAAGTTGATTTATTTATTTACCTTGCTAATTAACGTCAAATTGGCTGGTATGTCCTGAACCCTAAACTTAGTGCTGACAGGGTTCCAAAACCCTAAACCTACAGTGTGTTTAAGCCGACCGTCAAATTTCAGCACGAACACTTATAAGCTGAACGCCTCCCTCAAATATGATCTTTTTTCCATCTGGATTACATATCTCCGCTTCTCTTTTGAAATTCATTTGAACGAAGGAGGCTCTAAGTGAAAGATCTCAAGAAAGATTTGCTAAAAGTTGTTGTTTGTAAGTCCAACTTAGGTTACTCAGGCGAAGCGAGTAGAACAAAATGGCCGCTGGAAAGAGGGCTTTGACCATCTCTAGCCAAGCAGCAAGTAGCTAAATCTGTTAGGAAACCTACACCGATACGGGCCAGCACTATAAATAGGAGAGGGATCCGTCCATTGTATACACATGAAAAGCAATAAAGAATTTGTTCTCTCTCTACATCTGTGTTTCATCTACTTGTGCATATGTCGATCTTGTTCTCTGTCTATGTCTTGCGTGTGAATCAGCAACCTTGGACTACACCCGGTAGCGTGGTTACTCAACACGTTATCAGCACGACACGCTCAGAAGGTGGAACCGCAAGCACGAGGAGATCGATCGACTACGGCTGTTCGTCTACACCAGCATTCTCGGCATTGTCGATGAATTATGTCGGCAATATATTTTATAGGGCTATACAGCAGATCACAACACGATGGTAGCACAGGGGGCAGGATTTATACAGGTTCAGGCACTCTGATTGAGGTAATACCCTACTCCTGTGCTCGGGATTTGTATTATGTGGTGTCGATCACAATGAACAAAGGATGATCACAATGATCGGCGAGATTGGATGTATTGAGGATGAGATGTCGATGTGTTCTATGTCTAGGGACCCCGACCCCCTTTATATAGTGTAGGGGATTGGGTTACAGATAAGTTCCCTATTACGTATAAGGGAAATAAGGGATATAATCCAGTCGGTTTCCCCTATCTCTGCGTACTCGTATTGAAGTAGGAGTCGAGTCCTACTTCTGGTAGAACAAGTCGAGCCACGCCAACCGCCAGGCCCACCTTATGGAAGATTCCACGCGACTAGGCCCAAGGAGGTGGTGCATCTAATTGTCTGTTCCCAGATACCCGGGACCCATGTTGTCCACAGTAGTCCCTGAGTGCTTCGTGACTGAGTTTGTTTAACTCTGGGTCCGGCTTGCAGCTCATCTAGGGGGATCCGAGTGACGTCAGTCTTCAATCGGTCAATGTAGGTCTGCTCGCCGAGTAATCTGCTGATTAAAAAAAACAGTTGCAATGGACTCAAGAAAATCTCAAGCCTCTGGAAAGGTACTTGGTACCCAGCCCGACTGGTCGGTACGCCGGCTATTAGACCTACGGAGAGGCATACCAAGAAGAGCGGATGCAGCCGAGTGATCAGAGTCACCCTGCCTTATCCTCCCTGTAACAAATCATGACATTCGAGTTTGATTGACAGAACTCGACATTCGGTCCAACAGGGGACATGTCATGAACCGTGTATTAGGGTGTTCAGGCGTCCTGACCCGACTTAGTGCGATGTCAAGCTAGTGATTCCTAGGAGAATACGCCCGCCTCCGAGTGAAAGTCCTTCGAGTGGTGTTTGTCATGATGACGAACGATCTAGAGATATGCCACTGAGACCCGACTGAAGAGGTAACTCGTGATGCCCGATCCGACTAGAAGTCAGACCGACTATTGACCCCAGGAGGTACATCAAGAGCTAAGTTATAACTTAGGAAGCGCTCAGTCCCATAGACTGACGACTGGCATGAGGCCCGACCGGTGGCACACTATTTTTCTAGACTAAGTTTGATCCGAGCGACACCTGTACACGAGTAATGTCGTGTACAGCTTGTGGCCCACGGAGGGCATGCTCTCTGGAACTCAAGTCCGGGCCCAAATCTTAAAGCGATAATTAGGGCTTCATTCCTTCCCGCCCAGCGTGGAAAATTGAAACGTCGTCCACTTTCCTTTAAATAGGACGTGCCGGGGCATTCGAACGGGTACGCTTGCCCTAGTCCATTCATCACCCCACAGCGCTCCCGCTAGGGTTTCCCTCCTATTGCGCCGCCGCCGCCGCTGCCAATCTCCAGTTCCAACACCACCGCCCCCTTTCCCCACCACATTCTCTCAATGGCTGGAAATTAGGCAACCTCCGTCACCACTGAAGAGTGGCTACAGGCCCTAGTCGACGCCGCCGTCCTGCCAGCGCAAGAGCTCATTGGCTGGCGTGCCGCCGCAGGTGAGTCCTCCCCTACTCCTCGTCAAGAGGAGATCGTCGTTTTTGAGTCCTTTTTCTCCCGCGGGTTCGGACTCCCCGCTTCTTCTTTCTTCTGTGGTCTGCTCAACCACTACAAAATCGAGCTTCATCACTTGAATCCCAATTCTGTCCTCCAAATCTCTCTCTTTATTCATCTTTGTGAAGCTTTTCTGGGGATTGCTCCCCACTTCAATCTCTTCCGCCACCTCTTCCACCTGAAGGCCTTTCCCAACGACAGTACCCCTAAGGTCGTCGGTGGGGCTGGCCTTCAACTCCGGAGCGGCCTCAAGAAGGAGTACTTCTCCTTGCCGCTTCAGACCTCTATGAAGGGGTGGCACCGGGAGTGGTTCTACTGCTCCAACCCTCTCCCCGGCCTTCCCTCCTTTGATGGAAGAAATCCCCGGGCTTCCTCCTTTTGGACTTTCTCTCCCTCCTCCTTTGAAATGGATCAGGCCACCGAGCTGCTCGGCCTGACCCAAAATCTGAAAGAAGAGGGGCTGACTGGTGTGGCCATCGCCATTGGCTTTACGATGCGCTGTGTCCAGCCCCTCAAGGAAAGAGTCCAGCTCGGATTTGAGTATTCCGGGCCGACTGATCCAACTCGGGAGGTCGCAACCCCGATCTCTCCTCCGGACGCCGACGACCGACTAGGGGACTTCTTGACCACAGGGACATCCCTGACCAACCAGGGGTGTCCCCGGAGCTTCTCCCTCACCAATCCACCGCCGGAGGTAACAACCGAGTAACTTTTATATTTGTTTCATGTCCACCGAGTAGCTTGATTATACTCGTACTAACTCGAAAGGTGGTGTTTCTGTGTATGACCGTCGGGCCTTCGTGTCCCTTGCCCCGACGCCGGAGGCCTCAGCCCAAAAGGGTGAGAAGCACCCGAGCGAGGAGCCTGAAGAGGCTCCCGCGACAAAGAAGGGCAAAGGTCCGGTCTCCTTCGAGGAGGAGGAGGTTCTGCCAGCTGAGGGGCGAGGCTAACAAGGCCTGGGCCCCCCAATCCGCGAAGCCCCCAAGGAAGGGGCAAGCCAGCCTACGTCGTCCCGGAGGCCCGGCAGTTAGGCGGCTCGCCCACTTCGGATGGGACGTAGGCCTCGCCAACAAAGAAGCGGGCAGACTCAGCGCCTAGGCCTGCATCGTCGCAGGTTCGGCCGAGTGGCCCTCCTGATGCCTCTTCTAGCGGGTCTTCCGGTCAGAGGGGTGCCGGGATAAAAATCAAGACTTCTAGTCGGTAAGTTTAACTCTTGCACCCTCTTAGTAGTCTTTGATACATATTGTTCGCATGCTTAAATGTCTCTTCTTTCAGGAAAACGTCGGAGGAAATTCCGACGGACCGCTCGTCCGAGCCGGTGGCGAAGCCTGCCGAGCCCGGTCAGGTGGCGTCTCCTCCCCCTCCTTCTTATTCTTCTCCACCTCCGCCACCCAAGCCGACCGAGGCCGAGCTGGAGGTCAAGGTCCACGAAGACGACACTGCCGCCTCCCAAGCCCGAAGCCGACTAGCGGGGGCGACGATGAAGCCGAGCCGGCAGTGGAGGAGATCCCGCGCCGGCCCCCGACTCCCGTGGAAGAGCCGGAACCCACGTTCTCAGCGGCCTGGAAAGACGAGGCCAGGTACTGGGCTCTTATCGACGACAAGGAGGAGGGGAAGGCCAGGATGGCCTTCTACGAGCACGCCGCAGCATGCGGCCAGCTAGTCCGGGTAAACCTCCCGATCAACCAAATAGATTATGTTGACTTGAAGAAGAGTAGTATCATCATCTACCCTTTTTGCAGGAACTTGGTAATTTTTCCGAGAGGAAAACCAAGCTCCTCAACTACTTCCTCCCTCAAATAGAACGGATCAAATCCGTTGAGGGGCAAGTGGTTATGGTCCGGACCGAAGTGGCCAAGGTGCGTCCGAAGCTCCAGGCCGAGATCAAGGAGCTGCAGGATGAGAAGTTCGACCTCGCAGGCTCCCTTCGATGTAAGTATCCCAACCTGAGTCGGAATTGTGCATTTTGTATGTGACCGAGTGGCCTCACACTCTGCATTATTGTGCAGCGCGTGATACCACGATCGCCAGCCTGCGGGAGGAGCTGGCCAAGCTCAAGGATCGTGAGGCCGCCGCCCAAGCAGAGCTGAGGAAGTCCTAGGACCAGAAGCTGGTCTTGGAGGAGTCGAAGGCCCGAGTCGCCGCCGAGCTGGAGGGTAAGTCCTCTTAACCCAACTGACTTCGAGTCTTTGATATCATACAGTTGTATAACTGCCTCTTTGGTCTCTGTTGACGGAGTACAAAAAGAAGACGCGGGCACAGTATGACGTTCTAAGCGAGAGCACCAGAACTGCGCAGGCGCAATATGAAGAAATTCTGGTGGCCGTGGAGCCCACTCGGCAGCGGCTCTGTGCTGGCGACGCCGAGCCGAGCAGTTGGGTCGAGCTTATCCAACGGTGGGCGGAGCCCCGGCGGTGAAGACTGACTCAGGAGTGCAGCTTGATGAGTACCGACCAGCGGCAGGAATCATCAAATCGCTCTATCCCAGTGGGTGGAAGGCTGTCAGGGCAACCGCCCGACCTTGAGGAGAAGGCGCTGGCCCTGCTCGAGGAAGTGAAGCCGGCCGCCGAGTCCCCTGTAGATAACTTAGACTTAGATTCCTGTAAAAGACATGAGTAGCTTGTAAAGACTGACCCCATGTATGTAAAAAGGATATCCATCGTAATAAAGTTATTCATTTTTATAATATGTCTCATTTTTCCTGTGTTGACTCTGTATGTTGCCCGAGTAGTGTAGGCTCTTTTTACTAAGCACTCTGCCAAGCGCATCACGTTCCTTAGAGTTAGGAGTTGGCATAGAGCACTATCTCCAGAAACGTAGTCGGGAAGCGTGAGTGTAACTTGAAGACGAGAGTTTCATTACTTAGAACGAATAACACTTAGGCTCAACAATAAGTCAAATAAGAAAAATGATGTCGAGTGGTGCAGACTGCACCTAATTAGGTGTAGCCCCGACTTACTGGCTAGTCGGAATCCGACTAGGTAGCAAGTCAATCCAACCTCCAATAGGAAGATGGAAGAAAAAGGGGTGCGCGATTGTGCACCTAATTAGGTGTAGCCCCCGACTTACTACTTAATTAGGACATAAATAAGTAGCAAGTCAGAAATTGAATTGCACGAGTAAAAAGATAATGTTAACGAAGACTTATCTCCATTTGGTGAACTTGTCAATGGCAACGAAGATATGTTCGAAACCACCCGAGGCCTTCTTGAGTGGTCCGACTATGTCGAGCCCCCAGACGGCGAACGGCCAGGTGATAGGGATCGTCTGAAGTTCCTGAGCCGGCACATGAATCTGCCGAGCAAAGAACTAACAACCCTCGCACTTTCGGACGACCTCATTTGCATCCGAAATGGCAGTCGGCCAGTAAAACCCCTTACGAAAGGCTTTGCCGACCAACGTTGCTGAAGCAGTGTGATGACCGCACATACCCGAGTGAATTTCACGCAGCAGGGCGCGTCCTTCCGACTCAGATACGCACTTTTGATGTATGCCAGAGGCGTTTCGGCGGTACAGGATTCCCCCAAGTACCATGTATGCACGACTCCGGCGTTCGATTTGTTAGCAGCCCCCCGATCATCGGGAAGCTTCTCATCTTGCAAATACTCCAAATATGGTTTCGTCCAATCCGAGTTGAGGGCGAGCACTTCAGCCTCGGAGAGTGGTTGATCCGGTTGGGGTAGTTGCTCCTGCGGTGTGATGGAGGGGGCGTGAAGCTCTTGGACAAAAATCCCAGTTGTGACACTGCCCGACTGGAGCCCATGTTCGCCAGCTCGTCTGCCGCCTCGTTGTCTCGCCGTAGGATATGTATAAGCTCGAATCCATCGAACTTGTCCTCCGACTTTCTGACCTCCTGACAGTAGGCGGCCATATTGTCACTGACGCAAGTCCAGTCCTTCTGTACATGTCTTACCACGAGTTCAGAATCTCGGCGAACCACCAATCGCTGGATGCCAAGCGATATGGCAATACGGAGCCCGTGGATGAGTGCCTCGTACTCGGCTGTGTTGTTTGAAGCTGAAAAATAAATCTGGAGGACGTACTTGAGTTGTACGCCTCTAGGTGATACGAGAACGATACCAGCCCCCACGCCCTGTCGCTGGAGAGAGCCATCGAAATACATGTTCCAGTGCTCGGATTCTTCGACGACAGGGGGAGCCTGCATCTCTATCCACTCGACAACAAAGTTGGTGAGTGTTTGTGACTTGATAGCGCTTCGTGTCTTGAACGAGAGCTCGAAAGCCCCAAGCTCCATTGATCACTTAGCGATTCTCCCAGTGGCTTCTCAATTATGAAGAATATCTACAATAGGGAAAGAAGTAACCACCGAAATTGGATGTTCTTGAAAGTGCTTTAACTTCCGAGAGGCGATCAGGACTGCATACAAAAGCTTCTGCACTTGTGCATAGCGTACCTTGGACTCACCCAATACTTCGCTGACGAAGTAGATCGGGCGCTGAGCCTAGTAGACGCGTCCTTCCTCTTTCCGCTCTACTACCACCGAGGCACTCACTACATGAGTGGTGGCCACAATTTATAGCAGAAGCGGCTCATGTGGCATCGGAGATGCCAAGACAGGTGGCGAAGTGAGGAACAATTTTAGATCCTCAAAAGCCTTCTGTGCCTTTGGTGTCCAGCTAAACTTGTTCGGCTGCTTCTTCAATAGCTTGAAGAAGGCCGACCCACGTTCGCCGAGCTGCGAGATCAATCGGCCGAGTGCAACCATGCACCCGTTCAGACGTTGGACATCCCTTTGGCAAGTTGGGGGAGCCATCTCCATGATAGCTCTGATTTTTTCCGGTTAGCCTCAATCCCACGGTGAGACAACACGAAACCGAGTTGCTTTCCCGAAGGGACCCCGAAGACGCACTTCTCCGGGTTCAACTTCATATTGTATGCCGAGAGGCTCTCGAATGTTTCCGACAGGTCGGTGACCATGTCGGAGGTTACCCGAGATTTGACGATAACATCATCGATGTATGCTTCCACGTTTCGCCCGAGCTAATTGTGGAAGCATCGTTGAATGCAACGTTGATATGTTGCTCCAGCGTTCTTCAATCCGAAGGGCATAGTGACATAGCAAAAAGCCCCAAACGGAGTGATGAACGAAGTCTTGATGCAATCTTCTTCTTTCAAGCTAATCTAGTGGTAGCCCGAGTAGGCATCCAGAAAGCTCAAAAGCTCACAACCGACAGTAGAATCAACCACCTGGTCGATGCGAGGTAGTCCGAATGGATCATTGGGACATGATTTATTTAAGTCGGTATAATCGACACACATACGCCAAGTGCTATTCTTCTTTTGTACAAGTACCGGATTGGCTAGCCAATTGGGGTGGAGCACCTCCCTTATGAAACCAGCGGCTAGAAGTTTGGTGATCTCCGTCTTGATGGCTTCCTTCCGATCTTGCGCGAAACGACGCAGCCGTTGCTTGACCGGCTTGGCTTTGTCATGTACATTCAAGGAGTGCTCGATCACCTTCCTTGGGAAACCTGGCATATGTGAGGGCTTCCAAGCGAAGATGCCCCGACTTGCTTGGAGGAAGGTGACGAGCACCTCTTCCTATTTCGGATCGAGCCCTGTCCCGATCAGAGCCGTTTTGGTCGGATCGGACGGGTCGAGCAAAATCCGCTTCACATCTTCGTCCGGCTTGATGCCTGACTTAGACTGCTTCTTGCTTGGTACGCCGCCTTCGCCGTGAAGAGTGATGACCGCTCGCCGGATCTCGTCTGACTCGGCAGCCGTTTCGGCGGATTGGGCCGCGTCACAATTTTCCCTATCGAGGAGATGGGAAAACTTGACGTCTCCGCGGACTGTGATTACACTTTGCGGGCCTAGCATCTTTATAGCCAGGTAAGTGTAATGTGGGACGGCCATGAATTTGGCCAAGCCCGGTCTTTCCAAGATTGCGTGATATGCAGTCTCGAAATCGGCCACCTCGAAGCTGAGGTTTTCGGTCCGGTAGTTGTCCCGAGTGCCAAAAGTGACCGGAAGATAAAGTCTCCCAATCGGCACAGAGAAAGTTCCCCGGATTATCCCATGAAACGGCGCATCAGTCTTCTGGAGTGCCGATCTTGGGATCTGCATCTCGTCCAGCGTCTTGGCAAAAAGGATGTTCAATCCACTCCCACCAACGACCAAGACTTTGCGTAGTCTGACGATCCGTACCAAAGGATCCAGGATGAGTGGATATCTTCCTGGGCACGGGACGTGATCGGGATGATCTGAGCGATCAAACTTGATCGGGACTTCCAACTATCAAAGGTATTTGGGGGCCACCGGAGCAGCTGCATTGACTTCGAGAGTATTAAGCTTCTGCTTACATTTGGACTTATATGCATCCGATCCCCCAAATATGTAGTTGAGCTCAGGCTCAGTTTATTGGTAAGCGTCACCCTAAGGATGATCACGCTTATCATCTTGCTTGGCGTCCTTCGGAGTGTCCTTGTTATGCTCTTGACCGAACCTCTTTAGGACGTTGCAATCCTTTGCCACATGCTTTCCATTCGGATGGAAAGGGCACGGCGCCTCCATCACTTTATTGTAGTCGTTGGAGCGAGGTGGCCTCTGCCGACCGTGATCTGCGGTTGCCACCAATTCTTCGCCCTTTCGCTTCTTGTCCTTCTTAGAAGATGACTCGGGCTTGTCTTTCTTGCCTTCGTTTTTGTTCGGGCGATCCTCCTGGCGCTCGGCGAGAGTGTCAGAGGCTGTGGCATACCGGTCCGCCAGGGCGAACATCTTTTTGACAGAGGTCGGGGGTTTTTCGTGAACTCCCTTTTGGAAAGCTGCGACGACGACCGCTTCAGAAACCACTCGGTTTGTATTCTTCTTTTTTGTGAAACGCTGAATGAAATCCCTTAACGATTCATCTTTTCTTTGATGAACCCGATAAAGGTCCCATTGGGTCCCGGGCTTCTCGTAAGTGCTCTAGAAGTTGGCGATGAATTGGTCGCAAAGCTCTCCCCAGGAACCAATTGAGTTCTCTGGAACGCCTGCAAGCCAACCATGAGCCAGAGGAGTTAGCATGACGGGCAGGTAATTCGCCATCATGTCGTAGCCTCCACCCGCGGCTTTGATTGCAAGAGCGTATATCTGCATCCAAGCTTCTGGGCCTCGCTCCCCGTCAAATTTCACTATTCCCTTGGGGTTAAATCCCTCGGGCCAATTTACCTGACGAAATCGATGTGTAAACGCCTTGATCCCATCGATTGTTCCGTCTTCCGGAGGAGGAGATCGATGGGGAGGTGTTCGGCGCGGTGGAGTGTGGCACCGATCTCCTCGGTAGTGTCTTTCGTCTTCTTGTCGCTCCCTCCGCCGAGCTTCGATGTCGAGGCAAAGGTCACGATTTGTTCTTTGACGATCATCTTGCCTGCGAGTGCGCCGACTGCGTCGGGTGTTCCTTGTGGTAGTATGGCTTCTGTCCGTGTCGGCCTGTTGATCCCGAGTACCTTGGACAGCCGCTGCCGTCACCATAGCTTTAATTTGCTCCATGATCGGCGTTGCGGGGTTGTTCTCCCCAAGTAACGGGCCAACGTTATCCAAAAGAGTCTTGGATGTGAGGATATTTTGTTGTGGCGTACGGAAGACCGAGTGGTCTCCCATACGGACTTGAAGCAATTCCTCTTAAACCTCACGCCCACGACCACGCAATCTGTCGCTCAGATCTTCTCCACCTTCGCGGACATGTTCGGCTCCTGCATCATTAATTCGATGCAGGGCCGACCCGGAAGTTTGTCCATCCACCATGTAAATGCCGCAAAAGTCAGGAGTCGTGTTGACGCTCTCCTCCGACTCGGATTCCGAGTAAGAAAGGCTCAATTGATCCCGACTTGTTGGCTCATCGAAGGGAGTGATTATAACTCCCACTTCCCGTGACGAACTATCTGGTGGAAGGAAACTCGACTGAGATTCGGCAGAGTAGGTCTGCTGGAATCTGGCAGCAGAATTGGTTAATCCGAATGGCATCCCGTTATCCATTCGGAAGGTAGATCTGGTTAGAGTTATCCCCAAGCCAAGACCTGGGAAGCTCATCCCAGTGGGTGTCTGTTGGGCTCCATTCCTTAGCCCGGAATGAAAGAGGCAGCGTGTTATCTCATGGAAAACAGTGGCCGAATTGTTCAATCCGAACGGGATGTCGTCCAATTGACGAGTTGCAGTTCCCGATCGGATATGATAGCAATCCAGACCAAGAACAGCATCATCGTTTGTTTCTACATCAGTGGAAGGTGCTGGCAGAAGCAAACGTTTGTTATCTTGACTGAAACCGAAGTGAAACCCTGCAATGATCCAATCGGAATCATGATTGTCAGATTGGATCTCTCTCGGATCGGAATCCGAAAGAGGCAGCCTGAGGTGGTGTAGTTCGGCTGGAGTCGCTAGAAACCTCCCCGATTATGTGTGGACCGAACGTCGCTCGGCTCACACAACCGAAGTTTTCCAAAGTCGTCGGCGAGGAAGCCGAGATCACCGAAGATGAAACCTTGGCCAGGGGCATAGGTGAAGACGAATCCACCGATTGAAGCCATCGAAGTTGATGAACCTGATCTTGATGCTAGCCCCTACCTGGTGCGCCAACTGTCGACGAATTATGTCAGCAATATATTTTATTGTACTATGCGGCAGATCACAACACGATGGTAGCACAGGGGGCAAGATTTATACAGGTTCATG
This sequence comes from Olyra latifolia, assembly GCA_036346145.1. NCBI lineage: Eukaryota > Viridiplantae > Streptophyta > Magnoliopsida > Poales > Poaceae > Olyra > Olyra latifolia. The sequence continues at coordinate 20,402,741 of CM070531.1, forward strand.
CCCTGTGAGAGTGGTAATACCTACTCCTGTGCTCGGGATTTGTATTATGTGGTGTCGATCACAATGATCGGCGAGATTGGATGTATTGAGGATGAGATGTCGATGTGTTCTATGTCTAGGGACCCCGACCCCCTTTACATAGTGTAGGGGATTGGGTTACAGATAAGTTTGCTAATCCGTATAAGGGAAATAAGGGATATAATCCAGTCGGTTTCCCCTATCTCCTCGTATTCGTATTGAAGTATGAGTCGAGTCCAACTTCTGGTAGAACAAGTCGGGCCACGCCAACCGCCAGGCCCACCTTCTGGAAGATTCCACGCGACCAGGCCCAAGGAGGTGGTGCGTCCAATTGTCTGTTCCCAGATACCCGGGACCCATGTTGTCCACAGGCATCGAATCGTCATCACGCCGGCAGGCCATACGGCTTAGCCGATTTGTCCTACGTAACAGTCTATGAATCCCCAACGCAGATCGAAGGTATTGCAATGAATCAAATCTTGAATAGTAGATTAGATCTACTTTGAAAAGAATTTTGGGGATGGTTTGAATCTGAAATCCTTTGCCCCACTGGCCACCAAGCCATCGGCCACTACAAGGCCGTACACTCGGCTACCACGCTACCGGCCGCCGCGCAGGCCGCACAGCAGGACGCGCCGTTGCGGACATGAACTGTGCTGCACTACCGTGTCGTACCGCAGCGCTGCTGCCCATTCGAAGGCCACGCCACAATGCCACTGGCCAACGTGCCACACAGTAGCCCAAAAAAGCCACACGTGCCCGGCCGCCACGTCGCTCTGGTCGCTCTCGAAGGTCAAGGCGCCATCGGTGCGCGCACCCCAGTAACCGCGTCCATGCGGTCTGCCACCGAGCAGCCCACGTGACCGCATCACCTCGGACCTCCGCTCCATGCTGCACTGTGCATGCCCGCAGCCTGCGCCTGGCATAGCGGCGCTATGCACCGCCGGGCGCAGCACGCTCCCACGCCACCGCTTCGGCCTTGCCGCCTTGTGCGTTCTCGTGCCACCGAGCTCTACAGCATAGCCGACGCCTTAGCCCGTCGATGCCCGTCCTAGCCCACCACAACGCGTGCCACCGTGCCGCTGCGCTCACCGTGGCCCGCTGCCGCCTGCTGTGGCCCGTCGCCACACGTGCCGCTGTGCTGACCTGCGTAATGCCGCCACCGCCACGCGCCACCACCGCCATCCCTGTGACGACTAGGGAAACCCTAGCCACCAGGCACCAAGCAGAGTGGTGGGCTGAACGGGCTAGGGGGAGAGCAAGACGGGCCATGTTAAGTTGGACCAGCCATCCAGTAGGCCGGTTCGGGCTGAAGTCGTACTGGGTCGCCCCGAATAGACTTGCATGGGCCATGCGTGGAACGGGTGGCGAGCCAGGCCTAACTGAGCTAGGCCGACCAGCCAGCAGGCCGGCTCAACCGATTCTAAGCCAAGCCACCCCCAATGCAGCCCGTGCACGCATGATGAAGGAGGTATATACCAGGCCGGGCCAAAATGTTGGGGAACGGATAGGCTATGCTAGCATAAATCAAAAATTTTCTACTGTGAACACCCAAGATCACAAATAAGTAGGGGATCACGGATCGTTACCTTGATGCGCAGAGGCAGCGGAAGCAGAGTCACGCACGTCGAGGAAGTAGTCGTACAAACCAAACACCTCCTCCTCGCCAGTCGTCAATCGCCCCGAGCAGTGCCGAACAGCACGTGGTCGTAGCCGAACATCGGGAGGTCGTCGTCGTCGTCGTCGTTGGAGGTATCCACACGTCCGGGGAAGGAACGCCGTGCGGGGTGTGCTAACACCTCACTACGCAGCTAAGGTTTCGGGCGAGCGGGCGGGGCGCGGCGGCTAGGGCTTGGCGAGAGCTCGTCTGTCACACACGTGCCGTCCCAAGCCTCCCCTTTTATGGATGCGCTAGTTGGCTCTAGTCGAGGCCCACTAGGATTCCAATTCCTACGCGGATCATATCCACGCGCAAACCCTTCTTCTAATGGATCAAATCCACTAGATAAGTGCCAACCCGTTAAGTGTGTCACCCGTTAAGTTCATGTGCAAGTCAGCAGTTAATCTGGAAAGTTTCTTTCCAATCCACAGATCAATAGTGGTACCTAGCAATACATATTGACCCCTGAATGCATAAAATGATCTCATCGGCTGAACCGTTATCGAGAAGGGGCAAATTCCATCTTGATCAATCACATCCCTATGCCATTCTTCACGGCATACCCAGTAGTTATCTTTATAACTACCCTGTTATGGTGTAGCGTTTGATAACACCAAAGCATACGACTCCACAAGCTGGGTCTCCATAATGATCTCAGGTCTAAGGACCAGATAGGTGTACCACTCGAGACTACATGCTGATGGCACTTTGTAGATAACAATCTCAGGAGCGTGTCAGAGTAGGTCTATCCAACCACCCATGTTTTCTAACATGTGTCCACATTATTGATTTGATATCTCCATATCTATGTACGTGAAACAACAGCATGAATCAATACATGTGCTGATCAAATTATCACCGCTCCTCGTAATGATATAGGTCAGGGATTGTTTAGAACAATATCATAATGACAATGTGCTCACAACCAAATCGTATTTGATAAACAAAGTCGTGACATTAATTCATGGAACTGATAAGCAATGTTATCATAAGTATATAAACAAAGACGTTACACAATCATCATATGATTGCCTCTAGGGCACATTCCCTTCACAAAACAAAGGAAAAGAAAAGAAAAAGAAAAAAGAAAAAGAAAAATGTGGGCCCGGGAAAAGAAAGAAAGAAAGAAAAAAGGGGTATTTGGCTGGGTCGTGAATTTTTTGAGAAAGCCCCCCAAAAATTAAGAATTTATGCAAAAGAATTTCTAAGGCTCTAAAATTTTTTTGGAGACACCGAAAATTTCACAGAAGTCCCTAGAGACACTGAAATTTTCATAGAAGCCCCTGAAACAGTAAAAATCATAGAAAAGCATATTCGGGCATAAAAGCATCTTGGGATTCTGAATTTAATCCTATTTTCATATTTGAAACTTTATTTTATCCTTGATAATTACTTTCATGCTACTATATCATGAATTAACTGCTATAATTATCAGTTTATGCCTGTTTATGAATAGAATTTATGAATTATGAATGTGAATTTCTGATTATTTGTGGTGCCCGTTCATTACATTTAATCTATGAATTGAAAATACCATGTTGAATAGTAGATAACCATGGATTTTATTGAAGAATTATTTCAACATTGCTATCATAGAAATTAGGCCTGAATTTCACCGAAAAGCCCTGAAACCTTTGGGAATTATCTAAAAATTCACCAAAATTAATAATTTTGCATAGAAACCTCTGAATTTACTAAATGTATATATTATGGCATAGAATTATCCTACGAAATTGCTACTATAATTCTTGTAATAATTATTTTAGCACGTTTATACTGGAAATTCCGAGAATTTATGAATAGATCCATATCACGCAACACACACTATGACTACCCACGGTATCTTATGCAAAGAATTTGAATTATGCAAATGTTTGGCATCGTGAGTCGTGAGTTTGATGAATTCCGGCTATGCACATGAAGCTCCCCGCACCGCCATTGGCATTGTAGCAAGGGGCAATACCCGATCACAGAATAATCAAGCACTGCATTTCATTAGGCACCACCTGTCCAATACTTTAAAGAATGAATACATGGCAATGGAAAGTGCTATTGACCTTTGGGCCGCACTTAAGAAGCGGTTCGGAAAACTCAAATACACTATCCTACCATAAGCACAGTAGGACTGGACAAGCCTAAGATATGCATAAGCTACTAAAGAAGATGATGCCATCATAGAAAAAGAAATCGCTGACACTACAGAAGCCTATTTTACAGGATCCATTTAGTGCATGTATAGCAGCACTAGTCAGCCTTTTAGTGTGGTTGCATTAGCAGACATTTGTGATCTTATTATGAATGAAGAACCGTGAGCCCCAGGGGGAGCAAACCCTTAAATTCTCGTGATCATAATGCACTTTATTTCCAGTATATTCAATGAATGCTTGCAATATGAATGATAGCCTAATTGAAATTATATGAATTTATGAAGCGCCCATATGAAGGAGATATGCATTGTTGATAGTAGAACAACTAATAACATCTTGAGAGAGATAAAGTATTTTGTTAAGAAGAGAACTGGCGGTATAACCACAATTGGAAGAAGTGGCTCGTGTGTGATAGGCTCCGGTCAAGCCACTATCGTTCTGCATATGGGTACTTCACTAAAAATTAATGAAGCTTTGTTGTACCCCGAATCCACTAGATCTCTCTTAAGCTTTAAATACATCCATGCCAACGGTTTTCAAGTTGAGACCACTTAAGAAAATGACAAAGAATTCCTATACATTGTGAAGCACGACGGATGCGAAAAAGAATTTTAGAAAAATTTCCTTCATTTGAAGCTGGGCTATACCACACAAGAATTAAAGCACCTGACAACTATACTTCCCTAAAAACTTCTTTTAGAAGTGCTGAACTCTTTTCTCTTTAGCATAGTGTACTTGGACATCCTGGCTTACAGATGATGAGAAATGTAATTACCAACTTTCAGGGCCACGGAATAAGTGTAAAGAGTTTCCTTAATTAAGAAGGCTTCATATGTCAGGCATGTGCCATACAAAAAATGATCACTAGGCCCTTGACCATGAAGGTGCAAGATGAAATCCCCGCATTCCATGAGCGCATCCAAAGGATATTTGCGGCCCTATTCAACCTCTATCTAGTCTTTTTAGTTACTTCATGGTGCTCATTGATGCTTTTTTGAAGTGGTCTAACATGAGCTTACTCTCGACAAGAAACCATGCATTTGCGAAGCTGATCTCTCAGATCATAAGAATTAAAAATGCATTCTCGGATCATCACGTGAAGTCTATTCGCATGGACAATGCCGGCGAATTTACTTCGAAGGCATTTGATGATTATTGTACGACATCGGGAATCAAATTAGAGCACTCAATGCCACATGTCCATACTCAGAATGGACTAGCAGAAGCATTGATTAAAAGGATCGAATTCATAGCAAAGCCGCTCTTGCAGGGTTGTAATTTACCAAATACGTGTTAGGGCCATGCCGTCCTATACGCAGCAACATTATTGAACTATAGACTGTCAGCATACAACATCCAATCACCTATGCAACTAGTTCAGAGGATCATACCAAAAATTTTCCATTTAAAAAAATTGGATGCATGGTGTATGTACCGATACCACCACCACAACGAACAGCTATGGGTCCTCTCTGGAGGCTGGGGATATACGTTAGTTATGAGACAGTGTCCATAATCAAGTATTTAGAACCCTCGACATGTAACTTGCAAACCACCCATTTCACTGATTGCATCTTTGACGAGGATAATTTCTTGTCATTAGGGGGAAATAAAGAACCATTAACAGAAGAATGCCGAGAAATCATCTGGCAAGCCACAGGCATTTCCGCGCATGATCCCCATACTAAAGAAGCAAATGAAGAGGTTCAAAAGATCCTCTATTTATAGAAATTAGCAAATCAACTGCCCAATCATTTTTGTGATTTGAAGGTGTGATCAAGTCGCATTACTCCTAGTAATGCACCAGAGAGGGTTTGAAATACCATAGAAGATATCCTCATCCTGTTCCGAGGCCTCAGAGAAAAGGACAGGAAATCTGGTTACTCAAATCCCAAGTATCCGAGGACGCCTGGAGAAAAATGGATAAGAGAGCTTATCACAACCGGTCACGAAAGTGCCCTGAAGGAAAAAGATGGAAGCTAGTTGAGACCTGGCAACTCTGGTAAGAAGCAGCCTGCTAGCGAGACGCTTCCAGATTTGAATATACTGGTTATGATAGAAGAAGAAGAAGCCGATAGAAATGAGAGTGCTGACATCGACAACAATAAGCTAAAGGAATTTGCTCCCGTGAAGGGAAATAGCGGTGAAGAATAAGTAGAAATGCATGAAGCACCCTATGACAAATGGCCATAAACTTTGTAGAATCAGGGAAAATAATGAATAGAGCGACAGCTAATGTTGACATATACTTTGGTAAAATGATTGCTGAGCGAATAGATCCCGATCCAGAGCCGGCATCTCTTTCTAAGTGTAAGCACCGACCAGATTGGGCGGAATGGAAGAAGGCAATCACCGCGGAACTAATCTCATTGAACAAAAGAGAAGTGTTTGGGCCTGTGTGCCTCACACCCACCCATGTACGTCCTTTGGGCTATAAATGGGTCTTTGTTCAAAAGGGAAATGAAAATAATGAAGTTGTATGGTATAAAGCAAGGCTGGTAGCTCAAGGTTTCACTCAGCGCCCAGGCGTTGATTATGAAGAAACCTATTTCCAGGTCATCGGTGGTATAATATTTAGATATCTCATCTCAATGGCAGTAAATATGAACCTAAGAATGAAACTGATGGATGCGTTCACAGCTTATCTTTATGGTAACCTGGACTCAGAATTTTATATGAAATTACCTGACGGCATGCCAACCCCGAATAAAGAGAAGAAAGAATTATATTTTATAAAATTACAGAAATCCTTATATGGATTAAAGCAGTCAGGAAGAATGTGGTATAATCGCTTGAGCGAGTTCTTGAGCAAGAAAGGCTATACGAATAATGAAGATTGTCCATGCGTTTTTATACAATGATCACAAGATGGTTTTTGTATAATTTCGGTTTACGTGGATGATTTGAACATCATTGGTACTAATGATGAAATTAAAGAAGCAAGCTTGTATTTGAAATTTGAATTTGAAATGAAAGATTTGGGTAAACCAAATTTTGCTTGAGCCTTCAGCTTGAGCATATGCCAGATAAAATACTCGTACACTAAGCCGCCTACACCCAAAAGGTGTTGGAAATGTTTAGTTTTGAGAAGGCGTACGCATCAAGAACCCCGATGGTCGGATGGTCGTTACAAGCAGATCAAGGCCCATATCGACCTAGAGAAGAGGGAGAGGAAGTCCTAGGATCGGAATTCCCATACTTAAGTGCCATAAGAGCGCTCATGTACCTAGCAAATAGTACACGACCTGACAATGCGTTCACCGGAGCCAACGAAAAGGCATTGGAAAAGGGTAAAGGACATCTACCGCTACCTACGGGGAACAGTTGATCTTGGATTATTTTATAGAAGGAACCAATATATGACTTTGGTCGGATATGCAAATGCGGGTTATCTTTCAGATCTTCACACTGGCAAGTCCTAAATAGGATATGTTTTCCTGTGTGGAGGAACTGCAGTATCATGAAAGTCGTCAAAGCAGACACTTGTGTCAACGTCGATTAACCATTCAGAAATCATTGCATTGTATAAAGCAGCACGTGAATGTGCATGGCTTCGAAGAATGACATTCCATATTCTCCAGTCATGTGGATTGCAAATAGAACGAACCCCTACTATCATTTATGAAGATAATACAGCATGTGTCGCACAAGTACAGACTGGATATGTGAAGAGCAATCTCACGAAACATATATACCCCAAGTATTTTTATACTCATGAGATGCATAAGATGAATGAAATCAATATTCAGCAGACTAAGTCGTGCGAAAATCTCGCAAATTTGTTCACTAAGTCCCTGCCTGCATCTATCTTTGAAAGATGCGTTAGAGACATAGGAATGATGAGGCTTAGAGAAGTGCAGAATTCAGGGGGAGAAACTTCACATATTTTAAATTAAATCTTGAACCGGAAATTCGAGTACCCAACTATTATGTTGAAGTAATAAGCAATATTGGGTGGATTTGTACTCTTTTTCCCTCAAGTGAGTTTTCAAAGAATTTTCTCACATGAGGTTTTTAACTAGGCATATTCGTGCACACAGCAAGCGTATGCTAGTATGCTATGTACTCTTTCTCCAAAAAAATTTTCCACTGGGTTTTTATGGAGTTTTGATGAGGCATATGCATTACGCGGCAAGGACCAAGGGGAAGTGTTAGGAAACCTACTCCGATACGGGCCGACCCAGGCCGTATCCGAATAGGTCTATCCGTGGACCTGCCAAACTCTATGAATCAGCACTATAAATAGGAGAGGGATCCGTCCATTGTATACACAAGAAAAGCAATAAAGAATCTATTCTCTCTCTACATCTATGTTTCATCTACTTGTGCATCTGTCGATTTTGTTCTCCGTCTATGTCTTGCATGCGAATCAACAACCTCGGACTACACCCGGTAGCCTGGTGGCTTAACAAAATCCTCTCTTTTGATCACGCCACACAGACGAGAAGTAGATGCATGTGTACATGCTATACCCACATGTGCCATGCACCATGCACCAGTGCAGTATTTGTCCGCTTCTCTTTTGTCGCTCTCCTCTCTGCATCACATGCTAGACTCCGAACATTATATTGTACTAGATAAATTAACGCGCCCATGGCGCGTAGCCACAGCCGCAGAATCAACCGCCCGCGTCCAACCTTTGGATCAGCGAATGGACCAAAACTTTTTGATGGCGTGGCCACACGGCCTCGCGCGTAGGATACACGCTATATAGGTAGTAGTAATTTTAAAATTGTTCTAATTTTAATTTTTTTCTAAAAAACCAAGTTTTTTATGGACCTTGTTTGTGGAGGCATGGTTCCATTTTGCAACCTTTTTTCTGAAATTTTTTAAAGGCCTATAAAAAAGAAAATAGAAGAGGAAAAAAGAGAGCAAAATTTTTTCAAAAAATCCAAATTTTTATGGACCTTCTTTGTATAGGCATGGTTCCTTTTTTGTAAGCTCTATATTTTTTGAAATTTTTAAACGGCGTAGAAAAAAATAGAAAAGGAAAAAAAAGTAAAAGAATAAGGTAGAGGAAGAAAAAAAATTTCAAGAACATCCAAACTTTTTATGGATCTTCTTTATGCAGGCATGGTTCTATTTTTATAAACTTTCTATTTTTTAGAATTTTAAACGGCGTGGTAAAAAGAAAATAGAAAAGGAAAAAAGTAAACGAAGAAGGTAGAGGAAGCAAAAAAAAATTCTAATTTAAAAAATTTGTAAACATCCAAACATTTTATGGACCTTTTTTGTGCAGGTATGGTTCTATTTTTACAAACTTTCTAATTTTTTGAATTTTTAAACGGTGTAGAAAAAATAAAATAGACAAGGAAAAAAAAGAAAGGAAAAGGCGAAGCAATCTATTGGAAAGGCGGCAGAGCTGGGATTCGAACCCGGGTCATGGAAGTGAGATATGGCGCAGAGGACCATCCCACCGAGCTTCTCACCTGGTGTAGGAGCTGTGACACTCCTGCTTTTATATATAATTTAGACCCTGTCCTTGCTATGCAAAATCTATTGAAAAGGGGCATGGCTGGGATTCGAACCCGGGCCGGTGAGCCGAGATGCAGCGCGGACGACCAACCCGCCAAAGTCGCCGCCTTGTCTAGGAGCTACGCGTCAGTTGCTTTTATGTATAATGTTTGAACGGATGGCCAGATCTCATTTCGGCCGACGATCGGACGGCCAACGTCTACGGCCGACGCGGTAGTATATAGGACGGCGGATCAATTTGCAAAAACCGCAAGAGCCTTTTTGCAAAAACATCCACGCTGGACGTCTGGATCGTGCCGACCACGCGATCCGATGGCGGAGGAAATTCGGGTGACGTGGCCAATTTCGCAATGCAGCAATCTCTTGCTCCTTATATATAAGAGATATATTTTAGCTCAGTTTCACGATCACCTGGATTCGGGGGAGTTGCTGGCTTCTCAGCCAACGGTGTGCAATAAGTAAGTGCGCCGCCTCCTTTTCAACCGCCCTCTACGTTCTTATTCCACAATTATTTTCTTCGACTAAAATACCTGGAGACCTACTTGGAGCCTAGTTAAGATCTGAATAATTAAACAGGACCTTAATTAATTACTTGGCTCCGTGTTCTATTCGATGCACCCAAGATATCTTAATCGATATGATGATCAGTTGATCACGTGAACCAAGGCAACGCTGTCAATTGATAGTTGATAGGGCGGCCCAGTCCATGAGTGGCCCAACCCATGGTCGACTAGCCGTCCGGTGAGATTTGGACGGTTTCGCGGTGGGGATTGGGCTCGCCGGTCATGATTGGGGTCCGGTGGTATCCTCTCTCGCGGATGATGGTGTGGCTGGCCTTGGGCTGAAGCCCATTTCTGATCAGGCTCTAGAAGGTGTTAAATCGACGATTCCGACGGGTGATCTACCATTCGGTGGTGTGTGGAAGCCTTTCGTCCCAGCGTCTAGGGTTTCCTCCAAGCGAATCCAGCGCCGCTGGGGGCGAGATCATCGATCTTTTGCTCAAGTGGTTGCTGGTGTTCGAGGCGCTATGGAGAGTGGTAGAGGTCGTATTTCGGGGAGTCAGGGTGGTTTTGATCGGCGAGGTAGATGGGGTGGTTTTCGCGGTGGTGGAGGAAGAAATGGCCGTGGTTTCACCTGGAATCGGGCAGTTTCTTCTGGAGATGACAAGGTGGAGTCGGAGATTGTTAGCTAGAGCAATATTGGAGGTTCAGGTGGTACAGATTGTGGAAAGGGTAAGCAGATTGCGGAGGGGACTGCTGTTCCTGAGAAGGTAAACCCTAGTATGATTCCTGTGGTGGTTTCTTCTGGGATTGGTGAAGTTGTTGTGTTGGGGGAAAAAGATTTCGTGGGGATCTCGAAAGCTTTGGGGGATTCTTCTGGGGGTACTTCTTCTGGAGGAGAGAAACATGTGGGGGCTTGCTACCGATGTGGTAAATTGGGTCATCTTGCTTTTAATTGTTCGGCAATTTTTCTGTGTGGTTGGTGTGGGATGGATGGGCACTGTGCCATGAGATGCCCCAATAAAAAACGTTGGGAGTATTCTACAACTTTGTGTGGTTTTCAGTCTCCAGATCAAGGGATGTATGTTCTTCATGATGTTTTATCTGGGCCTATCAGTAGAGATAAGGGGAATTTAGCGGTTATTCTGATAGAAGGGGGTTCGATTTCTATCAAAGAAATTGAGAAGGAATTTAATCTTATTTTTAAGTCTTTCCCTAGATGGAGCTGTACAGCACGATCTTTAAGTGCTAATAGGTTTCTTATGAGATTCCCGAATGCTTGTAAAGTGGAAGAAATGTTAGATCTTCCTCTTATGAAGATGCGAACTGCTGCGGCGTTCATGAAATTGGAGGGTTGGAAGGCAGAAAGTGGTGCCAAAACTATTCTTCAAGATGTGTGGATTCGAATTTTTAACATTCTCGTTGAGAAGAGATCCATTCCCACTATATTTTCGGTGGCCTGTCTTGTGGGTATTCCTCAGGAATTAGATGAAGGTTCTATGTTTCGAACAGATTATGTTAGGGTGAGAATTTTCTGCAAAAATATTCAGAAGATTCCACATATGGTGGAAGGTGTGTTAGGAAGAGGTCTTTTTGATTTTGTTATTCAAGTTGAAGAGGATGTCTCTCTTTCTGGTTTAGAAATTTTGGAAGTAGATGTGCAGAATGATGCAATGCAGAAAGATTCTTGGGCTCATGCGGCTAAGAAATCTAAGATTTGTGAATCAAAAAGTGGTGATGGCAAAGGGTGGGAACTAGGAGGTGGTAAATTCTCTAAGCAAGATAAGACTAGCTACTTTGGAAGTGGGAAGGAAATTCTCTGGATATGGGTGATAGCAATATTCTGGTCAGTGGTAATATTCCAAGGGATGATGGCTTGTTGGATAGGGTGGATCAAGAGATGGAAGAAGATAATATGGGTTTTAAGACATTAGCAGCTCAGCTGGGAATAGATGTGGAAAGTGAAGAGGAGCTAGATATTGGGGGTTCAATGCATTTAGGTGACAATGAGACTCAAATTTGGGCTGTCAGGGATATTTCGGTGAAAATTCACCCTCGTTTTGCTAGTGCGTTAACCTTTTCTTCTATTCCTGTTTCGGTTTGGGATTCTCCTGGTCAATCTCAACATTTGTGGACCAAGTCTGATTATCTGGAGGATCTAATTTGCTCGAAGTCTTGTGAGGAGAATTCCAAGCTCCCAGTGTCTCAGAATGAGTCTTTTGGGACCAAGATCATGGACTCAGTTAATTTGGTAGCGAGTCCTGAAGAGATATTGACCTCTGAGGAGCCTCCTGACATGGATTCTCAAGATATATTGGATATTCTGCCACTTCAGATGTGGAATCCCGAGGTTGTCAAAGATAAGGGGCAGGAGTATGTGAAGGAGAGTCTGAAAACTTCTGATTTGGGGATTCAAGGAGGGTCTGGCTGTGATAATTCTGTGGGCTCTGTGCGTCATTCTATCACCATCAATAAGAGAAAGGATCAGATTATTCCGGTTAGAAGGAGTGAAAGGTTGAAAGGTGATCACTGTCATATTCTGTCCAAAGTTGACGCCATAGCTAAGAAGAGGAATCTAGAAGGTACTTCTAAAACGACCAATTCTTTTGTTGTTCTAGATTCTGATGTAATATGTAAATTTGCTAATTCGGTGGGAATTTTGTGTGATGAGTCTATTTTGGAGAGAATTGATGTTTTGAAGGATTTAGAGATAGCTAGACACCAACTTTTTAGTAAAAACTGCCAAAATCATTTGGATAAATCTGCTAGAAATAGAAATGAGATTAATATTCTTAAAGAAGTAGAGTTTGCTAATAAGGATTCGAAGGCTGTTAGAATTAGTGAATGGGTTGAAGAAGATTTTGATATAGATATTTTGGACAAAAAAGATTGTAGAAGCAAGGGCAGGAAGAGGGGGCAAAATAAGAAAAGATATGAGGGTAAAAGAAGAAGTCCTATTCTCTTGAGGGAAAAGAAAAAATCTTGACACTATGAATAGTCTATCTGGTATTTTTTGGAACCGTAGGGGTATTCACAAAAAGGGTTTGCAAAGTGTTATTAGAGATTTTATTTTTAACTATAAAATGCATTTTATCGGATTGTTGGAAACAAAAAAGAGTAAGTATTCTGATGAGTTTCTTAGAAAAATAGATACAGGTAGGATCTACAACTCGTACTGGTTAGAATATAAAGGTAGATCGGGAGGGATATTATGTGGTATCAATTATACTTATCTTGATGTGTTGAGTGTGAGAAAGGGGCAATTCATTTTGCAGTTAAGTTTGTGGGATATTACTCTTAAGAAAAAATGGGATTTACTGGTGGTTTATGGTGCTGGTTTATGGTGCTGCTCATCGTAACATGAAAGAGGCCTTTCTCAGTGAATTGTCTTCCTTTTGTTCTGATATTAATTGTCCTTATCTAATTGGGGGTGATTTTAATATTCTTAGATTTCTATCTGATAAGAACAAAGTTGGTAAGAGTTCTAGAGAGAGTGCTTTGTTTAATTCTATTATAAATGTGTTTGGTCTTAGAGAAATTCCTATGCTAGGAGGTAAATACACTTGGTCTAATTTACATTCTATACCTCTTCTTGAAAAACTTGATAGGGTGATTATGAATTCTAGTTGGAAAGATCTCTTTTCTTCGGTTATTGTGCAAAAATTGCCTCGTTGTATGTCGGATCACAGTCCTTTATTACTCACAGTGGGGAGATTCATAAAAACTAAAAGTAATATTTTTTGGTTTGATATGACATGGATTGAGAAAGATGGTTTTATAGATCTAGTGGAGAAAGTTTGGGATTCTAGATATGGGAACTGTGATAGTATTTCGATTTTTCATTATAAAATTAAAAAGTTGAAAAATGTTCTTAAAGGTTGGGGGGCAAGCGCCTTTGGACACCAGATGAAAAAGAAAAAATTTATGCAAGAGCAAGTGGCCCTATTTGAGAAGTTGGAAGAGGACAACTTATTAAGTCCGGATCAAATGGTGAAAAAAGTGGAATATTTGAGTGAATTACAGAAAATTTATGAAGATGAGGAAGTCAAATGGAATTCCAGAGCTCAAGCTCGTTGGCTGCTAAAAGGGGATAATAATACTAGCTATTTTCATAAAATTGCCAATGGCAAAAAGAGGAAAAAAACTATTATCGCTTTTGTAGAGGAGGGAAATATAATTGAGGGGGAGGATAATCTATTAGACTATGCCACTAAGTATTACAAAGATTTGTTTGGGGCTTCAGTCGAGAGTGGTTTTTCTTTGCAGAACGAGTTTTGGTTAGTGGACGATTTGGCATCTAGAGAAGAGAACGAAAATCTGATTGCCCCCTTTTTTGAGGAAGAAATCCGATTGGCACTTTTCAGTATGGGGAGTAACAAAGCTCCATGTCCGGATGGGATTCCAGTGGAATTTTACCAGAAATGCTGGCACATTGTTAAACATGATATTTTGAGAATATTTCAAGATTTTCACCATAACTTGGCTGATTTGACTAGATTCAACTATGGGAAAATAATTCTGATCCCTAAGGTTGCTGGAGCTAATAAGATTTCTTTGTTCAGACCTATTTGCCTTTTAAATACCATTTTTAAACTTTTTACTAAGGTTCTCACTCTAAGAATAGAAACTATTTTGGGTCGGATTATTTCTCAAAATCAGAGTGGTTTTATGAAGGGAAGAAACATTATGGAAGGTGTTTTACTTTTACAGGAGTTGATCCATGATACTAGGAAAAATGGAAAAGGGGTGATTGTCAAATTAGATTTTGAAAAGGCTTATGATAAAATCAGATGGTCTTTCATATTTGATTGTTTAGCTTTGAGGGGTTTTCACCCTATTTTCTGTGATTGGATTTAAAAAGTGGTCATTAATGGTACTTTATGTGTGGAAGTGAATGGGAAAATTGGTTCTTATTTCACTAGCCACAAGGGTGTAACACAAGGTGACCCTTTGTCTCCGTTCCTTTTTAATATAGTGGCTGACTGTTTGAGCAGGATGATTCAATTAGCTCAGCAACACAGATTGTTAGTGGGTTTGGCTGATAACATTTTTGACTCAGGTTTGGTGAATCTTCAATACGCAGATTACACCATCATTTGTCTAAAAGATGATTTGACTTATGCTATACATATGAAATTAATCCTTTCCTTATATGAACAATTGTTCGGTTTGAAAATTAATTTTCTAAAAAGCGAGGTGGTGAGTATTAATTGTGATGAAGACACTGCTTTAAAATATGCTGAAATCTTTACTTGTAAGGTTGGTCATTTCCCTATCAAATATTTAGGTGTTCCTATTAACACAAAGAAAATTAGGGTTAGGATTGGGATTTCCTTATTCAAAAGTTTAAGAAGAGATTAGTGGGTTGGAAAAGTTCAAATACCTCTTTGGGCGGGAAACTGATCTTGTTGCAAGCTTGTTTGTCTAGTCTGCCTATTTATGTTATGTCCATGTTCCTTTTACCCCTGGTGGTGATTAAAATGTTAGATTTGATTAGAAGAAGATTTCTGTGGCAAGGAGGAGCAGAGAAAAAAAGATATCATTTAGTTAAATGGGACAGAGTGTGTAGTCCCAAAAATAGAGGGGGATTAAATGTTAGGAGATTAAGAGAAATGAATATTAGTTTGATTGCCAAATGGTGGTGGATTATTGAAAAGAAAGGAGGGTTATGGCATCATTTTGTTCAGAAAAAATATGTGCGAGATAGACCTATTTCTCACATTAGGGCGTCTTATACAGATTCTCCCATTTGGAAAAATATTTTATATGTTAGAGCTCACTATCTTAGGGGTAGGAAAATTCAAGTTCATGGGGGTTTTAAAACAGATTTTTGGGGGGATCCTTGGTGGTTAATGCTCCTGTAAAAACTGTCTTGTTTCACATTTGCAAAGATCAATCTATCTCTGTGGGAGATGCCAGAAGAGCAAATTGGCAATTGAGTCTTAGGAGATGGTTTTCGGATTCGGAACGGGTGTCATGGGAAGAATGTATTGCAAAATGTTCGTCTTTCAATTTCTCTAATGATCCAGATTCGGTGTGTTGGCCTAAGGGCAAAAATGGAAACTTTTCTGTGTCCAGCATGTATAAGATGTTAGTTACCTCCATTCATCCTATCTCAAGGACCCTTGGTAAGATCTGGAAATATAAATTACCTTTGAAAATCAAGATGTTTGGCTAGCTCATAGAATTGAGAGCGATCTTAACTAGAGATGTCCTGAAAAGAAAGAATTGGGGGTAGTCCAAGTTGTGGTTTCTGTAATCAATTGGAGAACTGCAATCATCTTTTCTTTACTTGTCCTGTTACTAGAGTGATCTGGAGTATAATTTCGTGAAAATTCAATTCTAATTCGAGACCTACTTCTTTGCATTCTGTTATAAGCTAGTTCGAAAAATTGTGGTCGACAGGGGAGCATTTGGTTGGAGTTTGCATATTTGCTGTTTGTTGGGCAATCTGGTTGGCTAGAAATCGTTGTTGCTTTGAAACTGAAAACTGCTACCTCCTCTTAATATATTACACAATGCTTGTTTGTCAAAAACTGGGCAGGTCTTTATGTTGAGGATGACCAGTATGTCCTGAAGGAAGGGGTGACCCAAATGGTCAAGATGATGGCTGGACTGGAACAGAAGAAGATTAATCTCTTGTTGCGCCCAGATGGACGAGAGTAGGCTGATAAGCTTCGGATCCTGGTTGTTTCTGAAGGTGTGGGGTGATGTTAGTAGTTGATCTAGCTTTTGGTGACTTCTCTAGACGATGTTTTGGCTTAATTGGTGTGGTGTAATTCCTCTTTTGTTTCTGATTAACTGTTCTGTTTTTTACTTTGAACGATTACGTTGTAATTCCGTTATGATCCGTTGCAATGGAATTGGGTAGTCGTAGTACCCTTATGAAAAAAAAAAAGTTGATCACGTGAACCGGTGAACGGCTGGGGTCACACGTATGTGCACGCCACCAGCCCACCACGATGCACAATCGAGCCCTATAATTTCTTATCGAAGACACTGTCTCATTAATTCCCATGTGAGATTTTGACGGTAGCTATAGCTTCGATCAGCAAGAGACATTATTCTCATAACAAACTTTTCTTTTTCTCAGCGCATTTTCTAATCTGATGTCGCGGTGCTAGCTCTTACCTCTGAAGGAAGAGGGGCAGAGATGGTCAACATTTAAAAACGTGGATAGTACAATGGAGCACCCACGGACAAACCAGTGCCGCTCGAACTTTCAAGGTCTGATGATTTGAAGGAGCATAAAATGAAAGTGTACTTTAGAATGGGTCATTGGAGCATCAGCTACCTACAAGCAGGGTTAAAAAAACTGTGAGAAACCGGTAAAAACCGGCGGTTTCTCGCCGAACCGCTGGGCGGCCCGGTTTTTACCCGGGCCGTTTCAAAAATTTGATTTTGAATTTGATTTTTTTAAAAAAATTAAAAAAATCTTATAAAAAACTAGAAGGTTTGTAGAACAATTTGTATGAAGCAAAATTTTAAATTGAGACCAATAATTATGTTTAGGGGAGTGAGAATGATTGATGTCTATTATTGCATGCGCTGCAGCTCCCGTGACCCATATCATTTAGTGCGTGCTGCAGCTGGTGTTTTTGCTCCGGTGACCCATATCATTTGGTTCTTCTCAGCTAGCCCACCCCGACCCGCCGCTGCCCCGCCGGATCCCGCCACTGTGCCGCCTGCCCGCTGCGGGTGAAGTTGGAAGCCGCTAAATCCGCCCACTACTACGGATTGAGCCTTCAATCCCGGTTCCAAACTGGCATCAATCCCGGTTTTGGAACCGGATAGTAATCGGGATCGATGGCATGGAGCCATCGGTCCGTTACTCTCAACCCGGATAGATGTTAGAAATATATTTAAAAATATAATGCGCACATATGGCTTCGTGGGACTCGAACCGAGATCTCGTGACTCCCCACTCACCTTTCTAACCAACTCACCCACCCACGCGTTCTGATATAACTAGGAAATGCATTCCTTTTAAAGATTCCTTAGATGAGGCTTTAAAGGCCTACCTTGATCCGGTTGGTATTACTTAACCGGATGATGAGCTTCCATGCCGGTGGGCAGTACTAGCTTTGCATGGGAGGAGCATCAATCGGTTGGTATTATCAACCGACTAATGTGATGACGAAACCGATTGAAGCCTTGGAACTACGAACCGGGGCTGATGCTACTATTAATACCGGTTCGTATCTTATCGGGACTGATAAGCCGGTATGGAAGGCTGTTTCTCTAGTAGTGGCCGGCTAGCCAAGCTATTGCGGCGAGAAACCGACCCGGGGAGTCTCTCCCCCTCCCTCCCCTCTCTCTCTCTCTCTCTTTATCTCTCTGATCCTGGACAGATGAAAAGAATAGATGGGTGCATGTTATAGTGATGTTAGTAGCTAATTAGTTAAGTATAGTTCAAGGGAGAAATAATTACTTCATATTCTATTCTTCTTCTTCTTCGAGGAATTCCCTGCAGCATTTAAGGAATCCCCTGTAACATGCAAATAGGTTAATGATGGTAATTAGTAGGCCTAAATGGAAACAATATTATTTTGTCTGTAAACTTGAAAGGCAGATTGATTAGTTCCTCGAAATATTAAAACCAAGCATAAATGGTGGGAATTGCTATATGTAATTTTTACCAATATTTGAGGATTACCAAATCTCATATAAATATTCACATAATTTTCTACATTTTACACAATTTTTTAGTAATTTTCTTATTTTTAGGAATGCTGCACAATTTTTAAAATAGGATACAATGTGGAAAAATATAGGAAAAATAATACACTGCTAATACACTTGTAAATGTGGTTGTGGTTGTTTTCAGGAATTGGTACGCGATGTCGGATAGGGCAGTTGACAAGGTCTAGAACCACGGGACTCCGAAAGGGAAAGGATTCACATGTAAATACTATCGAAAAACTAAGAAAGGCGGGGGAGCATCAAGGTTGAAGCACCATCTGGCAGGGCGGGGGAAGGATGTTGCTAGCTGTAACTCTGTTCCCCCCAATGTGAAGCAGTATTTCTAGTGGGAATTGGACAGGATCAAGGACCGAAAAGAGAGAGGGTACAAGAGCAGTTCAAACTAGAGGACATGGCGGCAGGGCATGGGGACTAGCGTGACGCATACACAGCAAGGCTAGATGAGGAGGAACAGATCCGCCGTGCAACTGCGCAATCAACCATGGAGGCGGATTTTAGGATGTAGGCTGGGCAGAGGTACGAGCACGGAGGTGGTAGTGGAGCGACGCAGACAGAGCAGCAGTCCTCGAGGTTGGAGAGTAGGTCCAGTTCGCAGAGGTTCAGCGGCCGAGCTCCTAATTACCACCTGTCTCAAGCGTCCGCTCCGGTCCAGACGAGGATTGATAGGGGGCCTTGATCTAAAGCAGGCAAAGTGCCCAGGGAGATGTTAGGGAGTGTGTGGTCCAAGTTCTACCACGTGTCCGGGATCCCTGGGAGGAGGGCTGATGACCCTTACTTTGTGGCTGTCATCAAGGAAACACAGAAGCTAGGTATGGTTATTGCATTAATTTAATTTGTAATTATGTGTGAACTATGGATGGCCCTCCCACTTGGAGGGAAATAGATGGCAAGTACCTAGACGAGAATGAGAGGGATATCAAGAAAGACTTGGAGAAATGACGACGGGAGTGGTTAGACTATGGGATGACCATTATGTGTGATTAATGGACGGGTCCAACAAAGATGAGCATAATTAATTTTATGCTCTGTTCTCATGGTAGGATATTTTTCACAAGTCTGTCGATGCCACAGGGAACACGTAGAGTGCCAACTACTTGTTGAAGGTAACATATCTGCATATTATGGTTTTCCAATAATTGTCGTACACACTTTGTAATATTATGTACACATGACTTGAATTTCAAGAGATTAAAGAAATAGTCAACTTCGTTGGTTCAGATAATGTGGTTCAGGTTGTCACGGACAATGGGAGTAACTACAAGAAGGCTTGTCAGCTGCTGGTGAGGGAGCACAAACACATTACATGGCAGCCTTGCATGGCGCACACGATCAAACTTATGCTGAAATAGCTTGGATCATAGCCGGATCATGTGGAGGTTATCCGGAGTGCTCGAAAGATATCGAGATGGCTTTACAACTCAAATAAGTTGCATGTATTGATGAAAAATGCCATTGGTGGGTGTCGACGAATTATGTCGGCAATATACTTTATAGGACTATGCGAAAGACCACAACTCGATGGTAGCACAAGGGGAAGGATTTATACAGGTTCAGGCTCTCTAAAAGAGGTAATACCCTACTCATGTGCTCGTGGATTTGTGTTATGGGGTGTCGATCACAATGAACAGGGGATGATCACAATGATCGTATGTTCTTGCCTAAGATTGCACGAGATTGGATGTAATTGAAGATGTCTAACTAAGGACCCCGACCCTCTTTATATAGCGTAAGGGGTAGGGTTACAGATTGGTTCCCTAGTCGGTATTAGGGAAATAAGAGATATGGCCGAGTCAGCTTCCCTTATCTCCACGTATTCGAGTAGGATTAGAATCCTACTTCTTGTAGAACAAGTCGGGCCGCGCCGTCCACCAAGCCTGCCTTTTGGAAGATCCACGCGACTTGGGCCAAGGAGGTGGTGCGTCCAATCGTCTATCTCCAAATACCCAGGCCCCATGTTGTCCACAGTAGCCCTCGAGTGCTTCGTGACTGAGTTGTTCAATTCTGAGTTCGGCTTGCAACCCATAAAGTGTAATCTGAGTGACATCAGTCTTTGTTCGGTCGATGTAGTTCTGCTGGCCGAGTAACCTACTGATTAAATAAAATAGTTGCAAAGGACTCAAGAGAAAATCTCAAGCCTCTAAAAAGATGTTTGGTACCCAGTCCGACTGGTCGGTATGCTGTCTATTGGCCCCACAGAGAGGCATACCAAGAAAAGTGGATGTAGTCGAGTGATCAGTGTTACCCTGCCTTATCCTCCCTGTAACAAATCATGACATTCGGGTCTGATTGATAGAACTCGACATTCGGTCCAGCAGGGGACATGTCACAATTCGTGTATTAGGGTGTTCAGGCGCCCTGACCCGACTTAGTGCGGTGTCAAGCTAGTGATTCTCGGGAGAATACACCCGCCTCCAAGTCAAGGTCATCCGAGTGGTGTTCGTCATGATGACGAACCATCCAGAGATGTGCCACTGAGACCTAACTAAAGAGGTAACTCATGATGCCCGATCCGACTAAAAGTCAGACCGACTATTGACCCCAAGAGGTACATCAAGAGCTGAGTTATAACTCGGGAAGCGCCCAGTCCTCATAGACTGACAACTAGCATGAGGCCCAACTGGGGGCACGCTACTTTTCCCGACTAGGTTTGATCCAAGTGACACCTGTACCCGAGTAATGACGTGTACAGCTTGTGGCCCACGTGGGGCATGCTCTCTGGAACCTAAGTCCGGGCCCGAATCTTCAAGCAATGATTAGGGCTCCATTTTTTCTTGTCCAGCATGGAAACTGAAGCGTCGCCCATTTCCTTTTAAATAGAGCACGCTAGGGCATTCGAACGGTTACGCTTGTACTGTGCACCCAAACCTGTTCGTCTTCCCCGCAACTCTCCCACTAGGGTTCGTCGCCTCCGCCGTTGTAGAGCAAATCCCGCCGCCGCCGCCGATTTCCAGATCTAGCCTCGCCGCCCCCATCCTGCCTTCTCCCGCACCAATCCCCCACCACTTTCTCACAAATGGCAGAAGACTGGGTGACCTCCGTCACCACTAAGGGACGACTGCAAAAGCTGGTCGCCACCGGCGTTCTTCCGGCACAGGAACTCATCGGCTGGCGCGCCGCCGCAGGTGAGTCTTCTCCCACTCCTCGCCAAGAGGAGATCGTCGTCTTTGAGTCCTTCTTTCTCTCGCGGGCTCGGACTCCCCGCTTCTTCTTTTCTTCGTGGCTCGCTCCACCATTACAATATCGAGCTTTTTAATTTGAATCCGAACTCGATCCTTCAAATTTCAATTTTTTTCCATCTCTGTGAACCTCTTTCGGCATCTTTTCCATTTGAAGGTCTTCCCCAACGACAGTGCCCCTAAGGCAGTCGGCGGGGCCGGATTTCAGCTCCGGGGTGCCCTGAAAAAGGAATACTTCTCTCTGCCACTCCGAACCTCCCGGAAGGGATGGCATCAGGAGTGGTTTTATCGTACCAATCCTCTTCCCTGTCTTCCTCCGTTTGACAGGAGAAAGCCCGGGGCTTCTCCTTCCTAGACTTCTTCTCCCCCTTCCACCGAAATGGATCAGGTCACCGAGCTACTCGGCCTGATCCAGGAGCTGAAAGAAGAGGGCTGACCGGCGTGGCCATCGCTATCAATTTCACAATGCGCCGCGTCCAGCCCCTCAAAGAGAGGGTCCGGCTCGGGTTCGAGTACACCGGGCCGAATGATCCAACTCGGGAAGTGGCCTCCTAGATCTCATATCAGGACGCCGCCGACCGAAACGCCGAGTTCTTCGCCACAGGGACACCCATTACCCATCACGGGTGTCCTATAGGTTTCACCCTCGCCAATCCACCACCAGAGGTAACGCCCGAGTAGTCTTTATGGTTGTCCTAAGCCCGCCGAGTGGTTTTGTTGTCAACATACTAACTCGGAAAAGCTATATCTCTGCGCTGGACCGTCAAGCCTTCATATCCCTCCCCCCAACGCCTGAGGCCCCGCCAACAAGGGCGAGAAGCACCCAAGCAAGGAGTCTGAAGAGGCTCCCGTAGCAAAGAAGGGCAAGGGCCCGATTTCCTTCGAAAAGGAGGACATCCTGCTGCCCGAGGGGCTCAGCCGACAAGGCTCAGGCACTATAATCCATGAGACCACCAAGGAAGGAGCGAGCCAGCCCACGCTGACCCAAAGGCCAAGTAGTCTGGCGGCTCCCCCTCCGAAGTCGGACCGTAGGACATCGCCCAGGAAGAAGCGGGCGCACTCAGCGCCTAAGCCCACGACGTCCCAAGCCAGGCCGAGTGGCCCTTCCGACGCCTCTTCAAGCGGGTCTTCCACTCAGAAGGGCGCCGGAATAAAAATAAAGACCTCCAGTCAGTGAGTGTAAACTTTGTCGCACCTTGTTAGCCTTCGATGTTTGTTGTTTCTATGTCAAAATGTCCCCTCTTTCAGGAAACCGTCGGAGGAAATCCAGACTGACCCCCCGGCCGAGCCAACACCGGAGCCTGAAAAGGTGGCTGCTGAGCCCAGTCAGGAGGCGTCGCCTCCCCATCCTCCTCCTCCTCCTCCTTCGCCTCCAACGCCTCCACCGACTGTCACGGAACTTTCGCCACCCAAGCCGACCGAAACCAAGTGGGAGGCTGAAGTCCCAGCCGGTGATGCCGTCGCCCCTAAAAGCCCGAAGCTGACTGATGAGGGCGGCGAGGATGCCGAGCCGGCCGTGGAAGAGATTCCACGCCGACCTCCATCTCCCCCGGAGGAGACTGAGCCCAAGTTCTCGGCGGCCTGGAGAGATGAGGCCGGGGACTGGGCTCGGCTCGACGATGAAGTGGAAGAAAAGGCCAGGGAGGCCTGCTATGAGCACGCCTCAGCATGCGGCCGATTGATCAGGGTAAGTTTCCCGACCAGCCGATTACATCTTGTCGACTCGAAGTAGAGTAGTGTCAATATATACTCTTTTCTGCAGGAACTTGGTGACTTTTCTGAGAGGAAGACCAAATTTCTCAACTATTTCCTCCCCAAAATAGAACGGATCAAAGCCGTGGAGGGGCAGATAGTTGGGACCCAGATCGAAGCGGCCAAGCAGCGTCGGAAGCTGCAGGTCGAGATCAAGGAGCTGCAGGATGAGAAGTTCGACATCGCGGGCTCTCCCCGATGTAAGTGTCCCGACCTAAGTCGGAATTGTATGCTCTGTATGCATCCGAGTGACATCACACTCCACGCATTGTGCAGCTCGTGACACCACGATTGCCAGCCTGCGAGAGGAGCTGGCTAAATCCAAAGACTCTGAGGCCGCCGCTCAAGCAGAGCTGAAGAAGTCCCAGGACCAGAAGCTGGCCCTAGAGGAGTCGGAGGCTCGAGTTGTCGTCGAGTTAGAGGGTAAGTCCCTTAACCCAACCGACTTCGAATCTCCAATGCTATACAGTTGCATGACTGCATCTGTGTCTCTGCTGACAGAGTATAAGAAGAAGACACAAGCGCAGTATGACGTTTTGAATGAAAACATCAAAACTGCACTAGCACAATATGAAGAGCTCCTGGTGGCCGTGGAGCCCACTCTGCGACGACTCTACGATGGTGACGCCAAGCCAAGCAATCGGGCTGAGCTGATCCAAAGGTGGACCGATGCCTCCGAGAAGCTCAAGGCCCGACTTAAGGAAGTCGACTTGATGAGCACCAGTCAAGCGCTGGGAATCGTCAAGTCCCTGTATCCCCGAGTTGAGCTTGAGGCTATCAAGGACGGCTTCGCCTGCACCGAGGAGAAGGAGTTGGTCCTGCTTGAAGAAGTGCAGCCAACGGCCGAGTCACTTATAGATAACTTAGATTTGGATTCCCTGTATATACATGAACCTCTTATAAATTATCAGTCCATTGTATGTAAACAATTCATCCAATATAATATGAGTTATGCTATCTTTCTGTGATTAACTCTGTATTTTGCCCGAGTAGATTAGGTTCCTTTTACTAAGCACTCTGCCAAGCGCATCAAGTTCCTTAGCGTTAGGAGTTGGCGCGGAGCTCTGTCGCCAAGAACGCAGTCGGGAAGTATGAGTGTTGCATGAAAACAAGAGTTTCGTTACTCGAAACAAAAATACTTAGGCTCAACAAGAAGTCAAAAAGAAAGATATCAATGTGGTGCAGACTGTAGCCCCTGACTTACTATTTAATTGGAACACAAATGAGTAGCAAGTCAGAAACTGAATTGCACAAGTGTAAAGATAATATAAACGAAAACTTATCTTTATTGAATTGTAAATGTGTGTACAACAGCCGTCAGGTATAGAACCGACGTAATTGCTCGATGTTCCACGTGTTATCCATGATAGTACCGTCTTCTCGCCTCAGTCGGTAAGCCCCCGGGCATGCCACCGAGTCAAGAGTGTATGGACCTTCCTAGCGTGGAGAGAGTTTATGGCCACTCATCTGATTGATCCGAAGGACCAAATCACCAACCCAGAAGGCACGATCCCGCACATTACGACTGTGGTAACAACGTAGCCCTTGAAGGTACTTTGCCAACCGAATGGTTGCAGCATCCCGAGCTTCCTCCAGTCGGTCGAGTTCGTCAACCCGACTGGCCTCTGACTTGTCCTCGTTGAACTTTTGAACTTGGGGCGACCCGAATTGTAGCTCCGTTGGGAGGACCGTCTTAGATCCATATACAAGGAAGAAAGGTGACTGCCCCGTTGCCCGACTAGGACTTGTGCGAAGCCCCCAGAGTACGGTAGGCAATTCCTTCATCCACTTTGCTGCATATGGCTTGAGCTGATCGAAGATGCGCGCCTTGACGCCTTGTAGAAGCATGCCATTTGCACGCTCAAATTGCCCTTTACTCCGAGGATGTGCCACCGAAGCAAGGCAAATCTTTATACCCATATCTTCGCACCAGCTTTGAAACTTGTCACTTCTGAATTGAGAGCCGTTGTCCATAATAATCCGAGAGGGCACACCAAACCGACTGACGATCTCCTGGAAGAACTCGGTGCCTTGGCTGTCGTAATCTTGGTCACAGGCTTAGCTTCAATCCATCTAGTGAATTTGTCTACGGCAACGAAGATATGTTCAAAACCACTCAGAGGCGTGAAACTCTTCCACAAAGATCCCAGTTGGGACTGCTGCCCGACTAGAGCCCATGTTTGCAAGCTCATCACGAGTTGAGAATCCCCGCGAACCACCAATCGCCGGATACCGAGCGATATGGCAATATGGAGCCCGTGGATGAGTGCCTCGTACTCGGCTGCGTTGTTTGAAGCTGAAAAATGAATCTGGAGGACATACGTGAGTCGTTCACCTCCAGGTGATATGGGAACAATACCAGCCCCCGCGCCCTGTCGCCGGAGAGAGCCATCAAGTACATGTTCCAGTACTCGGACTCTTCAACGACTGGGGAGCCTGCATCTCTGTCCACTCAGCAACGAAGTCGGCGAGTGTTTGTGACTTAATAGCGCTGCGTGGCTTGAACAAGAGCTCGAAAGCCTCGAGTTTCACTGACCACTTAGCGATTCTCCCAGTGGCTTCCCGATTATGAAGGATATCTCCAATAGGGAAAGAAGTGACCACCGAAATTGGATGTTCTTGAAAATAGTGCTTCAACTTCCGAGAGGCGATCAGGACCGCATACAAAACTTCTGCACTTGCGGATAGCGTACCTTGGACTCGCCCAATACTTCGCTAACGAAGTAGACCGGGCGCTGAGCCTTATAGACGCGTCCTTACTCTTCCCGTTCTACTATCACCGCGGTACTCACTACATGAATGGTAGCGGCAATGTATCGCAGAAGCAGCTCCTATGGCATGGGAGATGCCAAGACAGGTAGCGAAGTGAGGAACAATTTGAGATCCTCAAAAGCCTTCTGTGCCTCGGGTGTCCAGACAAACTTGTCCTGCTACTTCTTCAATAGTTTAAAGAAGGGCGACCCACGCTCACCGAGCCGCGAGATGAATTGGCCGAGTGCCACCATGCATCTATTTAGACGCTGGACATCCCTTTAGTAAGTTCGGAGAGCCATCTCCATGATAGCTCTAATTTTTTTCCGGGTTAGTCTCAATCACACGGTGAGACACCACGAAACCGAGTAGCTTTCCCGAAGGGACCCCGAAGGCACACTTCTCCAGGTTCAACTTCATGTTTTATGCCGACAGGTGCTCGAATGTCTCTGACAGGTTGGTGACCAAGTCGGAGGATACTCGAGATTTGACGACAATATCATCGACGTAGGCTTCCACGTTACGCAGGTTGTGAAAGCATCGCTGAATGCAACGCTGCTATGTTGCTCCAGCATTCTTCAACCCGAAGGGCATAGTGACATAGCAGAAAGCTCCAAACGGAGTGATGAACGAAGTCTTGATGCAATCTTCTTCCTTCAAGCTAATCTGTTGATAGTCTGAGTAGGCATTCAGAAAGCTCAAAAGCTCGCAACCGGCAGTGGAATCAACCACCTGGTCGATGCGAGATAGTCCGAATGGATCCTTGGGGTATGCTTTATTTAAGTCGGTATAGTCGACACACATAGGCCAAGTACCATTCTTCTTCTGCACAAGTACCGGATTTACCAGCCAGTCGGGGTGGAGCACCTCCCTTATGAAACCAGCGGCCAAAAGTTTGGTGATCTCCGCCTTGATGGTTTCCTTCCGATCCTGCGCAAACCTACGCAGCCGTTGCTTGACCGGCTTGGCTTTGTCGTGTACATTCAAGGAGTGCTCGATCACCTCCCTCGGCACACCTAGCATGTCAGACGGTTTCCAAGCAAAGATGCCCCGACTTGCTTGGAGGAAGGTGACGAGCGCCTCTTCCTATTTTGGATTGAGCCCTGTCCCGATCAGAGCCGTTTTGGTTGAGTCGAACGGATCAAGCGAAATCTGCTTAACATCTTCGTCAGGCTTGATGCCCGACTTAGATTGCTTCTTGTTTGGCACGTCGCCCTCGTCGCGAAGAGTGATGACCGTCTGCCGGATCTTATCCAACTCGGCAGCCGCTTCAGCCAACTGGGCTAAGTCATAGTTTTCCTTATCGAGGAGATAGGAAAACTTGACGTCTCCATGATCGTGATTCATACAGTGGGCCGGTATCTTCATAGCCAGGTAAGTGTAATGTGGGACGGCCATGAATTTGGCCAAGCCCGGCCTTCCCAAGATTGCGTGACACGCAGTTTCGAAATCGGCCACCTCAAAGCTGGGGTTTTCTGTTCGGTAGTTGTCCCGAGTGCCAAAAGTGATCGAAAGAGAAATTCTCCCAATCGGCATAGAGGAGGTTCCCGGAATTATGCCATGAAACGGCGCATCAGTCTTCTGAAGCGCCAACCTTGGAATCTGCATCTCGTCAAACGTCTTGGCGAAAAGGATATTCAACCCACTCCCGCCGTCGACGAAGACTTTGCGTAGTCGAACGTTTCATACAACAGGATCTAGGATGAGTGGATATCTTCCTAGACATGGGATGTGAATGGGATGATCCGAGTGCTCAAACTTGAACGGGACTTCAGACCATCGAAGGTATTCGAGGATCACCGGAACAGCTGCATTGACTTTCCGAGTAGTAAGCTTTTGCTTACGTTTGGACTCGTATGCATCCGATCCCCCATATATGTAGTTGAGCTCACGCTCGGTTTCTTGGTAAGCATCACCCTGAGGAGGTTCATGCTTATTATCTTGCTTGGCATCCTTCGGAGTGTCCTTGTTGTGCTCCTGAGCGAACCTCTTCGGGACATTGCAGTTCTTTGCCACATGTTTTCCATTCAGATGGAAAGGACACGGCGCCACCATTACTTTATTGTAGTCATTGGACCAAGGCGGCCTCTGCCAACCATGATCCGCGGCTGCCACCAATTCTTCACCCTTCCGCTTCTTGTCCTTCTTGGAAGATGACTCGGACTTGTCTTTCTTGCCTTCATTTTTACTCGGGCGATCCTCGTGGCGCTCGGCGAGAGCATCAGAGGCGGTGGCATACCGGTCCGCCAGAGCAAACAATGTCTTTGATAGTAGTCGGGGGCTTCTGAGGCATCTTTTTGATTAAGTCGGGGTCACGAACTCCCTTTTGGAAAGCTGCGACAACGAAGGATTCAGAAATCTCTTGGATTGTGTTTTTTTTCTTTGTGAAACGCCGAATGAAATCCCTTAACGACTCATCTTTTCTCTGATGAATTTGATAAAGGTCCACTGGGTCCCAGGCTTCTCGTAAGCACCCTGAAAATTGGAGACGAATTGGTCGCAAAGCTCTCCCCAGGAACCGATTGAGTTCTCTAAAAGGCCTGCAAGCCAACCATGAGCCCGGGGAGTCAACATGACGGGCAGATAATTTGCCATCATATCATAGCCTCCACCTGTGGCTTTGATTGTCAGAGAGTAAATCTGCAACCAAGTTTCTAGGTCCTGCTCCCTATCAAATTTCACTATTCCCTTGGGGTTAAACCCCTCTGGCCAGTTGACCTGACGATGTCGAGATGTGAATGCTCTGATCCCATCAATCATTCTGTCCCTAGGGGGAGGAGACTGACGAGGAGGTATTTGGCGCAGTGGAGTGCGGCGCCGGTCTTCTCGGTGATGCTCACCACGACGCTCAGAGTGGTCGTCGCGACAATCGTTTCTGTCGTGGTTTCAACCAAAACCATCTCTATCGTCATCTCGGTGACGTCTCTCGTCTTCTTCTCGCTCCCTCCGCCGAGCTTTGATGTCGAGGCGAAGGTCACGATTTGTGTTTTGGCGAGCGGCTTGCCCGCGAGTCGGTGTGCGCCAACTGCACCGAGTGTTGCTCGTGTCAGTCTGGCTTCTGGCCGAGTTGGCCTGCTGATCCTAAGTATCCTGGACAACCGCTGCCGTCACCATGGCTTTAATCTGCTCCATGGTCGGCGTTGCGGGACTATTTTCCCCGAGTAACGGACCAACGTTATCCAAGAGGGTCTTGGATGCAAGGATATTCTGTTGTGGCGTACGGAAGACCGAGTGATCTCCGATACGGACTTGGAGTAATTCCTCTAGAACTTCACGCCCACGACCGCGCAATCTATTGCGCAGATCTTCTCCACCTCCGCGGGTATGCTCTACTCCTGCTTCATCTATTCGGCGCAGGGCCGACCCGGAAGGTTGTCCATCCACCACGTAAATGCCGCGAAAGTCAGGGAACCCGTTGATGCTCTCCTCCGACTCGGATCCCGAGTAAGAGAGGCTTAACTGATCCAAACTTGTTGGCTCATCGATGGGTTGATTATAACTCCCATTTCCCGTGATGAATTGTTTGGCGGAAGAAAACCTGACTGAGATTTGGCAGAACAGATCCGCTGAAACCCAGCAGCCGAATTGGTTAATCCGAGTGGCATCCTAGTGTCCAATTGGGAAGTAGATCCGGTTAGAGTTATCCTCGAGCCGGAACTCGGGAAGCTCGTCCCAGTAAGTGTCTGTTGGGCTCTATCCCCTAGCCCTGACCGAAAAAGGCGGCGTGTTATCTCATGGAAAACAGTGGCCGAGTTTCTCAATTTGGACGGGGTGTTGCACAACTGAGAAGTTGCAGTTCCCGATTGGATCTGATTGCGATCCATGTCAGGAATAGCATCGCCGATTGGTTCTTCATTAGCGGAAAAAGCTGGCAAAACCAAAGGCTCATAATCCCGACTGAAACCGAAGGGAATCCCTGCGGTGGGCTAGTCGGAATCGTCGTTATCAGATTGGATCTCTCCCGGATCAGAATTCGAAAGAGGCAACCTGAGGTGGTGCAGTTCGGCTGGAGTCGCGTACAGCCTCCCCCGGTAGCGTGTGGACTGAACGTCACTCGGTTCACATGACCGAAATTCCCCGAAGTCGTTGGCGACGAAGCCGAGATCTCCAAAGACAAAACCTTGGCCGAGGGCGTAGGTGAAGACGAGTCCGCCGATTAAAGCCATCGAAGTTGATGAAGCTGATCGTGACGCTAGCCCCTACCTGGCGTGCCAACTATCGACGAATTATATCAGCAATATACTTTATAGGGCTATGCGAAAGACCACAACTCGATGGTAGCACAGGAGGCAGGATTTATACAGGTTCAGGCCCTCTAAAAGAAGTAATACCCTACTCCTATGCTCGTGGATTTGTATTATGGGGTGTCGATCATAATGAACAGGGGATGATCACAATAATCGTATGTTCTCGCCTAAGATTGCACGAGATTGGATGTAATTGAAGATGTCTACCTAAGTACCCCGACCCCCTTTATATAGTGTAAGGGGTAGGGTCACAGATTGGTTCCCTAGTCGGTATTAGGGAAATAAGGGATATGGCCGAGTCAGCTTCCCTTATCTCCACGTATTAGAGTAGGATTAAGATCCTACTTCTTATAGAACAAGTCGGGCCGCGCCGTCCACCAAGCCCACCTTCTGGAAGATCCACACGACTTGGCCCAAAGAGGTGGTGCGTCCAATCATCTATCTCCAAATACCCGGGGCCCATGTTGTCCACAGTGGGGAGTTGGTGAAGTGGAATGCTACACGATTTGGAACGAACTACATGTTCCTGGACAGCTTCCTGAGGAGAAAGGAGAAGTTCATGCAGTGGATGGCATCTCCTGAGATTTTAGGTTCGAATGTTTTTCATTATTTCAATTCATACATGATTATAACATGTGGACACCCATATAATGGATGGCATCTTCTGTGTTTTTAGGGAGTTCCTTCATTAAGACAAAAGAGGGTGGGTATGCTCACCAATTCATGTTGGCTCTCGATTGGTGGAATAACATGGTTTATATTTGCAAGAAAGTGGAGCCACTGTACAGCTTCTTACGGTTCGCCGACCAGGACAAGGTCCCTACTCTTTGCGAGGTCTTAATGAGGTACCAAAATATGCGTTAGGAGTATGCAAGCTTGCTTACAAATGACACTACTTGGTTCGACAAGATGATAGGAGTGATAGACACCAGAATGGCAAACATAGTAAATGACACCTACGACTCTGCCGGTAAATTTGTCATCATTTGAATTGAATACTCCTTACTGGTGTTTCATGTTAACTAACTCTTCTTTTCTTCCTGTAGCTGCCTACTTCAGCCCTCTGGTGTCGTACATGTTTGGTACTGCCCCGAACTTGATGGGCGACCTACGCGATGCACTCGAGATGATGTGCGACATTGAAACCACGGCTCAAGCGCTCCTCGAAGCCGAGAGCTTCTCCAATAAATCTGGTCCTTTCTCCTCCGCGTTGGTTGTGTGCATGGCACGAGATGAGAGGACAAATACAGGTAAGTTCAATCTACTAATGGTGACATTTTCATTTTGATACAACAACCATTTAGTACCGTGCGTCATATGCCTTGTAGCTCTCTGGTGGGGAATGTTCGGCACCGAGACACCTACACTCACCAAGATTGCTAGACGCCTGACCTCTCAAGTGTGCTCATCAAGTGGGTGTGAAAGGAACTGGAGCACCTTTGCCTTCGTCCATACAAAAGTAGGGAATAGGCTATCATATAAGAAGCTTCATAAGCTAGTCAATGTGAACTATAATCTTAGGCTTAGACTGGCACAACAACAACCAGAGTGGACACAACCTGAAGAGGATCTAATTGACTGGTTTGTCCATCTTACTTTGACTGACCATGACAACCCTATCAGAAAGTGGATGGAGCATGGTCGGTCTAACGCCCCACCGGAGCTTGACGAAGATGACAGCGACACGGACTCTCCAATCCCTTCCATGCTTGTCACACATTTCTTGGATACTGCACAATTGAAAGAAAAAGGCAAGGCTACGGAAATTGCAGATTAGGCTGGCAAATAGTAGGAGACACATATTGGAAAAAGAAAGCAAAAAAAGCAACTAGCTACAAAGGTCCCAAAAAAGCCCAAGGTCAAGGGGAAGGGAA
Organism: Olyra latifolia; assembly: GCA_036346145.1. Taxonomy (NCBI): domain Eukaryota; kingdom Viridiplantae; phylum Streptophyta; class Magnoliopsida; order Poales; family Poaceae; genus Olyra; species Olyra latifolia. Next base: position 20,435,044 of record CM070531.1, read on the forward strand.
AGGCTGATAGCGTCGTGGTGGACAGCGATGATAGCACAGATGATTCTGGCAGGAGTCCACCGTACGATGGTGGAGGACAGGGAGGACAGACTGGGGCATACACTGAGCAGCTTCCATCTCCCCTATGCTTTTCAGGTGAGAGTCAGTTCCGATGGGCCACACAGGACCAAGATCATGGGATGCCTACGTCGCAGAGGGAGACCTGGACAGGTCAAGGTACTCATAGAAGGCATTTCTTTTCATTGGATCCTCATCACGATAGCTCAAGCACGTCGACATCTGAGTCCTGCGGCTACCCCTCTGTCGTGCACCCTAGTATTTCTACCGGCTTGAGTGACCGAATACTAGTCCCAGAAGATCATAGCTAGTATTGCACTCAACGACGTTTGGAATATCATCGCAGACATTGAATTAACTAGAAAAATTAACAGTTCATATAACATAAATAACATCCAGTTGACATAGACATTCACATAGTCTTGCACAGGACATAATTCAATAGCATAAGGAACACAGCGGAAGACTTCGAATGCGATGACACTCCGAGGTTGACCCAGAACGCGTAGCTAATCACCTTAACCAGCTCAAAAGAGAGGCAATCCCTGCCTGCACTACCATCAAGTTAATTAATTAAAACGCATTGGACTACCATGTGTCAAACTCCTTTCTCCCACCCATAACCACGGGCATGGCTACCATGATAGTTTTAACTCTGCAGAGTGTGTACACGTTCCCCACAAGCCCTATCTCATCCCAAGAGAGAAACAGTACAAAACCGTTCACTGCTTTCACCTGTCCCTTAATGTACCCTTTCTTTTGGTTTCATACCCCACGCGCCACGCTCGACCGAAGCCGACAACATGCGCCTCCTTGGCCGGACTCGATAGCGCACCATATGAGGTTAGCCCCCATTTAAGCCATTCGGAACCGGTGATAGCTAGTCACGTCCGTCCACTATGAGTACATCGGAAACTAGGTTTCCACAGCTAATAAGTCAGGGTAAGAAGGCACAAGTGGCTGTAAGGTTCATGTTCGGTATGATAGTCACAAGTATACGGTCCTTATATGACAGAGGAGACCTGCACAACACAACCACAAGCCCAAAATCTGTCTCTTCTGGGTCTCCTCCAATCAACACACACCACGTTGATTTTAGATGATTAGGTTTATCAAAAACAGTACCACGAAGCCAAAACTTCACGGATACATGTTTAATATTAAGTGAAACCTATCAACTACCAATCCCAGAAGCAAGGCTAAGCAACTACACAAAGGATAGGCTAGAAAAACAGTACCAATGGGCTAACAATGGTAGGCTAAATCATATTAGTAAAGGACTAATATGAAAACATGATCAAATAGCACATGTGATGATGATTTAAGCATGCAAATTATATTAAGATGAAATAAATAAATTTTAGCAAACATGGAATTCAATATGAATCTAGCTTGCCTTCGAAAAAGTTTGGATCTGGTTCTACTCCTTCGAACGGCTCTGAAACGACTCCCGTACACCAGGTATACGTCGGATCTATGTGCAAAAGAAATAAAACAGAAATAAATAACAAACACAGAGAAAATAGTATGATAAAAATATATAAATTCTAGGGAATTTTTGTGATTTTTGGGCTCTAGAATCACCCCAATCGAAGTTCGGAAACTCCCTAAACAATTCGTGAAAGTTTCAGAAAAAATAGAAAAGACTAGAAAAAGATAAACCGGGTTAACCGAAGGAAAGCCAGGTTAACCGGCGCGGGCGGGCGGCTGGCGAGGGTCGGGACACGTGGCGTGTTCCGATTAGGCGGCGGCGATCGGAGCACGCGACAAGCGAGGTCGGCGAGTAGGTCGCGGATCGTGGTGGCGAGATTAGGGCGGCGCGCGCGCTTGAACGGCGCTTGGCGGATGATGCGGGCGGCGGCGGATCGCGGCGGCCAAGGGCCTTGCGCGTGGTGGCGGCGGCGGCGCGCGTGGCGTCTTGCTGGCGGTGGCGGCACGTGGCATGCATGCGGCGGCGGCGGGGCAAGAAGTGGGTGTGCGTCTGGCGTAAGCGGTCGGCGGCGTGGCAGCAGCGGTGGCGGCTCGTCGGAGGTCCAAAAGCCAGCGATCTTCGGCGACAGATATCTCCTCCAATTTTTCTCCAAAATAGGACTTCCATATATCCAAATTGATCAGCTCGATGAGCTCTCCAATGTCCTGGCCTCCGATCTTCGAGTTGAACCTCGGACAGAGAGGGATCTAGGGTTTTCTCTCGGTTTCAGCTAGGGTTTGTGCGCAATCCGAGGGGACTTGGTGTGGTCTCGAGGGAGAGGGTGCAGGGGGGTATTTATAGTGGTGGAGAGGTGCTTGGCTGGCCAGATATAGAGAGGAGTCCTATTTAGGGAAGAACTGCTTAATCGGGAGTCCGAATCCAAAACGGAGTCCGTATCGGAGTAGGATTCGATCTCCACCTTGTCTAGAAGCATCTAGAGGCTGTAGGGTGAGGTCCACTAGGTTTGGCACGAGCTAGGGTCGAGTGGGACCAAGTGGGACCCACCAGGAAGGTTCGAAAAGGTTCTAGGGCTTAATAGTCCTTATCTGAGCCTTTTACACATATAATAATAATATAAAATATTTTTATTTTTTTATTTTCTTTTTATAAAACAATTGACAGACTAATAATTTTATTAGGATATCACACCCTCTTATGCAAACATGCCAGTTGCACCACCACAACCCCATGCCCGGTATGTGTATGAGTGGCTAGAAGGGGAAGTATATACCTCCTTTTTCAATGAGTGGAATCAAACGAGTTTGTGGACCAGCTTGACCTGGTATGAATATAAAGTCCAATTGGCGGAACAACAGGGAATAATTTTGTTCTCCACTGAGGATCACAACTGGTGATGTATTCAAATTTGTTTTGTCTCAAATTTTTTTTACTATACTAACCATTCTCACTTCACAAAATATAGGCAAGATATGGGATGGAATGCGTGGTAAGGCTCCCAAAACGTATTCACCATGATTGCGATCATCTCCAAATTTTGGTATGAATTAATTTGGTTCTATATATATTGAGGGAGTGCTTGTACTGTAATACAATATATGTATGTCTACCATCTTATGCTATGCAATATATGTCTGTATGTGTAACAGCCCAGCTGTAAAATTTCGTATAGCTATGCATATCATTAGCATGTTCATCTGTTTTTATGTTGGTTTACAAAAAAATTTTGCATTCAACCACCATACTCTATGGTGGGAACATAAGGCTTTTAACTTTAAACCCTTTGGCCAAGCCACTAGAGTAGTAAGACCTAGCCCGACGGGCATGTTCCTTAAATGCCCGAGCTAGATGTAGCTTGCCCGAGCAAGGTAGAGTTCATCCGAGCTCTACCCGAGCTTGGTTGCTACCCATCCGAGCTAAATATCACTTGTCCGAGCTAGAAGATGTCCGGAGGAAGCTGCCCGAGCGATAGATGGTCGGACTAAGCAACAGAAGACCTGACCGGGCTTGGAGAAGCTCGTACCCATTCAAACAACCCAGCCACCACATCTGTTCTTTATTCCTTTTTGTCTTTCGGCAGTATCAGCCGAATCTTCCATCCATTGGCTGACTTCGATGGTGCTGGACAGTATCAGCCGAATCTTCCATCCAGTGGTTGACTTGGGCGGTGCAGCAGGCAGCCAGACCCTTAGCTTTTCTTACCTAGAATCTTACCCGCAGACTCTCTATTACAGGTGGGACCTGGACCCACTTGTCAATGGAAGAGTATACCTCTATTTAAACCCCTCTCCGCCCACTTCAACCAGCCCTCACTCTCATTCTTCCCACGTCCAAGTTCTAGACAGCAGCAAGAACAGTAAGCTATTCTTCATCTCTACCTCCACCATTTTCAAATGTCCACCCAAACCACCAAGAATCCATATAGGGTGTTATATATCGTTGGAAAGCTGAAATCGTTGGCTATCCATTCCACTCCATGGTAAGCACATGCACAAAGGTTTGCTATGGATTTCTCTTCCTTTTCTCTTTACTGTTCGGTTTTAGGACAGCAAAAACTGATTTCGTTTTCTGCCCATCTATGCCCTCTTTCTTCAAATCCAGGCTATGGAATGAGTAGGAGTAACATCTATATTTCCTAGGCTTCAAGGACATCCAACTTCCTTGCGCATTCACAAGGATTTGGGTGAGTTCTTGCTGCCTATCTTCATCTACTTCACTGTTTTGGACAGCAGTGAGGTTCTTTGCAGTTTTCTCATCTTGCATGTCATTTTCCCTCACATGCAAGCTTGGGGGTGGCCAAGAAGAGTTCATGCACGAGCTAAGGAACGTCTAGGAGCAGATCCAAGCTTCTGGAGTTGAAGGAACCTGAAGGAACGAGCTGAAGAGTTGCTGAACCGAGTTCTGGATAGATTGCCGTCCACCACTTCGATCTACTTATCTTTGGGCTCTCTATTGATAAGCGAGGCCTTCCTTGCTAGGTGAGAACCCAATACTCTCTCTCACTTCTGTTTTTCACCATTTAGCATTCATGGCTAAGCTGTTCTTTGGTGGAAACCAAAGCCTTAGAACCCCAAATCTGAAAACAGCCTGTTTCAGCCTTTCTTTGAGCAGTAGCCTAGTAAGTAAGCTCTATAGAATCAACCGTAGCTCGGATGAAAAAGTGTTCTACATGAAAATTGTGCACCAGGAAATTTCCTACAACTTTCATGTTAAGCCCGAGCTTAGCCGAGCTTATTAGGACCCTCAAAAGTGGCTTGTACTCAGCAACATACAAGCTAAGTGCCTACCCGAGCTAGAGCTAGTTGAGCCCGACTTTGGTCATGTCCTAGCCGACCAAGCTATGCCATATCCGACCTTGGGAACCCACTCTTGACCAAGGCAACATCATTCCCGAGCTAGGAGGCTCATTCCTGAGCTACCTAGGTCAATCCCGAGCTTAGTCCTTACAGCCCCGAGCTAGTTTTGCACCCAAACTTCAAATGGCCATATCTTCCTCGTCCGAACTCGGATTTGGGTGATTCTTTTTGCAAAATTTGCATTAGCTCATGAACTTTCTGAATCTCTAAAAATATTTGATGTTACTATTTGTTGGGTATTTTATTTAGATTTTATTTGATGTTCTTGCTACCGAACGTTAGGAGCCGACGTTCCGGAGGAGCCCGAACTTGATCCAGAAGTTCTCCTCGCCAACGAGCAGCAACCAGGCACTTATACTCCCTTCATTTGACTCACCATATTGATTTTCTATTTACATACATTGATTTAATTATATCCTATCACTTGTTGCATGCTAATTTCGAGTATGTTACTTGTTGGGTAGAAAGTAGTTATGTCCTACCCAGTGATTAGTACCTCACTAGGCTTGACACCCTTATTCCTTTGTAGCCTAAGCAGGTACTATTATTTATGTTGTGTCACGAATGCTTAGCAATGCTTAGAGTCAACGAGGTAAAGCGATCAGTGGAGTAGTCCATTGGTCGTGTGATTCAATTATTGATGTACTCAATGTTCGGTTTGGATTGATGAGTATTTGGATTACCTGTGAGATCTATGTTGGACTTGAACGGGTGATAAAGGATGATGGGAGGATGGATCCCGGACATGTAGCCCCGTTTGGGTAATTAAGGACTGAACATCGGGTACCTTCCTCTCAAGTACTATACGTACGACCACACGTGTTTTATGGGGACACTTGGCTAACTTCCTGTGCATGCTTGAGCCCTTGGGTACCAGCGGGGCAATGTGTTTGTGGGTGGGGTGGCAGGGCGGACCATCCGTGGGGCGTCCTTGTGCTTGGGTGTGATGGGTCTTGGACAAATCCACTGCAACGGTTAAATCCCTCCTACACTCGTGGAGTGGGGACTGGATAAAGTTAACTCGGGTGACCCAATGGACTGGCATGTACATCTAGGAGGCTTCGGCATGGCTTGTTGTGTCGTGTAGGTAAAGTCGTACACCTCTGCAGAGTGTTGAACTGTTCGAACAGCCGCGTCCCGGGTTAAGGACGAATCTTGAGTTGGTTAAGCTGCCATTTGTTAGCACTTGGTTACTGATTCTGGTTATATGGTTTGGTTATGTGTTCATTTCCGAGCCTTTGGGTTGCTCATGCGGTGTTCTTGGTGGGATAGAGACCGGGGGCGGATAGAGTCCGGGTATGTTTTGATATGGCGGATAGAGGCTATGGATGGATGGAGTCAATGGATTGATGATGGTGATGATATATATTGATGAGATGATGATATTATTGCTAGTCACATTGATTTAAAATGTTTTATTCAAATGCCATTTACAATCTACTTATGTTTACGTCTTGCAAATGCACTTTATGCTGAAAATGTCATGCTAAACTTCTAGTCGGTTGCCCTTGGGTTATGAGGCATACCTTGCTGGCCCTTTTGGTTTTAGTATGATTAAGACTTCCGCTGTTTTATTGTTGAACATCTTATGTTTCCGCTGCCGTAAAACTCTGAATTATGTTAAACTTATTGTATGGACAGCAGTCCATACCCTGTTGTAATGTAAGTTTATGTCACTTACCGTTTGTGTTGTGTTATCGATCCACATGAGGGTATGTGTGTGATGGTAGCTGATCTTGGGAGCCATCACTGGGCACATATCCGGGCACCCGGTTTATATTCGTTTCAACAAACGTCGCCCGTGTGTACCGCTGCATGCTTGGGTTGGGAGCTAACATGCTCGGCTTGCTCCTGGGCAGCTAGTATGTTATTTACCAACCACATGGACAGCGAATGGGCAATGACTTCTTTGAGCCGAGTGTGAAAAAGGGGGCGCCACAGTATGTATTTCACTTACTGTTGATATGTTCCAACTCTAAAATATTTAGCAAAGGTCATGCCAAAATTTTTTCCTAGTTCGAATATATGTTTTTGTTGAAAACTACCATGCATATCACATTATTTACTTCATATTATTTACTTCATATTGATATGTTCAAATTGACATCATATTGATATTTTTGTTGGAAACTACCTTGTTCAAATTATTGACATCATATTCATATGTTTAAGATATCATATATTTATCAAAGATTTTTTTCAAATTTTTTCCATAATTAAACAAATTACCAACATATATATCTCACCCATCTATGATTTTTGCTAATTTTTTAAAATTTTTCAGACCTCTTTTCATTTTTTTTTCCATTCTCCATGTTTCTCCTGTTTTTTGTAGTGGTTTTTGGCCAAAAACTGCTGGTAAACAACTAAAACCAGCGGTTTCACAAGCAAAACGCGAGAAAACCGGTGGACTCGATCCTTCTTTGTCGCCTGTTTGAATTTGGCGATTTTCACGGTTTTACCAAAAAACCGGCCCGCCTGTGAGGCGGTTTCGGGTCCCGTTTCAGGTTTTAAAACCATGAACGCAAGTCGATGTCATAGCAAAAACGCCTACATTTTTTAATTTTCATTATTCGTAGCAAAGTTCTAAGCTCCGAGAAATTATCTTCATTATCCTTAGTGTTACATAAGAAATAAGAAGATAAAAAATGGAGAGCAGTCAGGACACCACTACCAGGGAACCGGCTACTACAACCGGTTGGCTGGTTTGAGCAGTTTTGGAACCGGTTGTAGGCAACATGAGTGATACCCTCAGAGTAACACTCGCGGTTCCCTAACCGTTGTGATACGACACCACAAGAGGTTGAACACTCTGCTAGGCTGGTGGGCGCCACATGGGTCCTCTCTACAAGCGGTTAAATGTCTGAACCGCTTGTGAGACCCTCTCCGCCACGAGGAGGCGCCACGTGTGCCCTCTCCTGGCCGTTGGACTTCTGAACCGCTTGTGGAGAGCCTCGGAGGCGATGAGGGGGCGCCACGTGTGCTCTCTCCTGGCGGTTGGAGTTACCAACCGCTTGTGGAGAGGCTGAGCTCAAATTATATTCAATATAGAATATGTTACGAGAGGGTTTTCAATATGAATTTTGACAATAAAATTAAATACAACTACAATATTTTTTCACAATTAAAAATATAATATGATGTGTACTCATTCACATAACCACAATTAAGTTCATTTACACAATAATACGAATGAAACAATGTTTATACATTTCAAAAGTACGAGGGTGAATCTTGAGGTCATTTGTTGCCTGCATCGCTATGTGTGGCCTTCGATGATTCCAATATTTCACCTGTCCTTAGGGAAGGACAATCTCTCCATCCCTTTGTGTGGAACTCGCCTTTGGTGGATATAATCTTGTCGACAATGAAGCCGATAAGTTGTTCTTGGATTCTTTGCAACTTGGGTGGCGGGATCACACCTTGCACATCGAGGTAAGGCTGCCAAAACAGGAAATAAATAAATCTCTGAAAACGTAAATTATAAGTACTAAGAAATTGAGATGCATCATTAATTTCGATGCATCATTACTTTGGTACTTTTGACATACACGCACCTCGTCATTTATTTTGGGCACATCGCCGTGGCAAAGAATTTGCATGTAGTGGCACACATAATAGCCACATAAGTTGTTTCCTGCCGTTTGCTGTATAACCTATGATGAAATTTAAAAAGAATAAAGGAATTGAGATGAAAAACTATGACTAAAAAATATGAATTAATTAGTACGCTTTATTACGTACTCGAGTGCTTAATTGGACTGTGAATTCGTTCTTGAAAGCTCCTTTATGCTTCTTTCGGAACTTTGCGAATGCCCTGTGATGCTTTAATACATGAATAGTAATTATTAGAGTTCGAATTAATTAAATAGCTAGGCATTTCAATAGAATAAAGAAACCATCTTATAAATTAATATATGTCATACCGATTTAGCGCGTCAATGATATATTGATATTTTTCCTGTGGTTTCCTTCTTGAGTCTTGAACAATGATTTTGCTATTATCAAGCATGATAACAAGAAGGACCCAGTGAAACCTATTAATATATTCAACATATATATGTAATTAGTCATATTATGTATGCTTTAAAAGGCTAGGAATGAGAGGTTGTGAGGAGCGGATATATACGTACTTTCGAAGTTGACTAGCGAAGTATGTATGGTTTGTAGTCTTTGTCCTAAGAGTGCATCGAATGTACTCCTCAACAACCTTTGGGTTGTATCTGATGACAGCCTCGTTGACAATTTCTGGGTCTATGAAGCCGATGTTGAAGTTACCCTGTCTTCTCAATCGTTGTATCTCCTTTCTACATAGAAATGGAAAAACTATTAGAGTTGCAACTTTACGGTATGAGGAAGCACATGGTAAACTTATTAGCACGACACTTACGGACACACGGCTGACTCATGAGAGACACGTTGATGTCGGCGTCTGATGGTAAAAATGGTACAAGTCTTCAAATTCTAGCCATATTTGGTTGTCCCCGCAATAGAAATGTTAGTTTACGATACGGAGGAACATATTTCTTTCTTGGCGGACTCTACCATATACCATTCATGAAATTGCCGCATCTTGGTTGGTAAATCCTTTATGGTTTTAGGGTTAACCAACTCGGCCCAACTTATATTGCCATCTCACTTCGCCATTGGGATATCATCCGTTAATCCAAGAGCTTCAATTTGCAGAACCAAGGTTTGCCTCTTTCATGAATTGTTCAAGCTGTTCTTGCTCTTTCTTCTTCTTTGCCGCCTCTGCCTTAGCCCGTTTAGACTTCTGTGTAGCCTTTGCTATTGTCCGGTCGTGGTCTGACGTCGTAGGCAGTGGCATTGTATGGGATGTCGCGAAGTGTTTTGAAGCTTTTGATCAATTGCTTGCTTGGCCGCACCTTAGGTGCGAAGTGTGCAACAACTGCGGCAATAATTTTGCTTGTCTCCTCGTCCGTCATATCATATGCCCTTTTGAAGGTTCCTTTGACCTTGTTGATCGGTTGGACTGGGCTTTACGGGGAGGAGGATGGCTCCTTCTTATTTGAAGCTTCTTTCGCGGAGGAGATGGTGGGCGTGCTTTTCTGGGGGTTCGTTTTTGTTGGAGGTCTTTGGTGGAGTTGGGCTTCTGCGTGGAAGCGGTGATGGAGGAGTACTCTGTATTGGCGGCGAGGCATTGCGTGGGCGGCGTTGGAGGCGTGGTTTGTCGTTGTGGAGGCGAGCTTCCTCCAACCGGCTCAATTGTTCGATATCTCGCGGTGGAGATGACACCTCCGCCATCTGGAAACATGATGTACCATTTTCGCGCGAGGATGATACCGTGGAGGGCTGTCCAAGCTCGCCACCTCATCGCCTCTAGCAATATCGAGCATAAGATCTTCAAAACCGTTTAACACCTCCTCCACGGCGACTTTCGAGTAACCGGGGGGGTATCTCGTTGCAATGAAATGTTTGGCCCGGCTCCACTCGGAACGCCATGCCGTATGCCACCTTTATGGAAAGGTTTCACGCCTGGACATGTAGCTCACACTGGCGGCGAACTTTGATGTCGTCCACTGGAAAATGGCCGAGGTCATCCCCATCAGTGCCGCGGTGGGCCTTGCGACATTGCTTTCTGCCGCCTTGAGAGAGGCTCTTGGTGATCATGGCATCTGGCGGTTGCTAGGACTGTTCCTGAAGCTTCTTGAGGGCAATCTGCACTTGTTGAGCAACTATGTCGTGATGCTAGCTGGGTAGCTCTTAGCTCCCTTTCCAATTGGCTGTATTTGTATAGCTCTCTAGTTTTGCTTCTTGCTCGGCTCCTGTACGTTTGGGAATCCTTTGCGAATCCGTGTTTCCATGGCGTCGACGAACCGATACCTCTTGTCCGTCCCAGTGCTCCGGTTCGGAGGGCATGTGTCACTCGTCATTCTCCCTATCTGTCACTAAGGAACTGGTGACCGAGATCGTTGAGCGGCTTGTACGATCCTTTGCCCAACATCTTACACTCCGGTGCCATCACCAAGCGTATCGTCATCTGCAAGGGCCCTTCCCCCCCCCGTGAGCCATGAACCAATTTCGCAGGCGAAATTTCGATCAGCGATGGCAGTGTGGTACATCCTTGGCCACTAATTCTTCCTCCCGCTTCTCCCATTTCGATATAGCCTTGATGTAACCACCGGTGCCGAGATGGTGGTGGTATTTCTTCTTCTGTGCATTTATCTTGTTCTTTTGGCTCGTGGCTTGGCCTTGAGTTGCCAGCTTGTATTCCTCAAACGCTTCCCAGTGATCGGCCAGCTTAGGAAATAGATTGAAGTCAGGACTTTCTCCTTTCTGCACATACTTGGCATTTAAAGACGTCTTCCAAGACTGAAATACAGTTGCCATCTTTTTCAAAGTGTATTTCTTTACTTTGTCTTCGAACCCTTCAGGGAATTTGAAATTGTCCTTAACATCTGTCCAGAGTAGATCCTTGGTAGCTTGAGGGACTTCAGCCCATTTCTAGATGCTAATTGGGACGTGGTCCCTTACATGGAAACCACAAGCGTTGTTGAATGGGCCAATTGCTGAAAGAGGGGCAATCGGCATCCCTTCGGAGTTAACTTCGGTAAATATATGCATTGCCGATGGCTTCTTGTTAGGTCCTTGCTTCGATTGGTTGCTCGATGTACCCTGCTTAAATTACAGAAAAATATGAGTGTGTTAAGATTGCTCGAAAGGCGGCGTGTACCAGGGCATTATTGTGGCATTACATCGCTAGCCCCAGTGTCCATAGCATCACCGGAACACACGGTAGTAGCATTAGCGTCGCCTTGGTTCACGGCCTCATCGGCAGCAGCGTTAGCGTCACCTTCGACGTATCCTCTGATGCTACCCTGCGCGATCGAGTCTAGCAGGAATTGTTCTTCCTCATCGAAAATATCGTCAACACTGCGGCCACTGACTCGTTGCTCCATCTATATATCATAATTGCGAAACAATGTTAAATTAGTATTGCCACCTGTGCACATGACATAATTGCGAAACATTGTTAAATATATCGTCAGCACTACCTAGCTAGCTCTCTCTCACTATCTCTCTCTAGCTATCTCTCACTATCTCTCTCTCACTATCTCTCTCTAGCTCTCTCTCACTATCTCTCTCTCCCTATCTCTCACTAGCTCTCTCTCCCTATCTCTCTCTAGCTCTCTCTCACTATCTCTCACTATCTCTCTCTAGCTCTCTCTCACTATCTCTCTCTAACTCTCTCTCACTAGCTCTCTCTCCCTATCTCTCTAGCTCTCTCTCACTATCTCTCTCTACCTCTCTCTCACTATCTCTCTCTAGCTCTCTCTCCCTATCTCTCACTATCTCTTTCTAGCTCTCTCTCACTATCTCTCTTTAGCTCTCTCTCACTATCTCTCTCTCCCTATCTCTCTCTAGCTCTCTCTCCCTATCTCTCTCTAGCTCTCTCTGAGTATCTCTCACTATCTCTCTCTAGCTCTCTCTCACTATCACTCTCTAGCTCTCTCTCACTATCTCTCTCTCCCTATCTCTCTCTAGCTCTCTCTCACTATCTCTCTCTCTCCCTATCTCTCTACCTCTCTCTCACTATCTCTCTCTCCCTATCTCTCTCTAGCTCTCTCTCTCCCTCTCTCTCTCTAGCTCTCTCTTCCTATCTCTCTCTCCGTCCATATTTTTTCCGTAGGGACGTTTCATCGAACACCCTGTGTGCACAGAAAAAACAGAGGCAGAGTGTGGCGTGGGCGTGGGCAACCTGGGTCCTTCGGTGGATTGGGGGTGCGGGGGCGCGGTCTAGAGGTCGACGGCGCGGTGGAGGTCCGACGGCGAGGCGATGAAGCTGGCAGCCGCAGCGGTGTGGCGTGGGCGGCGGTGGCGGCGCGTCGGCGAGCGCGTGCAGCGGTGAAAGGCGGCAGCGCGCGAGATCTCGGCGGAGAAAGCGGCGGCAAGCGCGCGCAAGGAGGAGGCGTCGGCGCGCGCGGGGCTCGGCGGAGATATAGCGGAGCGACGAGAGGAGGAAGCAGCAGGCGGCTCGGGACTTAGAAAAATTTTGGGGAGAGTGAAGCGCAAGGAAGACGAGCTGAAATATATAGGAGACCCTCTCTGGCGGTTCGTAATCTGAACCCCTTGTAATGGGACCTCTGGCGGTTAGTAGTCCGAACCCTTGTAGAGGTCCCTTCTAAGGGTTCAGTATTCATTTAACCGCTTAGAGGTTACCTTCTACAAGGGGTTCAGTATTACGAACCGCTTGTAGAGGGGTCTCAAATTGTCTTCTTGGCGCTTGTAGAGGTTCCTTTCACAAAGGCGTTTGTATTACGAACCGCTTGTAGAGGTTCCCTTTTACAAGGCGTTGGTATTACCAACCGTTTGTACAGGTCCCCTTCTACAAGGGGTTCATATTACAAACCGCTTGTAGAGGTGGTTTCCAGATTGTCAGTTGCGCGAGGTCCCCTTCTACAAGGGCTTCGTATTACAAACCGCTTCTAGAGGGACTTTTCGGGCTTCTCTATTATTTTAAAATGTTTAAAATTTCAGTACTTCTGTTTCATATTATTTTAAAATGTTTAAAATTTCAGTACTTGTGTTTCATATTATTTTAAAATGTTTAAAATTTCAAGACTTGTGTTTCATATTATTTTAAAATGTTTAAATTTCAATACTTGTGTTTCATATTATTTTAAAATGTTTAAAATTTTAGTACGTGTGTTTCATATTATTTTAAAATGTTTAAAATTTTAGTACTGTGTTTCATATTATTTTAAAATGTTTAAAATTTCAGTACTTGTGTTTCGTAATTTTGGAAATGTTTAAAATTTCAGTACTTGTGTTTCATATTATTTTAAAATGTTTAAAATTTCAGTACTTGTGTTTCATATTATTTTAAAATGTTTAAAATTTCAGTACTTGTGTTTCATATTTTTGAAATGTTTAAAATTTCATTGCTTAATTTCTATATATGATTGAAATATACAAGTTTCATACTGAGAGCACATCTTAACTAGTAACATACTTTGTCTTTACAAGTGTGCCTTCGTTATAATAAATGGCGTATATCACGAGCATTGACATCTGTGTCGTTCAGGACACTTATGTCGACATCCACCGCAAAAGGAGGAGCACATCGAATCGAGTAAACTCTTCCTCGTCTCAGGCGTCCTCAACTCCGACAATCCTTCGTTTGCCTTGGAGAACCACGTGTCGCTTTGGCTTGTCATACGCTTCTTGGGTTTGCTTGACATGTCCATTACATAGAAGACCTGTCTCGCATCATTGGCGAGAACGAATGGTTCACGCCTATAGCCGACTTGTGTCAGGTCTACGGTTGTCATGCCATATTTGTCGATCTTGACGCCGCTTGAACTCAGTTTAACCCATTGGCACTTGAATAGAGGGACCTTCAAAGGTCCATAGTCAAGCTCCCATATCTCTTCTATGAAACCATAATCTGTGTCCACCTTGCCAGTGTTGTCCACGGCGTCTATACGGACGCCACTGTTCTGGTTCGTGCTCATCTTATCCTGGGATTTCGTGTAAAATATGTAACCATTTATCTCGTACCCCTTGAATGTCACGATTTCACTAGATGGTCCACGAGCCAGGCGTTGCAACTGTTCATTGTTTGACCCTTCCGAAAGGATGTAGTTTTGTAACCAAGTGCCGAATGAATCCATATGCCTCAGTGTTTTCCAATCCTCAGACCTCCCTGGGAATTCGCGGCGTAGAATACTCTTGTGCTGAAGGACATAAAGGGCCACTACAGTAGATTGTTTCATAACCGTGAAATGTGCTTGTTTAAAAGTAAGCAGATCTTTGCATGCAAGTGCTTTCCATCCTAGTGTCCCTTTTCCCCGGAGCCTCCCCTCATGGCGTGATATAGGGACACCAATCGGATTTAGATCATTAATGTAATCCACACAGAACTCAAACCTCCTCATGCCATACCCTCGGCTATGCATCATACGGGCGAGAACGGTTACGGACATAACTCTTTAGGACACTCATGTACCTCTCGAAAGGAAACATGTTGTGTAGAAACACGGGTACGAGAATACCTATCTCCTTGACAATGTGAACAGTGAAATGAACCATAATATCAAAGAATGCAGGAGGAAAGATCATCTCAAGGCTAACCACACTTCGTACCACGTCATCCTGCAGCTTACTTAGTTTATCTGGATCAATAACCTTTTGCGAAACCGCATTGAAAAAGGAACACAGCTTTGTGATTGTCCCCCGGACCCACACGGGCAAAATATCTCTCACAGCCACTGGGAGCAACTATGTCATCAACACAAGACAGTTATGGGATTTCAGGTGGACGATTTTATTCTCTTTCATGTTTATGAGTCTCTTTACATTCGAGAAGTATCCGGAAGGGACCTTCACACTGTTCAAGCACTCTGTCATGCTTTTTTTCTCTTCTTTGCTTAGAGTGTAGCTCGCAAGATGTAGATAATGTTGTCCTCTGCCTGTCTTTTCTGGATGTTGATCGTTCCTCAGTTCCAAATGTTTTAGATCTCTCCGAGCTTGCAGTGTATTTTTTGATTTGCCGTACATATCTAAGTATCCTAATAGGTTCACGCAAACATTCTTCGTGATGTGCATGAAGTCAAGTGGGTGACGAACCTCCAAAACTTCCCAATAAGGCATGTCCCAAAATACTGACTTCTTCTTCCACATGGGTGCCTGACCTTCTTCATTCGGTATAGATTTTCTCCCAGGACCCTTTCCAAAAACTACTTTCAGATCATTTACCATAGCAAACACACGTGGCCCACTTCGATGCTCAGGCTTAACACGAAGGTCTGGTTTCCCGTTAAAATTCCTGCCTCTCTTCCGCAACGGATGCCTCGTAAGAAGAAACATACGGTGGCCCACGTACACAACCTTCCGATAGTTTTTGAGCTACATGCTGTCCGTTTCATCTAAGCACTACACGCAGGCTCTATATCCTTTTATAGTTAGGCCGGACAGGTTACCAAGCGCAGGCCAGTCGTTGATAGTAACAAATAGCAATGCACATAGGGTGAAATACTGTCTTTTGTGCTCATCCCATGTCTTTTGTGCTCATCCCATACCCGTACACCATCCTCCCACAATGTTACAAGATCTTCAACTAATGGTTTCAGATAGACATCGATGTCGTTTCCGGGTTGCTTGGGCCCTTAGATCAACAACGGCATCAATATGTACTTCTGCTTCATGCACAACCAAGGAGGAATGTTATAAATACAAAGTGTAACAGGCCAGGTGCTATGGCTGCTGCTCAGCTCGCTGAACGGATTCAGACCATCCGTACTCAACCCAAACCTTATGTTTCTCGCCTCATCTGCAAAGTGCGGGTATGTTTGATCGACTTTCCTCCACTGGGAGCCATCAGCGGGATGTCTAAGCATCCTGTCGTCCTTACGCTCTTCTTTGTGCCAACACATCATCTGGGCATGCGCTTTGTTAGTAAACAGACGCTTCAATCGGGGGATGACAGGGAAATACCACACCACCTTAGCAGGAGGTCTCTTCTTCATATGCTCCCCATCTATTTCACCTGGGTCATCACGCTTCATCTTATAACGCAATTCTTTGCATACTGGACAAACATCAAAATCCTCGTACTCATTGCGATACAGGATATAATCGTTAGGACATACGTGTATCTTCTGTACTTCTAATCCCAAAGGACATACGACTTGCTTGGCTTCATATGTAGATTCAGGCAGAGTGTTATCTTTCGGAAGCAACTTCTTTATTAGTGATAACAACTCATCGAATCCCTTATCTCGAGACACCATTCATGGCCTTCCATTGCATTAGTTCGATTAGTGGTGCGCAACTTTTGTGGCCCCGCCTACGCTTTGGGTACAAAGGAGTCTGTGGTCCTCTAACATGCGCTGGAACTTGTCAAATTGTCTTTCATCTGTAGTCTCCTCTCCGCCACGCAAAGATCTGGTCCACTCATCATCACCAAACTCTCCGAGTGTATCTTCCACCGAACAGTATTGCCTGGCGTCTGGGATACTGTTCAAACCCTCTTCTTCTTCCTCGTTGTCTTCATCATCTTCCTGGCTAATCCCCTCTACTTCGCCATGGTTGGTCCAACAGGTATAGTTTGGCATGAATCCTCTAATTATCAAATGGTTCATAACCTGCCATCGGTGGGAGTGCACCTTCTCATTCTTGCAGTCTACACACGGACAACATATGTAGCTGCCTGCAGGCAAGAAGGCAACGGCCGCATCCAGAAAACCCTGCACGCCATCAATGAACTCTCTGGAGCGACGGTCCGCATTATACATCCATTACCGGTTCATCTACACCAAGTTATATTTTATTAAAAAAATATAGTTACATTTCAGAATCTAAAGCTCACAAGCACTTATTTCTAATTACTTTTTGTTCTTCTTCAGTCTACAATTAAAGACAATATTTTTTTTGCTGCAACAAAAAAACTCCACCTACACTTATTCTTTTTTGTCCTTCTACATTTATTGAACTTAAACTAACTAATTGTTACATTTTTTAATAATTTTTTATCCTTCTACAATTTTGAAACTAATTATTTTTCCCATTCTACCTTTCTAATTATTTTTATCCTTATACATTTTTAACTAAACCTAACTAAAATTTTTTTACCCTTCACATTTATTGCACAAAAAAATAACTAATTGTTACATTTTTTTAATTATTTTTTAATCCTTCTACAATTTTTAACTAAAACTAACGAATTATTTTTTCCTTCCTACCTTTTTATTTTTTTTCCTTCTAATTTTTGCCTTATTTATTTCATACTCCAATAATTAGTTCCTAGAATTACGGTGATCAAGCTAGCTAGCAAATTTATCGTTCAATTTTAGATCCTAAAGCAAACAACTTAATTTTAAGATCAACTCCCTAAAATTAGGTGATCAAGCTAGCTAGCAAACAAGCAAAGAAACTTTTCAGTGATGAAAAGCAAGCTAGCAAACAAACACACCTTTCAACAACAAACAAATCAACATTTCTCCACATCCAATGCAAAAAAAACACCAAAACTTAGGTGAGAAGGATGTTAACATAACGTTACTAACCTTGAAACACTTAATTTGCAGCTAAATCACCTCAATTGAAAATTTGGGCAGCACTTCCCCTTGAACAGTTGCTCGGCCCTTCCTGTTAACACTTCCCGTTCACCTCTGCGCTCTCGGGGAGGAAGAAGATGTTTTAAATGCGCTGGGCGGGAGGCTTCTACAACCGGTTTGAGACACCAACCGCTCCTAGAACTTCCATTTTACAACCGGTTGGTGTCTCAAACCGGTTCTGGAAATCCACAACCGGTTTGGGACACAAACCGGTTGTAGAGATGTGCCTTCACAAGTGGTTCGTGTTTCAAACCGCTTCTGGAAGTCCTCTCCCGCCCGTTGCCCACGAACCGGTTCTGGTACGAAGATTACAATGGGTTCGCACCAAACCGCTTCTGATGGACCGGTTGTGATGCAAAGTTCTGCAGTAGTGCACGTCGCGTCGCCAATTTCTCGGGCGGGCAGATATAACAATCAGTCGCTGGCGCTATCCATCATCATAGCAAATCTGTGTTTTCATGCATGAACAGAAGTAAAAAAAAATAAAAAAGTATTTAATTTACAGATTTGCTATTTGTCAATCAGTTGAATTTTTAAGAAATTTCAGTCGATTTTTTTACCAACTGATCTATCTTTAAAATCTGTGCAAAGCTGGTGCCGGCTTGCATCACTTACTAGATGCCGTTTTTACCCTTTCAACGCGTTACTCCGTGTCCATCTTCAATTTGTTTTTTTTATTCATCCAGACGGACCCTTCCAGACCAGGGGAGCAATTTCTTCAGCGTCATCTCCATCGTCTTTAATCTTCATGAGGGACTTGTCGATCGGATCAGCGCCCAGTGGTGCGACGGTTCTTCTATCGTTCGATTTCTAGTCTCATTGTCTTCATTTTGTGTTCGATGTTGTTTTGGTTTTTTTCAATGATTTTTTGGGGTAATGCGGTGCAACCGAGCGACTGAAGTCAGGTTAGTGGGTTCGATGTTATGATTTTGGGGGTTTCAGGTTGATGTGTGAAACTACATATTTTTCAGTCTATTCTGATTAAGTTTTCTGGGTTTTTTTTTTGTGATGTCTGAAGCATTTTTGTTTACTTACATGCTTTTTTTTCACCAGCTACTCTTCTTTTGTCGATTCTAGTTGCTCGGGTTGCTCCTGTGACTCCTTACTTATTCATGTTTTCTGTAATTCTTTTACATAAAGCTGTAAATCTGAATTATGCATCTTAGTTTTTGCACTTCAATTGCAATGAAGTTTAATTTTGCAGTTTCTCCTCACTTAATAACTCTTACCTAATAAATCTTAATTTTTAATTAATTTAGCAGCCTGATTATCCAATTAGTAAAGGTCGGCATCGCTTGATAGATAGACGACATAGATATTCCTAGGTCACGTGGATATAGGGATGAAACGGATTGGATATGGATCGGATACTGCTCATATTGTATCCGTATCCATATGTTTTTTTCCGGATACGGTTCGGATACAAATAGTGTCAGATACGGATTCGGACACGGATAGTGTCGGATACGGATATGGATAATATTCGGACGGATCCGGATAACTTATGATTGGATAGCCATCGGAACAGATATTTTTCGGACAATACGTATAATCACAAACTGATTGACAAACTAAAATAAATATCATGTGTGCAACAAATAAATAAACTTAAATAATATGAGACATTAATAGTTTATGACCGATAAAATATATGTCGATACATATGATTTATACATAGCTAATTGCATAGTAATGTTATGATATTTCATTAATAAAACTATAAAAAGTGATAGAAACATGAATAATATGTGCATGAGGTAACAGAATCGAGTCAAGTCTATTGGAGAAATAAGCTACAAATATGGCTTATAGCATAACTTTTAGTATTCGAATAATATCCATAGGATACTATCCGTAAAAAGCTCGGATAATTCCCTACGGATACTTCCGGATATTTTCCATCGGATACGGATCGGATACAGATCGAATACGTATAATTCATATCGGACACGGATACATACTCGGACCACTACGGATATCCGTATTTTAGTAAATACGGATGTCCACAGTGGTTCGGTCGGTCGGTCGGTCGGAAATTATCCGTACTATTTTCACCCCTACGTGGATATCACTATCTTGACCCATCGATCCCTACCAGGAAACAGTGCAATACAAGCGGTTATCGAACTGTTTTTACGCAACCGAGAGTGATATCCATACGGTATCACTCGCGGTTCCCCGAACCGCTTGTGGTGCGGCACCACAAGCGGTTTGGAAGGCGTCTAGGAAGCGCAGTGGAGCAACCACGTGGGGGCAAATCACAAGCGATTGGTGTTACCAACCGCTTGTAGAGCCCCTATTCCATCGTGGGTGGCGAGACACCACATGTGCTCTCTCCACAAGCGGTTGTTGTTACAAACCGCTTGTGGAGAGGCTGACAGCCTTTTGAGCTAGGCTTTCAAATATGAATTTTGACAATGAAATTAAATACAACTACAAATTCATTTCTGCATAATTAAATATATATTATAATTGAGAAAACCATTAGTTTATTTGCACAAATAGTATGAACTTATAATTTAATTACAAATTAAATGCATATATATACAAGTTTTACAATACATGAAATGATGATCAGCACAAGCAACGTTTTACAACTTTCGAAGAGTACAAAGGTGGTGATCTTGAGATCATTTCTGCGTGCATCGCTCTTTGCATCCATAGACGAAGATTCCGTAAGTTCACCTGCCCTTATTGAAGGGCCATCTCTCCATGCCTTTGCGTAGAACTCGCCTCTAGGGGTTATAATCTCATCGATAATGAAGCCAATAAGTTGTTCTTAGATTGCTTCACCCGATGCGATACGATCACGTCTGTCTCATCGATGCCGGGCTACGAAAAGAAAGAAATAAATAAATCTTTGACACGTCAAGTACAAGTGTATTAAAAAATTTGTTTTTAACACACACGCACCTCGTTGTTCAGTTGTTGCATATCGCCGTGGGTAAGATTTTGCATGTAGAGGCACACATAATAGCCACATAAGTTGTTTCCTACGATTGTCAGAGAACACAGGTGATATTTGAAAAGAATGCAATTAATTAATTGGCTTGAGAAGATAAATTTTTACGCCATATATATTATTTAATTGATATTTTGTAGTACGTACTCAAGTGCTGAATTGCACTGTGAATTGATTCCTAGAACTTTTTCCTTTATGCTTCGTTCGGAACGTGGCGAATGCCCTGTCATGCGTTATTCTATGAATAGTAATTATGAGTATTCGAACTACTTATATATATATATATATATATGTAGGTTGGCATCTCAATGTTACCTGTTTAGAATATCAATGACAAACTGAAAATCTTGTTGTGGTTTTCTTCTTGAGTCTTACACAGTGATGTTCGCACTATCGACATTGATAATAAGTAGGATCCGATGAAACCTATTCATATATAAGTATTGCAACATATATGTAATTAGTCATATTATGAATGTATTGAAAAAGGATAGACGAGAGGTTCTGTGATGACATGTATATATACGTACTGGAAGTTGAAGGGCAGAAGTATGTGCGGTTTGTAGTGCTGATCGAAAAGAGCCATCAGCATGTATTCTTTAACTTCTTTTGGCTTGCGTTTACAGTTAGGCTGGTTGACAATTCATGGGTCAATGAAGTCGATGTCGAAGATAGCCTCTCTTCTACATCGTTGTATCTCCATTCTACATACAAAGGGGATGAGTTATTAGATTTTGCAGCTTGAAATACGGCGAAATTAACACATATATATGGTAAACTCAATCATTAGCTGGAAGTACTTACAGACACCAGCAGTTCATTAGAGACACGTTGACGGTGTCTCGATAGTAAAATTGGTAGAAATTGTCGTTTTTTATATGGACGGGGAACATTGTTCTTCCTTGAGCGGACTGTTCCATGTACCATTCATGAAATTGTCGCATCTTGGTTGGCAGATCCCTTATCTTTTCCGGTGCAACCAACTCTTGGCCCAGCTTATATGGCCACCTGACCTCTGCCGTTGGAAGATCATCTGTTAGTCCCATAGCTGCAGCGTAAGACAGCCCCGACTCTCTCTTAAGAATTCCTCTAGCCGGTAATCTTGGGCTGTCTTCTTAGGTGCCGCCGCCGTCTTAGCCCGTTTCCCTTTCAATGCAGCCTTCGCTATTGTCCGTTCGTAGTTAGTCAAGGCAGAAAGAGGCGCTGCACGGCATGTCGCAAAGTGGGCTGCAGCTTTCGGATCAATTTGCGCCTTAGGAGGTGGCACCTTTGGTGCGAAGTGTGTCTCAATTTTCTTTTGAACTATTTCTCGTGTCTCCTCAGCCGTCATGTCGTATGCCCTTTTCGGAGGTTCCTTTGACGACTGTGTTGACCGGCTAGACTGGGTCTTCTTGGGAGGGGGTAGCGTCGCAGTACTGGTCCTTCGTACTTGGAGTTTCTTCCTTTGAGGAGATTGTGGAGCCAGGCTTCGTGGAGCAGGAGGTGGAGGTGGAGTGCTCTGTATTGGAGACGAGGCATGTTGTTGAGGTGATGTAGGAGGAGGCGTGTTTTGTCGTTGCGGTTGAGGTATGGTCCCTTCGGTCAGCTCTAATTGTTGGATTTCTATTGGTGGAGAGGTCACCTCCACGGTCTTTGGAAAGATGATGTACCTTTTTCGCCAGAGGATGATTCCGTGGAGGGCATGTCCAAGCTTGGTGATGTCATCCCCTCCAGCAATCTCGAGCAGAAGATCTTCATAGCCGCTCGACACCTCCTCCACCGTGACCTTCGAGTAACCTGGCGGGATCTCGTTGCAGTGGAAAAGCTGGCCCGGCTCCACCGGGTACGCCACGCCATAAGCCACCTTGGTGGAGAGGTTATGCGTCTGAATGTGTAGCTCACACTCCCGGTGAACTTTGATGCTGTCCACTGCGTACTGTCCTAGGTCCATAGAAAGTGCGGTGGTGTTGGACACGCAGCTACTCCGTCGCGCGGAGGTGGGCGAGCTAACCATGATGTCGGCCTGTGTATTGCTTGTACCTGCTCCTTGAAGTTTACCGAGTGCCGCCTGCAGCTTTTGCTTAACAATCTCTTCGATGCTCTGCTGAGTTGCTCTGAGCTCTCTTTCCAGTAAGTTATATCTGTATGACTCTCTTCTTTTGCTTCTTGATCGGCTCCTGTACGTATCGGCATCTTTGAAGAAACCGTACTTCCATGGCACGGACGATCCCAATCCTCTTGTCCGTCCTGGGTGCTCAGGGTTTTGAAGTGCACGTGTGAGCTCGTCATTCTCCCTGTCTGTCACAAAAGAACCGGAGTGAGACATGTCAACAGTTTTGACAATTCTGTTTCCAACATCCTCCGCTTCCGGTGCCATCAACAAGCTACCGTCGTCTGCAAGGGCCCCTCCGTGACCCATGAACCAATTCCGCAGGCGGAATTCCCATTCAGCAGTAGCAGGCGTGATATTCTTGGCCATTAGTTCTTCCTCCCGCTTCTCCCATTTAGGTATAGCCTTGACGTAACCACCGGTGCCAAGATGGTGGTGGCATTTCTTCTTCCCATCGTTGATCTTGTTCCGATGGATCGCGGCCTGTCCTTCCTCTGACAATTTGTATTCTTCAAATGCATCCCAGTGATCTGCCAGCTTGGGATGTTGGTTGAAGTCTGGCTTTTCTCTCTTCTTGACATACTTGTTGTTTAGGTGAACTTTCCACGACTGAAATTGGGTTGCCATCTTCTTCAAAGTGTATCTCTTAACCTTGTTCTCGTATCCTTCAGGAAATTTGAAGTTCTCCTTGATATCTTTCCAAAGGAGCTCCTTGGTGGCTTGCGAAACTTCAGGCCATTTTTGATGCTAACTGGGACATGATCCCTAACGTGGAAACCACATGCATTGTTAAACGGGCCTACTGCAGAAAGAGGAGCAATCAGCTTCCCATCATTGTCGACGTTGGTAAAAATAAACTTTGTAGCAGGCTTCTTGTTAGGTCCTCGTTTGGTTTGGGTGCTCGATGTACCAGGCTGAAAATGGATAGAGATGTGAATTTTTCATGTCAGAGCCATTTATAGTAATTGATTAAATATGATTAAATGGTTTGTTCGGATTCTCGTGGCATTACCTCGCTTCCCTCAGCGTCCACGGGATCACTGGATCCAACGGCATCGGTGTTGACAATGTTGGCGTCACCTTCATTGGTGCTCAAGTTGCTACCATGGGCGATTTCGTCTAGCATGAACGCTTCGTCCATCTCGAAATTAGGATCACCACGCCCTCGTGTCGCCATCTATCGTAATTATGAAATATTGTTTAATTAGTAAGTATGGCAACTCATCAAATTGTAAAAGAAATATATATAACAAAAAATACATTTTCACTCATCTCACTCTCACTCTCCATCACTATCTCCATCTCTCTCATTCTCTCTCCCATTCTCTCTCTCCATCTCTCTCACTCTCTCTCCATCTCTCTCAAATTCTCTCTCTCTCTCTCCATCTCTCTCACTTTCTCCCTCTCTCATTTTCTCTCACTTTCTCATCTCACTCTCTCTCTCTCCATCCCTCTCTCATTCTCTCTCACTCTCTCTCTCCATCTCACTCTCATTCTCTCTCTCATTCTCTCTCTCCATCTCTCTCACTCTCTCTCTCCATCTCTCTCTCATTCTCTCTCACTCTCTCTCTCCATCTCTCTCTCTTATTCTCTCTCACTTTCCCCATCTCTCTCTCATTCTCTCTCACTTTCTCATCTCACTCTCTCTCCATCTCTCTCTCACTCTCTCTCTCCATCTCTCTCTCACTTTCTCCATCTGTGTCCCTTAGGGACATTTGGCCGAACACCTTGTGGGCGGCGAGTGGACAGAGGGCTTGTAACCAGAGGAGGGGGCAACCTAGGCCCTTCGGGATGGAGGAGGTCGATCTCGACGGCACGGTGGCGGAGGAGGCGACAGCGAGGTCACAGACGACGGCGCGGGAACAGTGGCGGTCGACGGAGTATGTGGGCCGACGGCAATGGCGCGCGCGGGGAGACGACTTCGACGGCAACGGCGGCGCGGGGAGACGACTTCGTCGGCAACGGCGCGACAGCGGTCGACGGCGGTGCGGGGTGCTCGATGGAGACGACGGCTTGTCGCAACAGAGGAAGAGAGCGCGCGCGGGGACTTAGAAAATTTTTGAGTGTGTCCCCTGCCGGGGAGACACAGATATTTATAAGAGCACCTCTACAAGTGGTTCGTATCGCCAACCCCTTGTAATAAGCGTTCTACAAGCGGTTCGTAATAGAAACCGTGTGTAGAACACCCCCTCTACAAGCGGTTTGTAATACAAACCGCTTATAGAAACCCCTTCACCGCTAGCGGGGAGCGACGGAGGGTCCTCTACAAGCGGTTCGTCTCACCAACCGCTTGTAGAAACCCCTTCCCCGCTGGCGTGTGAGCGCGGGAGGGACCTCTACAAGCGGTTCGTATCACCAACCGTTTGTAGAGTGTTAAGAGTTAAAACGGTTTGACGCCGTACTCTGATTGAGATAAAACTTCCCCCCTTCTGGCTAGCGCGTGGTGCTCGAGCGTGGGCTCACCCGCGCCGTCGCGGGTTCGAACCCCGCTCGCGCCCCCTGCCATTTCATCTTTTGCTTTGTTTTTCTCTTTTTTTAATACATTTAAAAATTATTTAATCCCTTCAAACATTATTTAATCCCAACAAAAATTAGTTCGAGCACCAAACATTAGTGAGTGCATCCCGCAATTATTTAATCCCTACCAAAATGAGTTAGTCCATTCAAGCGGTTGAAACCACTAGCCCCTTGTAATAAGTGTTCTACAAGCGGTTCGTAATAGAAACCGCGTGTAGAACACCCCCTCTACAAGCGGTTTGTGATAGAAACCGCTTGTAGAAACCCCTTCACCGGGGAGCGACCTTGGGACCACTACAAGCGGTTTGTATCACCAACCGCTTTTAGAAACCCCATCACCGCTGGCATGGAAGCGAGGGAGGGACCTCTACAAGCGGTTCGTATTACTAACCGCTCGCGCCCCCTGCCTTTTTAATTTTTGCTTTGCTTTCCTCTTCTAATTTAATCCCTATAAAAATTAGTGAGTCCATCCAAAAATTAGTTAGTCCATTCAAAAATTATTTAATCCATTCAAAAATATTTAGTGCATCTAAAAATTAGTTAGTCCATTGAAAAATTATCTAATCCATTCAAAAAATATTTAGTTCATCCAAAAATTAGTTAGTGCAATAAAAAATTACTTAGTCAATTCAAAAATTACTTAGTCCATCCAAAAATTAGTTAGTGCAATAAAAAATTACTTAGTCCATTCAAAAATTAGTTAGTCCATCCAAAAATTAGTTAGTGCAATAAAAATTACTTTGTCCATCCAAAAATTACTTAGTCCATCAAAAAATTACTTATTCCATTCAAAAATTAATTAGTGCATCCAAAAATTAGTTAGTGCATCCAAAATTTAGTTAGTCCATTCAAAAATTATTTAATCACATGAATTAATTATCACTTTGTCTTTACAAGTGTTCCTTCGTCCCTTTTCCCCGTAGTCTCCCCTTATGGTGTGGTATAGGGACGCCAACGGGATGTAGATCCTCAATGTAATCTAAACAAAACTCAACCACCTCCTCTGTCCCATAACCCTCCGCAATGCATCCTTCGGGACGTGAACGGTTACGGACATACTTCTTTAGAACTTTCATGTACCTCTCGAAAGGAAACATGTTGTGCAGAAACACGGGCCCGACAATACCTATCTCTCTGACAATGTGAACAGTGAGATGAACCATAATATCAAAAAATACAGGAGGAAAGATCATCTCAAGGCTGACCACACTCTGTACCATGTCATCTTGTAGCTTACTTAGCTTATGTGGATCGATGACCTTCTACGAAACCGCGTTGAAAAAGGTACACAGCTTTATAATTGTCACTCGGACCCAATCAGGCAAAATACTTCTCACGTACCATCGGGAGCAAGCAGTATCATCGATACAAGACAGTCATGAGCTTTCAGGTGTACGATTTTATTCACTTTCATGTTTATGAGTCTCTTCACATTTGACGAGTATCCTGAAGGGACCTTCACACTGTTCAAGTACTCTATCATGCTTTTTTTCTCTTCTTTGCTTAAAGTGTAGCTCGCAGGATTTAGGTAATGTTATTTCTCTCTCTTTTCTGGACGTAGACGATCCCTTAGTTCTAAAAGTTGTAGGTCCTTCCGAGCTTGTAGTGTATCTTTCGATTTGCCGTACATATCCAAGTATCCTAACAGGTTCAAGCAAACATTCTTCGTGATGTGCATGAAGTCAAGTGAGTGACGGATCTCCAAAACTTCCCAATAAGGTAAATCCCAAAATATTGATCTCTTTTTCCAGATGGGTGCCTGACCTTTCTCGTTTGGGACAGTTTTGCTTCCAGGACCCTTTCCAAACACTATTTTAAGATCTTTTACCATGGCAAACACACGTGGGCTACTACGATGCTCAGGCTTATCATGTTGGTCTGCTTTCCCATCAAAATACCTTTCTTTTTTCCGCAATGGGTGCCTCTATAGAAGAAACCTACGATGGCCCATGTACACAATCTTTCAAGAGTTTTTCAGGTACATGCTGTCGGTTTCATCTAAGCATTGTAACCAGTCTTTATATCCTTTGGTAGTATTGCCAGACAGGTTACCGAGCGCGGGCCAGTCGTTGATGGTTACGAACAACAGTGCATGTAGGGTGAAATACCCCCTCTTGTACTCATCCCATACCCGTACACCATCCTCCCACAACTTTACAAGATCTTCCATCAATGGTTTCAAATAGACATCGATATCGTTTTCGGGTTGCTTTGACCCTTGGATGAACAATGGCATCATGATGTATTTCCGCTTCATGCACAGTCAAGGAGGAATGTTATAGATACATAGTGTAACAGGCCAGGTGCTATGGCTACTGATCAGGTCATCAAAAGGATTCATACCATCGGTACTCAACCCAAACCTTATGTTCCTCACCTCATTTGCAAAGTCTGGGAATGTTCGATCGACTTTCCTCCACTGGGACCCATCAGCGGGGTGCCTAAGCATCCCGTCATCCTTACGCCCTTCTTTGTGCCAACGCACCATCTGGGCATGCGCTTTGTTAGCAAAAAGACGGTTTAATCGGGGGATCACAGGGAAATACCACACCGCCTTAGTAGGAGGTCTCTTCTTCTTACACTCTCCCTCTATTTCACCTGGGTCCTTCATCTTGTAACATGATTCTTTGCACACTAGACAAGCATCCAAATCCACATACTTATTGCGATATAGGATACAATCGTTACGACATGAGTGTACCTTTTGTACTTTTAATCCCAAAGGACAGATGACTTGCTTGGCTTCATATGTAGATTCAGGCAGCGTGTTATCTTCTGGAAGCAGATTCTTTATGAGTGATAAAAACTCATCGAATCCCTTATCTGACACACAATTTCTAACCTTCCATTGCATTAAATTCAGTGTCGTGCGGAGCTTCCTGTGGCCCTTCCCATAGTCTAGGTACAAAGGTATCCTGTAGTCCTCTACCATGCGCAGAAACTCCTCGAATTGTCTTTCATCTGTGTAGTCTCCCTCTCCGTCACGCAGCATCTGGTCTAGCTCGTCATCACCAAGATCGCCGACTATATCTTCCACAGAACAATATTGCGTAGTGTCTGCCATACTGTTGAATACCTCTTCTTCTTCACCATCTTCTTCATCGTCTTCCTGGCTGCTCCCCTGTACTTCGCCATGCTTGGTCCAATAGGTGTAGTTTGCATTGAAACCTCTCGTGATCAAATGAGTCATAACCTGAAAGCGTTCGGAGTGCTCCTTCTCATTCTTGCAGTCTACGCACGGACAGCATATGAAGCTGTCTGGAGGCAAGAATGCAACAGTGGCATCAAGAAATGCCTTCACGCCATCAATGAGCTCTCTGGAGTGACGGTCCGCATTGTACATCCACTGCCGGTTCATCTATACAAAGATCTAATTTTCAGATACCTTCAAAGATCTTTCACTAAAGTGTTATTTATAAAATCACTTTTATTTTTCATGAATAACATTGTAGCAAAATTCCATTCCAAAGTACTTTGACACGTAATTACAAAAGTCATTGTTTCCATGTTTTGGCTATTATCAAAGGTAATAAATAATATACTTATTTTTTGATGCATGTCATATAGTTACATTTGTAATTAAAACTACTCAAACATGTTGTTAGTTTTATAGTTGTACAAGACATAATCGAAAAGAAATTAATAGTCAATGTGTTACTTTTAATTAATATCGTGCCAAGACTTTATATGCCATATATTTTGCAATGGAGGGACTGGTTTTTCAAATTTTTTCTTATCCTTCTACCTTTTAAACTTAATTTAACTAATTATTTTGTTCCTTTAAATTTTTTCCTATTTTATTTCATAAAACATTAATAATTTCCTTTCAAACCTAGATCTACTATTGTTAGATTGAAGGGAGGAGTGTTATATTAAAGATTGTAAAGCTAACAACTTTTGAAAAACAACTCCTTACAATTCATCATGGTCCTACCTAAAATTAAAGTTATAGAGTGAGATTGAAGAGAAGGAGTGTTACATTAAAGATTCTAAACCTAATAACACTTTTGGAGAAAATAACTACCATAATTCATCATGGTCTTGCCTAAAATTAAAGTTATGGAGTGAGCTAGCAATAAAAACCTTCAACAATCAAAATCAATTTTTTTTCTCCACATTAAATGCAAAAGAAACAATAATATCTTCGTGAGATGGATGGTAGCATGGTGTTACTAACCTTGATTCACTTAATTTGAAGCTAAATTATCACATTCAAAAATTTGGACAGCACATCCCCCAAGAACAGTGCCAGGCCAATCCCTGTTCATGTCTGCGAGCTCGAGGAGGAAGGAAGAGTTTAAATGGGTGGGCGGGACCTCTTCCAGAAGCGGTTCGAGACACCAACCGCTTCTAAATATATAACTCTACTAGCGGTTGGGGTCTCAAACCGCTTGTGATAATACAGAAGCGGTTTGGAACATGAACCGCTTGTGGAGGTTGCTCAACACAAGCGGTTGGTCACCAACCGCTTCTGGAAACCCTGTCCCGCCCGTTGCTCACGAACCGCTTCTGATGCGAAGGCCAGAAGCGGTTCGCACCTAACCGCTTGTAATAGCCTGCTTGTGATGCCCAGTTCTGTAGTAGTGGATGTGATCGTATGCATGAAGCTGAAGTCCACACGTTACCAGTACTGCGCTAATTTGCCCCATATAATAGGTTCTGAAAACACTTGTCTATATATTCAAAACGTTAATGTGCTGAATATTTGGTTTTTTTACGTTGCCCGTAAAGTTTTTCACCTACCAGGCCGCCCAATTCACGTATATTCTTCAGGTAACTAAGATGGTTCTAATCTTACGTTTAACATTTCAATCGAAGCACGGACAGCAGAGGATGGGTCGATGCAAGCCTCAATTAAGATGATTAGAGTACGTCGTACTAGTGATTTGTCATTGTTTAGAATAATTGAAAATATTCTTGTCAATTACAAAAGTTGACCACGGCACGAGCTCAGGGATTGCAACTAATGCATGAGCCATGTCCATCATGACTATTGACGACACAAAGGGAATATCCACGTATAAGCGGCACGTACATAGGGATTAGGTAAGTAGCTAGCTTATGTTAATAATAGGATAAAATCCCGGCATTTATGTGTGAGACGAATATGGCCATTACAAAATGGAACAGCTAGCTAGCTAATGGTGAACGCAGCGGTGAGGGTCCTGGCTGTCAGGGTCGTTGGTGCATGCTGAGTGATCTGCGGCGGATTGATCATGGACGCCGCCACCGCCGCCGGGATGCAGTTCCCGCGCCGCCATCGTAGCGTCGGGAAGGGCAGCGACGACGAGGAGAAGGATCAGAAGCGCCATGCCGACGGCCGCGCCTCTTCCCCCTCCGTTCTTCCTCCTCTCGCCGTGTAGAGCAGCTTACACGATCATGGCCAGGGCCATCAGGCTGGTTTTACTTAACTGGACGGTCCGATCCTAGAGCAAATCGGAACGAGCTAGTGCACCGTGCCAAAGAGGCTGCATGCCAAAGATTCCAATCGACGTCACAAAAATTAAGAAACAAGTTAAGCAAATTATTTAGATGAAGTAATTGGAAAATAAAACAGCAAGCACAGAAATGAGTAATAGACACCCCGGTATAAAGTTCGTTTGGGTAGTTTTGAGTAGGAAATAAATCTTTTGATTCGCTTTTGCGAAGCTTCTCTCTAAGAGCAGTGCCTAGATTTTGATTCGCTTTTAGGTGGCGGAGCCACAGAGTAGTGGTGGGGTACGTACTGGGAAAATAGCACGGGTTGCCAATATCCAGTAGGGTCAAATCTGTCTTTGACCAGCGTTGGTACGTACATCCTTGAGAGAGAGAGAGAGAGAGGTTGGCGCGCACCTGCGGGTAGAACTCGCGCGGGACCGCCTGGAAGTAGAAGACGACGTTGAGGAGGTGGTTCACCACCGGGCTCACGTGCAGAGCAGAAGAGGCCTGGTTAGTCTCCGCGGAGATTTTTGACTCGGGGGCCGTCCTGAACTGCATGAAGTGGAACCCCGACGGCGAAACCGGCAAGGATCTACGTACATCACTGAACGTACGCACGTCTTGCCCAGTGCCGTTGTCGTCGAACAACACTCCGCTGTGGCCGCGTTCGAAGGCGAAGGGAACGGCCTGGCCGGGCAGTGAGCCACCGGCAGCCATGCCGTGGGCTAGCACGGTGTTGCCGCCGTCGTAGGCGAAGGGAACGGTGTGGCCGCGGTCGACGTAGGCGAAGGGCTCGGCCAGCCACAGCTGCAAGCCCGGGCACTGCGTCGCGTCCTCCGTCTCATCCAGCCACGGCTTCCCGATCTGCACATCGGCACATCCGGACATGCAAGTCCCGCACGAGTTAAGCAGACGCAGCAATGGATCGAGAAGTACACAACCTATCGACGATTTGCACTTGCCTGCCGTATGCCGTGCCTCCGGATGTGGAAGTTCTCGGTGAAGAGGGAGTCAGCGACGGTCACGACGGCAGTGTCCCGCTGCGCCGCGCGGATGGTCGGGCCGGGGATCTGACAGAGGATGGTGGCGAGCTCGCGGACGCAGTCGGGGGACTCGAACTGGTAGCTCATCTCCCAGTCCTGATGCTGCGTTGCAGCCACCACCGAGAAGCAGAGGAAGAGGATGCACTACTACAGAATTGGGCATTACAACCGGTCCATCAGAAGCGGTTTGGTGCGAACCCGTTGTAATCTTCGTACTAGAACCGGTTCGTGGGCAACGGGTGGGAGAGGGCTTCCAGAAGCGGTTTGAAACACGAACCGCGTGTAAAGTCCCACCTCTACAACCGGTTTGTTTCCCAAACCGGTTGTGGGTTTCCAGAACCGGTTTGAGACACAAACCGGTTGTAAAAGGCAAGCTCTAGAAGCGGTTTGTGTCTCAAACCGGTTGTAGAACCATCCCGCCCAGCGCATTTAAAACATCTTCTTCCTCCCCGAGGGCGCAGACCAGGTGAACGGGAAGTGTTAACAGGAAGGGCCGAGGTACTGTTCAAGGGGAGGTGCTGCCCAATTTTTCAATTGAGGTGATTTAGCTGCAAATTAAGTGGTTCAAGGTTAGTAACGTCATCTTAACATCGTTCTCACCTAAGTATTGTTGTTTTTTTTGCATTGGATGTGGAGAAATGTTGATTTGTTCTTTGTTGAAAAGTGTGTGTTTTGTTTGCTAGTTAGCTTCACCAGTGAAAAGTTTCTTTGCTTGTTTGCTAGCTACCTAACTTGTTTGTGAGCTAGCTTCATCATCTAATTTTAGGAGTTGATCTCAAAATGAAGTTGTTTATGCGTTAGGATCCAAAATTTAACGATAAATTTGCTAGCTAGCTTGATCACCCTAATTTTAGGAACTAATTATTGGAGTATGAAATAAATAAGGCAAAAATTAGAAGGAAAAAAATAAAAAAGGTAGAAAGGGAAAAATAATTAGTTAGATTTAGTTAAAAATTATAGAAGGATTAAAAAATAATTAAAAATGTAACAATTAGTTATTTATTTGTGCAATAAATGTGAAGGGTAAAAAATTTTAGTTAGTTAGGTTTAGTTAAAAATGTATAAAGATAAAAAAATTACAAAGGTAGAAAGGGAAAAATAAATAGGTTCAAAATTGTAGAAGGATAAGAAATAATTTAAAAATGTAACAATTAGTTAGTTTGAGTTCAATAAATGTAGAAGGACAAAAAGAATTAGTGTAGGTGGATTTTTTGTTGCAAAAAAAAATATTGTCTTTAATTGTAGACCAAGAAGAACAAAAAGTAATTAGAAAGGTAGATCTAAGTGCTTGTGAGCTTTAAATTTTGAAATGTAACTAAATCTTTTAATAAAATATAACTTGGTGTAGATGAACCGCAATGGATGTACAATGCGGACCGTCGCTCCAGAGAGTTCATTGATGGCGTGGAGGGTTTTTACGGATGCGCGGCGTTGCCTTCTTGCTGCGCAGTGACTACATATGTTGTCCGTGTGTAGACTGCAAGAATGAGAAGGAGCACTCCCACCGATGGCGGGTTATGAACCATTTGATCATGAGAGGATTCATGCCAAACTATACTGTTGGACCAACCATGGCGAAGTTGAGGGATTAGCGGTAGATGATGAAGACGACGAGGAAGAAGAAGAGGATTGAACAAGATCTCGGACGCCAGCAACATCGTTTCGTGGAAGATACACTCGGAGAGTTTGGTGATGATGAGTGGACCAGATCTTTGCGTGGACGGAGAGGGAGACTACACAGATGAAAGACAATTCGACAAGTTCCAACAGTATGTTAGAGGACCACAGGACTCCTTTGTACCCAAAGCGTGGGCGGGGCCACAAAAAGTGCAAGCACCACACCGGAACTAATGCAATGGAAGGCCACGAATGGTGTCTCGGATAAGGGATTCGATGAGTTGTTATCACTCATAAAGAAGTTGCTTCCTAAGATAACACTCTGCTGAATCTACGATGAAGCCAAGCAAGTCGTATGTCCTTTGGGATTAGAAGTACAGAAGATACACGCATGTCCTAACGATTGTATCTGTATCGCAATGAGTACGAGGATTTTGATGTTTGTCCATGTGCTAAGAATGGCGTTACAAGATGAAGCGTGGCGACCTGTGAAATAGATGGGGAGCGTATGAAGAAGAGACCTCCGCTAAGGTGGTGTGGTATTTCCTGTCATCCCCGATTGAAGCGTCTGTTTGCTAACAAAGCGCATGACCGATGATGCGTTGGCACAAAGAAGAGCGTAAGGACGACGGGATGCTTAGACATCCGCCGATGGCTCCCAAGGAGGAAAGTCGATCGAACATACCCGCACTTTGCGATGAGCCGAGAAACATAAGGTTTGGGTTGAGTACGGATGGTATGAACTGCTTCAATGAGTTGAGCAGCAGACCATAGCACTGGCCTGTTACACTATGTATCTATAACATTCCTCCTTGGTTGTGCATGAAGCGGAAGTACATATTGATGCCGTTGTTGATCCAAGGGCCCAAGCAACCCGGAACGACATCGATGTCTATCTGAAACCATTGGTTGAAGATCTCGTAACATTGTGGGAGGATGGTGTACGGGTATGGGACGAGCACAAAAGACAATATTTCACCCTCGTGCATTGCTTTGTTTGTTACCATCAATGACCGGCTCGCGCTTGGTAACTGTCCGCCTAACTATAAAGGATATAGAGCTGCGTGCGATGCTTAGATGAAACGGACAAAGATGTACCTCAAAAACTCTCGGAAGGTTGTGTACATGGGCCACCGTGAGGTTTCTTCTTACAAGGCATCCGCTATGGAAGAGAGGCAGGAATTTTAACAGAAACCGGACCTTCGTGCTAAGCCCGAGCATCGAAGTGGGCCGTGTGTTTGCTATGGTCAAGGATCTGAAAGTAGTTTTTGGAAAGGGTCCCGGGAGAAAATCTATACCGAATGAGAAAGGTCAAGCACCCATGTGGAAGAAGAAGTCAATATTTTGGGACTTGCCTTATTGGGAAGTTTTGGAGGTCCGTCACTCACTTGACTTCATGCACATCACGAAGAATGTTTGCGTGAACTGTTAGGATACTTAGATATGTACGGCAAATCGAAAGATACACTTGCAAGGTCGGAGGGATCTAAAACATTTGGAATTGAGGAACGATCTACATCCGTAAAAGACAGCAAAGGACAACATTATCTACATCCTGCGAGCTACACTCTAAGCAAAGAAGAGAAAAAAGCATGATAGAGTACTTGAACAAAGTGTGAAGGTCCTTCCTAATACTCCTCGAATGTAAAGAGACTCATAAACATGAAAGAGAATAAAATCGTCCACCTGAAATCCCATGACCGTCTTGTGTTGATGACACGGTTGCTCCCAGTGGCTGTGAGAGGTATTTTGCCCGAGTGGGTCCGGGGGACAATCACAAAGCTGTGTTCCTTTTTCAATGCGGTTTCGCAAAAGGTTGTTGATCCAGATAAACTAAGTAAGCTGCAGGATGACGTGGTACAAAGTGTGGTTAGCCTTGAGATGATCTTTCCTCCTGCATTCTTTGATATTATGGTTCATCTCACTGTTCACATTGTCAAGGAGATAGGTATTCTCGGACCCGTGTTTCTACACAACATGTTTCCTTTCGAGAGGTACATGAGTGTCCTAAAGAGGTATGTCCGTAACCGATCTCGTCCAGAAGGATGCATAGCCGAGGGGTATGGCACAGAGGAGGTGATTGAGTTCTGTGTGGATTACATTAATGATCTAAATCCGATTGGTGTCCCTATATCACGCCATGAGGGGAGGCTCCGGGGGAAAGGGACACTAGGTCGGAAAGCACTTGCATGCAAAGATCTTCTTACTTTTAAACAAGCACATTTCACGGTTCTGAAACAATCATCTTTGTAGTGGCCCTTATGTCCTTCAAAGACAAGAGTATTCTATGTCGCGAATTCCTGTGAAGGTCGAGGATTGGATAACACCGAGGCACATGGATTCATTCGGCACTTGTTTACAAAACTACATCCTTTCGAAAGGGTCTGACAATGAACAGTTGCAACGCCTGGCTCGGGGACCATCTAGTGAAATCGTGACATTCAACGGGTACGAGATAAATGGTTACACATTTTACACGAAATTCCAGGATAAGATGAGCACGAACCAGAACAGCGGCGTCCGTATAGACGCCACGGACAACACTGGCAAGGTGGACACATATTATGGTTTCATAGAAAAGATATGGGAGCTTGACTATGGACCTTTGAAGGTCCCTCTATTCAAGTGCCAATGGGTTAAATTGAGTTCAAGCGGCGTGAAGATCGACAAATATGGCATGACAACCGTAGACCTCACACAAGTAGGCTATAGGCGCGAACCATTCGTTCTCGCCAATGATGTCAGACAAGTCTTCTACGTAATGGACATGTCAACCAAACCTAAGAAGCAGAAGGACAAGCCAAAGCGACACGTGGTTCTTCAAGGCAAACAAAGGATTGTCGGAGTTGAGGACGTCACAGACGAGGAAGAGTATAGTCAGTTCGACGAGCTCCCTCCTTTTGCGGTGGATGTCGACATAAGTGTCCTGAATGACATAAGTGTCCTGAATGACATAGATGTCGATGCTCCGTATATACGCCATGATCATAACGAAGGCACACTTTTAAAGACAAAGTATGTTACTAGTTAAGATGTGCTCCTGTATGAACCTTGTATATTTGAAGCATATATATAGAAATTAAGCAATGAAATTTTATACATTATTATGAAATATGAAACACAAGCACTGGAATTTTAAACATTTTTAAAAATATGAAACACAAGTATCTTGGAATTTTAAACATTTTTAAAAAATATGAAACACAAGTATCGGAATTTTAAACATTTTTAAAAATATGAAACACAATTATTGAAATTTTAAACATTTTTAAAAATATGAAACACAAGCAATCGAAATTTTATACATTATTATGAAATATGAAACACAAGCACTGGAATTTTAAACATTTTTAAAAAATATGAAACACAAGTACTGGAATTTTAAACATTTTTAAAAAATATGAAACACAAGTACTGGAATTTTAAACATTTTTAAAAAATATGAAACACAATTACTGAAATTTTAAACATTTTTAAAAAATATGAAACACAAGCACTGAAATTTTATACATTATTATGAAATATGAAACACAAGCACTGGAATTTTAAACATTTTTAAAAAATATGAAACACAAGTATCTTGGAATTTTAAACATTTTTAAAAATATGAAACACAAGTATCGGAATTTTAAACATTTTAAAAATATGAAACACAATTATTGAAATTTTAAACATTTTTAAAAATATGAAACACAAGCATGAAATTTTATACATTATTATGAAATATGAAACACAAGCACTGGAATTTTAAACATTTTTAAAAAATATGAAACACAAGTACTGGAATTTTAAACATTTTTAAAAAATATGAAACACAAGTACTGGAATTTTAAACATTTTTAAAAAATATGAAACAGAAGTACTCAAATTTTAAACATATCAAAAGTCAGTTAAATAAAAAAGGAGAAAAGGCCCTCTAGAAGCGGTTGGTAATACAAACCCCTTGTAGAAGGTAACCTCTACAAGTGGTTGGTATTATGAACCCCTTGTAGAAGGGAACCTCTACAAGCGGTTCGTAACACGAACCCCTTGTAGAAGGGGACCAAACAAGCCATAATCTGGATAGCCCTCTACAAGCGGTTTGTATCTGAACCCCTTGTAGAAGAGACCTCTACAAGCGGTTTGTAATACAAACGCCTTGTAGAAGGAACCTCTACAAGCGGTTCAGAATCTGAACCCCTTGTAGAAGGGACCAAACAAGTTGCATAATCTGGATAGCCCTCTACAAGCGGTTAAATATCTGAACCCCTTAGAAGTGACCTCTACAAGCTGTTAGTATCACGCATCGCTTGTAGAGGTCCTTTACAAGGGGTTCAGACATTAACCACTTCTAGAGGGTCTATCCTATATATTTCAGCTCGTCTTCCTCGCTTACATCTCCCCAAAATTTTTCTAAGTCCCGAGCCGTCCTGCTGCACTCCTCTGTCGCTCCGCCAGATCTCCGCCGAGCCCTCGCGCGCGCTCGACGCCTCCACCACGTCTTGCGCCCTCGCCGCCGATCTCTCCGCCGAGATCCCACGTCGCGCCATGGGCTCTTCACCGCCATGCGCGCTGCCTCGCCGACGCTACGCCCTCGCCACCGCCGTCTTGTGCTGCGTCGTCGCCACCGTCGGACCTCCAACCGCGCCGTCGACCTCTCTCCACAAGGCCCCGCGCCCCCCAATCCCCCGGAGGACCTAGGTTGCCCATGCCCACGGGCACTCTGCCTCTGTTTCATGTGTGCACACAGGGTGTTCGATGAAACGTCCCAACGGGAAGCTGAGAGAAACTGAGAGAGAGAGAGCTAGGGAGAGATAGGGAGGGAGCTAGAGAGAGAGAGGGAGAGATAGGGAGGGAGCTAGAGAGATCAGAGAGCTAGGGAGAGATAGGGAGGGAGCTAGAGAGAGAGAGCTAGAGAGAGATAGGGAGGGAGCTAGAGAGAGAGAGCTAGAGAGAGAGGGAGCTAGAGAGAGAGAGCTAGGGAGAGATAGGGAGGGAGCTAGAGAGAGAGAGATAGGGAGAGATAGGGAGGGAGCTAGAGAGAAGGAGCTAGAGAGAGAGAGCTAGGGAGCTAGGGAGAGAGAGCTAGGGAGCTAGAGAGAGAGAGATAGGGAGAGAGAGGGAGGGAGCTAGAGAGAGAGAGCTAGGGAGAGATAGGGAGGGAGCTAGAGAGAGAGAGCTAGGGAGCTAGGGAGAGAGAGCTAGGGAGCTAGAGAGAGAGAGATAGGGAGAGAGAGGGAGGGAGCTAGAGAGAGAGAGCTAGGGAGAGATAGGGAGGGAGCTAGCGAGAGGGAGGGAGCTAGAGAGAGAAGCACTTCTATAATATTGTATTTCAAAAACCGTGTCAATAGACATCACGTAAGTTTTAAGAACCGCAGGTAGTATCTCACAACGGAAAAAACCATCAAATTTCACACGAATACGGCATGACTTGGATGAGAGATTAGTGGCACGATATGCAAAGCATTGGCTAATCCTTCTTTATCTATCCTTTCTTTTATCATGTGCACAAGTTGCGATACTAATTTAACATTGTTTCGCAATTATGATATATAGATGGAGCAACCAGGCAATGCCAACGATATTTTCGATGAGAATCTGTTCATGCTAGACTCGATCGCGGAGGGTAGCATCAGAGAATACGACGAAGGTGACGCTAACGCTGCTGCCGATGAGGCTGTGAACCAAGGTGACGCTAATGCTACTACCTTGTGTTCCGGTGATGCCGTGGACACTGGGGCCAGCGAGGTAATGCCACAATAATGGCCTGGTACACGCCGCCCACGCCGCCTTTCGATCAATCTAAACACACTCATATTTTTCTGTAATTTAAGCAGGGTACATCGAGCAACCAATCGAAGCGAGGACCTAACAAGAAGCCGTCGGCAAAGCATGTATTTACCGATGTTAATTCCGACAGGATGCCGATTGCCCCTCTTTCAGCAATTGGGCCATTCAACAACGCTTGTGGTTTCCATGTAAGGGACCACGTCCCAATTAGCATCCAGAAATGGGCTGAAGTCCCTCAAGTTACCAAGGAGCTATCAGGATGATATTAAGGACAATTACAAATTCCAAAGGGTTCAAGACAAAGTAAAG
The DNA here is from genome assembly GCA_036346145.1 of Olyra latifolia. Taxonomy (NCBI): domain Eukaryota; kingdom Viridiplantae; phylum Streptophyta; class Magnoliopsida; order Poales; family Poaceae; genus Olyra; species Olyra latifolia. The sequence continues at coordinate 20,474,689 of CM070531.1, forward strand.
AAATACACTTTGAAAAAGATGGCAATGTATTTCAGTCTTGGAAGACGTCTCTAAATGCCAAGTATGTGCGAGAAGGTGAAAGGCCCGACTTCAATCTATTTCCTAAGCCGCCGATCACCGGGAAGCGTTTGAGGAATACAATTTGTCGGCTCAAGGCCAAGCCATGAGCCAAAAGAACAAGATAAATGCACAGAAGAAGAAGTACCACCACCATCTCGGCACCGGTGGTTACATCAAGGCTATACCGAAATGGGAGAAGCGGGAGGAAGAATTATTGGCGAAGGATGCACCACCTGCTACTGCTGACTAGGAATTTCGCCTGCGAAATTGGTTCATGGCTCACGGGGGGGCCCTTGCAGATGATGGCAGCTTGGTGATGGCACCGGGAGTGCAGGATGTTGGGCAAAGGATCGTACAAGCCGTTCAACAGTCTCAGTCAGGTTCCTTAGTGACAGATAGAGAGAATGACGAGCTGACACATGCCCTCCAAAACCCGGAGCACCCGGGACGGACAAGAGGTATTGGTTCGTCGACGCCATGGAAGCACGGATTCGCAAAGTATTCCCAAACGTACAGGGGCCGAGCAAGAAGCAAATCCAGAGAGCTATACAAATACAACCAATTGGAAAGGGAGCTAAGAGCTACCCAGGCTAGCATCGGCGACATAGTTGCTCAACAAGTGCAGATAGCTCAAAGCAAGCTTCAGGAACAGTCCGAGCAATCGCGGATGCCATGATCACCAAGAAGCCTCACAAGGCGGCGGAAATGTGTCGTCCACACCGCGGCACTGATGGGGATGACCTCGGCCATTTTCCGATGGGCGACATCAAGGTTCGCCGCCATGTGAGCTACATGTCGGCGCGAAACCTCTCCATAAAGGTGGCTTACGGCATGGCGTTCCCGAGAGCCGGGCGGACATTTCATTGCAACGAGATACCCCACGGTTACTCGAAAGTCGCCGTGGAGGAGGTGTTAAGCGGTTTGAAGATCTTATGCTCGATATTGCCGGAGGCGATGAGGTGGCCAAGCTTGGACAGGCCCTCCACGGTATCATCCTCTGGCAAAACGGTACATCATGTTTGCAGATGGCGTGGAGGTGTCATCTCCACCGCGAGACATCGAGCAATTGAGCCTACCGAGGAAGCTCGCCTCCTCAACGACAAACCATGCCTCCTCCAATGTCACCTCCACGCAATGCCTCGCCGCCAATCTGAGTACTCTGCTCCACCACCGCTCCACGCAGAAGCCCAACTCCACCACCTCCAACAAAAACGAACCCCCAAGGAAAAGCACGCCCCACCATCTCCTCCGCGAAAGAAGCTTCAAATAAGAAGGAGCCATCCTCCTCCCGAAGGCCCACCCACCGATCAACAAGGTCAAAGGAACCTTCAAAAGGGCATATGATATGACGGACGAGGAGACAAGCAAAGTTGTTGCTCTGAAGTTGTTGCACACTTCGCACCTAAGGTGCAACAAAGCAAGCAATTGACCGAAAAGCTTCAAAACACTTCGCGACATCCCATGCGCCATACCCCTCGACCACGACGCCGCACCACGACCGGACAATAGTAAAGGCTACACAGAAGTCTAAACGGGTTAAGGCAGAGGCAGCAAAGAAGAAGAAAGAGCAAGAACAGCTTGAACAATTCATGAAAGAGGCAAACCTCGGTTCTGCAGCTGAAGCTCTTGGATTAACAGATGATATCACAATGGCAGAAGTGAGATGGCAATATAAGTTGGGCCGGGAGTTGGTTAACCCTAAAACCATAAAGGATTTACCAACCAAGATGCGGCAATTTCATGAATGGTACATGGTAGAATCCGCTCAAGAAAGAAATATGTTCCCCCTCCGTATCACAAACGAACATTTCTATCGCGGGGACAACCAAATATGGCTAGAATTCGAAGACTTCTACCAGTTTTACCATCGAGACGCCATCAACGTGTCTCTCATGAGTCTGCGGTGTCTGTAAGTGTCGCTAATAAGTTTACCATGTGCTTCCTCGTGCTGAAAGTTGCAACTCTAATAGTTTTTCCATTTCTATGTAGAATGGAGATACAACAATTGAGAAGACTGGGTGACTTCAACATCGGCTTCATAGACCCGAGATTGTCAACGAGGTCACATCGGATACAACCCAAAGGTTGTTGACGAGTACATTCTGATGCACTCTTAGCACAAAGACTACAAACCATACATACTTTTGCCCTTCAACTTCGAAAGTGCGATATATCCGTTCCTCACAACCTCTCATTCCTAGCTTTTTAAAGCATACATAATATGACTAATTACATATATATGTTGAATATATTAATAGGATTCATCGGGTCCTTCTTGTTATCATGCTTGATAATAGCAAGATCATTGTTCAAGACTCAAAAGGAAACCACAGAAAAATATCAATATATCATTGACGCTAAATCGGTATGGTATATATTATTTTATAAGATGGTTTCCTTATTCTATTGAAATGCCTAGCTATTTAATTAATTCAAACTCTAATAATTACTATTCATGTATTAACGCATCACAGGGCATTCGCAAAGTTCGAAAGAAGCATAAAGGAGCTTTCAAGAACGAATTCACAGTTCAATTAAGCACTTTCGAGTACGTAATAAAGCATACTAATTAATTCATATTCTTTATTGATAGTTTTTCATCTCAATAGTTGTATTCTTTTTAAATTTCATCATAGGTTATACAACAAACGGTGGAAACAACTTATGTGGCTATTATGTGTGCCACTACATGCAAAATCTTTGCCACGGCGATGTGCCCAAAATAGACGGCGAGGTGCGTGTATGTCAAAAATACCAAAGTAATGATGCATCGAAATTAATGATGCATCTCAATTTCTTAGTACTTACAATTTACGTGTTCATAGATTTATTTATTTCCTATTTTGGCAGCCTTACCTCGATGTGCAAGGTGTGATCCCGCCTCACGGGTTGCAGACAATTCAAGAACAACTTATCGGTTTCATTGTCGACGAGATTATATCAACCAAAGGCGAGTTCCACACAAAGGGATGGAGAGATTGTCCTTCTCTAAGGACAGGTGAAATATCGGAATCATCGAAGGCCACACATAGCGATGCAGGCAACAAATGACCTCAAGATTCACCCTTGTACTCTTGAAATGTATAAACATTGTTTTGATTAGTGCATGTGCTCCTTATTTCATGTATGTACATATTTTTAATTCATTCGTATTATTGTGTAAATGAACTTAATTGTGGTTGTGTGAATGATCGAGTACACATCATATTATATTTTTAATTGTGAAAAAATATTGTAGTTGTATTTAATTTTATTGTCAAACTTCATATTGAAAACCCCCTCGTAACATATTCTATATTGAATATAATTTCGCTCGGCCTCTCCACAAGCGGTTGGTAACTCCAACCGCCAGGAGAGGCCACACGTGGCGCCTCCCTTGTCGCCTCTGAGGCTCTCCTGGCGGTTCGTATGTCCAACCGCCAGGAGAGGGCACACGTGGCGAGGATGCGCCTCTGAGGCTCTCCAAGCGGTTCGTAAGTCCAACCGCTTGTGAGAAGGCACATGTGGCGCCTCCTCGCTGGTGAGAGGTCTCCTGGCGGTTCGTATGTCTGAACCGCTTGAGAGCACCCATGTGGCGCCTCCACCACCTGCCAGGAGGCGTTCGAACCGCTTGTGGTGTCGTACCACAACCGGTTGGGGAACCGAGTGTTACCCGAGGGTATCACTCATGATTGCCTAACCGTTCCAAAACCGGTTCTAAAACCTATTTCGAACCGGTTGTAGTAGCCGGTTCCCTGGTAGTGATGGGAAGGAGCTGCCGCTCCGCTCCTCGCGAGCAGCTCATCGACCAGTGTGTATTTCTGTCTCGTCCTACCAAGTTGTACTATTGCCGCCCTTGGGCGTCCGCCCGGCGGTGCTATTTATAGCGAAAAAGGAGGTGCATCGCTTTCACAGTTTCACCACACCAACCACAGTAACTTGCATTTCTATCACTACCAAGGAACAGGCCTTCCATACCGGCCCATCAATCTCGGTTAGCCACCAACCGGGACTCACCAGTGCAACTGTCCCTGTTGAACGGCTAACTGGGCCGTGGAGGGGCGCGGGGGACCATTTAGTCCCGGTTGGTGTTACCAACCGGGACGGGTATCACCTCAAAAAAGGCAGGTGGTGACGTGGGATATCCGTCGGTTGGTAATACCAACCGACTAAATTGAATTCGGTCATTGGTAACACCAAATGACGGCGAAATGAGATATCAATCCCGGTTGGTAACACCAACCGAGATTGATTACCGTATTTAACCTTTCTTCCCCGACCTACCGTAACCTTCCCCAGCCACTGTAACCCGACAGGAGGAGCTCGGCCGCCATTACCGGATTTGAGGGAGGTCTTTGCTCAAATTTTTGTAATTTGATCATTTCACTTCAATCCAAGTTAACTAAGGTTAGTAACTTCATTTCTCACTACTTGTATATGAAATGTAGTTTCTATATTTGCTTTAAATTTAATATGAAAAAATTTGGTCTCTATTCCCCATCTTTGATGAAATGTTATAAATTGGTAGATATAGCTCGATCTTTTGAAAGGGTTGGCAAAAACTTGTTGTGTAATCTTAGATTTTACTTGGATTAAGACGTAGTTCGTTTTGAATTTGTAGTTGTAGCTAATTAAATTTAGATGATGGTTTCATGGATCTATGATTTTGAATCTTAACTTTCGTGGACCAAATTTTGAAGTGGATTGTAAAATCTTGTTGCATTAGCTTAGAATTTACTTGGATTGTGATGTAGCACACATTGAATGCGTGGAGGTGACTCAAATTTAGAATTTTGGTTTCATCGATTCATGGAGAAATTTTGGGAGTAGAGTTTAAAGTAGATTTTGCATAGATTTTGATTGTTTAAGATTTAACATTATATATTAATTAATATGTGATAAAATATTATAACTTCATTGATCTCTACTCACTTCATTGATGTAAAATTATAAGTTGATAGATCTAGATATATCATTTTAAGTGGGTTGCCAAATAGTTTGTTGCATTACCTTAGAATTTGATTCGATTGTGATAAAATATGTGATAAAATATTATCAGCTTAAAAATAATTCTTTTAAAAAGGTATTTAACCTAAAATTGACGTATTGAACTAAAAAATTAAATAAATGTATAATAAATTAAGCAGTACTTTAATTTTGGTTTTTGAAATTAATTCATTATTGGAAAATGAACTAACAACTACCTTGATGTAACTTAATGTAGATGAATCGGCGATGGATGTACATGGACCGCCGCTCCTCACAGTTTGGGAGGGTTTGGAAACTTTATCGTCGAGCAAGTGCTCAGACAAGATCGAGCTACATATGTTGTCCACGATAGACCGCAAGAATCACAAAGAGTGGTCAAACTCGAGCAAATTTACTTCCATTTGATCTCAAGAGGTTTCGTGGAAAACTATACTGTTGGACCAAACACGGTGAAGAAGAGATTATACGAGAAGACGGTGAAGAAGAAGATGGTGACGAAGAAGATGTGGCGGATTATATGGCGATGTTGGCCAACACGGTTCTATTGAACATATACTAGGGAGTTTGACGACGATGATATAGAACAGATGTTGCATGATGGAGAGGAGAATACACCGATGAAAGACATTACGAAAAGTTTCAATACCATGGAGAACCAAGGAACATTGTTGTATCCAAAGCGTAAGGGGGCCACAAAAATTGCGCACCACCTTTCGAGGACCAAGGAACATTGTTGTATCCAAACTGTGGGTAGGGCCACAAAAAGTTGCGTACCACACTGGAATTGATGCAATGGAAGGCTACTAATGGAGTATCTGATAAGGGATTTGATGAGTTGTTAGGCCTCATGAAGAAGTTGCTTCCAGAGGGTAACACGCTGCCTGAAACTACGTATGAAGCCAAGCAAGTTCTCATGAGTACAAGGATTTGGAAGAATGTCCGGTGTCCAAAACATCACGGTATAAGACTAAGCGTGATGACCCATGCGAGGTAGAGGGGGCGCGTAAGAAGAAGAGAGCCCCTGCTAAGGTGGTGTGGTACTTCCCTATAATCCCTCGGTTGAAGCGTTTGTTTGCGAACAAAAAGCATGCGAAGATGATGCGTTGGCATAAAGATGATCGTAAAGTCGACGGAAAGCTAAGGCACCCATCAGATGGCTCGCAGTGGAGGAAACTCGATAGAAAATATCCGGACTTCGCGAACGATGCGAGGAACATAAGGTTTGCATTGAGTACGGATGGGATGAACCCGTTCGGTGACATGAGCAGCAGTCACAGCACTTGGCCCGTTACTCTATGTATCTACAACCTTCCTCCTTGGCTATGTCAGAAGCGGAAATACATTACGATGCCATTGCTTATCCAAGGCCCTAAGCAACCTGGTAACGACATCGACGTGTATCTCAAACCGTTGGTTGAAGATCTGCTAACGCTATGGAATGATGGTGTACGTGTATGGGATGAGTACAAAAGAGAGTATTTCAGCTTACGTGCATTGCTATTTGTAACCATCAACGACTGGCCTGCACTTGGTAACTTGTCGGGCCTATCTATAAAAGGATATAAAGCCTGCATCCAGTGCTTGGATGATACGGAAGACAAGTACCTAACAAACTCTCGGAAGGTTGTTTACATGGTCCATCGTAGGTTCCTCAATTTGAAGCACCCGTTACGGAGTAACCGTGTTAATTTTGATGGGACCGAAGAGAAACGTAAAAAGCCCAAGCATCACAGTGGGGCGGAAGTATTTTCTATGGTAAAGGATCTAGACGTAGTATTTGGAAAGGGTCCTGGTAGCAAACCCGTCCCGCCACTCCCGGCTGAAGAATCTAGGAAGAAGCCTAACTGGAAGAAGAAGTCTATATTTTGGGACTTGCCTTACTGGAAAGACTTAGAGGTCCGTCACTTCCTGGACTTCATGCATATCACAAAGAATGTATGCGTGAGTCTGCTATGCTTCATAGATATGTACGGCAAATCAAAAGATACATTTCAAGCACGAAAGGACCTACAATTGTTAGGTCTCAGGGAAGAACTACATCCACAAGATAGAGACAAAGGGCATTACCTCTGTCCCGCGAGCTACACACCAAGCAAAGAAGAGAAAAAAAGCATGATTCAGTTGTTGAACAGTGTTAAGCTCCCTTCTAGGTACTCGTCGAACATAAGAAGACTCATAAACACAAAAGAGAATAAAATCGTAAACTTGAAATCCCATGATTGTTATGTGTTGATGACCCAGTTGCTCCCAGTGATGGTGCGAGGTATTCTACCAGACATGGTACGAGGTACAATCATAAAGGTGTGTTCGTTCTTCAACGCGATATCACAAAAGGTCATAGATCCGGATAAGTTATCTAATTTGGAGGATAACATTGTCGCTAGTATGGTCAACCTTGAGATGATCTTCCCTCCATCCTTCTTTGATATGATGGTTCATCTCATAGTTCACATGGTCAAACAGATAGAAATTCTCGGACCGCCTCTTCTTGCACAAGATGTTCGCTTCGAGAGGTACATGGGCGTCCTAAAGAAGTATGTTCGTAACCGTTCTCGTCCAGAAGGTTGCATTGCCCAGGGTGTTGGCACAGAGGAGGTGATTGAGTTTTGTGTCGACTACATTGATGATCTGAATCCGATTGGCGTCCCTGTATCACGCTATGAGGGAAGGCTACGGGGAAAAGGGACCCTAGGGAGAAAAGAATCTTCCTGTGACGATCTACTCTCATTTAAACAAGCACATTTTACGGTACTAAAACAAGCATCTTCAGTGGCTCCGTATGTACTTGATCACGAGAGGATATTACGAGCCCAATACCCAGATAAGTCAGATAAGTGGATCGCGAACAAGCAAGTGGAGAGCTTTAGTGGTTGGCTACAAAAGCATCTGTTAGGCAAGGAGGGAGTCTATGAACAGTTGCAGCTCTTAGCTCGGGGACCATCCATAACAATCATATCATGGCAAGGGTATGAGATAAATGGGTACACATTTTACACGACAGCCCAGGATAGGAAGAGCACCAACCAAAACAGCGCCGTCCGTATAGATGCCTTGGATAAAAATGGAAAGATGGACACCTACTATGGTTTCATAGAGGAGATCTGGGAGCTCGAGTATGGACCTTTGAAAGTCCCTCTGTTTAGGTGCCAATGGGTGAAACTGACAGGCGTGGAGATCGATGACTATGGTATGACAATCGTGGACCTCAAGCAAGTGGCCTACAGGGATGAACCATTCGTGCTCGCCAATGATGTGACACAGATATTCTATGTGATGGACATGGACAACAAACCAAAAGTTCATAAGGGTAAAACTATAAAAAGACAGAAGAACAAGACTACCAGCAGTGATCAAGTAAGGCACCACGTGGTTCTTTCTGGTAAAAGAAGGATTGTTGGAGTTGAGGGCGTCACAGACGAAGAAGAGTATAATCAGTTCGACGAGCTGCCGCCTTTCTCAACGGACGTAGACATTAGTGTCCTTAGCGATGATGAGGAAGCTCCGTACGTATGCCATGATCATAACGAAGGATCACTTGTAAAAATAAAGTAGTCATGTAATATTTTAGATATTTGTCCCTAAATTCATATTGATCCGGAAAGAACCGTTCGTGCTCGCCAATTATGAGAAATTCCCATCGTTTATGTATAAGTAGATTATTCCCATCTCATTTATAAACTAATGAGAAATTTCAAGGTTCCCAACTCATTTTTATATATGTCAACTTTTGCACAATTCTTATGAATTTTGTGAAATTTTTATTTAATTTTAATAGGCTCCCAACAATTTTCTATAATTTTGAAGAAATTTATGGCAAATTACTACCACTGACATATGGGACCCACCATATATGGGCCCACATGTCAAGGAAAACATTGCTTTCTCCACAATAAACAAATTAAAATACATTAAAAAAAGGAAATATAATGGGAAAATGGATTTAAAATACAAATAAGGAATTAAAATACAATTAAAAAAAATTCCCTTTCCCTCCACTAAAGACCAAGAAAGGTACAAAAATAACTCGCTCCTAATAGAGGAGAACATCTCTCCCCCCCTCTCCCCTGGCTAGCAGCGTGCGCTTGAGCTGGGCTCCCGACCTTGCAGTCACGGGTTCGAGCCAGCCCACAAGACTGCTTTTTTTTATTTTGGGTATCACCCGGTTTGTATAATAAACCGGGACTGATAGTCCCCAGCACTCAGGCGTTGGTCATCTGACGTGTGGGGCAGCCCACCAATCAATCCCGGTTGGGAAAACCCACCCGGACTGAAGATCGCCTATAGATCCCGGTTGGAGATACCAACCGGGATTGAAGGTCCACCACCTCCTACGCATCTGGGTGGGGCCAGACCACTAGCAATCCCGGTTGGAGAGACAGCCCGGGACTGAATCTCCATTCAATCTCGGTTGTTGTTTTGAACCGGGATTGAAGGTCAACGACCCTACGCTCGCATCTGACGTGTGGGGCTAGCACCACTAGCAATCCCGGTTGGAGACACGGCCCGGGACTGATGGTCCAGTCAATCTCGGTTGTTGTCTTCAACCGGGATTGAAGGTCAAAATACAAATTCCCGCGGACACTAAAATCCTCCAATCTTCCCACCGGTTGCCACACTGCGTCTCTCCTAGCTGCTCCAACCCTAGATCGCCGCCGCCCGTCTTTGCCGTGGACTCCCGCCGTGCACCTCCTCGCCGTGGACCTCCTCGCCGTCGCCGCCCGTGACGACGCCACTCCGTCCTCGCCGCCGTGCACCTCCTCGCCGTCGCCGCCCGTGACGACGCCACTCCGTCCTCGCCGCCGTGCACCTCCTCGCCATCGCCGCCGTGACGACGCCACTCCGTCCTCGCCGCCGTGCACCTCCTCGCCGCCGCCGCCGTGACGACGCCACTCCGTCTCGCCGCCGTGCACCTCCTCGCCGTGGACCTCCTCGCCGTCGCCGCCCGTGACGACGCCACTCCCCTCCTCGCCGCCGTGCACCTCCTCGCCGTCGCCGCCCAAACCGGTGAGGCCTAGAATAAGAGTGCTGTAGTTGTTCTGCAGATATGAATAACTAGCGCATTGACCTTATTAACAGATATGAATAACTAGCGCAATCACCAAATAATATAGTATGGTCTTGTTCATATTTTTTTTCATATATATGTTTTACTTGATGGACAAAATTAATGCTACATATTACAAGTTAAAACATCCAAGGAATACATTGCAAGATACTAAGGTGATTTACCAACCATTTCGGTGATAAGAGACATGCATGGCAGGCTTGCTGAATGAGATAACTCTGTATGTAAAAGTGTTAATTAGACAGATACCACCACAGGGATGGAAAACCTGAGAAATGCAAACACTATAGAGTAGGCATTTGTAAAATTGCCATTATAAAATAGACGAAATAAGAGAAATACCATTATAGACCCCACTTGGCAGTATCAAGTGTACAACTGCACCATGCAAACCGGTGAGGCCTAGAATAAGAGTGTTGTAGTTGTTCTGCAGATTTTCTTGTGGATCTGAAAATAGCATGGACTGGCATATTCAATGTTAAAAAAAATGGCATATTCATCTTAATTGAGTGACCTGTTTTTTGGAGATCTGAACAAATATAGCATTATATTACATGCATTTCGAAATTATCGAATCATCCTTCTCCAAAACGCAGTTCACTCAAATTGGAGATCTAAATTGAGTGACCTGCGGTTTGGAGAAGGATGATTCGATTAATTGCTGAGACAGTCAGAATATATATGATTAACATCGGTTCTATTCCTTTCTTGAGAATATATAAGAAGGTTTGCTCAAAAAGAATATATAAGAAGGGTATATGCAACATTGACATCGAGGGAGGTATATATGTGTGTGGTGTGAGAACAGCAGAGTCGTACAGGGGTTAATTAGGGAGATGGAGCGATTGCATGATGGTGTATGTCATTGGAAGGCTATTCTTAGCAACCCAACATATTAAATTTGAGAGCAATTTATAACAAACTAACCTGAGCTCTGTTGTTGTTTAATTGTTATAAATTACAACATGTTATCATGTCATTTTCCTTGCTATTTAGTTGTTTTAATATCTGTGTGGCCTATATGTATCTTTCATCTATCTGCTTTTTTTACCTTCTACAGGAATTCCAAAGGCGCTTTCGAGGTTGTTTTCCAATATAATAATTTCTACTAATATGCATTGATAGATCGAAGTCCAAAGAAAGATGAAGTAATGCCTGCTTGTGTATTTAGATGGTGAAACGTGAGACTAGCTAGGAAAAACGTTAAAAACATCGTTGTGTAGGAGATGACCGCAAGTCTATGTGCTCTAATTATCAACACCGTGAAATGATTTTTTCCTAAATGGTCCTGTAATCAAGTTCTATTGTGCATATGTATGCTATTCTTATCTGCACATTATGTGAAATGTATGTGAAATGTATGTGTAATCATATCTTATTTAGAGAAAAAGTTCCATGTTACTATTCAATTCTTCACAGAAAATAACTTATACAAGAATAACGTTACATGATACTATTCAATTCAACTTGAAATCCCAATTGAATGTTTCTATTCAATTCTATGCAGTCGAATGGATTTTCTTGGTGACGAGTTTTTGAGCGAGTTGTTCGGACAAGAGGCGGCCCACGCTACCCAAGCACCAGAGACGGCCGTAGCCACCCAAACCGGTGAGGCAGTCGAAGCCACCCAAGCCAGTGAGGCCGTCGAAGCCACTGAGACCGGTCAAACGAGTAGCCAGTCACGTCAGCGAGGTCAAAACAAGAAACCAAGGGCAAGACACATATTCACTGAAGTCAGTGAGGAAGGCGAGCCTCTAAAGCCAGAAAATGCGATTGGGCCGTTCAGATCGACGTTCGGCGTGATCGTCAGGGACCACGTGCCTATTAGCTTTGCGAAATGGGACGAGGTACCTGCAGAACTGAAGAACACCCTATGGACTGATATGAAGGAAGCGTTCACCTTCCCGAAGGACCGAAGATAAGGTGAAAAGGTATACATTAAAGAAGATGGCAATGGCTTTTCAGACGTACAAAAGAAGTCGAACAACGAGTACGTCAAGAAGAATTTAGTCCCCGACTTCAACAAGTACCCAAAGCTACAAGATCACCGGGATGAATTTGTGGGGTACAAAATTCACACTAGGTCGAACTTGGTGAAAGGAACAAGCGAAATCGTGAAGAAGCAATACCACCATCGCCTCGAACACGGTGGTTACCGCAAGGCCCTACCCAAATGGGAGAAGAGGGAACGTGACTTGCTGGTTAAGGGTGTCCACCCCGCCACATTGGATTGGTCCAACAGATCGAAAAATTGGTTCTTCGATCATAACGGCAGCCTTGACGATGACGGCAGGGCGGTGTTTGGTGATACGATGAGAGAAGTCGTCAGCAGGCTTCAGGAGGTGCACACCCAGTCGGCCCAAGGCACCTTCGTGCCAAACAGGATGGACGACGAGCTAACAAGGGCTCTGAGAACCGGAACACCACGGGCGTGCAGGCGTTGGCGTGCGTCCGTGGAAGGTCGGTTTCGCCCATGATGCGGAGACCTCAGAGTCGGTCGAGATCCAAGGGTCGACACGCACAACATATCAAGGACCTTCAAGACGGTAGAGAGCAACAAAGGCCAAGATACCCGATTTGGTCCGAAAAGAGCGCAACTAGCCTTGAGCCAACATCGGAGACAAGTCGTGAGCACCTCCGAAAATCCAGACATTGTCAATCCCTCGACGCGGCGGAGCAGCTGCGCTTCCTGTGGGCTGGCTGAAGGTGACTTGGGCCCCTATGCAGTGGATGACATCACGCAACCGACACCATGTGAGTTGCACGTGCAAGTCCGGAACCTCTCATTAAAGGCGGTTGAAGGCATGGCTTTCCCGGTGGAGCCAGGGCAGCTCATCCATGGTCTCGCCATACCGCTGGGCTACGCGAAGGTCTCGGTGGGCGAGGTATGCCCGAGGCACGAGGATCTTGACCTCGACATTGAAGGAGGTGACGGAGCACGAAACTATTAGATCTTGTACACGCTTTTATCGCGTGGCGCAAGCGGTTCATAATTTTTAAAGACAACGCGCGCATTTCCTCTCCACGGTCTCCAGCGTCACCTCCACAACCTTCTGCACTGAATAAGACGCCCCCCAGAAGAAGCCCGTCTCCTCAGCTAAGCCCTGCACCAGAAACTCCAACTCCCACATCGGCCAAGGCAGGCCCCCCCAATCAGCAAACAGCTCCAAGTAATGTACCAACCAGGTCGGATAGGGGGCCAAGACTTCTCAAAAAGACACGGTCCACGTCCACGTCAACAAAATCCAAAAGGAAATCACCTCCGAAGTTGGCGTACGATATGACTGATGAGGAGACCTCGCAGTTTGTAAGAGCCGAGGTCACCTCATTCTTCGCGAAGAAGCCATCTCCACCGAGGGTCCAGCCCGGTACGGACGAATGGCACAAAGCTAGGAGGGCTATCCTATCGTTGAAGGACATCATAGATAAACCAGAAAGGCCACCCGTGTCAGACTACGAGCGCGTCTTGAGTAAGATAGCCGACAAGGAGACGCCACCGGAGAGGACGGCGGAAGAGGTTGCACAGGGGATGAACAGTTTCTACGATGATACTGGCCTTGATGCAGATCAGGTATTGGGCCTCAAGGACATCCCGGTTGCGGAGATAGCATGAAAATTTGTACATGGTGCGTCATTTGTGAGACGTGAGGAGCTCCCCCAGCTAACAACGAAGATACGGCTACTCCATGAATGGTATTTGGCCGTGGCCAACCATGGTTTAGATGTGATTGCCGTCAGGTTCAAGGAAACTCATTACTTCCGTGGGGACAACGAGTTCCTCATCGAATGGGAACCTCTATTTGATCTATACCAGGGTAGGGCCCTGGACGTGAGCATGTTGAGTTCTTGGACTCGTAAGTGTCTTATTCATAAATTTTGTCGTGCGCCCATATCTTTGTAACAATCCCCAAACCTAACTGATTTCTTGTTGTGTAGAATGGAGCTAAAACGATGCCAAACCGAGAGAATTAATTATGAGTTTGGCTTTCTCGACCCAGTAGTGATCAATGAGAAACTGGTTAGAGATAAACCAGAAGAGACAGAGCAGCACATATACAACGGGCTCATGGGACAAAGATACAAGTCAAAGATACTTCTAGCTTATGATTTTGAGTATGTGTTTTTCTTACCGCCTCGTTATAATTTTTTTCTTACCATGATGTTAAAAGTACTAACTACTACGCTGACATATATATGTGCAGCTTTCACTTTGCCCTTTTTATTATCGAGGTAGATCGTAGCACAGTCACGGTTATGGACTCAAGAAGAAAACCCCCTGCAAAATACAAAGACTTCTTGGCCATGCTCAACCGGTACATTGTCGTTCCTTTCATTATCACACTTGTTTTCTTTCTCTCAGTTTGAAGCCAACTCTAATCTGTATAACTCATAATCACTTGTATAGTGCCTTCGCAAGATTCCAAACGGAAAACGTTGGAGAATTTAAGAAAAAATTTGAGTTGCACCTCGCTAAATATGTAAGTATATCGTAATGCTAGCTTTGTAGTTAGTTCACTAAATTTCTATGCAGTTATTTCACGTTCTACAACTTTTTCACCACAGGTCTTGCATCAAGCACCGGAAAACAATTTGTCTTGGCTACTATGTATGCGAGATGATGCATCACTTCATCGGAGGCTCTGCTACCTCTACGAGAAAAGGAGAACCTTTTGGGGTGAGTACTTATAATTTCTACCTTAATAATGCCTAACTATTCCGAACACCTCTATAGATCCAAGGATTGATTAGTTAATTCCCTAATTAATGATAGATCCCTCTAAAATTGGCGAAGAAAGGTTTGGAACAAGGTCCGGAACTCTCGGCGGTCTTGGTGAAAGCAATACAAGAGCAACTCATGGCTTTATATTAGATGAGGTCGTGGCTCCACTGGGCGAGCATCATCACCCTTTTTTCAATAAGATTCCGGAGCCCGACCGTTCAAGAGGAACCGATCAACCATCGGGGTCAACATCTAGGTCTACTAAGAGCAATCCACGTAGATGATCCCGATGAACAAAAACATGTGTACTTGTAATTATGTGTACAACAATGTGTACTTGTGATACTTGTATATATAGCCCAGTTAGTTAGCAATTGTAGTACTTATTAATTACTTATAATTAAATCAGCTGTAGTTAAATTTTAATGAATATCCTTTCATTTAATAACGAGTTAACTGTGTATGAATAATTATATGAGTTTCAATTAATTGTGATTTAACACAAATATATACATACACTTAAGTTTCAATTAATTATATGAGTTTCAATTAAATGTCATCCAATGGGCAAAAAAAATGACAACACCCTCTAGTCGGTTGGTAGAACCAACCGACCGATAAGTCATCCAGCGGGCAAATAAAAAATATTAAAACACCTTATAGTCCCGGTTGGTAGAACCAACCGGGACTGATAAGTCGACCTCCGATCCGGTTGGTAGTTCCAACCGGACGGATAAGCCTCGGCGCCCCGCTCCCGAGCTTTTGAGGCCTTCGGTCGGTTGGTAGGCTAACCGACCGCAGCCCCCGCCATCGATCCTCGATTATCCGGTTTGGAAACCGGGACCGTAGCCCGTTCCCAACCGGGATAAAATCCCTGTTCCCTGGTAGTGTATCCAGCCAGGATGGAAACTTGACGCCATAATTTGAAATATTCAGGTAGCATGGCCACATTGAAGTTACTCCGGACAC
Organism: Olyra latifolia; assembly: GCA_036346145.1. Taxonomy (NCBI): domain Eukaryota; kingdom Viridiplantae; phylum Streptophyta; class Magnoliopsida; order Poales; family Poaceae; genus Olyra; species Olyra latifolia. Next base: position 20,490,471 of record CM070531.1, read on the forward strand.
AACAATCCAATTGTTGCTGCTGGTGGCCACCGATATTTTTTCCTTCACTAGGCTTAGAATATATAATTATTCCAGACATAGCAATCCTATTCCAGCACATCCTTGCATCATATATAGTTTATGCTGCAGAAAGACATACTAGACCAATTTGTTGCAGCACACGTCTGCAACATGTTGGCCTTCCTTTTTACAGAGCCGACAAAATTGACAATATCCTTTCTATGAGTCCTGATTCTTTCTTCCTTTTGGACAGACATAGCAATAAAATCGCTCAAAATCCACTTATCCTTCGGAGTATCGTAATTTATCTTAAAGGGAGTATACTCAGAAAGTAAAGACGTAATGATAAAATGAACTAAGAACTCATCAGATATAGACATCTCTAAGGTCTTAAGCTTAGAAGAGATATATGTCCTCATCATGATGTGCTCTCTAATGCTACCAGAACCATTATACTTAGTGCTTAAGAGCCTTTGAATAAGGGTAGTAGCATAGGTCTTAGATGAGCCCTTAAATTGCTCCTCAACCTTAGCTAAGTAATCCTTTGCATTATTAGAATCAGGAATTGCTCCCTTTATTCCTTCTAAGATGGAGCTCTTCATAATGATAAGTGACATGCGGTTAGACCGCTCCCACTTTTCTGAGTTAGTATTGTAAGCTCTCCTTAACTGAGTGTAATTAGGCTCTCCAGGAGTGGGAGCCACAGAGGAATTAGCCCTGAAAGCATAATCAAGGTCTAACACCCTAAGGACAACCTGACCCTTCTCCTTCCAAGAAGGGAAGCTGTTGCCAGTGAGTTGCTCAATGCCATTATGGGTAGAAGTAATATTTGAAGAGTTTAAAGCTTGATTGAGAGAAATAAATGGCAAGAATTAGCATATTTGGCATGAATTTAACCTACGTTGGTCCGATTAAAAACATGTAATAATACTGTTCTAATTCTCATCACCATTGGGTAGAAACGAAAAAAAAAACAATATCAACTTTGGTCAAAAATATAATCATAAGTCATCATTAAATCTTCAATTAAAATTTCTCGTTGGTTCCATTTAAATAGAGATAAAAACATAATTTTTTTTTGCAAAATTTGCCAATTAACATTATCAACAATAACTTAGGCAGAAAAATGTGAGCACACCATATTAATGAGAATCAATTTAATACACAATTATTTAGGCAATATTCATTATAAAAATACATATATAGGACATAGCCTATTTTATTCGGCCTATATGGCCTGCTAACACCCTAGCCCACTGGGCTTACTAATTTATTCACTGTCATTTAGCCCACCGAAGCCGAAATTCTTATATGGCCAGGCCAAAAGCCTAGCTGGAAAGCACCCCGGCGCAACCCAAATTGCATACAAGGGCGCGATTCGGCCCAGCGCTAAAGCATGCGTAGCACAGCCCAGGCACGCACGCGTAGCACGGCCCAGTTCTAAACGCTCAGCACGTTGCCTGCCCAGCTAACCCTCCCGAGCATGGTATCGACCATCGGATTGAATCCGATGGCTCGCGTACGCATCGCGCGCGTGAAAACACGCCTCAACGCTGACCTTGAACCCTAACCCAACTAGTCCTCTATTCCACTCGAGCGGGTGTGATGACCGCGATGGCGAGCGGTGGTGATGGCGATGGCAGCGCGAGCGGGACGAGCCGAGGCAAGAGAGGCAGCGACGTTAGGGTGACACCTTTGCGTCCGAGCACTGGGTCACCTGCGTGCGGCGAAGGAGTTGAAAAGCCCGTGTGCGGGCAGATCTAAGGTGCTCGGGTATGGAGGAGTCGGGCGCCTGCATGATGAATTGAGGCGCGGAGGTGACCCGAACAGCCACGGTGAAGGCGGCGCTCCGGCGCCTCATGAACAACCCTAGGTATGCCCCTCTCTCTTCTCTAAATAGGTTTATGGTTTGCTGATTTGGGGTTTTCTTGAGCCCTATTGGGATCGGGATCGGGATGAACTAGGGTTCATCCCCATGAGTTCTTGTCCCGATCCCATGCAGGATTGAGACCCAATTTGCTTGAATTTGACTTTTAGGTTCTGATTTGGGGGAAAATTTGGGAAAAGAAAATTTTTCTTACGGCTGATTCTTCTTCCTAGTTCTAAGCCTCAATTTCTTCCCTAATTGCCTTCAATTTCATAATCCCGACCTCAATTTTGGAAAGAAAAAAAAAGAGGAATTTGGGGTTCATCGAAAATTAGGGCTAATTCGGCCGAGCCGAATTAGGGTTCATACCCATGGGGAATTTCTCCCCAATTAATCCTAATTTGCCATTCCCCTCCTTCTAAATTCTCTTTATCCCATCTAATAGCATCTAAAAAGCAATCAATCTTATAACCCACATCAAACCGCAAATTTTAGGGTTCGGGTTGCATTAATCCGATGCCAAATTAATGGTTAATTAGATTACTAGGTTCATGATTAGCACGAGATGGCTCTGATACCAACTGTTAATTAAACTTAGATTAACTTAGCTAATCCTCAGCTAATTACATGAACACATAAGTAGCGAAAGTAATTAATACTAACCTTGATTAGACGAAGCCATCAGGAGTAAACCATGATTAAGGTCGTGCATTAGCCTGCGAGAAGAATCACCGAGAGAGATCGGTAATGGCAATGAGTCGGAAGTAGTTACGACCTCGTGCGTGTTGCAGCGGCGTTGGTCCTTCCTAAAGCTTCATCAACAAATCTCTAAATCGAATTGGATTAGAAGTATCTAGCCCTTAGCTCTGTATCTCTCTTTGCTAGCCTCTCTCTTATATTTATAGTCATTGTGCACTAGGGGGCCAAAACCAATTAGGCTAGGGCGTCCCCGATCAGGACACTAATTGAGTCCATTTCGTACACAAATTGAGATCAACTCCAACACCGTCGGCTGAATCTTTGGGGTGGCGCTGCGGTGTGACGACCAGGGTGTCATCGCTCATGGTGTGGAGGCCACATCGTGGTTGTGGACATGGCATTGTTTGACGTGCGACACCGACGGTGACCCTTCCCCCTCTTCCTTCTTCCCTTCCCTTGCCACCTAGATCTACATGTGGGTGACGGCCTAGGAAGGTTAGACGGCGCTGGATCCAACCAAGTTGGTGTAGATGAGGCCAGATCTGCGGTGGGCAGCCGAAGCTCGTCGGGGTCTTGGCCAGTCCAGATTCGATGAGGACAGCAACTTGGGTGGTGTGTTCGCCACTGGTTGCAGCCACCCTAAGCATGGGGCATCCTAAACGGTGTCTTGGCACCGGGTGGCCGGCACAATAGTGGCAACGGCGTCGAATGGGACAAGGCCCTTGAATCTAGCCACTCCAAGCACGGGGTGAGCTTGTCTGAGATGGGCGGTAGGTATCCTACTGGAGAAGCTGGCGTTAGCGTTAGCAAGGTCGACCGTGGGATTGTTAGCGGTGGTGGCCTGCATCGGGTGAGCATCCCATGTGGTGACGGGTGTTGGCCTAGTATCTCATGCGGCGGTGGCGGCTGGCTCCTCGGTAGTGCTCCTAAGCGGCGGTGGAGGTGGGTGCCTCGGTGTGGGGTCCCTTCTTCCCCATCACTTGATCTGCACTAGTCCCTGGATCAGTACACTAGTGCACACCATTTACATAGCCGGATCATTTTACAAGTGAAAGACTTATATTACATTAAGTACCTGTATTAAGCCTGAAAGCTATTAAGTATTACAGCATGGCACATTGGCCCAAATTAGTTCAAGAACATCAAATGTTCAGAGAGTAATTAAAAATCCAAAAGAGTCTCCTGCCGGCTATGTCTAAGCAGTCGACTGGAAAGACGCCCTAAGCCTCGCCCTGATCGTCAGCGTACTCCTGTGCATCGTCTTCATGGCAGGCGTAGTGGTCTTACTCATACTCACCATTTAAAAGAGTGAGTGTGTGCAAGGTCAGTGTCATCCAAACACTAGCGAGTTAACACCCAACCTAATGCATTTAGTGATAGAGGTGCCAAAGAAAAGGTTGTGCTTTGTTTATTTGCAGAAAGCAAGTTTTATAAATCAAAATCTATGACCTAGCAATTTTAACCCAAAGTTCTACTAATCAAGTATTCTAGTTTAGTTTTCCAATCCATACCACAATCGATACCCATCCTAAGCTTTCTTCAAACACCCGCCATCATCTTCCGGGTGTGTCGCACCCGTTATGAGTCGTATTCCCATGAAGCGCTCGGTCTTCCCTAGATTGGGTTGCCAAGCCCAACCTAGAGTCACGGCTCCTGGCGACTTATGACCTAGATCATCCGTCTGGATGACGACATAAGCCTATCTTTGCCTCGGAATGGGGGTTGTCCTGAAGCTCCCATGCAGTCAGCGGGCCCTAAGTCCGCACTACCGCACGATGGCCACGCGTTGTGCAGGAACCCCAGTGGACAGCATAAAGCTACGTGAAAACAACTCGCGCTCCGACTGGCACAGCCGTCCATGGCTGCCTAGCACGCCTAGAACTCACGTTGTGCAGGAACCCTAGTGGGTAGCATATAGCTACGTGAAAACAACTCACACTCAAACTGGCATAGCCGTCCCTGGCTGCCCAGCACCTTCCCCATGGCCCAGCCTTCCTTCTCTCGCTATCGTTCCTTCCATGTGCCCTGCACATGTTGTGATGAGACCACCTTTTACTCCTTGTGGCAGCGCTCGGCAATACGCATGTTGCCCCGCACCCTTCTCAGCACCATGTTGGAACCGATAGCCCACTTCACACCATGTAGCCAAGCTACTACACACTCTTATCCATATGCCAGAACACATCTGTGTTCCCAATCACACATACACTGGCATGCCAGGCCCAATTTTCTGTTAACCAAGTTCATTGTGTCATCATGTGCGGTGAATGTCGGTTCACCGTTCTGAGGCAACTAAGCCTAAAATTAATAATTGGACCTGATCAATGTCTAAGCAAGATTTTAACCAAGATTTAAGAGTCTAAAGCATTTTATTTAACCTAACCTGACTATCAAGGGTGATCATCAAGGCAATCAATAATAATGTCAAATGATGGATGATTTCATCAAGGCAAGATCATCATGGTAGAGCAATAACAAGTAATAACAGGGCATGATATATCATGATTAAGCAAGTAGACATAATTACTTAAAGAGAATGCAATTTGATACTTTAAATAAAATTCTTTTAAAACTAGGTATCAATATGATCTAATTGAATGTTAACTCGCCTTAGTCTTGTGTATCCAAAACCTGAGTCTTGATCTTTTGGTTAATTTGCGGGGTCCTCAAAATCTATCGTGAAGAGCCAAGCAATACAATTAAACACCAAAGTATGCTAGAAACATGATGTATGAAATGCAAACGCGGCTAAGGTCGCAGCTATCTGGGCGCCGATTCTTGCTGCTAAGATTCCTAAATAAGTTTCTATACTCATCAAGGAAGTTCCGTGAGCTATCCGGCATTAATAGATACCAAGGATAATTTAGGGTTGTTGCAAAGATTATACGTAATGCCTAAGATGTGTCTGATGATGCAATAATTAGATAAACGACTATATGTATATACCCATAGTTTGGAATTTATATGTAGATGGAAAATAGGACATAAGTTGGGTTTAATTTATGAAAAGGTTCTAGGTTATCATAATCACCCGATAGTATTAAATTAGAGCTTTTAGAAGATAGTTGCTATACTTGCAATTGTGACCAAAAAGAGGTTCCTGATAATAAAATATATCATTAGATTTTAAGTTAACGAATCTACCGATTTGATAATATTGGGAAATAGTCCCAAGAGGGTAACGTGTTCTTTTACTAAGTTAACGATCATAAATCTATAGGGTCTAAAGTTTTTCTTATGTTAGAGATCTTCTATGGTATTTTAAGGAAATATCGTTGCATTTTAAATGCGGAAACATAAAATGAATTATCCCATTGGGGCATTTATTATTAGTCCTAGGACAGGCTTAGTATTGCTAGAAATCTTTCTTATTGTTTACAATTAAGATTTAGCACTGTTCATGAGGTATTATTTCTGCAGTGTTTATAGAAATATCACCCTTATTTTGCTTGGAAAATTAGTAGTTTTAGTAAATAGTAAATTCCCTTTTTAAGAACACTTATAATTTAGACATTGTTATGACTATAAATTTGGACTATTCAAATTAAGGCCAACTAGAGCTATTGTCTTCTTGCTAATAATGGAAGAGTTTTGACTTAGGCTTGGGTAATCATCTAGGGTAATAACCTCCATAACATTATATAAGTATTTATATTAGTATATAAGCGTTTATCTCTAATGCCCTAATGGTTAATTAATTAAGGTTTCGCCCAAAATGCTTCGAGGCGGATGTTAATGCAGTACCAAGGCCTAATTACCCTTACTGAGGTTCCCATAGTTTTAAATATTAGATAATTAAACAAATTACTAGTTTAAATATTGTTAGAGTAAATTTTGCTATAACTAGAGGGGCTTACATAATTTTAGTATTTTATTTCTTTACTGAACAACTAGGTTTAATATTTTTCCAAGGTTCTAGACCTACTGTAATAGTTATAGAAAAATTTCACAATTTTTAGACTTCATTTACTATTTTAAATAAATCCTTTTCATTATTTGTAACCATCTAAATAAACAAATTCTTGGAAAAACATATAAACAGTAATGGGCCGGGTCTAGCACTGTATGGGCACGGCATACAACCACACAGCCCAAGAAGGAGCTGGCCCATGGCCAGGATGGCCTGAGCACAACCCATGCAGTGAAAACATATTCCTGGAATATGCTTTTACTAAACCTGGCAAGTGTGGCCCGCAGGTCAGTAACTTGCGCACATTAAGTAGGGAACCATGACGTCAGCTCAGCATCACCCCTTCGCCTTCCTCTGGTCGCCGTGAACAGAGGGGGAAGGAGAGGGGATGGCCAGTGCTATAGGGCACCAATCGAGCTAATCTTGGGCTCGCTAGAACTAGGACAACAAGGCGCACCCATAGGTCCTCATGTCACGGCCGGATGCGGTGGCGCCATGGGCAACGGCGGCGGTGGATTCGGGTTTATGGTGCTACGGGATCCTCGGCCTATCCATGCCAAAGTGGCTCTCGTTTGAGCATGCAGAAGGGTAGTGCATGCTTACCGAGCCAACAACAAGGCCGGAGAAGGGCCGAAGTGTGCTGGCGACGTGGAGGCCGAGCGGAGGCCAAAACAGGGAAGACGGTGACAGGCTCATCCATTCATCCGCATGCAGGGACATGAGGTGGGAAAGGTTAGCCATGCCTCCAAGATGCTCTAGATGAGAGGAATTGAGGCGAGACTCACCATGATTGGGGGGCGGAGGGGGTGGAAATTGAGGATGGCACAAATTTGGTCGGCGGGGAAGAAAGCACGGCACCGACGTGCTTGAGGGCTTCCCAGCCAATTCTTTTGGGGATGAGGAAGAGGAGAGGAAGAGCTAGCCGGGGTAGCTCCTAGCGAGCTTGAAGTGGAACGAGGGGAGGAATCGTCGTGTCGAGGATGGCGGCGAAGGTGGAGCAGAGGGGAAAGATATGAGCAAGCCCGCGCTTGGCTAAACTAGACATGGGGCGCCCTTAGGATGGCTTGGAGAGGGGAATTGCTTAGAGGCGAAGCATGCACCGCATGGTAGGTTGTAGAGAGCGAGTGAGATGTAGAGAGGGAAAAGTAGGATGCACCGGCAGCTTCGTGCCTAGCGGAGAAGCCAAACGCACGTGGGGCACGAGGGCGGCTAGGAAACGGCGTGACAGCAACATGGACAGGGGTGGCGTGCGCTGCCGGCGACGGGATGCGGGCAATGATGGAGGGGCGGCTGGCGCAAACGGGACGGCGACCACAGCTCGGCTTTGCCACGAGGGGGCACGCATGCCGCGTGGTGTGATGTCTCTGCCATGTAGGCACGCACGTGTGGGGGCATCCACGGGACGGTGAGGTGTTGCGGCGCGGCGCCATGAGGCGAGTCGGGGCAGGGTGCGGGTGCCAAAGTGCGAGAAGGAGGAGCGGGGCCTTACCCTGTGGGTAAAGCAAGAGGAAAGCGTGAGAGAGAGGGAGACGGTGAGGAGCAACAGCGATGGGATGGTGGCGTGCAAGCAGGGGCAGTGGTGCCACGAGGCCGCGAGGTTGCAGGGGAGCTACGCCACAAGGCGAGCTAGGCAGAAATCTCATGCCAGCAAAAGGGGAGAGAGAGAGCGAGCGAGAGAGAGACTGAGGCGAGCAGAGGAGCTCTGCTTCAGTTGGGCTGTGCTAGGAGAAAAGGAAGGAATGGGCGAGGCGCTGCTGCTAGGTTGGTGGCCAAGGGAAAGAAAATGGCCTATGCGGCCGGCCCACAAGGGGAAAGAGAGGGAATGAGACTCGGGCTTGGCTGCTGGCCAGCCGGCTGATAGGCCAAAGAGGAAGTGAGAGTCAGAGGGAGGAGATGGGAAGGCTGGCTGGGCCGAGCCGGGGGCGAAGCCCACTTCGGGTTGAGCCCTCAAGGGAAGGAAAATTAAAAATAAGTTTGAATTTTTGAGACTTCCCTATAGGACACACATGTATTTAGCTATAAATACATGCATGGCAAGAATTATTTTTGTAAAGGAGTAAAATCACAATTTATTGATTTTAATTATATATATATATATATATATATAGGAAGCCAGTTTGGGGCTCCATGGAGCCTAGGCTCCATGATTCAAAAACCTATGATGTGCATTGAGATTCGTGATATTTGACGTGTATATCTTCACATATTCATTAAAAAAGTATTCCAGATATGAAACTCCAAAAAAATCAAATTTGAACTCAGTTTAAACTTGTTTGAAGTATAGTTTGAACTAGTTTGAAGTATAGTTAAATATAGTTCAAACTGAAGTTCAACTCAATTTTTTTCGGAGTTTGATATCTCAAATATTTTCTTTAGTAGGTATATGAAAGTATAATAACCAAACAACACGAATGTCAACGCATATCTAGTGGTAACGAATCATAGAGCCTAGGCTCCATGATCCATTGCCACTAGATGCACTTTGAGATTTGTGATGTTAGGTATTTATATATTTATATACCTAGTAAAAAAATATTTGAGACGTCAAACTCCGAAAAAAATTAAATTTAGCTCTAGTTTAAACTACTTTTAAATTTAATATGAATATAGTTCAAACTAGTTTAAACTAGTTCAAACTGAAGATGAATTTAATTTTTTTCAGAGTTTGGCATCTCAAATATTTTATTTAGTAGGTATATAAAGATGTATACATCAAACATCATGAATCTCAAAGCACATCTAGTGGTAATGCATCATGGAGCCTTGAACTGCTTTCCTATATATATATATATATATATATATATATATATATATATAGACACACACACATATATTACTGAGAGTGTCCGGAGTAATGTGCTATAATTGGGGAAATTGAGCACAATTTCTAGGAGCTAGGCAAAAAGGGTAGAACCGAAATTTCACCTAGGCCGCTCAACCTTGTAAGTCAAGTTGAACAAGAAGTTAAGGTATGGACTTAAATATGAGAGAAAAGGAGGAATTGAAAATTGGGCTTTTAAGGCAATTGTAAAAAGTACTATTCCACAACCAAAAGCACTATTTATAGTATGAAAATTTGCAACATCCTAGTGTTTTAGAAACCAAGATTTTGATTATTTGTTTTGTTACTATTTATGATCCGAAAATAGATGTACCTAGATAAAATACAAGCCAATTGAGTATGTTCGAATATTCCTGAAAATAGGAAAGATGCATGTCATAGTTTGCACTTTGCACTTATAGTAAGAAAATATTATTTTTGCAATCATACTTTGAAAGTATTGAAATATGGTCCAAATTGGGCTGTTACAGATCCAACCCCCTTAAAAAGAATCTCGACCCCGAGATTCGACAGTCCTAGATATGCTTGAATGATGCAACTTAAAGTATAGGTTATTAATTAACTTGAGAGTCAGCCTGTGAGAGCCACCACAACCTCGGGTTGGTAGTGTAGACCGAGGGGGCTTTAAGTTCACGAACTGAGGTAGAGGACATGATGAGAATTTCCGGAGTATGTTCTTCGGGATGGTCCGAGGGTTGAGTTTGTTAGGGTCGTTGTCAAGAAGTTGCTTCTCCAATGCAATAGCCTTCCGTTGGACGCTATTTTGTCCTTGCAATCTCTGAGCTGGGGTAGGCCTTCTTTCTCGACAAGGCTTAGAAATATAACTACGCTTACGGCTTACCTTTGTTGAAGTAGTTATAGTGGTAGCTAGCAGTTAGATCCTTATTCATGCTAGGAACGTTAGAAGCAACATGGTAAATCGACGAGCACAAGAATTTTGAGACCTGCTTTTGTAGGCAAAAGCAGACAGAATGCTCAAGTTAAATACAGCGATGTCAAATCTCCGTGACAGAAGAAGAGGCACAGGAATGGGAATTGCTGTGAGAAAATGAGATGGCAGCTATAGCAGGGCTAAGATCAACAATATGCCTGATTTTTGCCACAGGAGTGGAAAAACGGTTTTGGAGTTTGGGTTTCCACTGCCTGAGGTTGTGTCGAAGAGTTGGCTAGCGAAAGACAAAATTCTCCACAAAAGTGAAATCACACAAGGAAGTTTTTGGTTTGATAACCTCTTGCGGTTGCCTCGAGGTTGTAGCTTTGCCAAGGAGGATGTGATATGGCTTTCTAGACATTGGCTGGCAAATGTCCAGGTTTGAAACACCTGAGACCTATCCGGTTAGGGTTCAAGGTAGGGGTTTCCCTAAAACTGCTTCAAAAGGGAGGAGAATTCAGGGCGGGGATTCTCCCGAAGATAGACGCCATAAACGGTCTGTTCTGTGGAAGTGTCAGTGTGGGATGACCGGAAGCAAGGGGAGAGTCAAATGTTCTTTAATTATCAGTTGATGGCTTAGATGGGAGGCTTAACTTTCGCTTCCGAATAGTTTTCCCATAGTCATCCGTTCCGCTGGTAATCATAGTGCTTCTTTGTCTAACTCCCGCATGCAGTCCGGAGTAGTCTTGGGCTATCCTTTGCTCTTGTAGTCCTTGCTGTAGTCCTGCCATAAAACACACCGTCTTCGATCTTTCATTCTTGCTGTGATGCGAGGGTCCAGTGAGCTAGCTAGGAGGGCTTGTATCAGCTGGGTTTGTGGAGCCAAAACTATATATAGTTATGCTAAGGTTAGCTGATAAGGGAGGAGGGGTTAGCCTTCAGACACAACTCCAGCTGCCGCTAGCTTAATTTAGTATTTTTGCAGCGGCGGTTGTCGGCACTGATCCTTGAAGAGACCTCCCTAGGCATCTAGGTCAATTTATAACTGTTTTAAATTAATGTCTATATGCATGATATTGCGAGTGTAAAAAGAACCAATTGAATCAATGTCAAGAAAAATCCAACAGAATTAAGATAAGCACACATTTCACTACAAGAATCTCATTTTGGGGCGAGTGTGGAAATATATTACTGAGAGTACACTCGGGAAAAATATATATATGCTGACGGTGCACTCGGCTAATGTAATTCTCGGCTCAAATAGGTTTAGCATGAGTGCACTCTCGCAAAATATATCACTTATACCGAGAGTACTCTCGCTATAGCTCACCAGCAGCCACGTAGGACAAGATATCCCGAGAGCACACTTGGATTAGATTACACCTTGCCATGTCAGCAGCGCGGTCCAAGAACGTGGTAGAAAATTTGAAGGCGTGGGAGGGAAATTGGAGGGTATTATACCGAGTGTACACTCGGCGTATATGGCCCATAGCATTTACCGAGCGGGCTCTCGGGATAGCCGAGGGATACTCTAAGTGGGCACTCGGTATAGGGCCGGTGAGAGGCAAGGCCAGTGGGCCCACCAGGCCGCGGCGCGGTATTGCACGGAAGGGGAGCTGTTGCAGCCACGTGGGTCCCACAACACGGAACCCCGAGAGGGCACTCGGCATAGGGTCCCACAGCCAGAAACCCCGAGTAGGCTCTCGGTAGAGGGTGGGTGGGAGGCAAGAAACCCCGAGTGGGCTCTCGGCACAGGGCGGGTGAGAGGCGGCTCCACGTGGGTCCCACAGTGATTAACCCCGAGAGGGCACTCGGCATAGATACCTTTTCCCGAGTGGGCTCTCGGCACAGGCTATCCCGAGAGTGCACTCGGGATAGGTGTCAATACTGACTGTGCACTCGGAACAGGCTATCCCGAGAGTGCACTCGGGATAGGGCTGTGCCGAGAGTGCACTCGGGATAGGCCTATGCCAAGAGTGCACTCGGGATAGGCCTATGACGTGGCGCTACCCTGGCGGCCACGAGGGCAGGGGACGGCGGCCAGATTCCCAGGGCTATCCAGAGAGTGCACTCAGGTCGCATTTATTTTTTGCGAGGGTACACTCGGCATAGCCTACTTTTCCCGATAAAATAACGCCGAGTGCGCTACGCCGAGTGTGCCCACTCGGGATAGGCTATCCCGAGTGTTTTGGCCCCTATCCCGAGTGCTAAAAACACTCGGACCAAATCTGCAACCTTGTAGTGTTTACACTACACATAAAAATGGTTAGGACACCAATCATCTATTATGGCATCCCAAAGGCACATTACACCACAACATATAGGTCATCACTAGGTGGCTTTAGGGGAGGTGCGCTCACAAAAATTAGGCGAGCTCGAATCCTCCTTGCCAAGCTCCAGCTAGAGATTAGTTAGAGTTACATTAAGGCTAAAAGAAGTTAACGATAATAGATCTTGGCCTCCAAAGAGATACATGCTGATAGCCTGGGCACAAAGGAGAGCCTGTCTAGGTAGAATTAGAATTGGTGGTCGCAAAGAGGTTGATGGTCGCAAAGAAGGGGATACAAAAAAAAAGTTGAAAAGAGCTGCTTTCAAAATGACTTCTCTTTTTGAATAAAGGGATAATCCAAAATTTAAACTGTTTTGGCCAGAGTTTATCAAAACAAAGACACCAATGGCTTTATGGTTTTCCCTTGAAGTACATTTTTTTTTACAGAATTGGTAATTCTCAGGCGATTGAAATTTTTTTATTATCAGTCAATCTAAAATTGCACTCTAGTAAGACTAAAATTGCACAGCTTACAAAGGTGCAATTTTAGTATCAAAATTACTACTTATCAATCATCAATTTTATTCGTTGATTTCTATGCTTTGTTAATGCATAAATTTATCGAATACATGTGCTTACATGCTTTCATTTTCCTATGTTTCAAATTATCATGTTTATTTCAGTTAATCTAAAATTGTACACTGGTAAAACTAAATTTGCACTTATTTAGAATGTGCAATTTTAGTATAGTTATAGTGCAATTTTATTAATAATCGACTGACACTTATTTTGTTATCAGACAACTTGCTCTTATCGCTCCCATTTACCTTTTTTTTTATACAAACATTAGAATTTGGGAGAGGAAGGAAAAGGCAGTAATGTAACAAATCATTGGAAGCTAAGTTCTGGAAAACGAACCTTTAGAAATGGATCTTTGTAAAACAAACTATCGCAATAATTTTGTAATTGGACGAATAAACCTTTTCAATATAGCTTTCTGAAATGTAACTTAGTTTTGAAAAGAATCTATTGACGCCTTTAATGAAGAACTATGTTTCTTTTGGAATTAAGGTATATTCAAAATGTAAAATGGCTTTTGAAATGAGCCTTATGAAAGCGATATACCCATTGTTTTATTGTTTACACTTTGAAACACTTCTTGGATACAAACCTCGGAAAAATAAAATTTTTATTCTAAAAGGACAAAAGATGAAATAGTGTCCAAAACATTGGAAAAATAAGTTTTCAAGGGCAGTTTTTCGGAAGACAATTAATTCTCCATAAAATAAGATATGCAAAATTTTGGTTTTCAAAAAGGTAGCTTGGTTTCGAAAAGAAGCTCATGAGATTTTTCATGAAGAGTTAATTTAAAACAAATTGTGAAAGTATACTTTAGAAAACATCCTCCTTAAAACAGTTGTAAATCAAGATGCAAATCTAAATTTGACGGAGGACGGGGACGTTTTAGAGAACCTTGGAAAAATTCTTGATTCCAAACCACCGTTTGCAAATCAAAACAAGAAATTACCTTTCGCAAAATTTCTCCTTCCAAAATTAGATGTAAAGGATTTTGTTGAGGGCAAAAGTAAAGTAAGTGAAAAGGGTATTATGACAAGTATACTTCTTCGAACAAAACATAACCACGTCCTTTTTACTTTACGAATCCTTCGTACGTAGAATGTGAAGAAAAGCTTTCTCACCTTAACACCTTTCTTTCTAAAAAGAAACAAGATAGATAGGTAATAAAAAGATGGGAACGACTAAGAGCAAGTTGTCTGATAATAAAATAAGTGTCAGTCGATTATTAATAAAATTGCATATTATAAATAAGTGCAAATTTAGTTTTACCGGTGTGCAATTTTAGATTGACTGAAACAAACATGATGGCTTGAAACATAGGAAAAGAAAAGTATGTAAGCACGTGTATTCGACAGATTTATACATCAACAAAGCATAGAAATCAATGAATAAAACTGATGATTGATAAGTATCAATTTTAATACTAAAATGACATCTCTGTAAGCTGTGCAATTTTAATTTTACTATAGTGCAATTTTAGATTGACTGATAGTTAAGAAAATTTCAGTCGCCTGAGAATTAGCAATTCTGTAAAAAGATTTAGGTACCCTTTTAAGAAGCAAATGGTTCACATCATGCCAACAGAGAGACGGACGAGGGGAAACGGTACGCCGGTAGAGATGATTTTAGGGATCAGACGATGTCCCGTGGGGTAAGGGAGTGAGCGTATAGGCTTGCATCCCTTTTAGCATTGCGAATGTTGGTGCAGATGATGTCGGCTGAACTGTCGGGACTTCTCGTCCTAAAGAAGTTGGCAGGGGTGTGATTGAAACTGGTAGCGCCATCGAAGCTTCATCTTTGTCTAGCTCGAACATGGCTAGTAGTTGCCCACATGACTATTGGCGCGACGCCGTTCTTAATGTACGTAGGTCTTGGGTTCCAGGGTCGTTCCGCCTTGGTGCATCCAGGGAATAGTGTGTATTCCAGTAGCTAATTCGCAGGGTAACAACCTTCTACAGATTTTGCTTGGTAGGTGGCGCAGGGCTAGTCTCCGGGATGGTTAGAAATGGAGAGTTTGAATGGCAGGTAGCCGAGTTTTAAGGAGATGGCACAGGCGGTGATCGTATGACGAGCGGCCTCCTGTATGAGTAGGGTCGAAGAAAGTGGAATACCCCCAAAAAACAATCTGGTGGGAAACATCCCATGTACCGGGGAAAGGGAGTAGGTCACCACTTGCAAGGAGAAAGTAAGTCCCCGCATGACCTTCTTCTATGGAACGGCGGTTCGTTGTGATATATACCCAAGGGTCTGAGGAAAAACTTGAGTAAGCGAGAGTTCGCATCGGACACTCAGTTTAGGTTTTCAAGAGAATGGAGGTTATTGTCTCCTTCGGATACGTCAGTCGGCAGTTGATGCATAAAATTGAAAATCAAGTTTAGGATTAGATAGAGTAAGGTAAGGGAGAATAGTAGTCCAGGTAAGGAGAGTGATTAGGAATTCTTTAAATAGACAAGGGAAGGTAGAGAAGGTTAACAAGCAGTAGAGATTGTAAAATTTTCAAAGAGATTTTAAGTTTAGAATACGTCAAATCCTTAGCTAACGGCCAGAGATTAGGGTTCTTACAGTCGTATGCTCTGATACCACCTCTATGGGGTCCCTTCCTTCCTCACCACTTGATCTGCACTAGTCCCTGGATCAGTACACTAGTACGTGCACACCATTTACATAGCCGGATCAATTTGGCATTTAGCTTAAAGACAGATCATAAGAAGCCTTATCCTGAACACTTGGATCAAGTTCCACACCCAGCGGGTTTCAAGGTACCTGATTTCACCAAGTTCTCAGGAGATGAAGTTACTTTAACGGAACACATTGGCCGATTCTTGGTACAGTGCAGCGAGGCTAGTTAATGTGATATATTTAGAATCAAGCTATTTCCTATATCGCTTTCTAAGCTTGCGTGCACCTGGTTTACTTCACTCCCTGCCGATTCAATCCACACTTGGGTATATCTTGAAAGCCGATTTCATGAGTTTTTCTTCTCTAACAGCTTAGAATTAAGGATATCATATTTAAGTGTTGTCCAACAGAAATTCGGAAAATCGGTCAACAACTATTTCAAACTATTCAAAGATGTGCGGAATTCCTGCAGTAGTGTCACTTTACCAGACAGTCAACTAGCCGATTTGGCGTATCAGGGATTGTTGCCCTAGGTCAGGGAGAAGTTTAGGAGTCAAGAATTCTCCGATCTAAGTCATTTGGTCTAACGCTTGTCGGCTCATGAGATCCAATCTACCATGGACAAGGATGACTTTGTTGAGTACGAATTAGATGAGTCGTCTAATGAAGAGACTATACAAGCCGATGCATACCCATTCCCAGTCAATATGGTAGGTTGCTCAGGGGGCAGTGTTAAGGAAAAGGAGAAAACCAACGATGTCCAAGAAGAGAAAGACTACAGTGGACCAAGTGGTGAAAAGAAGTTGAAAGTCATGATTGGCCAAATGCAAATAGAGGCCAAGAATGAAACGGGCTCAAAGGCTATGAAACCAAAAGAACCTCCAAAAACCGGCAAATGATATAAGGTAGAAAAGGACAATTTTTCTTCAAAACTTATCTACAAACCAAAAGTAACATTTGCACAATTGATGGAGAAATATGAGCTAACGGCTTCACAAAGTCGAGCTTTAACCGATGGGTTGGTCTTGACATGACTCATTGGGGATTGTCGGAACCCAAGCCAATGCCTAGGCCCCTTTCTGTGTTATATCGATACTAGTCCCAGAATCAATGCTAGTATCCACAGATCATAATTCAGAAATGATAACGTTGCGATAAATAATGTGCGATATTAACTTCATTACAATAATGACAGAGTAGTAGCGGACAAACATCAGTTCATTACAATACCCCACAGGCATGGACTATATCGTGCATATAGAAAACCCTCTAGATCTATCTCCTGGTATCAAACATAGTCTTCTGGCTTCATCACTCGTCGTCATAAGGTCCTGGTTCGCAGATGTCGAATGGAGGATCTGCTGGTACCCATTCTACCAGTCGGCGTTCATCAAATCCATCATCTGTTTGTTGGAATAAACAGCCCGCGTGATATGCGAGAATGAGTATGCAACATACCCAGCAAGTAAACTTAGAAGACATGCATGAGTTTATTTATTTGCGTAAAGCCAGTTTTATAGAATTTTCCTATAATTTAAAATGGCATTTTAGAAAAAGAAGAGATAAAACCTTTGAATTTTTCTTTATTTATTTTCAAATAACTTAACGGCATCCCCTGCCAAAACATCCCAGATTTTGAAAACAAACACTACCATATGGAGAGTTACCTTGCGTGCTCTTAACCGTGAGCACGGCTATCCGAGATAGTTTTTACTCTGCAGAGTTTGTACACTTTACCCTCCTGAGAATCTCATTCCTTTTGTCACTACACTTCCGAGGTGTAGGACCAGAGATGAGCTCCCATGGCCTTTCTAAAGCCCTGGTCTAACTGAGTTCTGCCCGTTAAGGTTTCGCCGTCGGGTAACACACTGCTCCTCGGAGACAAGGTTCCCAGGCCCCCTCGTACGCCGCACAACACACTGCTCCTTGGAGACAAGGTTGTGTTCAACCGGATGGTAGCACTTAGCTAGAACAGTTGCGATGTACTAAGTCCAAGTCCGTCCCATTCCAGATCAAGAGGCTGTACTGTAGTGCTCGGATTACAGGTCCATAGGACGAATAGTCCTTAGGCTAGGAATAATAAACTAACCACAACCCGAAACCGTGCGTCTATCCCGCACCAAACCAAACTTCTCTTATTACCCTAGCCAATTTTTATTTTAAAATCACAATCAAAAACCCTTGTCATTTCCCCAATGCCAATCACACAAGTTCACAATAATCATCACGAATAAATTTATTGAAATTTCTAAGCTTGGCTAAGCAATTATTTTTCCTAGTTTTATATTAAGCAATAATTTTTTTTTGTAACATGGCATTTTTATAAAAATTGCTAGGAAACTAGTTGTCATGGTTTAAGATCATAGCATGCATTTTCAGGACTTAAATTCTACAAAATTTCTTGTAAACTAGGTGATCATATGGTCAAAATGTAATGGGACTATATTTTCTAGATTAGATTTTCTATTCTAAAGGAATTGGCTCTTCTAACTTGCCTTGATCGACGAAGTGTTGATCCTCCTGTTGTAGCTCCAAATGATTAATAATACCTTCTTCGCCTTTTGATAAAAATAAATCCCAACATACAATTCCATGCAAGCAAACAAATATATTCTAGTCAATATAGATCAATACAAAAATAATTTAAAAAAAATATAAGGATAGCAAAAAGATACGAAATTGACAAAACAATTATCTGCATTCTTATGAATTGAACTCAACTTATTTGGTGATTTTTGGTTTTACGGTTTGCTAGATATCAATTTTACGAATTTATTCGTGAATTAGAAATTAGTAACATAGCAACAGCCACGGACAAAATCCGGCGAGGTTCTTCGGCGATCAAATTCGTCGCGCTCAGGCAACGATTCGATGAGAGATTGGATGGGATGGATTCTTGAAGATGCGCAGGACGTGATCGAAAGCCACGGGCTAATTCGCACGGAGACAGCATGGGCGCGAGGAGAAAGAGAGATGGCTCGAAATCGATAGATGCTACTTCGGCGATTTATATAGGGTGCCTCAGATGGTTCTAGAGTCTCACATTTGGTAAGGTGGGAGAGGATAGGAATATGAAGGATGTGTTTTCTCAGATTTACAATCGCTTTCACCGATTTTGTGCAGCAAGAAAAAGAGAAGGCGGCCTTAACGAGCGACGAAACGACGGCGGAAGAAGACGTGCGCGGTGACGGCGCTACGACGAAGCTCCGACGAAATTAGACGAGGGCTTTTGCTCGCCACAGCTTGCGGATGCCGTGGTGCGAAGGGATTGAAGAACGAGGCTTCCAATCAACGGATTTTGGTTCTAGAACGCCGACGACTAACTCGAACGGGGCGACGGAATTGGCCTTATATAAGCATCCATTGATAGGGGTTTCTTCGGCATTCAACACGTTGGTGGTAGGCGTTTCGAAACTGAAAATTAATTGCACTAATTTTGCCGTTTCAGTTTGATCCCAGTGAGTTCATGCGGCGCCGTTTCTGTCTATTCATGTTCGAGCCGTTCAGCTGGGGAAGATGAACAGGATGCGGCTAGCATATTTGGACCAAGACGGCACTTGAAGCAGCGAAGCTGCGTTGCTCGGCTGGCAAGACCCTTGCTGGCTAAACAGCATGTCGTGGGTTCAAACCCCACGATAGATATATTTTGCATCTTTTTTTTTTCTTTTTGTCTTCCCACTGAAATCACTCCTATAAATTATATTTTAAATCTTATAAATTTAATGTGACTTTTCCCCTGATTTATGAATATTTCAATATTCTTTCCTCTTTATCTCTCTCTCTCTCTCTCTCTCTCTCTCTCTCTCTCTCTCTCTTTATTTTAAAAATTTTATGTTAAGTATCTTCATACTTATTCCACTATTTAATTATTTTGATAACTATTTTTTTATTTCCTTTTCTTTAATATTTCTTTCTTAGCATTACTTTATTTATTTGTTTTGAAACCAATATTTTTTTAAAAAAAAAATGTCTATTCATAAAAATTTAGTGTATATAATTTTAGGGTTTTACAGGGATGTCCCTTTTTTCAATTCTATTGGGAAAATAGCATGGCACTACCATCAACTTGGAATTGCCCTATACAACACTTTTAACGTTATCAGAAGGACTTTTAACGTTATCAGAAGGACAATCGGAATAGGAACCAAAGAGTGAAGCAAAGGGTGTCAATTAAGGAAAATAAGTTATCAGAGCCGACACAATCAAAGGGAAGCACACAAGGATGACGGTGAAGCTTCAACTGAGAATCTAAAAGGTAGTATGAGACAGACGATTGAACCGAGGCCGAGGTGGTGTCCTGAAGGTCTATTCAAGTCTCAGAGAAGAAGCTTACAAAGATGAAGGACACCAGAGAGGCATGAAGCTGACAGGGAATGCCAAAGGGAGGATATGTCCAACGAGGATCATCCTATCAGCAAAAGCATAAAAGAAATATGGCACTTCCTTGACAGAACCAACTGAGATGCTCTGTCTCAATATTGACCTAACATGGATTGATTAGAAATTCTGAAGGGTCTCATCCTGATCTCGCAAAGGATCAGCAATAGCTGTGTGTACTCGAGGACTCTTAGGGAAAGAAAAGCACTTTTCTCTCTCAGCAGTTAGGATCAGCAATAGCTGTGTGTAACTTCAAGCACAACCATCCATCTCAATCCAAAATCTCTGATCGTCTGTGATCCAAACCCAAACCCTCCTCCGGTTTTGGATATATAGACAATGCCTGCTCTCAAACCAACCAAGACAACAGCAAGTTCCTATCAAGAACAAGATGACAGATCAATATGACCAATTTATCCAATATCTCGGGTGAATACGTGAAAAAGTCCAAATGATTCATAGATTCAGGATTTTGAGCTCGTATCAACTGGAAGACTCAGACTCCTGTTCTATCCTCCGTCACCACTCTCTTTCCACTGATGACTTCCCCGCCTAGCACCCGCGTCCGA
This sequence comes from Olyra latifolia, assembly GCA_036346145.1. Lineage (NCBI taxonomy): Eukaryota > Viridiplantae > Streptophyta > Magnoliopsida > Poales > Poaceae > Olyra > Olyra latifolia. Next base: position 20,511,073 of record CM070531.1, read on the forward strand.
CTCGGTCTGCCAGTGAATTTTGGCTCTACGTCCGGTCGTGCGTGGTATGTTCGCGATTCGTACAAATGGAAGGCATCGCGTACGTTAACCTTCCTTTATTGGGCTGGGCCATCTAGCTTCTCCGGTACTGGTCCTGTTAATTAGATTATAGAATATGAATGAATTCAGGATTTTTATAGGTGAGCCCATATACAAAAACATCCTTTTATAAATAGAAGGGAACTCTTTGCTATGTTTAGCAGTAGTATAAAAATTATCATGGACAGGAATAGCTCTTGTGGTCCTCCCCCAAGACTGGGGGAGTCCCGAGGGGGTTCTCAAATGGAAGTAACAATAGGTACTGTTCCCTACCGAGACAAGGGACACTCTCAACGGATCCTCCACGCGCTGGGCATACCATAGTTCTTCCGTGCGTCTTTATCGTGGCGTAAACAAAACAAGAGGGAAAGACCCGGCCGACTCGCCCAGGGCTCGAGGGCGAGCCGGCAGCGAGCGCGGCTTGGACCAAAAAAAAAACTGAGCAGAAAGAGCGAGTAATTGAATATAGGAATCTGACTTGCTTTGCTGAGAGTTCATAAGCTATTGATACAGGGTTGGCGCCACCAGGACGCTTCGCTCTGAGAGTTTTCTTCCAATCGAAAGAGGCTCAACCCGTGAGAAAGAGGTGTTCATTTGCACCAGTTCGGAATAGAGATGCTCGCTAGCTATAAGAAAAAGGACAATGCTGCGTAGATTTGCTTAGGATTTTGTGCGAGAAGAGAAGGACAAAAGCAGTTATGCAAATTTCTAGGAGGGGCATGAAAGATGATATCGACTATAGAAGATTTGACAGAAAGATCAAATGCCGATGGTCAAGATTTTTGGAACATGATCCTCATATTCCAAAAATAGAGGCATGTGTTAACACCCAATTTTGGACATAGCCGAAGTTTCTAAAAGCTAACAGGATACTTGATCAAAAAGGCTGATATAATAAGAAGATTCTATAAAAGTTCGGGTTAGGCACAATCGACTAAGAGCATAATTGGAAAGGTTGCCAAGGCAAATAAGGAAGAAGATCCAATAGTTAGAGTCCTAATTGGCCATAACAAGTTAAAATAGGAATCCTTACCTAATAAGCCGATGTAGGGAAGTTATAAAAGACAATGTTGTCTAAGATCGGCTACGTAGTATATAGTATATTTTAGGCAGGATTTTAGATAATTTTCTATCTGGAGAGAATCGTATTATATATTGTCAACGATCGGGAAGTAGATTCCTCACCAAGCTTACTAGTCGATTTAGGAACCAAACAACCCCTTCTTGCTAAATAGATTTCGTCGTAGATGCGTTGAGTTGCCGAGATGGTAAGCGAAATAGGGATAGATATTTATCCTGGTTTGGGCCTCTTAGAAGGAGATAATAACCCTACTCTAGTCACACGTGTGCGTTTGTGTTATTGTGGCTGTTAATGCCGATGATGGATCGTGGATGTCTCCCCCCTCCACAGGAGGAGGTATATATAGTACAAGGTATATGTAGTCCGAGTCCTACATGACCTGAAAACTTATCCGAATAACTTAGAATCTTACCAGATTTATAAATATATTCTACAAAGATGATAACTTGTGCTCCAAGAAATCCCGTAGATAAAAAGTCTTAGACTACATATATGGAAAGAGCTCAAGATGGTTTAGGACTTGGACTCGGGCTGATTATCTAGTCGTATCCCCTTACGATTCCTGGTCGTCTGGCATACTAGCCCCAGAGCAAGGTTGCCCATCCCTGAGCATGCGAAATTGAAACCCAAGCATGGTCCCATTAAGCCTGAGCTTTCGTCTCTTCATCATGCTCATGGGGCACACATTATTTGTTCCGGGTTTAACCATTAGGATATTTTATCCAATACTTGACATATATTAAGTCAGTTATATTATATATAGTAAGCTAAGAGTTTGAGTCGTATTGTATCGAGTCAATGTATTGAGTATAAATACCCAACCTATGTATGAGGAAAAGAGTTCCTGACCAATCAATCAGCTATTTCAATGCAATCGTCTTTTTAATTCCTAGGAGCAGCGGTAACTTAGTTTCGCCGTATTTTGCTTTTGATTGACTTGTTGCGTATCGCTTTCTCCATCGACTTCAAGGTACAATCCTAGGTGAATACTATCGCGGTTAAGTCCAATTTTCTCGCTTGGTTTATCAGAATAATATCTTTGTCAATATTGCTGCGCATCGTTATTTGGTGCAAAGAGTTAGGTTTTACCGTCGTTCTATCGGTTTGTAGCTTGCTATTTAGCTGATAGTCTGTTTACCTTTGCTCTATTGGTTTGATTAACTTATTAATCTAGCCGATAGTCTATTCTATCAGGTAAAAGATCTAATCGGCTAGTCGACAGTCTGTTTACTCTCTTTCTGCTACTTTGTTGATTACATCGGCTTAGTAGTAAATTGTTTACCTTTTGAATCTATTGGTTTGAATTTTTATTTAGATCAATAGTTTCTACTACCTCTAGATCTAGCGGTTTTAATATCTATCTAAGCTGATAGTTCTCGCTACCTTTGGATCTATTGCACTTTTGACCTTGTCTTTAACTTTGATAGGTTATTCTAACTATCTTGGATTTAATCGGCTAACTAAAGTTGATTTATTTCTTTAGATAATTAACGGTCAAATTGGCTGGCACGGTCTAAACACTAAACTTAGTGCTGACAGGATTTCAAAACCTTAAATCTACGGTGTATTTAAACCGACCATCAAATTTCGGCGCGAACAATTATAAACCGAACACCTCCCTCAAATATGATTTTTTTTCCATCTGGATTACATTTCTCCGCTTCTCTTTTGAAATTCATTTGAACGAAAAGGAGGCTCTAAGTGAAAGATTTCAAGAAAGGTTTGCTAAAAGTTTGTTGTTTCTAAGTCCAACTTAGGTTACTCGGGCGAAGCGAGTAGAACAAAATGGCCGCTGGAAAGAGGGCTTTGACCATCTCTAGCAAGCAGCAAGTAGCTAAATCCTCTTTTGGTCACGTCATGCAGACGTGAAGTAGATGCGTGCGTGCGTGCATTATCTATTACCTATAGGGGTAACCAACCCAGCCAAGCCGTGCTTCCACGTCGGCCGAAAAAACCTCGCCCATCTGATCTACCCGTCGGCTCGATCCGGCCCTCGGTTCGCTGCCCAGCTTGACAGCACGATTGCTAATGCAAAAAAGCCCTCCGGCTTTTTGATTTTACCTCCGCATCCTCCGATCTTCATAACCGTCCGATCTGCCGATCGACCGGACCTCGCTTCGCCGTTTTTGCGTTTAGCCCCCATCAGCTTTTTAGTACTCAACCCGCCGTCCTCCCACACGCCCAAACCCTAGCGCGCCTCAGCCCTAGCCCGTCACTCCGTCTCCCACTGTATCGGTCCTCTCCTCCTAGCCTCTCCTCGGATCGGCCGCCTCCGCCTCCGCCTCCTCTCAGACTTCGCCTCCTCCTCGTCTCTGCCTCCTCCCACCTCTCCTCCCTGTCGCCAGTCATCGCCGCCACCATCCACTGCCGTCTCCGTCCTCCCCGTCTCTGCCTCCTCCTAGTTGTAGCTGCCCTCGCGTCGGTCCCCTCCCTCCCCGTCGCCGGTCGCAGACCCCAGATCGGATCCCCTCCTCTTCCTTTCCTCTCCTCTCTCCAGCTTTCTTTCTCCACCGTCCGCAGCTCCACCTCAGCCGCCACGCCCCGTTCCCCTCCTTCCGGCCCAGATCTGCCACTGGGGCTTCTCCTCAGAGGCGGATCTACCGCCGCCTCGCGCTGCCGCCGGCTGCCGCGTGGTGCTCACGGGACTGGGCGTCGTCACCCCCTTCTAGCAGGTGTCTGCATGGCGGCGCGCCCTCCTCCCAGATCTAACATACATCTATGAGGCTCCCTCTCCATTTCCCCGCGAGCCCTCTCCCCTACCCTCCTCGCCGTCAGCAGCGCCCCTCTTCTTCTCCTTCCCCCTTTGCCCTCTTGGGGACGCCATTCGCAGGGTTTTCCCCGGCCGTGTTCTTCAACTCATGGCGCCCAGACAGCACCGACGCCGGGGGCATTGGCGGGCTCATGCAGCGGCAGGCTCATGCCGGGGGTAAGCGAGGGCCGGCCGCAACGAACAGGCTCGGTTTCCCTCCACTCCTCCTCTGCATTTCTTCCTCGGTATTATTATTATCTATTACCTATAGGTGGAAGGAATCCCACCCAGCCGTGAGTAATCTTGGCCGTGGACAGCGGCACCGCCAACACTGTCTGCGTCTGCCTGCCGGCCACAATGCTGCTGCGTCACCCTGCGCCTTCTCCATGCTCTCCCGTGCCGTCACCAGGTGCTCCAACTGCAACTCCATCGGGAGGTAGAAATAGCCCTTGGATCGCCTGATTCGGGTTCTTCATGCACGCCTTGTGTTATTGGTTCGATCTTGGAACCTGGTGGTTGGTCTGTGTGTTTGAAATCTCAGCAAATTGTGTTGTCCGCGCATATTGCTTGGATGATTGCGTGATTACTTAAGGCATACTAGAAAGAAATGTTGGATTGTGGCAATTAGGCAAGATTTCAGGAAAGCGATTGAATGGCTTGCATAGTTGTGCTTGTGGAGGTTCCTTTCTGCGAACCTTTGCGGATCGATTCAAGAAAATTATTTCGTTTTGTTGTTTGCCATGTTTGTTATCAAGTGTGTGTTCCGTCTTTTAATTCATTTGGTGAAGTTACTGAAGATTAAAAAAAAAATGCCATGGCCCTTGCTAACTGTATCCGGAGTTAATCATCCCTCAGAATAGCAGAGGATGCTAGATTGGATCCGATATAGTTGTCTCCATATATTTCTTAAATTCATTCTCCCAAAAGAAAAATTTTACATTATTTGGCTCCATGGCAACTGCTTGCTTTCAGCTGATGCCTTCAGAGTTCAGACAGATTCTGATATTTTCTAAACATATACTGCATACTCAAATGGTTCACCAAATCCTTATTACATTTTGATCCCATAAATTCTCATAGTTGTGCTATTTTTGCAAATGTCACAGGCTGACCACTGCAAATAGCGCCAATAAAAGCATTTCATCATTTCTTCTCTCAATGGTAAGCGGGCCTTTTTGTCTAAAGAGATCAGTTTCCTGGCCATGCCAAGTTTTACATGGAAAATGATGCAGTGACAGCTCTGGCCAGTGGTACACTGGGGAAGTTTCATGGCTGTGTATTGATTGCTGGCATTATGTCTGCAGCTACAAATTACAGAATGTTTTATTTGAGATATGGGTGGCCTGCATTTGGTTGCATTGGAAAAATCGGCTGTCCTGCGTCCTCAAAAGTTCAATTCTTTAGTGGTGAGCTTAATTCGCCTATGCAGCATGTGCGTGTAATAGTTTCCCTTGTGCTGCTTATCCGTATATTTGGTGATTACAACTTGTGGCACAGGTGTGTGGCGCCAGGGGACCAAGGCCAAGATATCCTCGCGTGTGGAAAACTCGCAAGAGAATAGGAACCATTTCGAAGTCACAAAAGCTTCACCAATGCGTGTGGTTCTTCTACATTTTGCATTTTGTAACTATAGGTAGAGTGTATGCTCATGTGAAGATGCTAGATTACCTGATAGTTATAGATGGACAATGCAGTTTAACTTTTTACAGTAATTCTTCAGTTTCAATAGCTTTTAGCAAATTGCAATTATGTGTTTGCCTCCAAGTTTGTTCATTATAGCTGATGAAGTTTCCAGGCAGAGGCTAAATTTTCCAATAAGAGCTCTATTCATTTCCTTCTTTCAACATATTCCCAGGCCTCCTCCACTGTGTGATCCATGCCATTTTATCAATAGGCAGCGACCATGTTGTATTTTATTTGGTTTTGCTGCTATGATGCGCGCATCAAAATATTACATAGATGGCGTTTCATTTTTTACTTTGTCAGACATCTTTTACAATTACATATTGCTTTTGCCTTGAATGGTTTCAAACTGCTAGGTCTTTTGCTATCTCCTGTAGATTAAAGGTTTGTCTATTGTTAAGGAAGAAGTTTATGGTGCTCTTGATTCATTTGTTGCATGGGAACTGGAGTTTCCCTTGATATCTGTAAAGAAGGCACTGAAGATGCTTGAAGATGAAAAGGAATGGAAAAGAATCATTCAGGTATTAAATGATTTTTCATGCATTTTGGTGGGAACTGTTAAATTGGCTTGATTATTTATCTGATATGTTTCTATCATGTATTTATAGTGAACTTTTTTATGAAATTATTATGTATCTATTGTTGTCACATGCTAGGACAAGTTAATCCTTTAATATCTAAAATTAGCTCCTCCCTTTGAATAGCATTCTTTTTACTGTATCAATATAGATAACTACATGATTTGTGATTTAGGTTATTAAATGGATATTCAACAAAGGTCAAGGAAAGACCATGGGAAGCTATCACACCCTGTTAAATGCCTTAATTCAAGATGGATGAGTTGAGGAAGCAGAAGAGTTATTTGGAAAGATATTCTCAAGATATTTGGAGGGTTTGCCCCATACTTTTTTCATGAGAATGGTCTCCTTATAATACAGTTTGGGATCATATCAGACCATGTTTGAGGTAGAAAAACCATAGGTGTTGTTTTCTTATCTGAACATAAAGTAAGGTGTGAAAGTTCTTTTGCTTTTTCGCCATTTGGTCATACTTTTAATAAACTCTACTTTTGAAACCTATCTGCTGATACTTACCTAACATAGTAACGTGTGAGGTCATTTTACTTTTTCTTAATTTTTCTTCACTGTTGATTTTGTTCTCCGCTACGCTGATCTTGGAGATTTGATCTTTCATCGCCAAATTTCTCAAGATCCAGCTTCTGGCTAAGTAACGTGTGAAGTTATTTTACTTTTTCTTAATTTTCTTCACTGTTGATTTTATTCTCCACTCCGCTGATCTTGGAGATTTGATCTTTCATCACCAAATTTCTCAGGATCCAGCTTGTGCCATAAATCATCATCATAGTGTTAGAAATACTATTCATATGTTGGGTACATCTTTCTGTAGTTGTATTTTTCTTTTCAACTGTATTGTTTTTATAGTTAAATTAAACCATAGAGAGTGTTGTGCTAAGAAGATAGTGGACGAAAGTTAGCAGCTCATACAAGATTTCTCTTTGAAGCTTCTATATGTTTTATGTTCTGTATTCTTCACATCCTCAAAATACGCTGCGATTATTACAGGAATGTTATTGTTCACTCTACAGTTTAATGTGTTGGATAATGTGCTATCATTTATGCCTCTTTCTGTACTTCTAGGTCAGTCTGAAACGAAGAGTTATCTGTGTTCTGGATTTCACATACTGATTTGTATCCTCTCTTATTTATTTTTCCTTTTCATGTCAATCTAGAGGTCATGGTTATTTGCATCTTAGCCATTGGGAGACCCCTAACCCATTAGGCTACATTCACAGATGCAGACTTTCCTATTGTTGCAAAGTCAGTAAATGCAGTTCATATGTAGCCCCTCTATTCATGCTTCTTTTAATTTCCATTATGTTCTTTTGCGTATCTGTAATATATGAACATCATAGTGCAAAATAAATAACATATCGTATTTTGGCTATGTCCTTATATTTTAACCATAAATAGCTCCTTTATAATTTAATCCAAAACATAGTTTACGGCCGCCGGAAGACCCGAGACGCGTGCGTAAGCGCGCAATCCATTCTAGTGCTACCTATGCCCGCATGTGCCGTGCAGTATTTGTCCGCTTCTCTCTTGTCACTCTCCTCTCTGCATCACCTGCTAGACACTGAAGTTTCACGATCAGCTGGATTCGGCGAGCTTGCAGCTAGCGCTGGAAATGAGCCGAGCCCGAGCAAGCCATCGCTGGCTCGGCTCGGGCTCGTATGAACCGAGCCAGCTTGGCTCAGCTCGGTTAGTGCCACAAGCTCGGAGCTGGGCTCGGCTCGGGCTCGCCCGAAGCTCGAGCTAGCTCGGCCCAGCTCGGGAGCTCGACCTAGCTCGTATTGGCGCCACCGAGCAACCACTCATGTCCTCTCTTCACACATCCCTCTCCCTCCTCCACATTCCGCTTGTGCGCGCCTGCGTCAATCGCCATGGCTGCGTCCTCAATGGGGAGCTTGGACCACGCGGGCTTCTCGTTCAAGCCGCCGTCCTTCACCAAGCTGCTCTCCAGCAGGAGCGGCGACATGCTGGCCGGAGCTGGCGGCGAGGAGCGGTCGCCGAGGGGGAACCGGCGTCAGGGCTGGGCTGCCCAAGTTCAAGTCTGCGCAGCCGCCCAGCCTGCCTATCTCGCCGCCGATAGTCTTGCCGTCCTCCTACTTCGCCATCCCCACCGGCCTCAGCCCCGCCGAGCTGCTCGACTCCCCCGTCCTCCTCACCTCCTCTAATGTGCGTGCCATCCATCCTTTCTCCCTTCTGCTGCTCCCAGGTTAGCACCGTTGCCGCCACGCCCACCGCGGCGCCCACGAAGGCAGCCGCCGAGAGGCACGACGCGCCCAGGTGGAGTAACGCGCCCACCTATACCAGTAGCAACTTCACGTACGAGCACCGCGACGAGCACCGCGAGCAGCACAAGCGCGTTGACGGCAGCCATTGGCGAGTGGTAGCAGAATGTCGTGAGGGGCCTGTGCGGCGATGAGGCGCGCCTGGGTTGCGAGCACGCGGACTCCTCCGCGCCCCTGCGGTGGTGCTCGAACGCGCGGAGGAACTCGATAAGGCTGCAGCACTCGGCGATGGCAGCAACCCACCCGCCTGCTGCGACTGTGAAGAAGGTTCACGCCTCAGGAGCGAGGCCGAGAGGTGGCCTCAGCTATGGCTGGAAACGAACCACGAACGAGCCCCGAACAAGCTCGTTGTGGCTCGGCTTGGACTCGAGTTCACGACCAAGCTGGAAGAGCGGCTCGGCTCAGACTCGTTTCCTTCCGAGCCGAACACGAGCCGAGCCTGCAACCGAGCCAAGCCCAAACTGCTCGCCGAGCCCAAGCTCAGGTTCCAGCCCTACTTGCAGCCTTCTCTGTTCAACCGTCCAAGTAATTAAGTGCGCAGCCAAATTTGTCAACTGCCTTTTACTTTCTTATTCCACCATTATATTCTTCGACCGAAATACCTGGAGACCGACGTACTTGGAGCCTACGGAGTAGTTAAGTTCTGACCGATTAAACAGGACCTTAATTAATTACTTGGCTCCGTGTGTCTATTCGATGCACCCAAGATTCTTAACCTTAATTGATCACGTGAACCGGTGAACGGCTGGGGTCACACGTACGTACACGCGCGCCACCACCCCACCAGATGCGAAATCGAGCCCTATAATTTCTTACCGAAGACACTGTCTCATTAATTCCCATGTGAGATTTTCACGACAGCTTGGATCAGCAAGATACTTTATTCTCATAACTAATAACCAATTTTTCTACAGCTTCAAAGATTCTCTGAAGCGGTGCTCTCATCTCTGAAGGAACAGGAGCAGAGATGGTCAACATTTGAAAACGTGGATAGTACAATGGAGCACCCACGGACAAACCAGTGCCTAGATTTTGATTCGCTTTTAGGTGGCAGAGCCACAGAGTGGTGGGGTACTGGGAAAATAGCACGGGTTGCCTATATCCAATATCATTTGGAAGCTTGCTATTTAGCTCATAGTCTGTTTATCTCTGTTCTATTGGTTTGATTAACTTATTAATCTAGCCGATAGTCTGTTCTATCAGGTAGACGATCTAATCAACTAGTCGATAGTCTGTTTATCCTCTTTCTGCTACTTTGTTGATTATATCGGTTTAGTAAATCGTTTACCCTTTAAATCTATTGATTTGAACTTCCGTTTAGATCAATAATTTCTACTACCTTTGGATCTAGCGGTTTGAATATCTATCTAAGTTGATAGTTCTCGTTACCTTTGGATCTATTGGACTTTTGACCTTGTCTTTAGCTTTGATAGGTTATTCTAAGTATGTTGGATTTAATCGGCTAACTACAGTTGATTTATTTCTTTACCTTGCTAATTACCTTTGGATTTATTTCTTTTAACCCTAAACTTAATGCTGACAGGGTTCCAAAAACCTAAACCTACAGTGTGTTTAAACCGACTGTCAAATTTTGGCACGAACACTTATAAGCCGAACACCTCCCTCAAATATGATTTTTTTTCCATCTGGATTACATTTCTCCGCTTCTCTTTTGAAATTCATTTTAACGAAGGAGGCTCTAAGTGAAAGATCTCAAGAAAGATTTGTTAAAGGTTGTTGTTTGTAAGTCCAAGTCAGGTTACTCGGGCGAAGGAGTAGAACAAATTGGCCGCTGGAAAGAGGGCTTTGACCATCTCTAGCCAAGTAGCAAGTAGCTAAATCCTCTCTTTTGGTTGCGTGCGTGCCCGCATCTGCCGTGCACGATGCACCCGTGCAGTATTTGTCCGCTGTCGCTCTCTTGTCTGCATCACCAGCTAGACTCTGAACACTGTATTTTAGCTCAGTTTCACGGTCAGCTGGATCCTTCTCTACCAATCGTGCTAGTGCGCGGCCTCCTTTTCAACTGCCTTCTGCGTTTTGTTCCACCATTATTTTCTTCGACTGAAATACCTGGAGACCGACCTGCTCGGAGCGTAGTTAAGTTCTGAACAATTAAACGGGACCTTAATTAATTACTTGGCTCCGTGTGTCTATTCGATGTGCCCAAGATTATTAGGCAGTGTTTTTTTTGGCATTTGCGTTTGCTTATAAACTAGAAATTTGTAGCTTCTCGATAAGAACATCCGAGGGATCAAAAAATTATAGAAAAGATGGTTTTGAGAGGTTTGAGAAGAAATAGTAAGACTTACAAAAATTGGCTACCAAACGTTAAAATGTTTGCCTTGTACGAAAATAACAAATTTCCAGCTTATAAGCAAACGTAAACACAAACGCCGAAAAAGAACAATCTATTAATCTTAATTGGTATGACGATCACGTGAACCGGTGAACGGTTGTGGTCACACGTACGTACACGCCACCAGCCCACCACGATGCACAATCGAGCCCCTATAATTTCTTACCAAAGACACTGTCTCACTAATTCCCATGTGAGACTTTGACGATAGATTCGATATGCAAGAGACTTTATTCTCATAACCAATTTTTATTTTTCTCAGCGCATTTTCTAATTTGGTGTCGCGCTAGCTGCTCTCATCTCTGAAGGAAGAGGGGCAGAGATGGTCAACATTTGAAAACGTGGATAGTACAATGGACCACCCACGGACAAACCAATGCCGCTTGATCTTTCAAGTTTTGATGATTTGAACGAGCGTCAAATGCAAGTGTACCTTAGAATAATGGGTCACTGGAGCATCAGTTACCTGCAAGAAGTGCTGTATATATAATTATGGCAATAGTACTTAAGTCCGAACAGAATCTGAAGTCTTCAAAGATAGCAAGGGAGATGATGCAGAAACAAAGAATATACTGTCTGACGCAAGACGAGATCCATGATTCCATGAAGGTGAGATGAGAACCCGAGTCGATGTCATAGCAAAAATGCCCATATTTTTTTTTTTCATTGTTCGTAGCAAAGTTCTAGGCTCCAAGAAATTATCTTCATTATCCACAGTGTTACATAAGATATAAGAACATAAAAAAAGAGAGCAGCGAGGACACGTCGCGTCGCCAATTTCTCGGGCGGGCAGAGATAACAATCAGTCGCTGGCGCTATCCATCATCATAGTAAACTAGGAAGAAACCCGCGCCCACAACGCGGTCGTCCCTGCTTTGCCTCATAGTCATCTGAATAGGACATACACGTATTTTATATAGGAAAAAAATAGAAGAGAAAAAAGAGAGTGAAACGTCCATTAGATTTCAAAATTATTCTAATTTTAATTTTTTTAAAAAAAATCTAAGTCTTTTATGGGCCTTCTTTGTGGAGCCATGGTTCCATTTTTGTAAACTTTTTTTCTAGATTTTTAAATGGCCTACAAAAAAGAAAATAGAAGAGGAAAAAAGAGAGTGAGAAATTTTTTCAAAATAAAATTTCTCTAATTTCAAAAATTTTTTAAAAAATCTAAACTTTCTATGAACCTTCTTTATGCAGGCATGGTTCTATTTCTGCAAACTTTCAAATTTTTGGAATTTTTAAACGGTGTAGGAAAAAGAAAATAGAAAAGAAAAAAGAAAGTAAAAGAAGAAGGCAGAGGAAGAAAAAATTTTGAAATTTTAAAAATTTTGAAAAATATCCAAACTTTTTATGACTTTCTTTGTGTAGGCATGGTTACATTTGTGTGAACTTTCTATTTTTTGAAATTTTTAAACAGTGTAGAAAAATGTAAATAGAAAAGAAAAAAGAAAGTAAAAGAAGAAGGCAGAGGAAGAAAAAAATTATGTAATTTCAAAAAAATTTTAAAACATCCAAACTTTTTATGGACCTTCTTTGTGCAGGCATGGTTCCATTTTTTTGCAAACTTTCTATTTTTCGAATTTATAAACGGTGTAGAAAAAAGAAAATAGAAAAGAAAAAAAGAAGAAAGAGGAAGCAAGCAGTGCTGGAAAAGGGGGAGCTGGGAATCGAACCTGGGTCTGGGAGCTGAGATTCGGCGCGCAGAACCAGCCTGCCAAAGCTCCCACCTCGTCCTTAAATTGCGGAAGGAATACTTTTTATATATAACTTTTGAATGGACAGCCGGATCCAATTTCGCCCGACGATCGGACGGCCGGCGTCATCCGGCTGACATGGCCACCGCGAGGAGGCCCCAATCCCTATCGTTTTATAGGTATAGTTTATCAGTGTTTTCATGCATGAACAGAAGTAAAAATAAAAGTTAGAAAAGTATTTAATTTACAGATTTGCTATCTGTCAATCAGTTGAATTTTCAAGAAATTTCAGTCGATTTTTTACCTACCGATCTATCTTTAAAATCTGTGCAGAGCTGGTGCTGGCTTGCATCATATCACTTACCAGATGCCGTTTTTACCCTTTCAACGCGTTACTTGGTGTCCTTCTCCAATTTGTTTTTTATTCATCCATCTGTGTGCCGCTCATTTACTTTTTCTCCCAAACGGACCCTTTCAGACCGAGAGACCAGGGAGCAATTTCTTCCGCGTCATCTCCATCGTCTTTAATCTTCATGAGGGACTTGTCGATCTGATCGATCAGCGCCCAGTGGTGCGACGGTCCTTCCATCGTTCGATTTGTAGTCTCATTGTTTTTATTTTGTGTTCGAGGTTGTTTTGGTTTTTTTCAATGATTTTTTGGGGTAATGCGGTGCAACCGAGCGACTGAAGTCAGGTTAGTGGGTTCGATGTTATGATTTTGGGGGGTTTCAGATTGATGTGTGAAACTACATATTTTTCAGTCTATTCTGATTAAGTTTTCTGGGGTTTCTTTTTATGATGTCTGAAGCATTTTTGTTTACTTACATGCTTTTTTTTCACCAGCTACTCTTCTTTTGTCGATTCTAGTTGCTCGGGTTGCTCCTGTGACTCCTTATTTATTCATGTTTTCTGTACTTCTTTTACATAAAGTTGTAAATCTGAATTATGCATCTTAGTTTTTGCACTTCAATTGTAATGAAGTTTAATTTTGCAGTTTCTCCTCACTTAATAACTCTTACCGAATAAATCTTAATTTTTAATTAATCTAGCAGCCTGATGATCCAATTAGTAAAGGTCGGTATCGCTTGATACATAGACGACATAGATATTCCCAGGTCACGTGCATATCACTATCTTGACCCATCGATGTGATCGTACTTATTAGTATTATATTCCCATGCATGAAGGTGAGAAGTCCACACGTTAACAGTACAGCGCTAATTTGCCCCATATAATAGGTTCTGAAAACAATTGTCTATATATTCAAAACGTTAATGTGCTGAATATTTGGTTTTCTTACTTTGCCCGTAAAGTTTTTCAGCTACCAGGCCGCCCAATTCAAGTATATTCAAGTATATTCTTCAGGTAACTAAGATGGTTATAATCTTACGTTAATTTAACATTTCAATCGAAGCACGGACAGCAGAGGATGGGTCGATGCAAGCCTCAATTGAGATGATTAGAGTACGTAGTACTAGTGATTTGTCATTGTTTAGAATAATTGAAAATATTCTTGCAATTACAAAAGTTGACCACGGCACGAGCTCAGGGATTGCAATTACTAATGCATGAGCCATGTCCATGGACAATGATGACTATTGACGACACAAAGGGAATAACCACGTATATGCGGCAGTACATAGGGATTCGGTAAGTAGATAAGTTTTTTTTTAATAATAGGATAAAATCCCGGCATTTATGTGTGAGACGAATATGGCCATTACAAAATGGCTAGCTAATGGTGTACGCAGGGGTGAGGGTCCTTGTTGCCAGGATCGTGGGTGCATGCTGAGTGATCTGCAGCCGCCTTGCTCCCTGGCATCAGCCCCACCAGTGCAGCCGCTACGGGCCCTGCAGCGGATTGATCATACACGCCGCCGCCGCCGCCACCGCCGCCGCCGGGATGCAGTTCCCGCGCCGCCATCGTAGCGTCGGGAAGGGCAGCGACGACGAGGAGAAAGATCAGAAGCGCCACGCCGACGGCCGCGCCTCTTCCCCTTCCGTTCTTCCTCCTCTCGCCACGTAGAGCAGCTTGCACGATCATGGCCAGGGCCATCAGGCTGGTTTTACTTAACTGGACAGTCCGATCCAAGAGCGAACTGGAACGCGCTCGTGCACCGTGCCAAAGAGGCTGCAAGCCAAAGATTCCAATCGACGTCACAAAAATTAAGAAACATGCAAGTTAAGCAAATTATTTAGATGAAGTAATTGGAAAATAAAACTGCAAGCACAAAAATGAGATAAACATCCGGGATAAAGTTCGTTCGGGTACTTTTGACTAGGAAGCCAATTTCTGAAACCGGCAAGGATCTACGTACATTACTGACCGTAGCTTATCACGATCTACTGTTTCTTACCCTGAGAGTGTCGAGCCCGGGGCCTTCCAGGGCGTCCAAGTAGCGGTCGGCGGCTGGGCCTTCCAGAGCTCGGGGCTTTCCGTTTGGCATCACGGTGTAGCCGAGGTCGTAGGCGAAGGGAACGGCCTGGCCGGGCGGCGAGGCGCCGACGAACATGCCGTGGGCGTGGGCTACCACGGTGTCGTTGGTGCATGCTGAGTGATCTGCTGCCGCCTTGCTCCCTGGCATCAGCCCCACCAGTGCAGCCGCTACGGGCTCTGCAGCGGATTGATCATGGACGCCGCCGCCGCCGCCGCCGCCGCCGACGCCGCCGCCGTCGTTGGTGCATGCTGAGTGATCTGCTGCCGCCTTGCTCCCTGGCATCAGCCCCACCAGTGCAGCCGCTACGGGCCCTGCAGCGGATTGATCATGGACGCCGCCGCCGCCGCCGCCGCCGTCGTTGGTGCATGCTGAGTGATCTGCTGCCGCCTTGCTCCCTGGCATCAGCCCCACCAGTGCAGCCGCTACGGGCCCTGCAGCGGATTGATCATGGACGCCGCCCCCGCCGACGCCGCCGCCACCGCCGCCGCCGCCGCCGGGATGCAGTTCCCGCGCCGCCATCGTAGCGTCGGGAAGGGCAGCGACGACGAGGAGACAGATCTGAAGCGAGGCGCCGACGAACATGCCGTCGGGCACGACGGTGTGGCCGCGGTCGACGTGGGCGAAGGGCTCTGCCAGCCCGCGCACTGCCCGCGCACTGCGTCGCGCCCTCCGTCTCATCCAGCCACGGCTTCCCGATCTGCACATGGGCACATCCGGACATGCAAGTCCCGCACGAGTTAAGCAGACGCAGCAATGGATCGAGAAGTTCACAAGTACACAACCTATCGACGATTTGCACTTGCCTGCCGTATGCCGTGCCTTTGGATGGGGAAGTTCTCGGTGAAGAGGGAGTCGGCGACGGCCACGACGGCGGTGTCCCCCTGCGCCGCGCGGATGGTCGGGCCTGGGATCTGCCAGATGATGGTGGCGAGCTCGCGGACGCAGTCGGGGGACTCGAGCTGGTAGCTCATCTCCCAGTCCTGATGCTGCGTTGCAGCCAGCACCGAGAAGTAGAGGAAAAGGATGGGAATTAGGAGCTGTCGCTCCGCTCCTCGCGACAACCTCATCGACCACTGTGTATGCCTGTTTCTGTGTTGAGGCCTTTGGTCGTCCGCGCGGGGGGTATTTATAGAGAAAGAAGAGGTGCATCGATTTCAGAGTGACCACATCAACCACTAGCTATTGTCGTTGGGGCCCATTGTGACCTTTCAGAATGAAGAAAAACTGCACTTTTGAAGATGGGGGAGGGTTAGCGTTGGATCTTCATCGATCCCGTGGGGCTGTTATTTTTGCCGGACCATACTGTAGCAAGTTTGCTGCCGTTCTTCAGCAGCTCGCCTTTACTTTTCCTTTAAGAAAACTTTAGTTCTTTTGTCTGTATTTGAAGGCTATATATAAACGAATCTTCTCTATAATCGTTATGCTATGAAATGAAATATTATCTCTGAACACTTTTCCCATCTCTTCTTCTTTAGTCTCATCCCACTTCTTGATTTATCTCTGAATCTCGCATCTCTGTCTGAATATTCAGAATTATAGAATTGGGTTGTGACACCCATTATTTTTCAAATCCTTGTTAACATCAAGAAAGATGTTACCCAGTCAGATTAACAATGTTTTTTCTTGAAGTCAAACCAATGATATTACAATACTACCATGGGAATTATAGTCAAACCAATGACGTTTATGTGACACAAGATACTCAGCAAGGCCACAAGGGCAAAATGTGTGTGAAAAAGAATTAGATGCAATGGGGCTGCCTGCTCCTCACTTGAGTTATGTGTCCAAGCAGAATAACAATGTTTACATATATAGAGCCTGTTTCTTTCAGTGGTTGCGGTTGCGTTTGTTTATAAGCTAAAAATTTGTAGCTCCTTGATAAAGACATCCGAGGAATCAAAAAATTATAGAAAAAATGGTTTTAAGATTTTTGAGAAGAAATTGTAAGATCTACAAAAAATTGGCTACCAAACGTCAAAATGTTTGGTTTGTACGAAAATAACAAATTTTCAGCTTATAAGCAAATACAAACGCTGAAAGAAACAAGCCATATTTGTGATTTGCAGGTCTCCAACCATTTGATTAAAGTCGAGATGCTATATCAAGGTAGACCTAGCCAAACAGGCTAGGATTTTTAGGCCGAACCGGGCGGCCCGGTCCTATTCAACAGGCCGGCAAGGCCCGGTTCGGTTCGGAAACAAACCAGGCCGGCCCAGTTCGGCCTAGAGAACCGAACCTGGGCCTGACCTTAGCCCCGCCGGGCTAGCCCGGTTCGGTTCGCATAGTGACGGCCTGGTTCGGCCCGGAGTACTGTAGCTTCCATTTCCAATTTCAAACTCTTATAAATTGCAATTTTTCAATCACTTTTTCCTATATATTGCAATTTTTTCAATCACTTTTATGAATTTCCGTTGTCATTTTTGGAATCCTCCTTTTTTTCTGATTTTTTGGACATATAATATACGAACTGCGCTAACTGGGCCAAATGGACCAAACCAGAACTAGGCCGACCCGGTTCGCCCGGTTCAGTAAGTGAACCGAACCTAGGCTTCGACCCCAGCCCGATGGCCCGGTTGGCCCGGTTCGCATAGTAACTGGGACAAAACCAAACCAAGCCGAACCGGGCCAAAACCGGGCCGGCACGGTTCGGCCCATTGGCCAGCACTATATCAAGGGCATTGCAAAACGAATAATAGAAATACATTTGAGTGAGCAAGGAGCAGTGATACTGACAGTGTGTTGAGTTTTACATGGAATGGAAACAAAAGTAATCTTAAGACAGAGCAGCAAGACAAATTCTGATTGATAGCTTTCTTGGTCTGTCACATCATATACATTCTGCAATAGCATGAAAGAAGGCAAAATAGTTATAAGTAAATAGGATGGTTGATAAATTGCAGAATAATGGTTACTTTGTGTGGCCAGCCTATAATAATTCCATGAGCTCCTCCATAGTAGCTGCTTGTAAATGTCCTGAAACGCTCTTGTCCAGTCCAGCAGTGTCCCACAGCAGCAGTTAGAAGACCATTTCAGTTAAGAGTCAAACAGTAGCCATAAATAATAGAAATACAAACATTTTAAATGAACTCAGGATGTATCTAGAGTCCGCTCAGATAATATGCACATGGATATGGATCAAAACACAATTCACTCAGTTCACTAATACATTTATAAATGTGCTAGCCACTTCAAAAAAAACTTGCATTTCTAAATACTATATAGAAGACATACATGCTTTTGGTTCAAATGATATTTTAAAAGATTTGCCTTTGCTAATACAAAAAATTGATAAATCCATCAAAGAAAGTACTACTTATACAAACAATTCAGGTTTGAAATAGTAGTATTTCATTGTTCCCACGCTGGCTATTGGCCAAGCAATGCGATTGTCGAATCAAATACACAATAGAAAACTAAGATACAAGACGTGACCCTGCATGGCATCTACACCGGCATGAATAAACAGATTGGCTTCTACAAATATCTGGGAGTGTGTTCACCGATAAAAATTTTACAATTTTAGAACTGAAACAGCTAAATATGTAACTCATCCACAGATCTTTAACGAATAGCTCCTCAAAAAAATCATCTCAAAGCACCTATATTTACGAGTTCCTCTTCTCTTTGGGGAAAAAGAAAACCCTGAATCAAGCTATAATACTGAGCATTCCAATAGCTTCAATATAACAAACTGCAAACCAAAAATGTAAAGAAGGCAAACTTTGACAAATGGATCAGACCAATCCTTATGGGCAAACAATGCAGCCAACAATACCAAAAAAAACCCTGCCAATGATAGAAGATTTTCAACCACTATTTGATCAATACATGTAAAAAGGGCAGCTCACTATGGATCTCCAATAATTCTGCCGCACACAAACACAAGTCATTTTAAGTTCACTACTCCCTCCGGTTTCAAAATACTTGTCGTTTTGGACATTGATACGGTCTTCGAAATGTACCTTTGACTATTAATTTCGATTGCAATTTATATATAGAATTTGCAAAAATTACAATATTATGGAAGTGTTTTTCGAGACGAATCTAAAGGTATGATTTTCATGTGGTCAATCCAAATAGTTCAAAATATTTTCATAGATAAAGTTTGAAAACTTTGACTTAGGACAAGGCTAAAACGACAAGTATTATGGAACCGGAGGGAGTACTAGCTACAAGATAAGCAAGCTAACAATTGTTTCCTGACTGGTCGTGTGCTACTACTAACATTTCAATATATGTCAAGGGTTAACTATCTTAGTTCCCTGCACAACAGCATTTGTACATCCTACTTGATTTATTAGCAAATATGCAGAAGAGTTGCTCCCTGCGTAGCTGCTGCAAAGTTTAGCTGTGCACCTCTAAAAACTTCCACTGCTATTGATCCGACTTACAAAGAAACTATTAAAGGCAATATAGCTTAGTTATATACCAAGCTACTAAAATTAAACGCCACTGTTATCCAGACTTTATACTCTTTTGTCCTTAAAAACAAGCATCATAACTCCTATAGTGAACCCAAATGTAGTTGTTGTCTAGTTTTATGACTTTGCAAAGAATTCAGTATATATCCAGACAGTACTTAGTGATTGAAAACTCCTAAATCAATCGCTCTCCAGCTTAGTGACAAGATTAGAGGGTCCAGTTTATCCAATGAGGTAAACTTTTTACGTCAAAATAAAATTAAAGGAATTGTTCAATAACTATTGAATCAAGAGATCTAAAGCTCAAAATTATTTTATGCATCACATAACTACATTGAGAGCTTACTTGCAATGAGCCAAGAATAGATAAGCATGTTAAGCCATTCAAAAGTAAAGTAGTGATTTATTTCTGAAAATTCATCACTGACCAAAGAACAACACAAAACTTTGATTGACAAACGCTAGTCCATCATAAGACGAAGAAGCAGGACAGAGATATGTACACAAATGATCACATGAAACACTCACAGCAAGGGAGTAACCACGAGCATGTGCAATTCCAAACCAATAAACTATCCATAAAACAACTAATCCACATTACATCCACTGCTAGTACTAGATAGGAAATGCCACATTACAGATGGAGCATTTGGTGTTACTATTGATACAAGCAAAGGGAATAAAGCACTCATCAACTTAATGATCCACTAATCACAGACCCAAATTCACCTCCTCCACAAGTTATGACAGCACACATCAATCAAATAGCATATTCAATGAAATAGGCAATTACCTAGCAGATTCAATAACTAAATCACCAGCTGCAGGCAATCAGTGTCAGCAAGGTAGTCAGGGGCCGCAGACAATTGACGATAAAGGCTAGAAATTCCACGAACAGATCCGTTGCTCCTGCATCACAATAACATCAGAAAAATTATCTCCAGTACATGGGGAACATATCTACTTGACTATGCCTTTGTGGCCTTCGGTGACAAGATTAGAACATCGCACTTCAGTATTGTTATGGACATAAAACATAATTGATATGCCTTTATTTGCCTTCGGTAACAAAGTGAAGAGGCAGAATGCAACAGATTAAACAGCAGTATATCAGTATAATGGTAATTCACAAACAAACATGATCACCATGCACCAAACATAAGTCCTCCATATGTAAAACCAATAAACAGATGACTAAATCAACTAGCCAACCCAAGGGCGGAACTAGAACGACGATCACCGAGGTTCACTGCTATTAAGTAGAGGATGCACCTATAAAACATACGATATAATCCTAACTAAATTGTGTTTTGGACCCTAGTGCCCATGCACCACCCTAGCAAAACCTAGTTCTGCCCCCGAGCCAACCAAATATGTAGCTTGAAAACAACAGCATGGATCCCATCCCATCCCATCCCATCCAAGAGGCCCATGGCGCATAGTAAGTGAGGGAACAGAAAGAGAGGGAACAGAAATGGGCGCACACGCTGCATCATCCAAAGTGGAGGGCGGCCGCGTGTATGTGCACCTCCTCAACGGCCAGCGCCACTGCCTCAGTGGAGAGGAGGGGCGCCGCGGAAGAGGATGGGAGCACACCGGCGCAGCGACGTGTGGTGGGGGAGAGTCGCTCCGGTGTCTTGGGGTGGAGATGGGGGGAGAGGGGTGTGGTGGAGAGGGGATTTGTATCCTCTACCTTTGTCCTTCTCTGCCGTGCCGCTGCCGTTCACCTCACAGATCACCGTAGCTACAGTTATCTACAGTAACTTTGCACAGTAGAAACAGTACTGTTTGGTGTAACTGTTTGCTACGGTGTTTTTGCTACAGTACTGATGCTACAGCCTCTGCCGTTTTACACACAGATCACTGAGCAAAAGCAGAGGATGCGCGTCCGGTGGAGAGGTATCCGGGGTGCGGCCAACGTACTAGCTCGGCATGGAGGAGAGGGGCACGCTAGCACTGCAGGGCGCGACATGGAGAGAGAGGAGATGAGCGATCAAAGATTGGGGGAATTGTTCCTTTAGAGCATCCGTAGCAGACATTATATAATATTGTTTATCTAACTTTTTAGGAATAGAGTAAGGGAAAGAATCTTTTAGAGTGTAGTATAAAGTGTGAAGAAATTTTAAGAAGATGAATAGAGTGTGTAGAGAATAGTGTTATAGTGTAGAAATTTGAAGTAGCTGATGTGGATGCTCTTTTTACATGGCGTAGGCGATGGCCGCAGAAGAGGGAAAGACGAAAGTTTCCTGCGCGATGTGTGGATGGCGTGAGCGCGTGCACAGAGGGAAAGTAGTATCTGCAGTTAGGCCAAGGGACGGCAATGGTAAGGATTTGGGTAAATACGTAGCGGACACGGGTATGAGTAGACATTGATATCCACAGGTATGGGTATAGGCAGACTTGATGGCATTAAGTACTCTATTTGATCTACTAGAACCAGAGAAGGCAAGCATTATTATTGCAATGGTATTAGAACCAAAGGACAGGCATAGAACCTTTTTTCTGCATTACAGAAGTTTAGCAAATTCATGAAGAAAATTAACATAACGCATATAATTTCCACTATGGTTGTTCGAAATATAAATGGATTGCAAGACAATCACAAACACCAATCATCTAAATCAACTGAATGGCTAAATACAACAATATTAGTAGATCATTTTGCACACCACCAAATAAATCTATACTCTGAACAGCCTAACAACACTATAAAATGCTATAAATAGTTCAATATGCTCACTAGTACTTGCATTTTCTTAGGCGCATCTTCTGTTTTTATGCAGCATCCAGTAGTCACGAAAACCCTAATGCTAACCACTAAACTAAAAACTTGATATGGCAAGCTAGGTGAACCCAATGAAGTAGAAACAATACAGCAAGTGCTTTTCTCTGGTATTTGTAAAGCATTAAAGATGGTCAAAATGGCAGAAGAATGTAACTCTAAAGGTACAAGAACAATGCATTACATATTGATGGATCTGGGAAGGTTTTTAGAATTAGTATAGTAACATTCTATTGCCAACAATGGTCAATTTGTTAGTATTTGTTCGCATGCCTTAATTTCATTGTTTGCTTGTGGGCAATATAACTTATACAATGAATCAGATAGCACAAAATTTACTAGAAGTTCAGCAACAGTCCTAGTGTCAGCGACAGGAAAAGGTGCTTACTTATGTAATAAACCGATATGTGTGCATTGAAGTCTCAAACACCTCTTTCGATAGGTTGGTCATTAACATATATAGAATAGCACTGGTTCTTTCCAATAAAATTTAAACAACCCTTGATAAGCTCAGATCAATCTTTTGTGAAGGACGGAAGGCGTGAGCCAACATTTTTCTTCATCACTTCTGAGTAGTCCCTAGACACCAAGGTCTTAGTATCCGTCAATAATATTGCAGTTTGTACTCTGAACAATCGACAAGATACATACATACGTTACATGTTTAAAGATGGAGGCAAAATATCATACCAGCCAAACATTAAATCCTTGCATCTCTGAGTTGCTTCTAAATTCACAACGGAATTTGTCAATGGATAACTCCAGAAGGACAAGATATTTAGGCCAGCAACTCCTTTTTGCACTAGCTGCAAGTGAAAAGAAGAACTTTATATATTTGGAAATTCTACATATAAAGTAAAAAAAGAAAAAATATTATGCTGAAATATCTTGAAGATAAATTATGATCTGGTTAATATGCAGTGACTAAAAATATTGCTTCTACTATGAGATAATCTAAGATGGCTAAGAAAATCACGATTTATGCAGAGCCTAAGCAGCAAGAAAACTATATCACAGACAAGATCGAGACTTACTTGACAATAATCTCCGTATAGTCTGACAACTTATGCATGGGCCAATAAGGGTTTATGAGCTACTACATATGGTTTGACACTAGAGTTCCCCATCATGCACTTTGTTATTCCAAATGGATCCAAGCAACGAGCAGGTGGAAATTGACCAGAGTTACAAGAGCCTAGTACAACGACATTTGGTTCATCGACTGTAGCCTAGTATTTGACACTATCTCCAAACTCCCTGAAGCAAACGTCTGCATATGATGTGAAATCATCACAACATTTTGTATATGCAAGAATATGATCAGGAAAAAGTTTGTATTCTTAGTCAATGCATGTTACTATGAATTTGTCACTGCAAGAAAGTTCTTGTTTGGTAGAGAAACCAGGTATGAGCTTACACAATTCCGGGTTTAACCAACCACCACACTTGTAATACCCAAGAGAGAGAGAGAGCTTGGTGGACCGGCTTGGCCAGCCCAACCCACCGCCGCCCCTGCTCTTTACTTCTCGTTTCTTCTGCTCCTGCTCTTCCAGTCTTCCTCTCCCTCCCGGTGGTGCTGCCCTGCTGCTGCTACTACACCTGCGTGCTGCTGCCCTAACGTCGCCGTCGTTCCGCCCGGCGCCGCCACGGGCCGCGCGCCACCCAGGCCGGGCCACCTCTACCCTGCAAGCCGTCCCTTGCCCCTCCCTCTGCCCTGCGTGCCTCCCTTGTCCTAGGCCAATCTGCACAAGGAGAAGGAGGGGAGGAGAGGAAAGAAAGGAAGAAGAAGGTGCTGGCTAGAAGAAGAGGAGGAAGAGGACGAGGAAAAGGAAAAGGAAAAAGAGAGGAAACCTAGGGTTTGGTTGCACCAAGCTTTGGGGTACTGAAATTAAGGCATTTTTTCTGTGATTTGTCCACCTATGTGCTGTTTAGGATGTAAATTGGGAGAATTTGCAAACCCAAGGATTGGATTTTAAACCTAGAAGGTTGAATTGCTTGTGTAGTAGGCTGTATCGAGAAAATGGGATGATTTTGTTGAGAATCAGCCATGTTATGAAGATGGGTTATGTTGGCTTTCCAACAAGTCCTAGAAGACGTGTTTTGGCCAAATGATTCAGGAGTTATGGTCTTTTTCCTGCTGCTGTCCCATTGACGGTCGTAGTAGGATTTCAATTATGTTAAAGCTAATTTGGGCTAGCTAATAAACTAATTTAAATGATGCATAACATGTGAATTGTTGGGTAAACTCATATGGCTTGGAATGGTTAAGAAGTAAATGGTTAGGATTTAATTCCGCTTGATGGTTGATAGTGATGTCGGTATGGTTGAATTGTATATTTCATGTGTAGGTGGTTTTGCCTCAAGGTTGACATCATCATCTTATCGCTCCGCTTCACTTGGTAAAAGAGACAAGTACATAGTATGGTGTTTGGCATTAATGATTGGTACTTACTTTATTTGCTATCCAGTTGAAAGTTTAATTTATGATTAAGTCTATAAGATGAGAACATGATGGATATTAAAGTATGACATGGTATGATAAATGCCACTTTTTTACTACCTCCGTTTCACAATGGTTGTAATTGTAGCATTCAAAATTTTTATCAAAATGATTGTAGTTCTCACATTCCAACACAACTTTAGAGCCAATATGACCTTTGTACCCTTCATCAATACAGTAATCTATTTAAGCTAATCTGTTCAACTACCCTTCATTAAATGAGGGTAGATAAGTCATTTTTTATGTCTTCTTATTTTGTGTGTATTTAGCTAAAACTATAACCATTGTGAAACGGAGGTAGTATATAATGTCGGATTGTTTAGTACATTGTGACAATGGAACAATGATAGACACATGATGATGGTTAGTCTTTATGATGGAAAACATGAACACAGGATTGAAATCCATGCATTTGCATCGCACATGTATCGTGAGCATGAGCATGACAATGATGAGATTATCTACGTTGGTAGACATGGGAACCTACTCTTGTAGGTGCCTCTACGGGATGGAGTGCGAAAGGCCTACTTATGTAGGCACCTCCATGAGTTGGAGAGTATGAGAGGATGAACATCCACAGGTGTCCTCTCAGCTTTACCGGTATAAGCTATGTGATGAGATGTGCATGTAGAGTTGCAATGAGCACAAACATGGCATGAGCATGAGTCTTCCGATGATGTTATTCAAATGAATGACCACTGCTAACGATCTTAATCATTAATTATTTTTCTTCATTTTGTTATGTACTTGCTAAGTTTTGAACTCACGTTTGCTCCTTTATGTTTTTTAGGTGAGCCGTGAAGCCGAAATGCATGGGAAAGGGCACAGTACATCACTTTTGCTTGCTACACTAAAGCATTGAAAAACTTAAGAATCTAAATAAACTAATGACCTAGGTTTCTTTTGAATGCTAAAGTAGGAAGGTTGATATAATGGTCATGTATATTAAGCTTGTAGCCTTGGATTTGTAGTTTGAATCTTTGGCTTGTGTGTGATATAAGAACCGCTGTCTAGCTTCATCCAGGTAAGTTTCGACAAGGTTACTTCTTGGAAATGTGGTTCTGTCGGGACCCGAAAATCGGAGTCGAATCCCTGCTGTGTCTTACATGTACTAGTCCCTGGATCAAGTAGCTAGTACACACAGATATATAGTTTGGATCATCACCATTCAACGAAAAGTACTTTATTACATCAGAGTCTCATAATGATTACAAAGTTTAGGCTTCATGGCCTAGCAGCGGAAATTCAAATAACATAGTTCAACTCCAAATGGAAAACCCAACGCAACTCCACAGGCATGTCTGACGGATGCGCCCTAGACGTCAGAGTAGTCTTCATCTTGAACTCCTTCGGCGAAGTCCCGTCTGGTACACTTCTTCCTCGGTGTCGCAACCTCGCTTTCGTTGGAATGAGCACCCATATAAAAGCGAGGTGAGTATACTTTATACTCAACAAGCAAGGCTGACTAAATGCAACTAGGGCTTAACAAGGAGGGGTAAAGGTTCTTTTGCATAAAGCCAGTTTTGCAAATCTTTCCTAAGGTTTTATAAAAATGATTTGAAATGAGTTGAGGAAAACAAATCTTTGAAGTATTTCTTTAAAACTCCGGCCTCGGCCGGTTTTGCCCAATCCTGGCTACTCACGGCACCCACCGTGCAAATACCCTCATCGCTCATAGCACCTACTATGAGGAGAAAAATCAAAACACACGACACCGATCGTGGTTTTCCTTTAAAACACCGTTTAGAAAACAAAGATAAGAAGTACCAATGAGGCAGCTCCCCGTCGTCCGTCCTTGACCGTGGACACGGCTATCATGATAGTTTTACACTCTGCAGAGGTTGCACGCTTTACCCACGAGAGGTGACCTTCCCTAGGAATCACCCAAAGGGAAAAGAGCACCACAAGGTCTTTAACCGACATTCCCCTAGCCTGGCACTCCCTCTAAGAATTCCACCGCAGCTTAGTTACTCTAGTTGGTCAAGCCCTCTTGAGCCTGCAGAACAACACCAATTGCCTACTCCACCTACTGGAATGCCAAAACTAGAGGTCCGAAGGGTACTCAACCAGGGCTTGCCCACACAAGCACTCAATGGCCGCACTGTTGTACTTAGCTCGTCTACCTCAAGGAATCGGTCCTTAGGGATCAGGGTGGGTCCCGCACTGGACCCGAATCTCGTGCACGCAGCACCATCCTTGCAACCATCCACCCCAATCAGGTTTTGCAAACATTTTTCCCGATAGCACCCACTATCAACTAGCCCAAATACAACCAAAAGACAACACCAATTGCCCTTTTAAAAGTTCACAAAGTGAAATGGTGATTAATGTTAACAAGCAATTAATCAGGTGTTTTACTATGGGCATTACTAAGCAGATGCAAAACCTAATCAAGGATATGGCAATAATAAATCAAATTAATAGTCCTAAGGTAGCAAGGGTATTTTATAAGGATTTAATTATCAATGGGATTTAGCTAGCAATATAGTTATTTGGTATTTTATGTTAAACATACATGCTATTGTTCAAATTCTACGAAACGCGTTTGAAAACATGGGTTCAGAGGTTTCAGCACTTGCCTTGATCGACGTAGTGGGGAGGATCCTCAGCTGCGTCGGAAACGAACTCGGTACTCGGTTCTAACGTTTAAAAAAAACACAAATAAGAACCATATGCAACAAAATATGAGACATGTATGTCATGACATGAGGATGATGCAAACAGTACTAAACAGTATAAAATAATTTTACAAAACTTCTGAAATTGGTTTCATTATTTTTAGTGTTCCCTATATTGTAATTATGATTCTTTTAAATTAAATATTAAGGTACAAAAGAGAGTTAATAATAAATAAATTTCAAAAATTTATCAAAACAGTACAGAAATCATATTATAATATATCTAATTTTATAAAATAATTTTTGGTATTTTTGGATCTCTAAATTAATTTATAAAATTCCTACACATGAAAGAACTAATACAATTATCAAAATTTAAATTTAACAGAAACATGTAAATAAATATTACATAAAAATAATTTAGAATTTTATGGATCTAATAAAATTTATTTCACAATTTTCCAATTTTTCTACAAATTTATATGGAATTTACAACTTTAGGCATATTCTGAAAATAAGGAAAATAGAAGGGAAGGGGGTATTGGGCGAGGCGCAAGTGGGCAACCCTCGGCCTCACGCTGTGAGGAGGCAGAACAGGCGCTGACCGGTGGGCCCCTCCGGCAGCCAGACAGAGCAGGAGGCGCTGGCGGGGCTTCGGCGGCCTGGCCCGGCAGGCAGCAGCGGGTGTGGGGAAAGAGAGAGGGGCCTAGGGCGGCACACGGCCAAGTCTCGTGGCACCAAATCGCCGAGGCGGCAACACGGCTAGCCCTAATCGCCTGCATGGCGGAAGCGACGGCGCGGCGGTGAGCGAGGCAAGGCGGCGGAAGCGAAGCGAGGCACCAGGGCGCAAGGGAGGCTAGTGGCGGAGGCGGCTCGGCGTGGGTGCCCGAGGCAATGGGCGACGTCTTGGCGCGGCGGCGAGGCGGAGCAACCACGGCTGGCTCGCCCGGCGGGAGTTAGGCGCGGCGGTGGTCGGCGAGGTCCCTATGGGGACGAGGGTGCTTAGGGGCTCACCACGGCGATGAATCGGGCGGCGAATTGGTTCGACGGCCGAACGGGACGGCGGCGGCTCCGGCGGCGAATAACGGTGCTCCGGCGGCGGCGACGGGCTGATGAAGGTGAAAACGGAGTCAGGGGGCATCCAGGAGCAATTCCTCTTCAAAGATCGAAAGCCGAAACTCACCGGAAATCAGAGATCAAGGAGGGGCAGCAAGGGTTGGAGGTGATGGATTCCTGGGCGTCGGCTGTAGATGAGGAACGACGTGGGGGGTTTAAGTAGGGGACTTGGAGGAATTCTAGGGGAATTAGGATAGGAATCAGAGGGGAGTTGGAAACTGCTATAATTTAGGGAGGTCTTTCTATTTGCAAAGATAGAAAGGAGAGGGATTGAGGGGGTTTCCAATCCTGTCATCTAATTTCAACGTGAAAGAGAGGAAGAGAGGATTACACGTGGGGCCCACATGTAGGGGAGAGAGATAATTAAATATAAATTCAGATTTTTAGTTTTGGATATAAGGTTAGCATATGCTTTAATTATTCAAATAAATCACTACATAGTCAAAACCATAAAAATATATTTTTATTATGTAACTTTGTTTAAATAAATCACTTTTAAATAATTTTACAAGGAACATACTCATTTTGAAAGGGGTTTTGATTTTCAAAAATTTACATATGCAATGCAATGCATGTATGCATGATTTTGAAAAAATGAGGATGTTACAGGTTCCAAGTGATGTTTACATGGCTGTTTTGGGAAGGGAAATGTTATATGTTGATATATTGTATATGATGCTTGTGTATGAATGTACCTTTTTTGGCAAAATGCTGTCGAAAATTTTGGGAGGTATGTTATGTTAGTTGCATTCTAGGCTCAGGAGGAGCTAGGGTGTTACAACACTCGTCTTGCAAAATTTGAGGGAGATCTAGATGGTCGAGTGTGATGTGTACTTGGATCCCTAGAAAGGATTGGGGGTTCAAATGATCAATGCCTTCTATACTATCTTTTAAAGGTACACATTTCTTGAAACGGAATGATGTTTAGCTCTTCCATATGAACTTAAGATTTGATTACGACTGGATAACTAACTCAAGACTAGAAATGTACTTACCACGATTACTAGCTCATCTATGACGTTACCGTAGGTACTCTAGCCCATTTGGATTGACAGCTCCCTGTCCATCTGCAAACTTTGTTTTTTTTTGTTAAAATGGTTAGAAAACTTACAGAATTGAAATGGCTGGTTGCAACAAAGCTTGTGAGTTGTGAGGAATTCTGTACTTGGAATAAGCCTTGGCCAGGAGATGGAGAACCTTTAGGCTTCTAGGTCTATCTTAGACATGCGCTTGACATCCTTTGAAAATCCGGACAAGCCAAATTACTTGGAATAGCTAAAACTAAAAAGCTGAAGTATTTCAACAGTTAATGGTTTGTTAAAACTGAAAAGCTGAAGTATTTCAACAGTTAATTTCACAGACTTCTGAGAAACAAAGGTGGAATATTTTTTGAGGTGTCTTGTTGTTTACCTTGTATTTGTGGTAGCCATCTGCATCAACATCTCCTGTGCTTTTGTCTGCCATTTTTCCTGTCAGCCATGAGCGCAAACCAAATTGTAAAAATATCAAAAAAAATTGTCAGCCTGAACGTAACGCATAAAACGATTAAATCTTGATCAACCACGTGCAATTCTGGTCATGAGCTTTCATTATGTTCAGTTTAGTTCTGCTTTAGCAACAAAATTGTGCTTGGGCGAAAGTGTTTATCCAATAGAGAATTAGCCTCAAATTTCTATCCCATCTCATTAGGAAAACTGATAACAAATTGTGCAAGGCTGTAGTTGATAGGCATCTGAAATACAAAGATGAAAATCATCCATAATCATGTGCTTCCATGCATGCCATACCAAAATTAAAAAAGACAATGCAGCACTCCAAAGCCATAGAGATGAATCGCACAGATAAATAGCAATTAACCTCTGTGTGTGTCCCAAATTCTTGGGCTCCTGCCATCGTCAGCAGCATCCAAGGTTTGCGAGTCGCAAAGTCGAGTCGAGTCGCTAGGGTACCGACTTGAAGACTAGTCGTGACTAGGTCAGACTAGTCGCTGACTAGTCGATACAAGTCGGTGACTAAAATTTATAATTTCTACAAATATACCAATGCCCACATACTGCAAAGTAGAACATTTAAAAACAGATTTGCACAAAGGTAAAGACTAGAGAGTTGGTCTCTGCTTGGGATCCTTGGGTGGATCATACTGCTTAGCTGCTGCTGCCATTTGTTTGCTCAATTCTTCACCACTTGCAGCATTTTGTTCTTGCATGAGCGAGCGGCTGTGAGAGAGGACTAGAGGAGACAGAGCATAAGCATGAGGCCATGACTAGCAGAGCCAAGCAGGCTAGCATGGCGAGGCAGCGAGCATGCCGATGGCTAGCCCATGAGCGAGAGAGCGAGCATGCCGGCGGCGAGCCGGCGACTTGTGAGCATGAGAAAGAGCAGCAAAAAGGCAGACTAGCAGAGCCACGCACGAGCACATGAGCGAGCAAGGTCGGCGGGGACCTGTGCGCATGAGCAAGAGCAGCAAGCAGCAGAGCCGCGGTGGCAGCCAGCGGCAGCGCTGCGTTCACCCGGCGGCGGCGGCATCTCGGGAGTGCGGGAGAGGAAGGAGAAGAACCTGCGTGGCGGCATCCGGCGGCGACGAACCGACGGCGACGGCGCTGTGTTCAGCCGGCGGCGGCGGCATCTAGGAAGTGTGGGAGATGAGGGAGATCGAGCGCAGCGCTAGGTTTATTTGCTGGAGGCTCGCCTCTTGGCGAGCGAGCCCTCCCTTCCCCACCAAGTCGCTCGACTTAACTGCTGCGACTAGCCACGGCTAGTCGCCGACTAGTCTGCGAGTCGTGCGACTAGCTGGGCGAGTCGAGTCGCGACCAGCGACTCGGTCTAGGGGACCGACTTGTCGACTAGTCGTCGACTAGTCGCGACTAGTCGCACGACTTTAAAACACTGGCAGCATCACCTTCATGCCACATGCAAGAGAGAGAGAAAAAATTCAACAGGTAAAACCCATCTAGTTCAAGTGAGATTTCAACATCTATTCAAATTATCTATTGTAAATAATCATTCTCCTAGCTATTTTGTTTCACAACAAAGATTGTTTTCTATCACAATTTAACATTTTATCGAGCAGCTGGTCAGGCGTTAGTTATTCCAGATTGTTGGAATAACAGTGGTTTTAGAAAGAACTGTAAATTAATTCCAGCAATTATTATTGAAAGATAAGTTGGCAATCTGCTGATGCAAACTAACAAATTGATCAGACAGATAGCCAAACCTCAAGGTGCTAGCACAATCAATTGATTCAAAAATTACTAAACCAGAGAAGGAACGAACAAGATGAAACTGATACTAGTATTTTAATGAGCCTGACCAGTGCCTAAAATATACACCAAACTATGACAGTCGACTTATCAGAACCACTACTATCACCGAGCAACACAAAATCTTAGCTAACTAAGACAAGAATATTCCCGAGAGTAGAGGGATCTGTGAGGAAGGAAGCAAAACAAACGGCGGGGGTGAGGGAGAGGTACAGGGGAAATTTGAAGAGCATAGGGTACGAGGTGCGGAGGCAGCCATTTTGCTACGGTGAGGCGCAGAGGTGGCCGTTGTAGGGGCTGGATCGAGGTTGGGGAGGCAGGCCCCAGAATGGCCCTCCAATGGCGGCGATGGGAAATCGCAGGTGGCGGCCGGTGTTTGTCGCTCCGTCCTACCGCGAGCAACCGCGCTTGGACCATCTCAAGGAGTCTTATCCTGTTCCAGTTCCCGGCGTTCCTTCCCATAGATACTTTTCAACTTTCTTTTTATAAGAGATTCTGTTTTCTATTTTCTTTAGAAAGAAATTCTATTTTCTTTTTTAAAATCATTCCATTCAAAAAGATGTTGGTAAAGATGATGGAAGATAAAAGAAAATTAAATGAGGAAGGAACGAAATAAAGGGAGAATGGTTGAAGATGATAGTCTTCTTGTCCCTAGCCAGTTGCAGAGGGGTGGAGTCGTGGAGATGCGACATGAGCAGAATAGGAGAGAAATCATTAGATATTTGGTGTCCTTAATCAAGGAGGGAAAATTTTACATTAGCAGGTAATAAAAAGTTAATGGAGGGAAATTTTTATATTACAGAGTAACAAAAAAATTAATGGAGGGATTTTTTTTAATTAGCGGGTAACAAAAAAAAGGAGGGAAATTTTATATTGATTGAAAACGATTTACAAAAAATGATCGTGAAAACTATATGGAATTAAATTAAGGGAAATGATATTTTCCAAGACCGACCACATTCGAGCACTGACCAACCGAATCAATTCCATTATGGAATCGGTTCTGATATCCGAATCAGAATGTTTTTTATCGGATACGAATACATACAGTTTCAACGGATACTATCCAACTTATAGCAAGATGATATCATTCTACACTGGACAACACATCCAATGCATGTTGCACCAGCCCATCAGGCATTTATGCACCATCTATGGTCGATTTCTATATGTCGTACTAAACTTAGAAACGACTTGCACAATGGGTCGGAGTGTTGTAAGATCATGTACAATGCTCCACAATAGTCATCTACAAGACATATGTAACACGTGCCACGTCAGAATTTATTTTTCTGATGTGGGTGGGAGAGAGAGAGAGACCGTCTATAGACCTGTAGTTAACTATATCTCCAAACAAAATTACTTACACTAGGGCAGGGCATCAGAGCTGAGTAAAAAATTGGACACCTGCGACCATTCTAGTCTCCCAATCCCCTCATCCCCCTCAACTTGTGCCTGGACCAAAAAACTGCTCCATACCCATACTCGTACCTAGCCATGGTACAACCGTACCCATACTTGTACCCATTGGGTACCTAAAACCTGACGGGTACTCAATACCTGCCATAGCAAGGAACATCCAACATTCAGTAAGCAACATTCAACCAGATCCGAGGTCACTAGTGCCAAATCCAAGCTCCTCTAGCCACCATTTGGTTGCCACATCGGATCCCGTGTAGGGAGAGGTGGTGCTAGAGAGAAGAGACCGAGAGGGCTAAGGGCAGCGCTGACCTATGCAGTGGGGACGACATGGGCCAAATCTACGACGAGTGGCTAGGATGACACTCATACTCGGGTCTAGGGCTCCAAGCGGTGGAGTTCAGGTCAGCAACCGATGAACCACAGTGCGGCGATGGCCTCATCGAAAGTGAAGAGAAAGGGACGGCGGCCTACCGTTGGCCACCGTCGGGAGAGTGATAGAGGAGGAGAAGGTGGATGCCCTACCGCTGTGGGAGCGAAGCTTACCGCTTAAGCTCACCCTGGGGTCGAGGAGATACAGGATTCAATGCGGATTGGGAAAGTGAGGGGAAGCCAGAGCTAGTGGAGAGAGAGTAGGAAGAGGGAGATGGCGGCATGGGGCATGACTGAGGGCTAGGGGTGGCACCGAAGGCGAAGTTGAGGCAAAGCGGCGCCACCCAGCTGCGCAAGGCGGAGAGAAGGCCAGGAGGGCTCTCAACCATAGAGCTCTGTCAGGAAGGAGGCGGCAGGTGCATTGAGGGGACTAGGGAGGGGTCGAGGTCACGGGCTCTCCTCAAACGATTTGGAAACCACCCCTTTATTATAGTACTTGGCAACTCACACTTTGTTTTTCTCAATCTGTTCTAACGCTCTAAGCCGATACTCAGTCAAGTCCTCCAAATTATCCATCAGTAGATTCTTGAAGTCATCGGCTTGTAAATCGTGTTGCCTGCTGATACGTAGTGAGCCAATGTTGACTTCTTATGGCAACAGCGCCTCTTGGCCGTATCCTAGCTGATAAGGAGAAACCTTAGTCGCTCCATGACAAGCAATCCGATAGGCCCATAGTGAATCCAACAACGTCGTGTGCCATGCCCTTGGCTTCTCGTCTATTTGTCTCTTAATCAATTTAAGCAGACCCTTGTTGGACGATTTAGCTTGGTTGTTAGCTTGAGCATAGTAGGGTGATGAGTTTAACACCTTAATGCCCAACTCCTTTGCAAAACTTTGAAATCCCTTCGACATGAACACGGTTCCTTGATCGGTCTTTATCGTTTGAGGAATTCCAATTTGTCTATAATATGTTCTTTAACAAAGTCGATCGCTTCAACAGCTGTAACCTTCTTCAAGGGAATAGCTTCAACCCACTTAGTAAAATAATCTGTAGCCACCATTATGTATTTATGCCCTTTAGATGATGTAGAATATATTTGGTTGATGATATTAATTCCCCAACCTCTAAACGACCAAGGTTTGATTACGAGGTTCAGTGCCGATGCTGGAACTAACTGAACATTGCCAAACCTCTGACAATCTTGATATTCTTTCTATTACCTAAAACAATCCTCCAACATCGTCGGCCAGTAATAACCGGTCCTCCTGATCAACCACTTCATTTTGTGAGCCGATTGGTGTGTACGACAGATATTCTCATGAACTTCTCCTATAACGACTTTAGCTTGCTCTGTACTGAGACACTTCAGTAGTATCCCTTCCAAAGAACGGTTATATAACACATCATCGAGCACACATACTTCAAAGCTCTCCTTTTCAACTTTTATCTTTAGAACTAGAAGGATTCTGCAAATATCCGATGATATCTTGCCTCCAATCGACTTCTATCACCGTGACCTCCATTATGTCCTCCAGCTCCATCGGCTTATAGCCAGACACACTTTGTGCCAGTGCGTTGGCCTCGTAATTTTATTATCTAGGAACGTGAGTGATTTCAAATGTCCTAAATGAGCTGATGATGGTTAAGCACTCATCCAAGTATATATTCAAAGTTTCATCTCTGCATTCAAAATTTTCGAACACTTGTTGCACGACCAGAAGTGAATCACCAAAAACTTCAACATTATCGGATCCCACACTCTCCAATAATTACTCAACTTGGTTGTGTTGAACATGGAGATGTAACCCTTGAAGCAAACTCAAACCTACATCCCTATAGTGATATCAGCAACAAGCTAATACCACAGCCCTGACTGCAGACCGATCCATTAAAAACAATATCCATGGTGCTATACAGACCAACTCTATACCAGCGTCGGAACAATGGCTAGTAACAAAATCGACTAACATCTGCCCTTTGACTGCTTTAGCCTATTCATACCTTAGATCATATGTAACTAACGCATACGTGCACTTGCCTAGTTGCCCTTTCGGTATAGGTGCTGATAGCATATACTTTATCATGTCAACTTTGCAAACCACCTTACACTCAGTAGCCAAGATGTACTATCTCAATTTTGTACAAGCCACTACACCATGACACAATACTGCCATCTAACTGTAAGTCGGCAATAACGTCCTATAGGGTCTAACTGTGCATCGGTAAAAGTATTGCCGACAGAAAGAGGGTGTCGGCTAAAACCCCGTTGGGAAAGACATTTACCAAGAGACATTTCTTTACCGACGCATCGTTAGACAGTATTGGTAGAAGTTTTGCCGACTAACATATTTTTACTGACATACTATATTTGACCAATGGATAGAGTTTTAGCCGACACAACATAATTGCCGACAGACTATGGGTTGTTGTTTTTTGTATTGCCGACTGATGGTACGTCTCGAGTACCATGTTGCCGACATATGGGCTGTCGGTGATATTGTTTATTACCGACAGTTAGCCTGTCTACCATATTTATTTTTTGGACGGAGAAAAAGACGCAACAAACATTTTCCCGACACATAGTGTGTTGTTGTTATTTGCTCCAGTAAAAAAAATACAAAAAATGGTTCACAAATAAATCATTGATCCAAGTATTATAATAAATAGCATCCAGTGCACTTCGCTCATTCATGGAACATGACCTATATAGCTCTAACATCACAGTATACCATATAGCTCAAACTTTGAAAGTATCACAGTGAATAACACCACATTATACCATATAGCTCAAACTTTCAAAGTATCACAGTGAATAACTAAAACTAACCATTGAAGTTTATAATAAGTTTCACACTGAACATTAATCATTCATTCATCATAGCTCAAAAAAACCGATATAGCTCCAGCATATAATATCTCCCATTAATCGAACAAAATATTAAACCTGTTTACACGGTGACACATAACTCTAATGTAGATAATAATGTTTGTCCAAAAGACAATTTATATCGGCTATATAACACAAAAATCATCCAAACTTTTTGTTCGAACAAAATAAAAGTATCTGAGTCGCCTTGCACAATTAAATGTGTAGGAATTGTCGAACTTGCTACACATTCCTTTTTTCCTGCAAAATTCAAAACATAAATTAAATTTTAGATTTCACATTACTTTCTTAAGCCTGTCACGTTGTACAATGATTTCCTCTAATTACTTCTATAGCAATGTTATATGTGCATTGTGCACTATACCACTACAAATTGATTAAGCAAAAAACTGTACTGTAAAGGAAATTCAACAACAAAGCCTTTCCTAATGATCGGTACGTCTTCATAACATGCATTATCTAGTGCCCACACATGCCAATTGCCTAAAGGAAAGTATCCACATGAAGGCTCAACGTTTCACACCCAATAAGAAGCGACAGTAGTCATGACATAATCAAAAGAGTTGTTTGTACTTCAGCTAGCAATAGTCTTGTAATATTATTTTTTATTAGTTGTGAACAACTCATAAAAGTAGCCCATTCGATCGCATCTAGATACAATAGAGTGATGCTTGTTATGGATTGTTTTATGAGAATATATATCATGTTATAGTGCAATATATAATTGCTTGCTAATATCTTTTGATCAATAAGATAAAATGAACTGTAATAATTATCAATATACCATTAATTGGCACCATGGCCTCATGATTAAGAAAAATTTATGATTATTAGATTTTAGTTTCCTTTTTTTAGCTGCTTCCAGTCAGCATACCATTTTCATGTCAATATGAAATCATCTAACATGGTACTAGTAGTTTTTGCAAATCTGTGACTTCACATTGACAAGTCATCAATTATCACACAAGCATTTCCAAAGAAAAGTTAATATATATGTACCTGCGGCCGGAGAGAAAGATGGCTTCTTGTTGGATAGTTTTATCTACAAAAAATATCATAAGTTAGTAACTCATTATCATCAATATATATATAAATAAATAGTGTGCAGTCTACATTATTACTTTGTTGCATGGCCATGCGATGTTCGTTGCACGAGCATCATCCATAGTCTCCATATCATCGTATGGACGTGGTAAACTAGCATCCTTTTTTATCACAACATCCACAAAGACTTCGTAAAACTCCCTTCCAAGACAAACCTCTCCCACCTCGTGGTTTGGATCAGTTGAGAGAATAGTTGCCTTAGCCACAGGAATGTCAGCTCTCACCATAGCATATAATATGGCTTCTTTACCAACCTAAACCGCATATTGCATTTTAGAAATGTGGGCAATGAAAATAAAAAACTCAAATTATAAATTGCATATATATGTATGATAAGATAAGATAAGAAAGTTACGAGGCTATCATCCTCAATTTGAAATGTTTCATAATTCCTTTTGGTGGCAACACTATTTCTTGGAGGTACCCTTGTGGCCACATCTCTCCTATAACCAGGCAAGTCCTCTTCTGCAACATTGTTCCTTGTAGGAACCCTTCTTGCCACATCTCGCCTATAATCAAGCAAGTCCTCTTCTACTACATCTTCCATAGATGCATACTCATTCCCACCATAAGAATAACCTTGTTCGTTATCAATAGGTGATTCACATAACCTTGAGTTCTAAAGAAAAGGAAAACTTAAAAAACTATTAGAGAATGAAGATAAAATGTTTATTGCTATATGTTGCAACTAAAAGAGTTATGCAATTGTTTACCACATGTCGGGAATTAGAGCCATGTTGTGAAGTGCTTTCCACATTTTGCATTCCTTGAAAAGCTGACATGAATTGTTGCTGCATTTGTTTCATTTGTTCTTTCACTTGCTGCATTTGTTTCATTTGTTCTTTCACTTGATTCAAATCCTGTCTTAGAGCTATAACCTCTTGATCAGATTGGCGATGACCATGCATTTCCATTTGAAGCTTTGTTGATATTTTTCTTTGTGTTCCAGGTGTACCCACTTCTTGAGGAGTTGGGCCTAAGCCTAAACTACGAACACGTCCTCTTGGCTCCTTCTCTCCAAGGACATGTGCAAACAAATCACCATCTTGAATACTCCTTTCCATCAATTCTAGGTTGTTTGCAGCTACTTCTTGTAGTTTATTCTTAAAAAAGACAGTAAATCAATGTTTATATATAATACTGGCTAACATTGGACATGCACATAGTGGACAAAACTCACAATTATTGGTTCTGCACCAGGTAGAGGACATCCTTTTTTTATTTTACGTGTATGTGTGTTAATAAAGATTTCATCTCTCCGAGCAGGGTACCCCTGTTTCTCGCCCTACGTCAAATATAAGTTGCAAATTCAGATATGTAATTTTATAACAGCAATATTAAAGTGCAAACATACAAATTGCATATATATAAATCAGTCGTACAACAACATACAAATAAAAAATAGCAAAATCAACATAGAGCTAACATGGTCTTTTAATAAGTATGTTCTATACACCAATACCCCACTACCATGTATAGTGTTTCAATGAACATACATAAATATGCATACAATCCTAGCATGTATACTGTTCCAATGAACATAAAAATTCTATGTATATAATCCTAGCATGTGCAGTGTTGCGATGAACATACTAATTCTATTAATTAATTTAGGAAGAGAGAACAATTTAATTACTAGGTCATGCCCAACACGAGCGTAACTCTTACCACCAGCAGTATGTAACAAGGACACCTTGGAACGACTCTCTTTAGCTCTCATGGTACGAGCCTGTAAAATAAGCGAAAACAGAAATATTACATCTAACAATTCACAGTAAAGCAATTTAAATAAAATTTGAGCCTGTAAAATAAATAAAAAGAGAGTTAATTAGTTAGCGTGCAAGTATATTTGCCAACTGACAATACGACACTGTAAAGAATCTTTGCCGACGCACTATCCATCTCTAGAAATACACATTATTATCGACCAACTGTTCGACCATAAATACGTTTTTCCCGACATACAGTCAGTCGTCAACCTATGCCGACCGTTCGTAAGTTGGTAGAGCTGTTATTGCCATCGGCCGTCCGACGCTGATTGTGTACCATGGTGTAGTGAGCAAAGTATAAGCACAATCACAATTTCTCCATAGAGGAATACCTTGTTTCAGCATCAATAAGTTGTTGGCTTAAATAAAAGATCACCCTTTCTCTGCCTTTGACCTCTTGCGCTAATACGGCTCTTATTGAATCATCTTCAATTGATATGTAGAGTTTGAACGGACCCCCTTTTGTGGCACCATTAGTACTGGAGGCTTAGATAGATATTTCTTCAGTCCAAAGGTCATGACGACCCACTCGAACAAGCCGATAGCGCCTGGACAACGAAACATTGTCTTATGTATATCAACTTCAGCCATGAATATCTGGTTATACCCTACGTTGCCATCTAAGAAACTCACCATCTCGTGCCCTGACGTAACATCGATAAGCATATCGGCTATAGGCATCGGATATTCATCTTTAGGAGTTGCTTTGTTCAAGTCCCTAAAGTCTAAGCAAACACAGATCTTCTCGGATCTACCCACTGAATTTTTCTCTGATCTGGAGTAGTAGGCCTTGATATGCAAGATCGCAGGTTGTGCATTTGGTAACACTACACTGTAGCATCGATTGCGCACGTCCTTGAATCGCTTGATATAGTCATTAACCGATTCCCCATACTTCTACCAGACTGCGCTAAGATCAGATATTCGTAACTCCGCGCTGTTGTTAAAGAAGTACTCATGGAATCAGCTTTCCAAGTCGGCCGAGGAGGTTGTAGAATTGGCGGGCAAAGACTTAAATGTCGGGACCCGAAAAACGGAGTTGAGTCCCTTCTGTGCTTTACCTGTACTAGTCCCTGGATCAAGTAGCTAGTACACACAGATTCCAGATCTTTGGATCATTGCCATTACAATTCGAACAAATATTACATCAGAGTGCGTTACAAGGCGCTAAATCAGAGCACAAAATTCAGGCACGCAGGCCTTACACAGCGGAAGTCTAACGTGCAACGGAAGTCTTAACAGTCTTCCATAACTCCAAATGGAAGAGGCAAAATACAACAATCAATCCCACAGGCGAGCTGTAGTAGCGTCCTAGGCGTCGAGGTAATCTTCATCTTGAACTTTGGCAACAAAACCTTCATCTTGGTGCATCTCCTCCTCGGGATACCATTGCTGATTACAACCTGCTCGTTGGAATGAGCAACCCCGCATAAAAGGTGAGGGTGAGTATACTTTATACTCAACAAGCAAGGTTGACTAAATGTAATTAAGGCTGACAAAGGATGGGTAAGGGTTTTTTTTTTGCATAAATCCAATTTTACAAGTTTTTCCTAAGATTTTGCAAAATGATTTGAAATGTGTTTGAGGAAAACAAATATTTGAATCATTTTCTTTGAAACTCCGGCCTTAACCGGTTTTGCCCGAACCTGGCTACTCACAGCACCCACCGTGCAATTACCCTCATCGCCCATAGCACCCACTATGAGGAGAAAAATCAAAACACATGACACCGATCATAATTTTCCTTTAAAACACCATTTAGAAAACAAGAGTTAAGAAGTACCAATGAGGCAGCTCCCCGTCGTCCGTCCTTGACCGTGGACACGGCTATCATGATAGTTTTACACTCTGCAGAGGTTGCACGCTTTACCCACGAGAGGTGATTTTTCCTAGGAATCACCCAAAGGAAAAGAACACCAAAAAGTCTTTAACCAACATTCTCCTAGCCTGGCACTCCCTCTAAGGATTCCACCGCAGCGCTAGTTACTCTAGTTGGCTGAAGCCCCCTCTTGAGCCTGCAGAACAACACCAATTGCCTACTCCACCGACTGGAATGCCAAAACTAGAAGTCCGAAGAGTAC
Organism: Olyra latifolia; assembly: GCA_036346145.1. NCBI lineage: Eukaryota > Viridiplantae > Streptophyta > Magnoliopsida > Poales > Poaceae > Olyra > Olyra latifolia. Next base: position 20,552,354 of record CM070531.1, read on the forward strand.
TCAACCAGGGCTTGCCCATACAAGCACTCAATGGTCGCACTGTTGTACTTAGCTCGTCTACCTCAAGGAATCGGTCCTTAGAGATCAGGGTGGGTCCCGCACTAGGCCCGAATCTCGTGCATGCTGCACCATCCTTACAACCATCCACCCCAATCAGGTTTTGCAAAACAATTTTTCCCGATAGCACCCACTATCAACTAGCCTATTTACAAACAAATGACAACACCAATTGTCCTTTTAAAATCATATGGTAATTTGGTAATCATTGCTAACAAGCAAATAATCAAGTGATCTACTATGAGCATTACTAAGCAGATGCAAAACCTATTCAGGGGTATGGCGATAATTAATCAAAATTAATAACCTAAGGTAGCAAGGATATTTTATAAGAATTAATTATCAATGGGGATTTAGCTAGGCAATTTAGATATTTAGCATTTTATGTTAAACATACATGCTAGTGTTAAATTCTAGTAAAACATGTTTGCAAAACATGGGATCAAAGGGTTCAGCACTTGCCTTGGTTAACACAGTGGGAAGGGTCCTTCGCCGTGTCGGCAACATCACTCTAGTCGCCCGAGTCTAGCGTACAAGAAAATACGACAATAAATACAATGCAGAAAATATAATGTGTGCAAATGCAAATGAAAAATCATAGAACAGTAGGTTTTGATTTTATAAAAATTTGAAAATTGATTTCATAATTTTTTGAAGTTGTAGATTTAGAGATATGAAAATATAAAGATTAACTCCTACCTAAAAACAACAGAAAATAAAATTAATTCCAAAAATTATGAAAATTGGCAGAGGGGAAGATATGGATCAAATAAGGCTAGGAAAATTTGTTTGAATTGATTTGGATGAAAAATAAATTTTTGGTGTTCATTGGAAGTTTGTCATCAACATGCACGTCATGTACTGACTTGGTATTGCATGCGCCCGTTGACAAAGAGATGAACATACAGCAGGTAGCTGCGGCTTGCTGGGATAGCTGCCAGTGACCTGCGGTGCAGCTAGGCAGAAGAAATGCACGAATGGAATCCTGACGATACAAGGGACTCGCCGATGGCAGCGGCTCGGCCAGAGACGAGGCGGCGCGCCCAGCGACGGTACAAGCGGATCGGAGGCATGGTAGCACCTGGCGATGGCGCTTCGTTGTGAGGGAAGGGGCAGCGAGGGCTTGGGGATGGAAGAGGAGGACTCGGGGATTCCAGAGAAGGGGGCAATGTCGAGGTCTCACCACAAAGAAACGACGATTCGATGAAGAGGGGCTGCAGACAAAATCTGGCGAGGTCTTCTGCGGTCAGATTCGTTGCGCTCGAGCGACCATTATCTGAGAGGTTGGTGGGGGTGGATTCATGTCGAAGATGCATAGGACGTGATTGAAGGACATGGGCCAATTCACGCCGAGCCAGCATGGGCGTGAGGAGGAAGAGAGACGGCTCGAGATCGAGAGATGCTACTTCGGCGATTTATGTGGGACGCCTCGGAAGGTTCTAGGATCTCAAATTTGGTAAGGTCGGAGAGGATAAGAATACGAAGGACGTGTTTTCTCAGATTTATGATCGCCTTGGCGATTTTGCACAAAAGAAAGAGAGGAGGCGGCGTTGAGATCTCGACGGCGGCGGTGACCAAACAAAGACACCGGTGGCGACAAGGGAGGCGGTGGGGTCTAGGAGCACCGTGAGGCCAACGAGAACCTAGAGGAGGCACTCCCATGGAAGGAAGCAGAATCACGATGGCGGCGACGTCGTGGCCAGCCGTGGAGGAGAAGATGGCGCGCGGCGGCGGTGCTCCGGCAAAACTCCGGCCAAATTGGCCGCGGGGTTAAGTCCTAGAACACCTAGGGATGAAGAGGAGGACATGGGGATGGCACGGGAGGTGGCAGGGTTGAGTCTTACCATCTGAAAACGACGGATTCGATGAACTGGCGCAGCAGCAGATTCCGGAGAGGCGTTCGGCGATCCAATTCGTCGTGCTCGGCCGAAGATTCTTCGAGCGCTTTGTTGGGTTGGATTCGCAATGAAGATATCCAGGATGTCCTCGGACGGTTTTGCGAATTTCGCATCGAGGCGGTGCTGAGGCGAGGAAGAGTAGACACGGCCAAGAATAGGGAGGCCGACCTTCAGCGTTCGATTGCTGGAGCTACGGACCTCGGATCTGTGAGTTCCTGGGAAAAACGGAACCGTGAGGAAGAAATCTAGGATGTCCTCGGACAGGTTTGATAGAGGAGTCTTACCTAGGTTGCAGCAGAAGAAAACGCAGAGAGGAAGGGTTAGCTCGCGAGGAGGGGTTATATAGAGATTGAAAGATGAATATTTGGAAGGGACAAACCGAATTGGACAGGAGGTGATCTCCTTGATCGTGGGAATTATTCTCATGAAGAAAGGGGAGGATTTTGGGGAGAGATTTCCATAGTTGCAGAGGAGGAAGCTTCCTCCTGTGCGCTGGACAGAGAAGGCTAAGAGCAGATCGAAGGAAGGAGGGGGAGAGAGGAAAAAGGAAAGAGGAAAAAGAAAAGGAAAGAAAAAGAAAATTAGGTGGGGTCCACTTGCAAGAGAGGAATTGAATAGATAAATTAAATCAATTTATTTATCTGAGATTCAAATTATAGGTAAATAATTACTTTAGAGATTAAAATGCAAAATAATATTTAATAAATATAAAATTAGCAAAATTGATGTTAACACTTTTATTTTGCACAAATAAACCTTTTTGCAAAACTTTAAATAAATATTACACTTGCAATTAGATTTTAGAAAATTTTATTTTACAAAGCATTTTAATAAGGAACATACTCATTTTCAAATATTTTTAAATTTTTAAATTTTCATGCCATGCAATGCATATGATTTTGGTTTTTGAAAATGAGGATGTTACAGTAAACCATGTGAACACCGGTCCTAATAGAGACAAAGGAAAGAATCTGACACGATGGTGGTCGTATTGGCCCCCGTCTTCACATTGAGCGAGGAATTGGCCAATATGCTCCATAGTTGAAGCCGATTTGTCACCAGAGAATATGGTGAAGTCTAAAACTCTGAACCCTATGGGAAATCATATTGGTCCATCCAGTCTAGGTATGGTTTCCTATATCCCATGGTCTTCCCTTTTAGTTGATTTCCAAACTGGTCCCTTAGAACGTTAGCAATTTGGTCGGCTATATTAGCCGATTGAGGGGACGTTCTTCCATTATCAGCCAGCTGCCTCCTATAGCGTCGAGCAAATATATCCACTGGAGGAATTGTCTGCACCTGATGTGGAGTAAAGATGGTTGGGTGAGCAAGCCCTGGCTATGTTTCTGTAGGATGATACCCCTAGTATGTTTTAACACCAGTAATAGTGGTCCTTGTCCATGGTTCAGGAGCCATGGGCTTAGCCGATGTGTATGAGTACTGAGGAACTTGAGTTTGCATTGGAGCTGGACCAAGAATCGGTATCGGCTGATAGGCATCCTGATACTCAGCTTGTTGAGTCGTCGGAACATACTGCACTTGACTCGGCATAGTTTGTGTTGGTACATCTGTCTCGCACGTGCCTGCTAAAAGGATGTCGCTGGCGCCTGGGTTTGAACTAGTGAAGGTAATGACGGTCCTGCTCCCATTGGGTAAGAAGCAAAGAAATCAGTATTGAGCACCTGCCCTATCGGCCGATAAGATTCTGGAGCTGATGTAGCAGTCCTAACGGCCATTGTAGCATGGATCTGTTGCTATTGGCAGATAGTGAACTTCTAGGAGCGAACAAAGTATCGTTAGCTACCATCTCATGTGCTATCTCCTTTACACTGTTCACGATTACCAGGCTTAGAGTAGCGATGAACATTGATGATTGGTTTGCCATAGCATGATGAACAAATGAGTGCACCATCTCCGATACGTCTTGGGAAGTTACTTCGTACCGAGCTTTAGCGGGATTCACTACCTTGGGGAGTTCTCCTTTTTGCATTGTGTTCCCGTGTCAGTTTTTCTAGAAAGCTCCGAGATAAGCGCGTCGTACCTCTTCCATCCATGTAGCCATGTCCTAACACTGTTCCTCAGTGAGATTAGCGTCAGTCACCTTAAGGATATGGTCCTTAGAAATATTAGTCCGATCTTGCTGATTGGCCATCATGTCGCACCAGACATGCCAAAAAGTGTGTTCACACTGAAAGTTAGTTTCAGCTAAACACACGTGAGCTTAGGAAGTAGGATCCCCGTCAACACCAGAAACAAGGTTCAATGCGTGCTAGCCGATTTGATCTACAATCGACAAGAAAAAGACATAATCAGCTTTTAGATAGCCGATTAGATTTGTAATACAGAGGACCTGCGACACTTGAAACAAGTCCAGAGCAGCAATGAAAGATAACAACCTATCGGTTTAGATCAAATCTAAACCAATAAATTCGAAAGGCAAGCAATCTACCACTAAGCCGATAAAATTAACAAAGTAGTAGAAAGAGGGTAAACAAACTATCAACTAGCTGATTAGATCGTCTAATTGATAAAATGAGGGGTAAACAAACTATTGTCGAATAGCAATCTATAAACCGATAGAACGAGAGTAAACAATCTACTGCCAATAAATGTATTGCTCAGTACAAAGAGGGTGAAATCTAACCTTAGTCGAAACGGCGATGCGCAGTAATATCGACTATGATAGTATTTTGACCAAAAGCCGATGCAAGCCCATAGATCAAACTTAATCGAGACAGTACTTACTTACAAGCAACTCCTGGGGTGTAGCTTGCAGCCAATCGAAAGGCGATGCGCAACAAGTGAATCAAAGACAAAATACGACAAACTACTCTAATTGCAACGAAAAGTAAAGACAGGTAAAAAGTAGATATGTTTGATTAATGTATTTATGTCCTTTACACGTCTCTTGGGCTAAGTATTTATATAGGTCCTCATACTCAACTCGACCAGGACTCTTATTCTCGTAATCGATATAAACTCGACTCTATCTACTAATATATATTTCCTAATATACTCGTACTAAGTCAACCTGGACTCTCCCTCATCCCTTCTCTAGCCAATTCTTCGATATCTATACAAGTCAACTCAAACTCCCTTCTGCTCCCGCTTCGGCCGTATTTCACCAAGCCCAAGCCAATTTTGAGATGTTTCTAGATAATCAGTCTATTTCTAAAATGAGGCGTCAACAGACTCGTAAATGAACTCTCTGTAGTGAACTTGATTAGCACATTATTGGCATGTGATGCATTACTTTAATTACTTTGTGATTACATTATTTATGTTATATGATGACTTAATCAATATATGGTTGTCTCACAGAATACAGGTCCTCTGTTGGCGTGTGATTGGACTTTGCATGTGGGCCGATGCAACATTGGTACTATCGTGAACGCATAGTGAGATATTTTGATGTATATATCTTGTTTGTTTTTATCGCTAATTGTTTACGTGTGTAACGCACCGTGTTTGTAGTAAAAGAATAACCTTTTTACGTTTATCAAAATTTTTTGGTGTCATGTATACATAGAATTAGGTGATCGTGTTTGTTGGTTGTCTCTTTGGCTTCCCCAGGCTCCAAAATTGTCCTGGCTCCACTATCGCAACAAACTAACAAATATAGCCCCGTGTGTGGCTCATCTTGCTAGATCAATCTAGTTTCTAATTCCTCCGTTTCAAAATATAGGACGTGCATGTATTTGAAAAAGTTAATGTTTGAAACTTTTGACCAATAATTAAGCTAAAAACATATATGTTTAGTGTTATGCATGTGATATAGTTAGATTCGTATTTGAAAGTACTTTGATATGATGTTAATTTTGTAGTTGATGATATATTGTGAAAGAAATTAATTATGGTTAAATTTCTACGTTGGAGACCACGCCAAAAACTTGTATGCCTTATATTTTGGAACGGAGGGAGTAATACTTTTGAATCTAGTATGACTAGACGACTATATACAATGAAATTAGCTCAAACAAGTTAATAGAAATTCATCAGTCCCCTCCTTCCCGCCATCTGGGCCGGAGTCCATGCTTGTGCATTGTAATTTGCCATGGATACATCAAAGGACCTTTTCTGACTATATATATATATATAAAGCTAGGGTTCACTGAATGCAGCGAATAATCGACAACAAGTTGATGGATAAGGAAATATTTGTGAATTATCTCTACTATTAAAAATCCCTAGTGGTGAGTGGTGAATAGTGATACACCATACATCTCCACCATTCATCACTCATCTATCGATCAAAACAACATCATAAGTATACTTTCTATTTATTTGCTTTACTTTCTTGTTTTAATGTGTTGTACACTTACTTTAGGAAATTTTCGATCAACTCAATATATATCTTTGTTATTTTGGTGCATTGTGTTTTAATAACTTTTAATCAGTTTAAAATATACCAAATTAGATAGTGCAGATGCACGATATAATCAAGCGCAAAAGCGGAACAGAGAGTATGAATCATAACAAAATCGAGTGTGAATAGCTTAAAGCGGAGCTGAGTGCATGAGTCAAATATATTAAATAAAATGTAATGTAAAGATATTTGTTTGCAGTATTTGGCTGGTCATTAAACAAGTACGCATCAAACCTGCCAGTACGACGGCTGGGGTGTGCCCGTGAGGTGTTCGCTTAATCGCTTCAATGCAATGTTGCATCAGCTTCGGGTTTATTATGGAACTGTGGCCGCGCCATGCAGCCTAGCAGGGTGGAGGGCCGGAGGCGCAGGCCGTTGTATCTATGGGCTTTTGGTCAGGCCCAAAAAGGTTTGTTCGAGTGGGCCAGTTTCGCTCTATTACAAAGGCTGGGCATATGGGAATTTTTTATTTTTATATTTAATTTAAATCTAAAATAAAAATAATAATGCGCCGTTTGAAAAAATTAAATAACTAACTGGTAACGGTCGGGCGGGAAATAAATCATGTCTGTCCGTCGGGCGATTTTTATATATCTCACCCGTTGGATGGGTGGAGTAAGAATCCCGCCCATTGGTCAGGCGGGATCTATTTTTCAAAAAAAAAAAAGGGAGCCAGGCGAGGTTCGAATCTGTGAGCGTGGGCGAGCGGCCGTGTCTAACTCAGCTCTTTTAACCAGTGTGCCCTTTAGACTTTCTCATTCTTAAGGGACACTGGTTGTTTTTATTATTTTAAATCTCGCCCATTCATCGAACAGGATTTAATCTCACGTTCTCGCTCTGCCTATCCAACGAACGAGATATATAAAAACCGCCCGACGGACGGTGTCGGCGTATTTCAGTCGGTAGATTTGTCCTAATGGGTGGTCCGGTGTTAGGTAGAGGAGGTTTGTGTAGCTAGCGCGCCTCTCTCCTCCCTCGCTCTGGATGAACTGCCCAGGAACGCTCAAGAACAGGCAAGATTTACCCAGGTTCAGGCTCTCGAAGCGGGTAACAGCCCTACGTCCTGCTTGAGCTCTTGTTACTGATAGAAAGTGTGTGTTCTTTTTTTTGCCCGCACCCCTACCTGTCGACGATTTGTGTCGGCAATGTATTTTATGGGGTACTGCGAAAGATCACAACTACGATGGTAGCACAGGGAGCCGAATTTATACAGGTTCGGGCCCTCGGGGCGAGGTAATACCCTACTCCTGTGCTCGTGGATTGTATTATGGTGGATGCTGATGATGAAAGAGCGACGTGGGATTGGATGTTGAACTAGGGTCCCGGCCTCCCTTTATATAGTGCAAGGGGCCGGGTTACAGATAGAATCCCTAATCCGCATATGGAAGATATAGATATAACCGATTTGGTTACTCCTATATCTATGTATTCGAGTTGGAGACGAGTCTGTTTCCTTGTAGATCATGTCGGGCCGCGGCAGCCTCTAAGCCCGCCTTCTAGAAGGTCCACTTGAATCAGCCCAAAGAGGTGGTGCGTCCAATAGCATATCTCCGGATACCCGAGGCCTATGTTATCCACAGTAGCCCCCGAGTGCTTCGCGACAGGGTTGTCTTGATTCGGGGTTCAGCTCGCAGCCCTTCAAAAGTTACCCGAGTGCCGTCACTCTTCGTCTGGCCGATGAAGTCCTGCTCGCCGAGTAACCTGCTGATTAAACAACACAGTTGCAAAGAACTCGAGAAAATTCTCAAGTCATTAAAAGATGTCTGGTACCCAGCCCGACTAGTCGGTGTGCTTGGCCAGGGCCCATGAGAGGCATACCAGAAAGGTGGATGTTGCCAAGTGTGCAGTGCCACCCAGCGTTATCATTCCTGTTACAAATTATGACATTCAAGCCTGACTTGCAGAACTCGACATTCGGTGGGCGGGGCTTTCTTCTGCTTAGTCATCCATTGGCAGGCATGGCAATGCTTGACCAGGTGCTCCGCGTCTTGTAGAGCTGTCGGCCAATAAATGCCCATTCTGAACACCTTGCCCGCGAGGTTCCTAGGGGCTTGGTGTGCTCCGCAGGTTCCTTCGTGCGCTTCGCGTAAGGCTTCGATCCCCTCTTCCTGGGATATACAGCGGAGCCACGGAGCGCAAAGCCCTCCGCGGAACAGGAGTCCCTCGATTATGGCATACCTCTTCGCTCGGGCCTCGAGTCGTTTGGCCTGTGCTTCGTCTTGCGGGAGGGTGCCGTCGAGGAGATAGTTGTATATATCGTCTCGCCAGTCGTTGCTGGCCGCTGGAGTTATGACGTTGACCTGGGAGGCGATGGAGGGGGTCCGGAGCATCTCGAAGAATACGGTCGGGGGTAAAGCGCCTCCGGACCTTGCCGTCTTTGCCAGCTCGTCAGCCCGCTCGTTTTGCGACCGTGGGATCGCACGTATGGAGAACCCATCGAATGTTTTTTCCATCGCTCTGACCATCTCGACGTATTTCTGAAGTTGTTCGTCCTTGACCTGATACTCCTTAGAGACATGTCCTTCGAAGAGCTTCGAGTCAGTTCTTAGGATGGCGCGCCTGGCGCCCATGGTTTTGGCATTGCGAAGCCCCAGGAGAAGTGCTTCGTACTCGGCCGTATTGTTTGTCGAAGGGAACTCCAGCTTCGCCGTGAACTCGGCTGCTTCTCCACCCGGGGCCGTGATGATGGCCGCTATTCCTGCGCCATCTACCCCCCAGGATCCGTCGGAATTGACGAGCCATACGTCCTCGTCGTCATTGCCGTCGGGTGCCGGCGAAGTCCATTCCGCGACGAAGTCGGCCAGGACCTGGCTCTTGATTGCGGTGCGTGGTACGATGGTTAGCTCGAAGGGGGCGAGCTCGACCGCCCACTTGCTGACGCGCCCTGAGCTTTGCTTGTTCGATAGCATGGAACTCAGCGGGTATGCCGTAGGTACTTTGATTCGGTTCCCCTGGAAGTAGTGCCGGAGCTTCCTTGACGCCATCAACAATGCATACGCCAGTTTTTTCATCTCGGTGTAGCGCAGCTTCGCTCCCTGCAGGGCCTCAGAGACAAAGTAGACCGGTTGTTGCTTCGTGGCTTCTTCTTCTCAGAGGCTGCGGCCGATCATGGAGGGGCTGCGGCGAGTAGAAAGCGACTCCTCGCCTTGCTTCGGGCTTTGCAGCGTATGCAGTTTTATGAGGCTCTGCTTCCGGTTGTCGAATGCGGCTTGGCATTCGTCTGTCCAGGAAAAGACCTCGCTTGTTCGCAGGGCTCTGAAGAATGGGAGGCTTTGCTCACGACTTGGGCAGAACTCGCCGAAGGCCGCGAGCCGCCCGCCGATCTTTGAGCGTCCTTGGCGTTTTTGGCGAGCCATGTCTTGGATGGCTTTAATCTTTTTGGGGTTGGCCTCGATGCCCCGCTCGGAGACAAGGAATCCTAGTAGTTTTTCTGCTCGCACACCGAAAACACATTTTTCAGGGTTCAGTTTCACGTTTTCTTCTAGTAGGCTGTTGAAGGTTTCGCACAGGTCGGCGACGTGGTCCTCAATCTTCATGCTTTTGACGACAATGTCGTCGACATAAGCTTCAATGTTCGGCCCGAGCTGCTTAGCGAAGATTTTGGCGATTAACCTGGCGAAGGTGGCCCCGGCGTTTTTTAGGCCAAACGGCATTCGCACAAAACAGTATGTGCCGTAGGGTGTGATGAATGCCGTTTTGTCTTCGTCCTCCCTGCGCATGTACACCTGATGGTATCCCGAGTACGCATCGAGAAAACTCATCATCTCCGATCCCGAGGTGGAATCGACGAGCTGGTCGATGCGAGGCAGAGGGAAGTCATCCTTCGGGCATGCCTTGTTGAGGTCGGTGAAGTCAATGCACATCCTCCATGCCCCGCTGGACTTTTTAACGAGGACCACATTGGCGAGCCATTCGGTGTGGATGGCCTCACGTATGATCCCAACGCGAAGCAACTTCTCCACCTCCGTCTTTGCTGCGTCTTGCCTCTCCGTGGCGAGCTTCCTGAGCTTTTGCTTCTTCGGCTTTACGTCTGGCCTAATGGCCAGCCCGTGATCAATCGTAGTTCTCTGCACACCGGGGATGTCCCCCAGACCCCATGCGAACACATTTTCGTACTCCCGAAGGATTTGCAGCAGTGCTTCCTCCTCTGCGGGGATAAGGGCGGCGCTAAGGGTGACCGTTTTATCACCATTAGGCTGTAGGGCCACCATCTTCGTTTCTCCTTGGGGGCGCGGTTTGGGGAGCCACTTGCTGCGTTGTTCAGTGGAGAGACCTTCCTCCGTCGTGTAGACGTTCTTGACCTGAGGGGGCCATTCTAAATCTATCCTTCGAGCGAGAGCTTGATCCCCCCGGACTGTAATGGTACCACCGGGGGAAGGCATCTTCATGCAAAGGAAACCGTGGTGTATAATGGCCCCGAATGCGGTCAGCGACCCCCGCCCCATTATGGCGTTGTACTGGAAAGGCATGTCGACGACATCAAACAAGACGAGGCGAGTGACGCTGGACTGTGGTGTCACAAAGGTCACTTCCAACTCAATTTGCCCGATAGTGCCGACTGGGTTTCCTCCAAAACCTATCAACGGCACCTCCGATCTCCTTAGACGGTCACGGGGGATCATCATCTGTCTGAAAGCTTCAATGGAGAGGATGTCAGCCGTGCTTCCTCCGTCGATCAGCACCCTGCGCACCTCGCAGCCAGCGATCATAGCGGAGACCACCAAGGAGTCTTGATGGGGAAAATGCACCCCCGCGCGTCTTCGTCGGTGAACATGATAGGCTCGTGCTCTTGCTGGGGGACGAAGGACGGGTTGACCCCGACGTGATTGATCTGCCTGGCGTATGCTTTGCGCTGCCTTTTGGAGGGCATGTGCAAGGAGGACCCCCCGGTGATGGTGTTGATGACGCGATGCATATGATTTATTGCTCCGTGCGGTGGGGGTCGCTGGTGTTCGAGAGTGGCGGGGGCGGCGATGGGAGGGGGAGTACTTCGCCTTCTCTTCTCTTGGCCTCGAAAAGCCGATACCCTTCGATCACCTTGCAATGGGCCGAATCGTGTGTACCATTTTCGCCATGGTACTCCCAGTGGTAGCTTCTCCTGACTACCTCCTCCCGTTTGGGTGCTGGCCGGTCACCATCCCGCTTGTCGTGCCGGTGGGCGGGCTTCGCTGCTTATTGCACCGGTGCTTCCCCACATCGCGTCGTTCAAATTTCGTTCGTCAATGTAGTGAACCCTTTTTCCCTTGTCTTTTCCTTCACGCTCTTGAGCGCGGGTCCTGCTCTTTCCCTTTGACGTGGGCTCCTTCTCCAGGTCCCTCCGTCGGGGGGATTGCTTCGATGATTCATACCGTGGTTTGTCTTCCCTCCGGGAGTTATCTTCCTCCGCCCGGGCGTACTCTTTCATTTTGGCGAACAGCTCCTCCACGGTGCGGACCTCCTTTCGGGCCAGCCTCTCCACTAACGGTCCCCTTCGCAGCCCGCATCGCGCAGCGTTGATGATGGTGGTATCGCTGACCCCCCGGATCTGGCACTTGATCTTGGAGAAGCGCTGGAAATAACTCTTGAGGGATGCCCCTTCGCGCTACCTCACAGTGAACAAGTCGCTCTCCTCTTTCATCCCATCGAAGTTTTCTTGGAAGTTGCTTTCCATTTTGGCGCGAAGCTGGGGCCAGCTTTCGATGGAGCCTGGCTCGAGGGAAGAGTACCATGAGAGGCCGATGCCTTCGAGTGCTAGGAGCAGCCCCTTGGCTTTGATGTCGTCATCTCCCACTGCAGCTTCTACGGCGGTGTCATACACGCGGAGGAACTCTCTAGGTCCACTTTGCCGTTGTACGGCTTGATGGTGGGGAGCTTAAAGTTTCCTGGGGAAGGCCACCTTTTTGCGCGGAGCCTGGCGCAAAGAGGGTTGGGATCGTCGTCGTTCCTTGTCGTCCTCGCGCGTGTCGGGGAGAGTACCTCCTGGTCCGGGCTTTCATCTTGAGACACCGTGAGGCCTTGGTTCGTCTGTCCCTGCAGGCGTTGCACCTCCGCCATCAGCTTTTCGTTAGCCTCCATTAACGCCCGCACGTTGGGGTCGAGCGCTTCCTGCGTACTCCTGGCCCCTCGTAGGGTGGCTCCTCCCCTGCGGCCACCCGCCCGCCCGGCCGTGGTTCGGCGCCTCATCAAGTCCCTCTCCAAGGCGGCCGCCAATCGCCCGCCACTGCGCCCGGCGCTGGGGCGCTGCGAAATCACCGCAACGGGCAGCGGTGAGCGCACCTCCGGGGATGCCTCCAGCGGCGCGGGGGCCTGATCCTCCTCGTCCTGCACCTGCAAGCGACTGCGTGTTTGACTCCTCAGCGACCTCCCTGACTCTCCGCCCGCAGCTCCTGTGGTAGCCCCTTGGCACGTGGTCGCGCCTTTCCTCTTCGGCGGCATGGTTGTCGGCGATTCGTTGTCGAACAGCTTGGGAGCGATGGCTTTCTCTAGCAATCGATCCCCACGGACAGCGCCACTGTTGTGGGTGTCACCCACGAAACAAGCAAAACGGGCTGCCCGACTGCGATCCGCGCACCCAAGACAGCTCGATGAAACTCTCGTGCTCTCTCTGGTAACGCTCGTGGATGGAAGGAACGCTACACTTCAGCCAGAAGAATCCGTCTACTATCTGCGTCGTCCTCCCCTTAAATAGGGGCAGGATTGTACAGCGCCATGCAATGGCGGTCTCTTTTCTTACAGACCCCGACCAAGAACCTGCGGGTCATTTTCTCACTATTTTACATGCTTTGCCCCCCACCTGCCCTCGCGCAAGGGGCATCGGAGTCATCCCACAACACATTAGCCATACTCTTTACGGCTTTGCCCTCCTAAAAGACCACCACTACTGGTCATATGGGGAATTACACCAGCGGCGATTCTGAGACGGTATGCCCACGACATTCATTGGTACCACGACAAAGCGTCGACTTGTCGGTGCGTCTACTGCCGCCTGCTTCGCTGCGGGGTTCGCTCCGCCACCCTTCGATTGCGTCCCTCTTTCTTGAGTTCGTCGGACGTTAGCTCATGCGACTTTCGGCTTAGGCTTGCTCCTCGTTACTGCTCCCGCTGCTCCGCTTAGCCCACAGCGCTCCGCGCTCGCCTGTCCTTCTTGCCCCATCTGCGTTATCCACAGCCGCTCGCGCCCGCCGCGCTCAACCTCAGCCGCGGGGCCTTGCACGAGCTTAACCGCCGTTCGGCCTCGCGCTCTCTTCCTTAGCGTGTTTCGGCCGCCCTGAAGGAACAGAGAAGAGGGGGGCGGAGGTGGATGTTGCCAGAAAGGTGGCCCGCGGAGAGGCATACCAGAAAGGTGGATGTTGCCAAGTGTGCAGTGCCACCCAGCGTTATCCTTCCTGTTATAAATTATGACATTCAAGCCTGACTTGCAGAACTCGACATTCGGTCCAACATGGGACATGTCACAACTTGCATAGAATGTTCAGGTGCCTTAATCCGACTAGTGCGGAGTCAAGCTAGTGATTCCCGAAGGAATACGCCCGCCTCCAAGTTAAGGTCCTCCGAGTGGTGTTTGTCTTGGCGACAAACGATCCGGAGATGTGCCACTGAGACCCAACTGAACAGGTAACTCTTCAACGCCTAATCTGATTAGAGAATCAGACCAGCCGTTGATCCCAGGGGGTACGCCAAGAGCTGATTAAATACCCGGGCAACGCCCAGCCCTCAAAGGATTGATGACTGGCATAAGGCCCAACAGGGGGCACGCTGTCTTCCCGACTAAGCTGACCCGAGTGACACCTGTACCCGAGTAGAATCGTGTACAGCTCACGGCCCTCATGGGGCATGTTCTCGGGTATTTAAGTCCGGGCCCAAGTCTTGAAACGACGATTCTAGGGCTTCATTTTTTCCCGCCTTGCGCGGAGACGAAACGTCGTCCGCTTTTCTTTAAGTGAAGCACGCCGGGGAATTTGAACCGGTACGCTCGCACTGTGCGCCCAAACCGTTCATCTCCCCAAAACATTCCGCTAGGGTTTTTTGCGATTCCGCCGCTACCAATCAACCCTAGCGCCGCCGCCGCCGCCGAACTCCATATCCACCACATTCCCATGGCGGGGACTGGGCGACCTCCAACACCACCGATGAGCGGCTGCGGGACCTGGTTGATGCCGGCGTTCTCCCAATGCCGGAGCTCATCGACTGGCGCACCGCCACGGGTGAGTCCTCTCCCACTCCTCACCAAGAGGAGATCGTCGTCTTCGAATCCTTCTTCTCCCGCGTGTTCGGACTCCCCGCTTCCTCCTTTCTTCGTGGTTTGCTCAACCATTATGGGATCGAGCTCTTTCATTTGAATCCCAATTCCATCCTTCAACTTTCTATTTTTGTTCATCTCTGCGAGGCTTTTCTGGGGATCACTCCCCACTTCGCCCTCTTTCGCCATCTTTTCTTCTTGAAAGCCTACCCCACCGACAATGCCCCCAAGGCTGTTGGCGGGGCGGGTTTCAACTCCGGAGCGGCCTCAAGAAGGAGTATTTTGCCTTGCCACTCCGGACCTCTTTGAAGGGGTGGAACCAGGAATGATTCTACTGCTCCAATCCTCCCCCCAATCTTCCTTGTTTTGACGAGAGAAGGCCCCGGGCTTCATCTTCTTGGAATTCTCCTCCTCTTTCCTCTGAGATGGATCATGTCACCGAGTTACTCGGCCTGATCCAACACCTCAAAGAGGAGGGGCTGACCGGCGTCGCAATAGCTATCTCCTTCACAAAACACCGTATCCAGCCACTCAAGGAGAGGATCCGGCTCGGGTTCGAGTACACCGGGCCATCCGACTCGACACGAGAAACGGATGTCCCGATCTCCAACTCGGACGCCTTCGATCGACTCTCCGAGTTCTTCGCTCCAAGGACTATCTTTTCTAACCAAGGGAGTCCCAGGAGCTTCTCCCTCGACAATCCGCCTCCAGAGGTAAGGATTGAGTATTCTTTCCGATTGTTTTATGTACCGAGCAGCTCTGTTTTGACGCTAGCTCGGGGATGCCGTGCTCCTATGCAGGATCGCCGGGCTTTCGTGTCCGCTGCCCTAGCTCCCGAGGCTTCCGCCAACAAGGGCGAGAAACGCCCAGGAGAGGAGCCTGAAGAATCCCCTGCCACGAAGAAAGGCAAGGGTCCGGCTTCCTCTGTGAAGGAAAACGTCCCGCCATCCGGAGGGCGCGGCCCGCGAAGTTCGGGGCCAAAGGTCGGCGAGGCTCCCAAAGAGGGAAAAAGTCCGCCGACGGCGACTTTCGGGAGTAGTCAGGGGACTCATCCCCCAAGGGCAAGCGGCGGAGCGTCACCCAAGGGGAGACAAAATCCAACCCCTCAGGCTAGGCCGAGTGGCCCGCCCGACGCCTCCTTGAGTGGGAGCTCCCCCCGGAGGGGCACCGGTATTAAGATTAAGACCTCCAGTCGGTAAGCACAGCCTTGCCGCTGCCTGGTAGTCTTCTTTTACGTTTTATCTGACCGAACCATGTCCTTATTTCAGGAAACCGTCGGCAGAGGTTCCGTCGAGTCGCCCGACTGGGCCAGCGTCGAAGCCGGTCGAGCCGAGCCAAGCGGCACCTCCTCCGACAGCCGATGCGGTGACCCCACCGGCGGAGCCGGTGGGAGCCGCGTCGGGAACCAGGGTCGGAGGAGGCGCCACTGCCGCAGCCTCAAGTTCGAAACCACCCGCCGAGGGCGGCGAGAGGGCTGAGCCTACGGTGGAGGAGATCCTTCGCTAGCCCCCGTCTCCTCCGTAGGAGGCCAAGCCCAAGCTTTCGGCGGGCTGGAAGGACAAGGCCGGGAACTGGGCCCTTATTGACGACGAGGCCGAGGATGAGACCAGGAAGGCCTTCTTCGAGCATGCCGTTGAATGCGGTAGGATGGCCAGGGTAAGCTTCTTGATCTGTAGAGTGGATCTTCTTCAGTTCGAGGTAGGACGGTGAACATTCTCCCTCTTTGCAGGAGCTTGCTAGTTTCTCCGAAAGGAAAACCTAGTTTCTCAATTACTTCCTCCCCCAAATAGAGCGGATTAAATCCGTGGAGGAGGAAATTATTGGAGTCCGGACAGAAGCTGCCAAGGAGCGCCGAGAGCTGCAGGCCCGGATCAAGGAGCTGCAGGACGAGAAGTTCGACCTTGCAGGATCCCTCCGGTGTAAGTACCCTGTCCTGAGTCAAGATCGCTCGCCTTGCGTGTGACCGAATGACATCATGCTTTGCACCATGTGCAGCGCGCGACGCCCGAATCGCCAGTCTTGAAGAAAAACTGGCGAAGTCCCAGGACCAAAGGCTGGCCCTGGAAAAGTCGGAGGCAAAGGCCGTCGCCGAGCAGGAGGGTAAGCCCCCAAATCCGACCGACTCTGAGCCTCCGGTGTTCGCACGGTTATATAACCGTGCGTTCTCTGTTATTGACAGAGCATAGGAGGAAGACGGTAGCGCAGTATGACGTTCTACAGAAGAACGTCGAAACTTCGCAAGCGCGATATGATGAACTCCTGGCAGCCGTGGAACCCACTCGGCGACAGCTCTATGCTGGCGACGCCGAGCCAAGCTCCCGGGCCGAGCTGATCCAAAGGTGGACCAAAGCCCCCGAGCAGCTGAAGGTTCGGCTCAAGGAGGTCGGCCTGATGAGCGCCAGCCAGGCGCTGGGCATCATCAAGTCGCACTATCCTCGAATTGAGCATGACGCTGTCAGGGATGGTTTCGCCTGCTCTGAGGATGAAGCGCTGGCCCTGATCGAGGAGGTAAAGGCGACCGCCGAGTCCCTTGTAGATAATTTAGAGCTAGATCCTCCGTAAATGTAGGAATTCATTGTAAATCATCTATGTTAATTATTGTCTTTTCAATATCTGCCAATCGCCTTTTCTTTTGTCCAAGTTATGCTTTTTGCCCAGGCGAGTTAAGTTCCTTGTACTTAGCACGCTGCCCGCGCATCAAGTTTCCTTAGCGTTAGGAGCCAGCACGGGGCACTATCTCCGAAAACGCAATCGGGAAGTATGAGTATTGCCAGGAGACATGGGTTTCGTTACTCAGAACGGTTAATACTTAGGCTCGACATAACTTGAAAAGAGAGGAGTCGACCAGGCGCAGGTACTACGCCTAATTAGGTGTAGCCCCCGACTTACTGGCTAGTCGGAATCCGACTAGGGAGCAAGTCAATTTAATCTCGAAAGAAGGGGTGCGCGATTGTGCACCTAATTAGGTGTAGCCCCCGACTTACTGGCTAGTTGGGATCCGACTAGGGAGCAAGTCCGATTAATTTTAATAAAAGATTAGGTGCGCGATTGCGCACCTAATTAGGTGTAGCCCCCGACTTACTACTTAATTGACATACAAATAAGTAGCAAGTCAGAAACTGAATTGCATTAGCGTAAAAGACAATGTGAGCGAAAACTTATCTTTATTTAATTGTAGACATGTGTTACAATAGTCGTCAGGTATAGAACCGATGCAATTGCTCATGAGTTGTCAGGAGAGTGCCGTTTTCACGCTTTTAGTCAGCGAGCCCCCGGGCGTACCGCCGAGTCACGTGAGGACGTCCTGATCTATTTGGAGAAGAACGACGAGCGCCTCATCACTTGACATCTTCGTCAGGCTTGATGCCTGACTTAAATGGCTTTTTGTTCGGTAGATCGCCTTTGTCGCGGAGAGTGGTGGCCGCCTGCCGGATCTCCTCCAACTCGGCAGCCGCTTCAACTGACTGGGCGAAGTCACAGCTTTCCCTATCGAGGAGGTGGGAAAACTTGACATCTCCACGGACCGTGATTACGCCCCGTGGACCTGGCATCTTCATAACCAGATAGGTGTAGTGTGGAACGGCCATGAACTTGGCCAGGCCTGGCCTTCCTAAGATTGCGTGATACGCAGTCTCGAAATCGGCCACCTCAAAGCTGAGGTTCTCCGTCCGGTAGTTATCCCTAGTGCCGAAGGTGACAGGAAGAGTGGTTTTCCCGATCGGCACTGATGATGTTCCCGGAATTATGCCATGAAACGATGCGTCCGTCCTCTGGAGTGCCGTCCTTGGGATCTGCATCTCACCTAAGGTTTTAGCGAAAAGGATGTTTAATCCACTTCCGCCGTCGACCAGGACCTTGCACAGTCGGACGCCCCGTACCACAGGATCCAGGATAAGTGGATATCTTCCTGGACAAGGAACGTGGTCCGGGTGATCTGAGCGATTGAAAATGATCGGAACTTCAGACCACCGGAGATACTCGGGGGTCACCGGAATAACTGCATTGATTTCCCGATCGGTAAGCTTTTGCTTACGCTTGGACTCATATGCATCCGATCCCCCGAATATGTAGTTGAGCTCTCGCTCGGTTTCTTGGTAGGCATCACCCTGAGGAGGGTTACACTTGTCATCTTGCTTAGCGTCTCTCGGAGCGTCGCTGTTGTGCTCCTCAGCGAACTTCTTCAAGATGTTGCAGTTTTTAGCCGCATGTTTTCCATTTGGATGGAAAGGACACAGCGCCTCTATGGCTTTGTTGTAGTTCGTGGGCCGAGGCGGCCTCTGGCGACCGTTATCCACGACCGCCACCATCTCTTCACCCTTGCGCTTCTTGTCTTTCTTGGAAGAGGACTCGGGCTTGTCCTTCTTGCCTTCGTGTTTGCTTGGGTGATCCTCTTGACGCACAGCGAGGCCATCCGAGGCAGTGGCATATCGATCCGCCAAGGCGAACATCTCCTTGACGGTGGTCGGGGGCTTCCGAGACATCTTCTTGATTAGATCGGGGTTGCGAACTCCTTCCTGGAAGGCTGCGATGACGACCGCCTCTGAGATCTCCCGGATTGTGTTCTTCTTCTTGGTAAAACGCTGAATGAAATCCCTTAACGACTCATCTTTCTTCTGATGAATCTGATAAAGGTCCCACTGGGTTCCAGGTTTCTCGTAGGTACCCTGGAAGTTGGCTACAAACTGGTCACAAAGCTCTCCCCAGGAATCGACCGAGTTCTCCGGAAGGCCCGCGAGCCAGTTTTGAGCCGGAGGGGTTAACCTGATTGCCAAAGAGTAGATCTGTAACCAAGCCTCGGGGTCCTATTCTCCATCAAATTTCACAATCCCCTTGGGGTTGAACCCCTCGGGCCAGTTTACCTGACGGAGTTGGGGTATAATTGCCTTGATCCCGTCAATCAATCCTTCCTCAGGGGGAGGAGATTGGCGGGGGAGATTCCGACGCTGTGAAGTACGGCGCCGGTCCTCGTCTCGCTCCCTCCGCCAAGCTTCGATGTCTAGGCGAAGATCGCGACTTGTACTTCGGCGGGCGTCTTGCCCATGACTTCGCGTGCGCCGACTGCGCCGAGTGCTACTCGTGGCAGTCTGGCTTCTGGTCGAGTTGGCCTGTTGATCCCGAGTACCTTGGACAGCCGCTGCCGTCACCATGGCTTTGATTTGCTCCATGATCAGCGTTGCGGGGTTGTTCTCTCCAAGCAAATGATCTACATTGTCCAGGAGGGTCTTGCATGCAAGGATGTTCTGCTGTGGCGTACGGAAGACCGAGTGATCTCCCATACGAACTTGAAGCAGTTCCTCCCAGACTTCCCGTGCACGACTGCGCAATTGGTCGCGCAAGTCTTCTCCGCCTCCGCCGTTTTGTTCGGCTCCTGCCTCCTCCAAGGGGCGCCGGGCCGATCCAGAGGCTTGACCATCCAGTACGTAGACGCCACGAAAATCGGGGAATCCATTGACGCTCTCTTCCGATTCGGATTCCGAGAACCCATCTCGCAGCCGAATTGACCAATCCGAATGGTATGTCCACTCGGGAAGTTGACCTGGTTAGAGTTATCCCCGAGTCCTGACTCGGAAAAACTCATCCCAGTGTGCGTGTGTCGTGTTCTGCTCCTTAGCCCAGATTGGAAAAGTTGGCATGTTATCTGATGGAAAACAGCTGCCAAGTTTCCTAACCCGAATGGGGCGGACCACGATTGAGGGATTGTGATTCTCGACTAGATCTGAGAGCGATCCAGGCCAGGAATCAGATCGCCACTCGATCCTTCGCCAGCATAAGGAGCTGATAAAGAAAGAAGTGGTAGATCCCGACCGAAACTGAAGGGGAGCCCAGCGGTAGGCCAGTCGAAATCATCATCATCAGATTGGATCTCTTCCGGATCGAAATCCAAGGGAGAGATCCCAAAGTGATGAGGCTCGGTCGGTCGCAGACCACCTCCCGTGTCGTGGACGAGCGACGTTAAACTCACACAACCGGTTCCCGAAGTCACCGGCAATGAAGCCGAGATCTCCGAAGATGAAGCCTTGGCAGGGGGCGTAGGTGAAGACGAATCCGCCAATTGATGCCATCGGAGTCGATATAGTTGATCGTGACGCAATCCCCTACCTGGCGTGCCAACTGTCGACAATTTGTGTCGGCAATGTATTTTATGGGGCACTGCGAAAGATCACAACTACGATAGTAGCACAGGGAGCCGAATTTATACAGGTTCGGGCCCTCAGGGTGAGGTAATACCCTACTACTGTGCTCGTGGATTGTATTATGGTGGATGCTGATGATGAAAGAGCGATGTGGGATTGGATGTCGAACTAGGGTCCCGGCCTCCCTTTATATAGTGTAAGGGGCCGAGTTACAGATAGAATCCCTAATCCGTATATGGAAGATACAGATATAACCAATTTGGTTACTCCTATATCTATGTATTTGAGTTGGAGACGAGTCCGTTTCCTTGTAGATCATGTCGGGCCGCGCCAGCCTCTTAGCCCGCCTTCTGGAAGGTCCACTTGAATCGGGCCAAAGAGGTGGTACGTCCAATAGCATATCTTCGGATACCCGGGGCCCATGTTATCCACACTACCCATGCACACAAAATCCCCTTATATACCTCGGGGCTGGCACGGGCAAGTGGTGTGGGGGAGGTTACATTAATGACACGGGCTACTGTAACCACTATCCTTCCTCAGCTTATTCATCCGTACTGCCGTCCGCCAGTGCCCCATACTGTCTGAAAGACAACTTGGACGTGACAGGGAGGACGCCTGATACGAGCTCCTCTCCTGCCTTGCCTCGGGCAGTGCAAGTGGGACAGGAGCAATCATGCCGCGTCCGAGGAGTTTAAAGGCGCCTGGCCACACCCGGTCTTTCGCTTTTAATGCCCCCGATTTGGTGCGATCCGGAGGGAAGATTTAGCGTGTGTTTGGTTGGTGGGATGTGCAAGGATGGAACCATCCCATCCTATTTTTTCATGTGTTTGGTTGGTGCAAAAGGTGGGATGGGATGGCTTCCATAGAGGAATATTCCTCAAGATGCTACACGAGCTCATCCCACAAAAATGATGGAACGCAGCCATCCCACTTGGGACGTGAGGATGACAGTGGGCCCATCCTTGAAAACTGGGATGGAGCCATCCCATTCTTAAAAACTAGAACGGGGCCATTCCATCATTGAAAACTAGGACGGAGCCATCCCATCCACCTTGCTCTCTAACCAAACATAGCCTTAGAGAGGAAGCCTTTCCTTTTTCTTCGTTATGCACGTCCGAAGCTGACTTGACAGGGGGGCCGGATGCCCTCCAGCCTCGTCAGCCAGCCACATGTCCTGGTCGTCTGCTCCAGTGCGGGGCCTAATCGCCCTTTGCTTTCGGGCGAACACGTGCCTTGGTCGGCGATCTTGAGGCTGATCGCCCGCTGGCGGCGGGGCGGCCACGTGCTCTGTCGCCAGCCCAGCTCGACGATCGCCCGCTTTGCTCGTCGGCGACACGCGCCCTACTGCGCTGGCAGCGGGCTGTCGCCTTCGTGCATCATGCGACAAGCTACTGGTAATGAACCTCTCCTTCTAACTCCTGTGCCTGTGGTCCCACATGATAGTGGTGGAGAGGATACCTTGGTGTGGAATACACCGACAGACGGACAGGATTTATTTCCTGCCTGACCATTGGGCGGCGGGCGGTTAGTTATTTAATTTTTTAAAATGGCTTATTAATTTTTTTCAAAATAAAAATAAATATAAAAAATTCGGGCATATGACAGGTAGTTCACATTTCACAATGTGAGACAACTCTACGTGAGTCCCTGCTAGCTAGTACTTCTGCACAGAGCAGCCAGGGGCGCTTGTTTAAAAACTGGACTGGACCACGGTTTACCTGGAAAAAATAACCAGAAACAGGGTCTAAGCCGGTTTGGTTTGATCTAACGACTGGCCAAAGACTTGAACCGGAAAAAGTGAAAACCGGTCAGTTCTTTGTCGAACTGACAAACTGAACCGGTACAACTGAACCGCGATGGTGTGGGGAGAAGGCGAGGAAACATGGCGTTGTGGGAGAGGGGAGCACCGCAGTGGCGTATCCAGAAACTTGAGAAGGAGGAGGCTAAAATTGAGACCTCCACACTAGTATATATAATATCTTAATATATATATATATATAGTATATAATTTTTTCATTCGTGTAAGTTTCTATCACTCGCCGAATACTTTGCTCTTAAATTTTGGATTGTCGGCGGCCGCTTGGAACAGAGACACGTAGTTACAGAATGACGATCAGAGGAGATGCTAAGACCCGATCAAGAGAGAGACCAAGACAGCTAGACCGTCATGTGCAGGTACAATATAAGTGTGATCATGTTCAAACTAAATAGTAATCATGTTATGCAAGGAGACTAGTAGTGACTTCTTAGTACTAACCATTTATCTGTGTATGCGGGGGTAGGGGGCGGGCGGATAGGGGACCCACAGGGGGGGCTTCAGCCCCCCAAAGCCCCCCCTGTGGATACGCCACTGGAGCACCGTGTGGCATCGGGGGAAGACTGGCGCGGCATCGGTAAAGGGTCAGAGTAGGGAGTAGGGCTGGAACCTTGGGCTCAGGCTCGCGAGCAGCTCGGGCTCGGCTCGGCTCAGTAATTGGCTCGGCTCGGGCTCGGCTCACCCGCGAACGAGCGCGAGCCGAGCTACCTCCCCAACTCGGTGTGTGCAGCAAGCCCAAGCCAAGCCAGGGGTGGCTCGCTCGTGGCTCGTGGCCCATCAGTCCGACGCGAGTCCCCGAGCCCCCGACCTAGTGGTTGTGGTCCTTGTGGAGTGTGGACACATGTCTGAATGTTTATGCTGAACTGGTCATTGCCTCATTGGTC
Source organism: Olyra latifolia (assembly GCA_036346145.1). Lineage (NCBI taxonomy): Eukaryota > Viridiplantae > Streptophyta > Magnoliopsida > Poales > Poaceae > Olyra > Olyra latifolia. The sequence goes on from CM070531.1 coordinate 20,575,730, forward strand.
AATTGATATATAATGTGGACCATGTGGTAGTGCTGACTACTGAACTGATATATTAATATGATGGTTGCTTGATATATATGGTTGCTTTGATATTATGGTATATAATGGTTTCTTGATATATGAATATGATGTGGTAGTGAACTAGTAATGAACTGATGTCTAGTGCTGGTTGTTTGATATATATGAATATATGATGGTAGAAATTAAGGTTGAATGTTGAATTGATGTCAGTGCTGCAAAAGCTCGTGAGCCCTCACGAGCTAGACCGAGCCAGTAGCGAGCTTGAGCTGAGATGCCACCCCAACTCGTTGCACCAAGCGAGCCGAGCCGAGCTGGCTTGGTGAGCTCCACGAGCCCGAGCCGAGCCACCCCTAGCTCGCTCGGGCTCAGCTCGTATCCACCCCTAGTAGGGAGCGACACGATGTCAATAGAAGGCGGAGCAGGGCGACGTGACGTTGAGGAAGAGTGGAGCTTGGTGTCGTGGTGTCAGTGAGAGGGGGAAGCATGGCAGTATGGTGCGACGTCGAGTAGTGGGGCCTCGAGCTCAGTAGAGGAGAAGGCGATGTTGGCATCAGAGGGAGGAGAGGGCGGCGCCAACACCGAAGGGAGGAGAAGGTGCTAGTGGGAGGAAATTAAGGAGAGTAGGAGGCAGATGTAGATTTGGGGGTTAGGGTTATCTAACATATATATGGTGGCTAGGTGGGCTATGTGGGCCAGAATTGACTAGATGGGCCGCCTGGGGAGTTGAGGTAGGGGAGGATGGGCCGAACGGGACGAGCTCAGCAAGAATTATAATTAGGAGATGGCTTATTATTATGAACCTTCGGTTGAAGGGAAATTTCATGAAACGACACTCAATTGGGTGGCCTGGCACCGAGCAACACCCAGTTGATTTTCGTACACTAAAATGACACCGTGTCACCGAATTTTATCGCTAAACGACATTTTCGCACAATTTATAGCATTTACCGGATCGGGCCCTATTCCACGCCGATTATTAATGTTTTGCCCGTTTGCCCCGGTCCGCGACTCTTGGTTCGACCGCGCGGCGAAGCGGCGGCCGCACCTCGTCGACTCGGGTCTCCCCCAAGGCTAGGGTTAGCCACTCCTCCTCCACGGCGGCTCGAACGGCGGCGACGGAGCAGTGGCTTCCGGCGATCGACGGCGAGGACAGCGGCGCGACTTCCGTCGTGGAGATGTCGCAAGGGTCGACGGCGCGCAGCTTGGGGGTCGTGGAACCGAGCGGCCTGCCCTTGGTGGAGTGTCCCCGTTGCAAGGCGACGCAAGTGATCGAGCTCACCGCCAAGACTTCGACGAACTACGGCAGGCGCTTCTTCAAGTGCCCACGAAATCAGCCTTCGGTGAGTGCATTTTCTTGCACCGAATGTGTGTTTTGGTTGGAGGGATCGGATTTCCGAAATTTTTGGTTAATCTAGGCCACTTAATTTGTAGGTACCTTGATGAAAATAATTAAGTGAATACTTAGAAAGTATAAATATAGAAGAACAATACTTTGTAATACTAGATCATCATAATGAAGTCAAATGACAGCGAAAAGAACACATTTCATGATGCCGGGTATTTGTACTTAAGTAATTTTCTTGTGCATATTTTGATCACTAGTTCTCTCTGGTTGTGCATTAAGTTGATGTAACCAAGCCTTTTGAAACAACAATTGCTGATTAATCTATTCATGTACAGGGAGAAAATTGTTGCAATTTCTTCATGTGGCAAGCTGAGTACGAGGACTTTGTAAGGAATGTTGGAACAATGCCTAGAAGGGATGGTGATGACCGTCTGGATTGTGCAATTGCAGCATTGAGGAAGGAGGTAGATCTGTTGAAGAGGAAGGGTACTATGCTGATATTTCTTGCAATTGTGAATGTTGTGGTTCTGTTATTGAAGTAGCTTGTAGTAGGTTTCATTATGTAAAACTGTAAGAAATGAAATGGTTATGCAACCTGACTTTGATGAAGGCTATATGTAGACTGGAAGTGGTTATGCAATGGAATGGCTATTTTGTAAAAGTTTGTTTGTATTTGTATGCAATATATCTGTGAAAGTTCAGATTTCGTGTCAAAGTTCAGACTGGGCAAAGTTTGTTTGAATGGTGAATGTTGAATGCTGAAATTGATTGGTCCAGTACAATGTACAGATTTTGTAGGAATGAAATGGATAAAATACACTGAAAAAGAAGGGTTGGATTTTGCATTGACCTGATTATACGATATTACGAAATCCAATTATTGGCCACAACCATTGTCTCCAACCTGACTTTAAGCTCAAAGGCAATAACAACTAACTGGACATAACCAACCAGATGGCAAGAAGCAAATAAATAACCAACTGCATAGGGCATTAACTGCATTGAACAAAATACATAGGTTTTCTTAGTTTCAGCTCAAAGGCAATACATATTATACAAAATACATAGGGTTGGCATTGTTTTGTGCTGACTCCATATTATACAAAATACATAGGGTTTTGGCTGAGTTTCAGCATGATAAATTACATTTCAACCAGAATTATAGTACAACAAAACACAAGTCATCCTTGATTTCAAGCAAAGACATCACATCCACTTAGAAGGGTCAGCCCACTTGTTGGCTGGAGCTTTCTTCTTGGGTGTAATCTTCTTTGAAGCAGGTTTTTTCCCCTTGTTGGCAGCACTTGGTCTAGGAGGTGTGTTGGAAGTTGATGCTTGCTGGCTAGGGGCTTCTCCAGCAGAATGGTCCATTGCCAACCTCCTAGCAAACAAAGTGGAAAATTATAGTGACCAAAAATCGAAATCAGCTATTGACAGGACCAAATGTTAAATTACCTTCTGGTGACAGGACCAAGGCTATTGTTGGTCATTGACCTTGTCTGCCTAGTAGGAGTGGTACAGATTGGCTCCTGTGGCCTACCCTTCTTAGATGCTCTTTTCCTGCAGAAAAGAAAATTACAGTTAGCATCATGCCATTGAAAGGGTAGTTAATTGAAATGTAGGTAGGCTTATACCTTTTCTTAGTACCATTAAAAGGGCATTTTGCAGAACTCTGTCTGTGCCCTAATTCACCACATCTTTTGCACCTCACCTTCCATTTTGCTTTCCCCTTAACCTTCCCTCCCTCAAGGCATCCATGGAATCTGTTCTTCCTTTGCCTGCCAACTCCTCTCTTCTTCATTGGGGGTAAAATTTTGAATGGAATATCCACATGTGGCCATTGGGATTTGTCAGTTAGAGGCTGGATGATACCTGCATATGCTAGCTGGTAACATCTCAGGGAGAAGTAGGGGTGCAGATATTCTTCAACCTTCAGGTTTCTTTGTGAAGTAATGAAAGCAAGTGCATGTGGGCATGGCTTGCCAGATATTTGCCATTCTCTGCATGTGCATTCCTTAGTACCCAAGTGCACCACATGTCTGAGCACTTCCATTTCTTCAGATATCTCAGAAACTTCTGCAGTGTCCTTGCCCCCTGGTATGACTTTGTACTTGCCCAATGACCTAGACTGATCATTAAGTTGTTGTACCACTGCAGGCAACATGTTTCCTTCCAGCCTCTCACCTATACTCCTCCTCCTATTGTACAGCTGCATTGTCTTGGACCTGATGCTATCAGCCAATTCAGCAACAGGGAGATCCTTCAGTTCCTTCACCCAATTGTTCCAAGATTCTGCAAGGTTGTTTGTGATGTAGTCACACTTGATCTCTTCTTTGAACCTACTCCTCATCCATAACAGAGAGTGGTATTTAAACAACCATGGCTTCACTTCAGGAGATGCATCAAATATCCTATCCATGTAGTGAGCAAATCTGTCCAGCCTGTATGACCTAGCAGCAGGGTACATATTGCCATAGACTGGGCCCTGAAACTTTTTGATAAAATTCTCCATCAAGTGCCTAAAGCACTCTCTATGCTCAGCCCATGGGTACACTGTCTTAACTGCAACCTCTAACCCTTTGCATGCATCAGAACTTATTGCCAAGTGGGGAGGGTCACCTATTGCCTTTTGCAGCTGCTGCAAAAACCATGTCCAATTGTCTGTGGTCTCAGCTTCAAAGAATCCAAAGGCTACTGGAAACATCCAGTTGTGCCCATCTAAAGAGGTGGCAGAAGCTAAATGGCCATTCCATCTGCCATTCGAAGCTGTGGAATCTATGCTCAAGTATGGACGGCATCCATTTAAAAAACCATCTATGCTAGGTTTAAAGCAGCAGAAAAACCTATGGAAATACACCTCATCACCCTCAGCCTTCACACCTATCTCTACAATGCTGCCTGGGCTTCTTAGCTCTACCTCTGCTTTGAATCTATACAACATCTCAAAACTATCTTCCCATGACCCAAAAATCTGCTCAATTGCCTTCTGCTTTCCTAACCAAACTGAGGAGTACCCTATGACCACATTGTATTTCTTCTCTAGCTCTTCTTTCAGCTCCATTGCTCCCATGTTTGGATTTTGCTTTAGTAGTGGGGCTGCCTTCTCTGCAATCCATTTGTACGAAGCCATCTTTGATTGAACTCTACCAGTGGATGCACACAAGTGCTCAAATTTATTCACAATTACCTGCATTTCAATAAAATTTAGCTCAAGTCAGTCCAATTAATCAATAAACTCAATACACTAAACTCACACCCCAAAATTAAGCAGAACACACACCCTGACGGATTTCTTATCATGCATCAACCTAGCCACAATGGCCCATGGGCAACCCTCAGCTTTGCAAGAACCCCTGTACCGGTTTGACTCGCTTTTGTCAGTGCGTATCTAAAACTGACCAACAATTGCATGTTGCCTTAAAGCTAGCTTGAACTCTCCCATGCTTGCATAAGAGCTTCCTACTGCCATTGGAGGGTCCTCCCTGTCAAATTCAATATTGGCCTCACCTGGAACATCATCATCAACACAGAATCCTGCCCCCTCTCTATCCCAGTCCGCGGCACCAACCTCATCGTCATTAGCCTCATCGCAATGGATATCATCTTCATTAGCTTCCTCTGCCTCCTGTCTATTGGTTTCAGGATCACCATTTCTATCCCCTTGTCCTTCTTCTTGCTCACCACTCCCAACCTCATCTCTTAGCCCAGTTAGATCGTATATGTCATCTTCCCTGATCAAAGGACCTTCCTTGTCAAACTCATCTTCTGCCAATTGTGAATTGAGCAGATGATCCCAGTCAAACGTGAACGGGCTCTCCCCCTGAGTGCTCACTGAATCACGCATCCTCCGCCCACTCCCAACCTGACTGCTCCCGCTTGCCCCCCCCTGTTCGAAAGCAGCCACAGTCACACCCTTGGCCGCTACCCCGCTCCCCTTTGTGTAAGTTTCACAAACACTACCAACATCGTGAGAAAAAGCACCATCGGGAGCGCTCCTACCAACATACAAGACAAAGCAAAAATGGGGAAATTTTCGTTAGGGTCTGCCCACTCATGACTATTTCAACTACATTCTCCACAACAATCACGCATGTACAACTTCGAAACGTCAGCCGATACCAAAAGGGGTAGATCAAGCAACCACATTGCATCCAAATAGGGCAAATGGCGACGACCGCTTACCGAGGAGGACTCCTGTCTGGCGAGGAAGCCAAACATGCCGGCCTCATGTTTGCGCGAATCTTCTCCACGATGGAAGTCGCGCCGCTGTCCTCGCCGTCGGTCGCTGGAAGCCACTGCTCCGTCGCCGCCGTTCGAGCCGCCGTGGAGGAGGAGTGGCTAACCCTAGCCTTGGGGGAGACCCGAGTGCGCACGGGGTGCGGCCGCCGCTCGGTGCGGTCGAACCAAGAGTACGGACCGGGGGCAAAACGGGCAAAACATTAATAATCTGACGTGGAATAGGGCCCGATCCGGGTAAATGCCATAAATTGTGCGAAAATGTCGTTTCGCGATAAAATTCGGTGACACGGTGTCATTTTAGTGTACGAAAATCAACTGGGTGTTGCTCGGTGCCAGGCCACCCAATTGAGTGTCGTTTCATGAAATTTCCCTCGGTTGAACCAGTGAGAGCTGAAGCTCAAAGCGGTTCGATGTACGATTTTAAAAACTATGCACGAAATGAGTTCAGGCCACCTTCCACGAGCGGATAATTTTGTGGGATGTTCAAGCCTTAGTTTAGAGTAAATCCCATCCTGGCCGTGTTTGGTTAAGTAGCCAGATTATCCATACATGCATACGTTACCAGCACTGCTTTAAGTCTTGGGCATTGTTGATTTTGCTGCGATTAAAGTTAGCCATCTGTGATCAGACACATTTCCGTGGCGATAAAATTGGAGCCACGAGTTAGTGAACTTCGGCAAAAAGAAAAGAAAACTGAGTCAACGGTGCATGGATCAAGGGTTAAGAAAACTGTAGCGCAAATCAATAATTACGGCAGCCACGGTGCATTGTTTCTTCGACTTATTTCATAAGATGACATGTTATATAAAAATAACCATGATACAAACATCCCAACATTGTTTCTAGCAATTAATTTCTTATATCTCCTCTCTTTATCTATATTTTTTGATAGAAACCGTTTCTTACATAAGAAACAGTTATACTCTTTCTTCTCATTAATTACTCTCTATCTTAACAATCCATCCCATACCGGTTTAAAAAACACCGACTAGGATAATTGGAAGTGCAGCTAAACAATGCCACTACTATGGTTAAACATGACAACATTAAGTTGCAAGGAAGTTGCATTGGCACAACTCATATGCAAAAAATAACTCTTGTTTTCTTTTTCAGTTGAAGCGTACTATATTTTGGCGGTTGTATAGATATTTTTCATACCAGTTGTCGGCGATACCGTAACAGCCTTCTTACGGAGCTTACTTCTCGATCTTGTGGGGGCTGAGGATCTCCTTTCATGAGCAAAAGCTTGCCATTTTGGTTACACAACTGGAACTGAGCAAAGATTTTTATTCTAGTTCGGGCCTTCCAACATCAGAGATAACCACCCTACGTCACCCACATGATCATCGCACACAAAACGAGAAAGACAACAATAAATAACAGAAACAGTAAATAAATTGAAAAACTATATAAAAATTACAGTAAATAGATATGAATTTTCTGGATTTTTAAAAACTAGAATCGCCAGATTTGGAGTTCGGATGAATTCATAGCAAAATAGTGAAAGAACACTATTACTGAAATTCAGAAAATTGAAAAATAGCACTGTAGCAAACTGTAGCAGTGCGGCCCACGCGACAGAGGATAAGGTGCTGGCTACTGCACTGCGTGTGACTAGAAAATTGGGAAGAAAGATAGAGAGATAGAGAGAGGAAGGAGGAAGAAGAAAGAGGAAGAGAGAAAGAAGAAGAGAGAGAAGAGAAGGAAGAGGGAGGGGCGCCGGTGACTGGGGCGGCTCTGGCGACGGTGGCAAAGCGGCATTTACGGCGTCGGCCGAGATGAGGGCGGCGCAAGGTTCGAAGCGGCTGCGCGACAATGTAGGCGAGACGGAGCGGCCCTCCGTTAACCGTGGCGTCGGGGTGTTGGCAAGGAGCGGTGGCGCGGCGCGCGTCGGCCAGAGACACGGTGCAGTGCAGCGGGCAACGCTATGGCACGGCGGCTAGCTGCGGCTGCGGCGGCGTAGTATGGGGCGTGGCTCGCGCGGGCGGCGCCGGCATCGGCCACGGCGTGGCCAGCTAGAGGCGGCGGCGCACGGTGGTCCAGCGAGGGGCGGTGCAAAGCGGGGCACGGCTATGACGGCGCAAAAAGGCGGCGGGCTTGGAGGTGCGCGGGAGGAAAAAGAGGAGCAGGGGCACGGCGCAGGAGCTGTGCAAGGGCGTAGCGACGGCCGTGGCGGCTACCTGGACGACGGCGACTCTAGCAGGCGCGACAATGACGACAGCGGCAGCGACTGCTCGATGGGCAGGGCTTACTGATCGGTTTGGGAGAAATTAGGGTTGATTGGGGGGTTTATATAGGGGATTAGAGATGAGCACGTGTTGGGCTAGGATTGGGCTGGGCCTAATCCACGAGGGATTAGGGGTTAATTCTAATTGCTTTAGGATTCATAAAGAAATTTAGAAAATGAATTTTTGTTATTTTTTTTTAGGGTATCACATATGAGGGGTGTTCAAAGTAGCACGTGCAGCCTTTTCTATCTCAGAGTCATCTATAAAATTGCACTAATGTTAGATCTAAACAATATCCCAAGGAAAATTGCACTCAAGGAAATTGAAAGATATAATTTATATAACCTGACGATCTTCTCCAAACCAATAATTTACAAGATCTCTTCATTGCTGTTGAGTGATTCCATTAGGTGGACGCTTGTTTGCAACTTGGGGTTCAGTGCAGCTAGTAAGCATGTACTTCTTTTTTAGTTTATGTTTGTAGTTCTTCCAATTTCTACCTGTTTTCTTTTTTATCCATCCATTTACTTTTGAGTCTTGTGGAAGGAAAAATCTTTTCTAAAAGGAATTTCATAAAAAGATTAGAATAAATTAGAACAACAATACATCAAAGGATGCAAATTATTCGTTGATCCAAAAATTAGGAATTGCCCGAGTTTTCTTTACAAGCATGGTTATGAAGGGCCTTGGCATCTTTCTCTAGTTTATATAGTTTACTGGACATAAATTAGCCTTGCGAGCATATGAACCAAGCCATCCACCTAAAATCCCACCACCTTTCTTTACAGGTTGCCCAAAAGAGTTGCAATGGATTTTGATTCTTTCAATTTTTGGCAAATTCCAAATATCTTTTGGATGAGTAGTTCCTTTCCTCATTCGCAAAAAATTTCCATGGTGATCTAATTTGGATAATACAAATAAGATATATTTTAAAAAATGAAGAAATAATACATATTGTAAAAATAGGATTGTACAAGGGATTACCTACAATCTCCTAGTCATCCCTGCAAACAAACTCTACATTATTGTCAACCCCGCCTTGGTTGGAATTGCTCACCTCTGAGTTGTTCGAAATAGGGATTTCATCCAAGACTGACATTGAGTTGATGACCTTTTTCCTTTTGTCAGATTTAGTCCTAGCCATTTTTCACCTACCAGTTACAAGAATACAATATATTAGAACATTTTAATTTTGTAATTGCACAAGATGAATACATAAAGCTAGTGTGAAGAAATACATCATAACAGCACATGAAGAAAAATATAATTTTGTACTAATCAAACATTGAACCCTTCAATGTCTATTCGAGTCCAAGTAGAACCGTCGTCTGGATGACCATCTATTAGAATATTTTCAGATTCACATTGTTTGTAACTGTCGTCCTCATCGTCATCATGTTTTGTAGATCCAGCATCATACAAGTCTCTTGGCTTTGTAGTAATAACATGGTACCATTGTTTTGTTTTTGGATCCTGAACATAAAAGGCTTGCTTTGCTTGAGAGGAAAATATGAACGGGTCATCCTTCAATTTTTTCCCGTGTATATGAGCTTGGAAAAATTCACAAGATTATAGCCATATATATTCTCCTTTAAGCCTTGATTGATGTCAGCCCAATCACAACGAAATAGTACAACCTTGAAGGTTCCATAATAATCTAACTCAATAATGTTAGTGAGCACGCCATAAAATCTCTCTCCATCTGCCACCACTACAACACCAGAATTTTGTGTTTTCCTTGATCTCTCAACATCTTTACAATGGAACCTAAATCCGTTGATAATATAACCTCTATATTTCTTTATCACATTATTGGGCCCTTGTGCAAGTGCTACTAATTCCGCTGAGTAGTTGTTATCAAGTAAATTAGGTACCTAAAATCATAGAAGCATATTTTAAGAGATAAAATGAGTTGAGAAAAACACATACAAGCATATAAGTTCAGGGAAATCTTACTAAGTCCTAAAGCCATCCTAAAAACTTCTCAATAATCCACATTTTTTCAATACATGCAGTAATTTGTAAATGTGGATTGGCATGCCTTTGCTCTGCCAAAAAGTGGCTGTACAAAAAAAAAAGCAATAAGACTATCATAGAAATATTAAAAACACTATACATAGCTAATATTGTGCATACTTATGATAAGTAAAAATTATGTCACTATGGAGCAATACATAACGATGAGCTTGCTGTAGTAATCTTTCATCGAGGATCAAATTTTTAGTCTTTCCAATTTCTCGCCCACCAGATGAAAATAGGTAGCAATCATTTATGTCGCAATCATTTCGTCTTGTCCGTTGAAATATCGGTTCTACTTTATGCATGTATCTAGAACAAAACATTAAAGTCTTTTCTGCAAGATATCCCTCTGCAATTGAACCCTCTGACCGAGCTTTGTTACTCACAAGGCCTTTTAATCGCATCAAGTACCTTGATTTTTTTATAACAAAGATACCAATAGGCAAAAGATAATAATACAGCCAAATATAGCTACAATTAAAAGGAGAATAATGGAATCTTACCTCTCAATCGGATACATATTTCTATAGTGAATAGGCCCCCAACTTTTACTTCGGCAGTGAGATGAACAAGTAGATGAACCATAATTGTGAAAAATCCTGATGGAAATATTTTCCCCATGTCACAAAGAATAAGCACAATATCCTTTTGTAATTGATCTAGCTGTGGAGGATCAATGCATTTTGAATATAGTGATTTGAAGAATGGAGATAAATGAGATATAATATGAACAATATCTTTTGCCATAGAAGCTCTTAGACCTATTAGAATAATATCCTGCATCAAGATGTGGCAATCATGGCTCTTTAGATTTATGATCTTTCTCTCTTTCAAACATACACATCTTGTGATGTTGGATGCATAACCATTAGGGACTTTGATGTTCTTTAATACAGTAAGAAAATTATCTTTCTCTTGCAATGACATTGTATAACATGCTGGAGGGAGATAGAACTTATTGTTTGGAAGAGAAACTTGGTAGAGATCATGTCTGATATCCAAATCTTGCAAATCTTGTCGAGCTTTTAGATTATCTTTACTCTTCCCATCAAGATTCAACAATGTACCAATTATATTATCACACATTTCTCTCTATATGTATTATATCTAGATTGTGATGAAGAAGATTAAACTCCCAGTATGGTAAATCAAAGAATGACATACGTCTTTCCCAAGAAGGTGAAACTTTAGGATCTACTTGTGCCTCACATTCTGCATTTCTAGTAGTCTCGTCTGCACACCCAAACATGTCTTTGCTCCTGTTTGCATCAACATCACTACCCCCGCGTGCCCTTTTTCTAGAAATGTGCATAGATTTAGTATTGGCGCTTCCTATATCTTCAAGAAGTTTCTTAACATCACTTCCAGACAATGCAATTGGTGCAGATTGCAATTCAATGGTACCATCAAACTTATCCTTTTGAAATCTATAAGAATGATCCTTCTCTAACCACTGCCGATGACCCATATAACAAAATTTTTTGCCTTTCTTTAGCCACCTTGAGTTTGATAAATCTCCACAAGTAGGACAAGCGGCATGCCCTTTTGTGCTTCAACCTGACAAATTTCCTAAAGCAGGAAAATCATTTATAGTCCAAAAGAGTGCAGCCTTAAGTTTTAAAGCCTCCTTTCTGTGGGCATCAAATGCTTGAATTCTAGTTCATAATTTATCTAGCTCTTTGATGAGAGGTTGCAAAAATACATCAAGATTATTGCCTAGGCCTTTCTCTCCTGAAATGAGAGATGAAAGAATCAAGAATGACTTCTTCATGCATAATCATGGTGGCAAGTTGTATATTATCACCACAACATGCCAAGTGCTATATGTCAAACTCATTGTTCTATAAGGATTGAAACCATCACTAGCCAGACTAAGTCAAAGATTTCGTGGTTGAGCAGCAAAATCTGGAAAACTCCCGTCAAATGCTATCCATGCCAAAGCATCTGTAAGGTATCGCAACACACCATCCTTTGTGCGCCCTTCATGATGCCATACTACACTAGATGCTGTTTGGGGTGACATGAATATCCTCATCAATCTTGGTATTAGAGGAAAATACCTAAGTACCTTACATGCTTTTCTTTTCATGGATTCTTGTTTTTCTGTTAATAGATCATTCTCACTCTCTTTCCATCGAGGTGCATTGCATACATGACATGATTCATCCTTCTCGTTTTGACCCCAGTACAACATGCAATTATTAATACATGCATGTATCTTCTCATATCCAAGTCCCAAACCCCTAATTAACTTTTTGGCCTCATATGAAGAAAATGGCAAATTGTTGCCTTCTGGAAAGGCATCTTCTAGTAATTCCAGCAACATGGTGAATGAGTTTCCACTCCAACCATTCAAACATTTTAGGTGAAAGAGACTTAGTAAAAAGGACAACTTTGTGTATTTCAAGAAACTTGGGTAAAGACCTAGCTCGCTTTCACACATCAAGTTCTCAAAGTGAGCACTAGAATGATCGTGTGGTAGTGTACGCATCTCAGATGGTTGGGGAGTACTAGGATTCGATCTATCAGGGATAACACTAGAATGTGCATTGTTATTGTCTTGATTAATAAATGGTACACTAGGAAAAGCCATAGTGCCAATCCCAAAAGCATCTTGAAGTAGACTGTGTATATCATTATTTCCCGTACAACTAGAATGTGCATTAGAAGATTCTTTAGTAGAAGATGCATCACTTAGTTCTTCCAAAGTATATTCTCTATGATGATCCCATTCAGTGCATGTCAAGTGGAAACCATTCCATATCAAGTGTTCTTCAATAGTGTGAGGAGGATACCAATATCGATTTGAACACTTCCGACATGGACAAATGATTTTTTTAATCAACAGATGATTTCTTATAAGCAAATTTTATAAATTTGGCAACACCATCCACATAGTTTTTACTAGTGCGTAGCTTTACTATCCAACTTTTATACATTTTTACAATGTAAAACTAATATGCACCCTATGAGAAATAAATAATTGTTAAGTTCATAAAAATAACAAAAAATATGGCGAGTTCAGTTTCACAAACCAAAATGGTGGAACAATTGTATATGGCTTGGCCGACTCACTTAAAATTAAATTTGTAAATTTAAAAATGTTTTAATATAATTTCTACATAGACAACATGGTCTGTTAATACTAGTGCTATTACTGTATCAGCACAAGCAAAAGGAACAATATATAATAATATTTATCATTTTATCGTATATACAGTTATGAGTAGTACTACTGCAAAGTCTGCAATGACAATTTCATATTTGCAACACAAGATTTATGATGCTATAATAAAAGTAGTTTCAACTTCAGAAATGAGGAAAACCACTTGTCATTTGGATTCTCAAATTATTTAAAGTAGATGTACAGATAAGCTAGCAACAACCAGAAAGTTAATTTTTTTTTTAGATAATCTTGTAGCTTGCACTAAGATTTAGTTTTGCAAAATATCATCTCTCTTACAGGGATTTATGAGTTACATAGGTTGAAGCACTTATAAACAATTTTGGTAGCATTTGCTTGGATTTGACAATTTGTTTACCAAACCAAAATTCACTGTTTATAATCAAGCCCTTAAACCACTTAATGTACATTAAGTGAGTATCTAGTCCCAATATACTCAAAACTGCGAACACTAAATTCAGTGCACCATAGAACATGATAACGCCTCTAAAATGTTTTCACAACTCAAAGCAAAGGAGAAAAGGAGTCCACGCTCGATCTGAGGGAGAAATTCCTCATCAATCAAAGATAAGGGGAAAAATCTGCACCATTAGTTGTAGTGAGTCCATATATATTATAATGGTATCGACATAGCGATATTAGAGTTACAATTTTTGTATCATTTGGATTAAACATGAGCTTACGTAGCATTGCCAGTATAGCTATATATACGAAGCAAATCTAGCTATATTGAATTTGTGACATGGATTATATTAGAGTCTACCATGATTAATACGACTATAAATATTAATCTACAAAAGGTATGTTAAACTCTAAAACTAATCTAGCCACGCAAATGCGCGGGACACCTTGCTCGTTAGTTAATTAATTGGCAACTAATCATAGTAGTAAATTAGTAATGGCTATGACATGGCATTAACACGTCGCTTTAGACCGCATGAACGCATTCTTGATACCTGGCCGATGGATTTCCAGTGTGTCTCGTTGAAGCTGGCGGCGCTGTTGATGACGTTGGCGAAGACGGTGCCGTTGTAGACAGCGGCGCGACCGGAGAGCGCGGAGGCGGGCTTGCCCGGGTCGTTGAATACGGTGGAGGCGCCCTTGTTGCAGAGGCCGTGCAGCGCCTCCGACCACCATGTGTAGGGCAGCAGGCCGACGCGGGGCGCGCCGGCGGCCCAGTCGCCGAGGTTGCCGAGTGCCGACCTTCTGATCCTCCACTGTCATCCAGCCGATGAGGTCGCCCATCCGGTCGGCGTACAGCAGCGACGCTTTGCAGTACTGGAACTGGGACATGTCGAGGCCGAGCCCCTCGAATCGCGTCGCGTCACACACCTTGGTGTACGCCCTGCCGGCAGTGGCAGCGGTGGCCGTGGCGGCGGCGGTGGCATTGACGCCGGCAGGGACAGCTCCAGAGGTGGACAGGGCGATGGGGCTGCAGATGATGGTGGCGAGCAGGAGATGTAGGCAGAATCGGGAAGATGAGCACGACGCCATTGTCGAGTTGATGTTGTTGGAGAAGCAATGAACTGCGTAGATGCATGTACATATAGCGTACAAGATTGCTGCGGCGCCTGGTACTTAGGAATTCGGATACGTACAAATCTGGATGGTTTTCGGTTTGTTTATCTCGAGCGTATATTACTTTTAGGCGGTGTTCTCAACACTGTTTGCTTATCTAGTTTAGAATATCTAATCCTTTGGTTATCGAGCCGGTTTTTTATCTCAAAACATTTCTCAAAACTCTAGAAAAAACAAGTCTTATAAGTGAGTTTTCTCTGAGTTTTTTCTAGAGACTCTGGAGAATAGACCCTAATTGGGCTGAGAAAGTTTGCTCGAGTGGGCTGGTATTTGCTGTACTGCCAAACGCTGCGCTTGTTTCTATTAGGCTAAGGTGCGTTCATCCGATAGGCTGATTAATGGTGGGCCTAAGGCCCATGTCAGGCCGTTCATACACTGAAACAACTCTTTCCCTCCAAAAAAAAAAAATTAACAAAATTTTGCTGAAATAATTTTTACGTCTTGAGCGTCCTTTTAAGACCCTGTTCTTATTGGTTGAACTTATTGATTTACTTATTTGTTGAAAAGTTAAACTTTAAGAGCCTCTAAAAGAGATTTACAGAAGTTAGTTCATTTCACTGGACTTATTTTTGAGAGCCTTAAGCAACGGCTTCGACATAAAACAAATGGGTCGATAAGTCAAAACGTTTGGATATTTGAAACGGAAATAAGCGCATAAGCAAATAAGTCCTAAAGAATAGGCATAAGCATAGCTCCAACAGAGCCCTTATCGTATTGGATAAGTCCTAGGATTTAAGGATATGGCTCCCCAAATTGTTCTAGATATTCTCTCTTCTCCTCCTATTATTCTCCTATTGGAGTGAGGTTTTAGACGTGATGTTGGAGAGAGTAGTAATATAGGGATAAAATCTTTTTGCCAGTATATAATTTAGAGCGTTAACTGAGAATTATTCCGAATCTTGGAAGATTTAAACTATTTACGTGAAAATTCAACGAAATTTTGCTAGGAATCCAAGTTAGGTAGCACCGCACAGCATAGCCACGAAGTAATTGCCTCGCCCCTCTCGCATCTCGCTCCGCAGAAGATCCAGCAAAAACTCCCACACGTGTGGATCCCTCCCGGCGTGGCCCAAACCGGCGCCTCCTCCCGGTTCAGGAGTACAAGGCACTACGGCCACCAAGCTGACCACCATACGTACCATAACGGCCCACTGCCAGCCTGCAAGGTGGGTCCATGATGGCTTCGCCGTGTACGCGGGCCGCGTGCGTGGGGCGATTTCTAGGTTCGGGGAGGCGCACCTTTCCCCGTGTGGCCCACAATATTCCACCAGTCGGAGTCATCCAGCTCAGGGCGGGCCCACCGTCGCGATTCCTTTCTGGGCACTTTAGGTCCGAGCTTCAATTGATTAATTTTCCGTTTTTATTTAGAGGGAGCAGGAGCTTGGATTAATTAAAATTTCCTGGTAACAGCTGATGCACCGAACATTTCTTGGAGATGCTTCTGGTTTTTAATTCCACGTAGAAAATGGATGCTCCAAATATTTTTTAAACAGTTTCATGGGTCTACACACCAAGGCCTTGTCCCCTTGCATTCTTTTGTTTCTTATCTTTTCTTTTGTTGGAACCAAGCTTTTTATTCTGCTAGGATAGGCCTGAAATAGGATAAAAATATCATACACATTGTCTTGTAAGTAAACTGTCTGCCCATCCAGAAGCTAAACCTCAAGCAAGGAGAGGTCGCTTGGTCCCCCTAACGAAAAAATATGCTAAGCGGGAGCTTCTTCCAATCGAAATAAGTCTGACTTATCTGATTAATATTGATTTATCTGACTTTTTTATTACTTTTTTGAATCTGTTTTTTTATCTCGTAGGCGAGTCTAAAAGCTCCCTAAATCCTAAAAATCAAGGCCATCCGACTCTTGAGGCCATCTCAAAAAATTCTCGAAGTTCGAGATAAGTCAGATAAATCAGATTAGATAAGCCTAAAAGAACAGAGCCTTACACTCAAGAACCAAAAAACACACTCTTTGAGGGCCATTTTTCATTTTCTCTGCTGTCTTCCTCCCCTCTCCCTCCACTCTAGTCCTTCTCTACAAGTAAATAAATTAAATTAGATAATTTAATTTCACGAAAATTTATATGGAAGTGCTTCCACTCTCCACGAGTTGTGTCTAAAAGTTTCAAGTGGAATTTTCCCAAATTTAAAGTTTTCAACTCGAAAAAAATAGTAAAGCGAAAATTTTTGGAACCAACACTCCTGCGACCTTTCTACTCTACCCTCACCATTATAACCATCCTACCCAACCTTATGTTCTTACTTACAGAGGATATACATACATTTTAACCTTTGTTCGTCATTACTGTCGCTTCTTTTTTTAAACCGGCAGTTATAAGTTATCATTACCGGTTCTAACCAAGAACCGGCATTGATAAATTCTTTCACTACCGGTTGATGATTGAGGGGGTAGGAAGATTAAAGAACCGGCAATGATAAATCGACCACTGTCGGTTTTTTTTTTCAAACCGGCAGTGATATTTCACTATCGGTTTGGACAACAACTAACAATTATAAGTCCTGTCACTACCGGTTTTCAAGTGCGCAACCGATTTTTTTGCCGCCGAGGCTTATAGTGATAGACCTAACCGGCAGTGATAGGGGGCACGGATAACTATTTCTGTAGCAGTGAAGTTTTAGCTCCATGGACATGGCTCATAGCTCCCGTGGCACGAGGAGCTCCCAGACGGAGCCTGGGAGAAATGGGAGAGCATGACATGTTTCGGTTGGAACACAAATCACATAGCTTCTACGCAAGTCAGGTGCCTTCAGAGACAAATTTCACAAATTATTTACTTATTCTCAATTTACAGAGCTTTTCAAGTAGGCTTTAAGATCGAGTTAAGTCTATCTTTGTAGTATCCATTGTAGTGAACTAACTCACACCTGGTCTGGGACATGAGATTTTTTTCTTCATTATATGGAAACTGCATCTTACAGAATTCATATGTTTTGAACAGTTCTTTACTAACCTAGACGATTACAATAACATAATAATATTCCAAGCAATTACTCCATGGATACAACTTAACACACCCAACTGATGTTCCCTTGGGGGAAAAAACACACACACCCAACTGCTCGGATAAAAAACTTAAATGAATTTTCGATTCTGAGAACCTCCCAATCACGCGGGTTAATTAATTACCAGGGCACCAAAAAATCAACCGGGTAAAGTTGACAGGAGAAAATAACGAAATAAATTTGCAGCAGCGACGTGCGACAGGCTCCCGACAGAGCCCCCGGAAGCGAACAAAAACGCAATGATCAGTCGCGGACAGCGGGCCCAGGCGGAGGAATGCTAACCCCAATCAGTGCGCGCGGGGGGGCGCTGACGTGGATCCGACGGCCCGGATCGTCCCTCCCCCTTCTTTTATCACTCCATGCCCTCCGTTCGCACCCTCCCAGATCCTCCTCCACACGCGCGCGCGCGCCTGCACTTTCATGGCGGCCGCCTCCTCCTGCTCGTTGTATACCCTCTCCTCTCCGTAGCTTCACGTCTGGGCGGTCGCCTCTTGTTGCCTTAGCCAGCCTCCTGGTCGGAGCGGAGGTGTGCGTGAGAGTGGAGGTGTTGTGGTGGTGATTCTTGGAGGAGGAGAGGAGATGATGGTGGGGAAGAGGGGGAGGGCCAGCAAGAACCCGATGAGACGGACGACGAGCATGACGGAGTTCGCGCCGCCGGACGCGCTGGCGGCGGTGGTGGAGGATGAGGAGGAGGAGGAGGCTATGGTGGTGGGGAAGCCGGACGGCGGCGGCGACGGGCGCCAGGACTTGCTCGCCGCGTACGACGGCGGCGGCGCGGCCGGGCAGGACTGGCTAGCGGCGTACCGCGCGCGCAAGGCGCCGGCGCGGGCGGGGCTCCGGCGGAACTCCGCGGACTGCTCGGCCGCCGAGACCGCCGCGTTCCTCCGGGCCTGCGGTCTCTGCCGCCGCCGCCTCGGCCCCGGCCGCGACACCTTCATGTACAAGTACGTGCGCTCTCACACCGTACTAGAAACACGTGCACAGCTCCCTCTTGTCGCATGCATGGATGCATCCATGGCTTTGGCAACCAAGTTAATCATACGAGTATTGATTTGCAGGGGTGAGACGGCGTTCTGCAGCCTGGAGTGCCGGCAGCAGCACATGACGCAGGAGGAGTGGAAGGACAAGTGCGCGGTGACGTCGATGAAGGAGGCGGCGCCCGCGGCGGCCGGCCGCCGCGGCTCCGGGAAGCCCGGTACCGGTGGCACGTTGGCCGCGGCATGAGGCGGCGCTGACCGACCGACGCCGAAGGCCGAACACAGCACAGGCAACGTACGTACGTACCTAGCTACCTACTAGCTAGCTCAGCTCAGCAAACCCTTAGCTAAGCCTGGTGTACACTAGCTACTACTACGTTCGGCTAGAAGGGGTGAAACCACGCCACCATGGTGCATGTACCGTTGCTCGTAATCCATCATCTCTGCAGGCCATCAACCGTTGATTAATTAGTTCTTTACCCATGAGCTCATCGCCATCATCATTACCGTCGTCATGTCGTCGTCGTAGCTTGTAATAGCAGTTGAATCGATCGATCCATGTGAAATTTCCCATCCAAATCGGAGCATTTTCGTGCCATGGCGCATGCATGTACGCGTGAGCGAAAGCAAAGGAAAGAAGAGAAGAAGCCGAAGTGGGCGCAGCACTAGAGCAGTAGCAGTCGCACCAGCAGCTGCTGGATGCATCGCATGCCTGCAGGCTGCAGCATCCCAGTGCGATTTGCGCGGCAGAGCACTGGCCTCTGTAATCCGAATCGGATCCGATCCATCCATGTCGTCACAGAAAGAAACCAAGAATCCATTGACGACGCAGTGCAGTGCTCGAAGCAATCAAGGAATTAACCCGTCATGTGAATCTGCCCGTGATTGAAAGAAAATGCTATCACTGCGTACATAATTATCTACGTGATTAACCCATGGTTAATCACGGCTCGCTCGTGACTCGTGAGTGCTACTAGTAGCTAGTAAAAGGAGCTCCGTGAATGCTCACATGGATACCGCTGTGGCCATCACTAGCTAGTTCACTACTGACTAATTAGCACCAGCTAGCCCCGTGACTGCCACTACTCCAGAACTAGTTAAGTTCCAGTAAACTAACAATCGCATGCCACTTGGGCCATACACACGTACTGTACTTGTGCTATCCAGAACTCAATTAGGGCATGCAACCAGCAACCCTAGCATGCATGCAAGTGAGTACAACAGTCAAGTACCAGGCATTAATTGTACATGCTTGCTTCTCACTGACAGTAGCTAGATTTTACTCTGCTCTGTGGCGTGGTGAAACTGAATGGATGAAGCGTCGATCGACGGTCAGGATTAGCTGCTGTGGCGTGCCGGCCTGCGCCTGCACGGTGGATGTACGGCCTTGGAGATGTCGACACCATGTTGACACTTGTGCAGAGACGGCTCCATGGGGGCTCCGGCCGTACGTGCGCTCGCCGATGCGCTGCCCGAGACCAACTGTTTGTGGGCAGCAAGCTTGCAATTGAGCTTTTCTTTGTTCCAACGACATGCGTATACTTACAGCCTGCACGATGTACCATGTGTGCATGTATGTAGTTTGTGTTGTTAAGAGTTCGACGTGTATGTGTCATTTCGATGCTCTTTTCTTGTATTCTTCGAAGATTTTCGAATAGCCACGGGAAATTTCTTTGCCGTGTTAAGTATAGATCTATCGAGAAAACCGCATATAATTGTCTAGACACTACTAGAAAACAGGACATCACAAGCGATGCATCACAAACAGCCTAACGCGACCGCTTCTAATAATTGCAACACAAGCGGTTTAATAAACTTAGCTAAAAACCCTCTAAGCGGTTAAATATCTGAACCCTTCTAAAGCAAGCAACGAAGGGTTCGTGTCACTAACCCTTTCTAAAGCCCCTGCACCTCTAGCGGCGGTTGGGACACGAACCCTTTCTAAAGCCCAAACAATGAAGGGGTTCAGATATTAAACCGCTTTAGAGAGGCTTTAAAGGGTTCAGATATTTGAACCGCCGCTAGAGGCCTATTTTTCAATTGTTAAAAGGAAAGCTTGTCTTATCTTATCAGAGAGCACGCGTGGATAGGTTGGCTAGCTGGGTGAGGCGTGGGTCACGAGGAGGAGTGAGGTCCTAGGTTCAAATCCCACATACCCTAATATTCTTTTTACCTTTTTTCGACACCACTAGAAACAGTTCAGAGAATCTATACGTGCTTCATGAAGATCATCGATCGCGGTTGCCTACAACCGGTTCTAAAACCTGTTTCGAACCGGTTGTACTAGCCGATTCGCTGGTAGTGGGAAAAAATGCATAGAGAAAAAGAAGCGGTTGGTTCAATTAATCCATGGATGCATATGCCACTCCTATAAGGGTCTCTCGTGTAAAACCGTTCTTTCTTTATAGACAAAGTGTTTCGCATAAAGTCCCTAAACCCTAATATATAGTATAGTTTTAGCCAGTTGGCTTTCCTCGTATTCTCAAGGAATCTTTTGAAATAGTTGTCTGCACCTCGATTTCTCCTGAGTTCATCTTGGTATGCAACCCAAAAAAACAAAAGTGTGTGGGAGCACTCAATAAAGCAGAAGCATGCATTTGAATTGTATTACGATTTGTTGGCAAGCAATTAGAGGTGCTAGGATTGGTGGAGCTAGCTTATGGTGAAGAAAACAACGTTACCGCCATTACCAAATGTACACCATCTGCCAAGTGCTACTAGCCATGACACATTGGTACGAAAGAGCATCACAAATTCACAATCGATGGATAACTATTTTTTTAGTAATGGATAGAATCCAGCCTTTACACATGACGGTGTACACGGCCAAGAGTTGCCACAAAGTTTACTATCCACACAGCACTCAAAACTAACACACCAAGACAACACAAAGATAAAAAATACATCAAGACATAACAATTCTACTATCGAAACTTCAGCCATGTCGAAAGAAGAGCCATCTCCAAAGATATGAACACATCCTGATTGCACCTAAGCAGCTACACTTGAAGACAAGTTGCATAACTATTTGCATTTGTAGAGGAGACAGGACATCACTTTACAATAGTAACTTGCTATTCATTATAAAAAACAAATGAGAGCTAGCTCCATCAATTCCTTTGTCACCACGCTGAAAGAAAGTGCCAAACAACATGTTGAACTCAAGGATCAACGTGTGTAAGTGCATTATATTGGAGAGATTTTACACCACCATTTGGTGTAGCCACTACCCCATGTCACTAAGTCGTCTAATACGCTGGATGCACTTGCAACCAACCACAAGCCTCATGCCCCCAGCACCGTCCAGTTGTCCACACAGGCTTGCCTTCGTCCTACTCTCCCCAAATGCCAATGCCTCCCAATTACTTCATCTCTCTCTTTCTCACTCTTTCTCTCCTTTCTTGGCTTAGCTAAAGGAAATAAGAAAAAGCAAAAGGAAAAAAATGGTTCCCTCTTTGCATGCTCCATGGCAGCCATAGGTCACTCACGCATAAGCCAATGGAAAAGGGAAGGTCCATGGCTTTGGAAAGGCACTTTAATTATTTTTCTCGTCCTTTTTTCTTTCCTTTGCGAAAGTTATGACGTGTTGTTTCCATTTCGTGGCTGCAAGCAATTGTTGTGTGTGCAAGTTGGGAGGATGCATGATTCTTGATGTGTAGCGAGCTACTAGAGAATCCATGGTCATGCGCTTCACCCCCAATGAAAAGGGGATTCCTAGGGTTTGTGGGATAACTCTAACTCCAATCCTAGAATTGTAACTATCGGTTCATAGTATTTTATTGATGAAATATTACAAGGTTGTTGTGGAAGTGAACTAATAGATTATCGGAATATAGGGTTAATTATGTACGTCATTGATAATTAGGTTTCAATTTATCATTGTTAACTGTGATATCCTTCCTAACATGCTATATATTACATGCTACTGCCACCGGTCACAAATATTTGATGTTTTGATTTTGCACAGTCTTCAAGATACAACTTTGGCCACTAATGACTACTGTAATTTATTTTAAAAATTAACCCACTAAAATTATAATATTACTTTTTGAGACGAAGCTACCCATATAATTTTTATAAGCACAATATAGTTATTTAAAAAGATATTTATGACTCAAGTTTCGAAACTTTGATTGGCCATGTATCTCAAACGTCAATTATTTACGACTAGAAGGAGTATATTGGAGTTAGAACAGTGAAATGTTGCATGAATTTTCAAGAAAATTATGTTCTTTCTATGATAATACCGCGTAACGTTTTATCTTCCAAACGACGTACTAGAGGGGCACATCAGTTTCATACTTCTTTTGATATAAAATTGCAAGTTGGCCTCAACTCAAAAGCTATGCCCATTGACATTGAGTGACAGTTCATAGCTTTAATTAATCCAGCTGCTATTTGAAATTATAGAGATAGCATGCCAATGAGATTGACAAGGAAGGAAAAAGAGTGGACTAAATTCAGTTAGAGCCCGTGTATATTGAACAGTCAGCCTGCATTTAGTACATGTCTTTTCACGACAAGGATATCTTTGAGCTCATATTAAGTTTAATTTAAACCTTACAACATGAATGTTTTTGGCGCATCCTTATTTCCCAGCTAAACTTACATGAAAATTAAGGTAGCATGGAACAAAATCAATGGAATTTGTGCTTGAGCATGAATTATAGCATGATAATCCCGATGCTACACTGGTTGAACTGTACCTATCTACTTGCAGTCGTGCAGATAATACTAGAGTCCTAGTATAGAAGAGTCATTTTAAGAATAACAAAATTGATCTCATGGCTTAATTCATGGCAACTAATGCATATACATTATTAGTGTGATAGACCATCTATCCAACAATCTCATGATGTAGAGACCGTAACCTTATTTCCATTATTAAAAAAAGACCATCTATCCAACAATCCATGGGCATCGATCACACACGTAGATATCCAATCGGCGGCTGGAGAAATGCGCAAGCACCATATAAAGTGGCATTTGTACGTGGCAGAGCCAAAAAGCTTATCGATCGTTGAGCCAAGGACTGCACTAACCCAGCAACATGTTCAGAGATAAGCCCCATTTGATACCAATTGCGATCGCTTCCCAAAGGAAGATCTACAAAACTATTATGACGCATGGCATTTAACCTTAATCTCGGGTCTATTTGGTGATCTCAGTGACGTCTCCACGACAACGAAGACTATACATGGAGTGTGGTAGTGGTCCGGTGGTCCCTGCTCCATGTTAGAAAAAGAAGCTTCACTTGATCGGTTCCTTTCTTATGAACATAGTCATTGGAGTGTTGAAAAAGAAGAAGAAACTTGCGGCTTAAGCGGGGCTTTGGAGAAACCACCTTGTTCTTCTTTCCTCCTCTTCCGCCACATTCCAAATGGGATTTAGTCCCGGTTTTGGAACCGGGACAGCCCATGCGGGACTGATGCCTAAGACCTTTACCTAGGACTGATAGTACTACAAATATTCTCCCTATGAGGCATCAGTCCTGGTTCCTTTACCCGGGACTGATAGTGCTACAAATATTTAAAATAAATCACGGATATATGGGTGTAGTGAAACTCGAACATAAGACCTCAAGACTACCCACTCATCCTTTTAGCCAACCCACCCCTCCACGCGTTCTAATATAACTAGGATATGCATTCCTTTTGAACTTTCCTAAAACGAGGCATCAGTTCCGGTTCGTAACACGAACCCCGACTGATGAGGAGGCATCAGTCGGGACTGATAGCATCCATGCCAGTTGTTTTGTACCCGTATTAGTACCAGTTCGTATCATGAACCGGGACTGATGTCAGATCCCAACCGGGATTGAAGCTTTGGAGCCACGAACCGGGATTGATGCCACTATCAGTACCGGTTCGTGTCCAACTGGGACTGATACGCCGATATTAAAGGCATATTCTCTAGTAGTGATACGAAAAAGGAAAAAAAAACGTAGCCTTAAGACACTACAATTGCATACATGTTGCTGCATGTACTAACATGTGCGGTCGAACCGATATGTCAGTGAAATTGAAATTGCAGTTGTCCCACAGAAAATTCTCCCTAAACAAATTAACATCTTGCACGGACGAATAGACATGCTAATTATTCGTTTGCATATGTATAAATCTTGTACTATTTCAAACATCAGAAAGGAAAATTACTTATATATGTACCACTATATATGATATATGGAATTACCTCACTAATTCATATGCACAACAAATTAAGTGGCTTGCAATTTGATGCTGCATCTTAGCAGGTGGGGACATGTCCAATTCAGCACCAATCAGGTAGCTACGTTGTTGTTTTCCTGCCCAAACTTGGAATGCTGCCATCTTCTAGGGCTGGTAGCCAGTAGCCTTGCACTCAAAAGTGACACTTGCAAGTGGCGCATATCTTAACCTTTTCTTGGATCAAGTGAAGCAAACGCTTGGGACTACACTCCATATAGAAATGGCAAACAATGCACTTTGGGATGGACTTGACAGTTAAAAACTATGCATAGAGTGATGCGAGTATGAGCTAGTGACTGAAACCTTAATATTTTAAGTCAGTCAGGCGTATACACTGCTGATCAGCATTCAGCAGCTGACGAATGGATGTCATGTCAGGGGGCAAAGGAACAGGGATTCCAATGATCATTGGGAATTTGATAAATCTGATGCTTATGCGTTGCCAGATCACCGAAAGCAACTGCTGGATTGTAACAGTCCAAATTTGGACAAATTTTGAATAATTCTCAAATTAAAAACAAACTCAAAGTATTTACTACTCACCGTCCAAAAAATTTAAACCACAATTCAATCAAATTCACCCAAATTCAAATTTAAATTTTGTTCAGCTTGGTCTATTATTCACAGCCCATCTAGGGCCCAAACCGGCCCATCCTTTCTCTCTCTCCCTTCCCCCTCTGCCTCTGTCACGGTCCATTCCCACGCTGGGCACGCTCTACGCGCGCCGGTCCCGTCTCTCCGCTCGCGCCAGCAACACCAGGCCCCGTCACCCCATCACCTCCACCTTGCCACCATGCTGCTCAACGCATGTGCCGCGTCGCTTGCACCTGCCAGCGTCGCGCGCACAGCTTCCTAGCGCCACATGGGTTAGCGCCGCGCTAGGCTGGCTGAGCCATCTCGTCACCGCTTGGCGCTTGCCTCGTGTCTCAAACCAGCCATTGTAGCCGTGCCGTCACTAAGTAGCCATCATCGCCGCGCCACGCGACACCGCGCCCTCAATCCTCTTCCTCGAGCGTAACGCTTGCGGGGCACCGTTTTCCACCCCAGTGATCTTCTTTTCCCCTATATAGCTGCAGCCCTGGCTCTAATTTCCCCTTCTCCCAATTCGCAGCCGCTGACCCCCAAATCACCCCTTTCGTCTCTCTCGCACCTCGGTAAGCCTCCGACTAATTCCTTGTGCTTATAGCCGTCCTAAGGCCTGCTCTTCATGATCCTGCCACCTATTTTGCCCAAGGATCACTAGAGCTTCTGGGCAATGTGACCCCTGTTTCGGCCAGCGCCACGTCCACGGTGACAGCTCGAATCAGGCCTTCCCTGAGCTCAGCACCACCTCATGTAGACTCCTGGTAGCTCTAGATTCTCCCTTCCCCGCCAATTTGGGCGCCACCCTCTCCATTCACTGTAGCACCATGATACCGTAGCTTACCCCCGCCCATGCCCGTGACACCGCCAATTTAGCTCGCCGTTGGCAATGCCCCGGCCATCACGTCCTAGTCCGTCGCTCGCTGAACCCATTCCGACCAAGTACCAACTAAATAGTGGATCATAGCGTCGCTAATTCCACTCCGTTGGTTCACCGGATTTCGGCCGGAGCGTCGAGCGAAGTTGATGCCTCGCTGGCATCACCTTGACATCGGCATGTGTTAATGAGCCACTGACATGTGGGACCCCCAGCACTATGCTTAGATTTAAATTTCTCCCGTAGATTAGTCTTGAGTTAGTGACATGTGGGCCATGGTCCCACATGTCAGATTAAGTGGAAGTGTATTCCGAGTTAATGGCGTTATTTTGTATCAGGCGTGGGAGGACCCTAACAAGTGGGCCCTGAGGCCCACTGCCACTGTTCTTATACCATCGCCCATGAGCCCTCGCCCATCTGTCGAGCGGTCTTGAAATTTGGCCGGGCTATAAGGCTGGCGATGCATTTAATCGGGCGCATAGTAGCGGGCTCGATATAAATAGTAGTAGGACGAGCCCAGTATTGTTTATTGAATTTTTGAAAAAAAATTTATTTCCAGTAACTCCAGAAATAGAAAGTGAATTATTAAAAATAATATAAGACATCCAAAAATCTTAGAAATTTTTTTAAAAATACTAGGTATAGTACTGGACCCAAAAAAAATATAATAGTTTAGATTAAATTAAATTTTGTGCTCTGGAAAAATGGAAGAGTCTATTTAAACCATTTTTCTTAGTAATATATTGCTAGAAATCAAATTAACTTTATTTAAAATATGTAGGGAACTCTGTAAATTCCCAAATTTTCTCATAATTTATTCCATCTTAGGAACAACTGAAGAAAAAAATATTAAGTCAAGTATTAACCTTGTATAAATTACAAAATTAAAGAAAACCCTGAAGGGCTATATAGAATTAATAACTGTATCACTTTAATTTATTCCAAAAATTATGTTTTCTAGCATGGGTATGTTTATTAAGGGTAATTAAAGGCATATTCATGCATGGCATACGATGACACATAGAAAATCTCACTACCTTAATTAAGAGATGGTATGCTAGGTGCAGTTAATCGTAAATAAGTCGTGCATACATGCATAATCCCTTTCTGCATATGTTTATGCATTGTCTTAATATTTGCGAATAGACATTGAGGATCCGGAGGTAAGATTTGAAGACGCCGACAAAGAGTACCGTTCCTAGGACAAGGCAAGTTAATATCCATTGCTCATATCTTATTCAGTTTTACGTAAGTTATTTTGATTTAACTAAGAAATTGCATGCTTCATTATATGTTGCAATTACTTGAACTGTTAGAGTAGCTATGTCTATTCCTTAATCATGTTGTACATATGCCTTGTTCCTTGCTATGCTTTGATTACCATACTTGATTGCCTTGATTATCATGTCATTTGGAACCCTAGGATAATTACTAGATGATTTAGACTCATAGTCCTTGGGTATAACTTGCTTAGATGTGCTTTGGTCTATCATTCACCACTATATCTGATCACCTCTTAATATGAATTGGCATATGTCTAAGCTGGCATAAAATTGAGATATCTAATTGGGTATTATGGGATGTTGAGTCTGGTTTGGGCTACGATGCAGTTAAGGGGGTTAAGATTCTTTGATTGTATCTATGATTCCGTGGAGGACTAGGTAAGATGAGGTGTATGTGCAAAATGGGATTGAGACTTAGAGGTCGAGGACCTGATTAAGATTGAGGTAGGGAGCGGAGTATAGGAACTCCAGCTCTTGGGCCATGAGAAGCAGTACCAGAAGTGGTCCTTTGAACTTGAACAGTGTTGGATGCGGTCCGACACAATGTGTGGCCATCGCGCAATAGTGCGGGTGTTGGAGTCTAGTTGCATGCTCCTAAGAGACCCTGGAACAAACTCCAACCTGAGGCGTAAGCAAAGGGCTCCATCACTAAGGGTGATCTAGGTCATACACTTGCTAGACTGGCAATCCAGTAGAGTGGTGATCAACAATAGGAGTGCACAAATCCCGGAATATGATGGCGGGAGAAAGGAGGAAGACTGAAATAATGGAAGTAGCTATGTTTGGGTAGGTTTGGTCGTACCGAGGTTAGGTCCAGAGATTGGGAAAGGTGTGGTAGAAGGTTAAAAGGGGAACCACAACTCGTTCAACAAATAAATAACTATTTGACAAGGTTTCTAAGGTGGCTAAGTCATAGGTTTATATTATTAGTATTTTTAACTGGTTTTATACAAATAAAAGAGCTATTAGCCTTCCCTCGAAGCCTCTATCATTACTTGCATTAGGAGGATGTTAATTCGTAAGTGTGATTTGATTGCGCACTTACCTTCGTACTCACTTATTCTTTTAGATGGAGATCAATCTGAGAATCCTTATGTATGTCATGAGGATGATGATCTGGTCTATGCCGGTCAGGACGAAGTCTAGGATAGTCCTCTAATTATTTGCAAGATTACATAGCCGCTGAGTGATCTTTTAATTTTTTAAGCTTTCCACATTGACGTTGAATTCTGAACCTTCTTTTGTGATGTACTATAGTATTTGGCTTGACCGGTCCTATTGTAAACTATTCGCCGAAAGACACTATTTCAGTTAAGAAGCTGAGACATCTCTGTAACGCTTATATGCAAATGAACCGACTATATAATTATGTGTACTAGCCTACTGATCCAGAGACTAGTGTAGAAACACATGAGTCCTTAAAATGAGGGCTTACATGACTCTTAACCAAAGAAAAATAGTAGCTTTGAGCCTTTATTTATCGTCATTATCGTGTAGGATAGCATTGCATCAGTGTGAGTTAACTAAGAGGAAAGCAGATGCTGATCATTGCAAACTCATTGACGTCAAAGCGCGGTTTTTTCAACAGGAAAAGAAATGACTTCAAAGCGTGCGTTCCACGCTACGTGAACTATTCAATCGAAAAACAAATGACGCTCGATTGTACGACTTGGATGGATGGACACACTGTCAATCTCTGACGATCATTTGCGGTTCCAGAGCCATGCTGAAAATTTAACTAGCTACTTGCATCTCAGGGCAAAAGACTTTAAGCTACATTTCCCTTCACTTTAAGCTACTTTTAAACTTTTTATTTCTTTTGCTTAGACTATCCTTATAGAGAATTTATGGTATTATTTTTGGTTCTTTGTTCTTAGATTATAATAAATGTTTAACTTATGATTGTGTAATGTTTGTATGCATCTCTGGTCGATGCAAGCACCGAAAGTTTTAGGGCCTGTTTGGTTGGCAGCCTAAGGCTGCCATGCCTAATCTTAGTCGCGCCACACATTTTTAGGCGTGCATTTGGTTCCACGCCTAACATTAGTCGTGACACACTTTTTTAGCCTCTGACTCCACATGTCATAGACTCATTTTCTTGCCACACTTTGCCATAAGTGTGGCACCGATTTTGTCCGCCACACTTTTTGTGGCTGCCTAACTTTGGCTAAGGGTAGTTGTGGCAAAGTTAGGTGGCAACCAAACAGGCCCTTACTTTCATCCTCTAAAATTTTCTCTTGACGCCACCTTACAATTGGCTCTCAGATGCACGAATGGAAACCAACCCACATACCCGTCCACCATCACCTACATGCCCAAGATGGCCGAAATAGGGGTGAAAATGGGTCGGTTACAGTCAGTTAGTGGGTCATTTCGTATCCTACCCTAATTTTTTCCCGATACGGGTAGAGCAAAATCAGGTAGCATACAGATATAAATACAGGTATTTATGGACGGATAGAAAATAGATACCAGATATTATGCGAACGGGTAGAAAATGGATACCGGGTACTTACTTGAATAATATGCAAATAATCTAGGATTAAAACATGTGATAAAAATGATACAACTAACATACATATAACAACACATATTGCCAATACATAATATAAGACATAGAATCCTAAAAAGTAAAAACACGCATACTCTAATATAAAGTGCAATTAATACACAATCGAACACATAGGGTCCAATAAACACACATAGTTCAACATATAGTCCATTTAACACATATAATCCACCACATAGAGTCCAACTAATACATAATACAAGACATATAGTACAATAAACACACATGCTCCAACATAGAGTCCAATTAATACATAGTTCAACACATGGAGTACAGTTAACACACAAAATAAAGTTCATGCATGCATCAAGATCTCAAGTCTCAACATTGTCCTTAATCTCTATAGCATTTATATCTTCAATTAAGGTTTCTATTTTACTCTTTCAACATTGTCCTTCATCTCCATAGCATTGTCGTCTCCATGACCTGGAGGCAGCGTTGCCGGCGCAAGCATGCGAGAGGGGTGGTGGACGACGGACGACGTTGGTGGCGTGGCTGGCGCGGACGGTGGAGGTGGCGCTTCTGCAGCGCCTTGGTGGAACGGGAACGGCGGACGGCTCGGGCGTGGGCCAAGGCACAATGAGCATAAATAGCCTAGAGGTAGCGCGAAGCCATGGACGGTCTAGAGGAGGCATGAAGCCGTGGATGGCCTGGAGGCGGTGTTGCGGCGTAAGCGTCGCGAGGAAAGCGGCGAGCAATGACGACGCCTGAGGACGACAGACGGCGGACGGCGTGGCCGCGACGCGACGAGCAAGCGGCGCGAGAGCGACAGCTGTCGGAGTAGGTGCACGGGAGGGGTGGCGGACGGCGGACGGCGCGGGAGGAGTGGCGGATGGTGGGCCAGCGCAAGTAGGGGCCTGCGGCCGATTAGGGTTGGGAATAAGATGAGTCTATGGGTGACGGTGCTCACTTGCTCTCCCATACACCTGACCTGGGTCGTGGGCCGTGGGCATCACTCGTTAGGACGTGCAAGCTAGGTCGGACGGCCGGTGGCCTAGGAGCGGGTTGAGTGGCTCAGTGGTCTATGTAGCAAATACGAGTATCTGAATTAATTTACTGACCGAGTACTCTAAACCGATCTGTATCTGTCAGGTATTTCGCATTCCATATATGACCCGTATCCGAAAGGACAAAAACCGGGTAGTAATCCGAACATGTATCCGACTAGTATTAAAAATCAGTAACTGTTTTATACCCGTCATATACCTAATACGGATACGGGTCGGATACTACCCGATCCGTTTTCGCCCTAGGCCGAACCACCGTGAGCACGATCGCGTAGCCAACCCGTCAAACAGGACGTCGACTTGCAGGCTCGCATCTATTGCAGCCTAATGGATGGCACACACCTCAAGGGAAGAATTAGCTACCCATATAGCTAGCCTCCCTGGACGCCTCTTGTGTTCTCCCAAGAGGCGCGGCTCGCGGATCGATCGGTCGTGGATCCATCGATTGGCGGCAATAACTGTGGAAAGCGCCACCCGCGCAAGGGAGGCGACAGCAAGGTCAATCAGTACTGAACGACCGATCGCTGAAGGAGTGAAGGGCCCGTTTTCTGAAGGTGAATCCCCATTGGTGATCGGAGGCTGAGAGGTGAGAGCGACTGGGATGTGTGCGAGAGCGGCGGTGGCCTTTTCTCCACGCATGCGGTTAGCTCGCCGGCGGGGCGCCCGGGGCTGGGCTTGACCGTGCAGAGTTATTGCCGATGTTGCCTGGACAGCGGCGGCTTTGATGGGCAAGTCGTTCCTGAATTTGGGCAGTAGGTTCACTAGAGTGATGTGAGAGGCAGCCTATGATATTCTTCGGTTCTAGTGCTGTGTTTTTTTAATATTTTTGGCTGATTAGCATGATTCGTTGTTCCGTCGAAAGTTGTATCGACATAACACACTGTGTGTTTAGGATTTTGGAATCCTGTTTGCACCAAGTTTAGAGTTCTGGACATGCCAGCTAATTTGATTCTATAATCGGTAAGGAAAGACGTAGTCAACTTTAGATAGCCGATGAGATCTATAAAAACAGTATAAATCTGTCTAATCTTAAACGCAACCAAAAGAGTTAACAGATTCAAAACATAATAAAATTGTCAGCTCAGCTTAGATATAAACCAATAAATTCAAGGGGTAAACAATCTACTAATAAGCTGACGGAATCAACTAAATAGCAGAGCGAGGGTAAACAGACTATCGGCTAAACCAACAAGTCTAAACCAGCAAGTTGATTCATCCAACAAAACAAGGGAATCAGAAAATCAACAAATAGCAAGTTACAAGCCGATAGAACGAGGATAAACTAACTACCGCTAACAAATATATTGGTCAATAAAACGAGGGTGAAATCTAACCCCTAATTGGAACAACAATGCGTACCAATATCGACTAAGATAGTATTTCTATAAAATCAAAAACCGATACAAGCCCGTAGATCGAACTAAATCGAGATTGTACTTACATGCAAACAAGTCAATCGAAGACAAGATACAGCGAAACTAGACTAAATGCAACGAAAAGTAAAGGACAAGTAAAAAGTAAATTTGATTAATTGGTATTGGACCCTTTACACGCTGCTTATCAGTTATATTTATGCAAACCCTGCACACCGTCGACTAGGACTCTAACATCACACATAGTACAAATTCAGACTTCATGCTTTCCTAAATTATCCCTAATAATCCGATTCAAATACTCCTTGCTATATCCAATGCATCTCCTTCCATATCCGATCCAGCCCGTATCACCTCCACCAATCTGGCCCAACTCTTAGCCGATTATAGAACTTCCAGACAAATCGACTTTTCCAAATTTAGTGTCAACACATGACTCCTAATTTTGGGGATATGAGTATCATGCCCCAAAATTATCCAATGTATCGGCTTTGATTTTATCCGTATACATACTTCTCATTCAAATCATGCCCCTGATCCTTACCATCCATCTCATTTTTTTTACGGTTGATCCTTAGGGTTTTGCCGCCATTTTGCCCTTAGGGTTTTACCGTGCGAAATGGTTAAACTTCCAAATTTACCCCCTATAAATAGAGTGGCCCGTCCTTGTCATTCACACGCTCTCAAATCCTCTTTGCTATGTAATCAGCTAGTGCGCTTCTGCCATCGGCTTTCTCCTTCTTCCTACGCTCTCCTTCTTTGGTGATCAGCTCTTTTATTCTCACCAACATGAGTCAGGAACTTCTTTCGATCCCTGGTTTTCTAATAAGTTTAGTCTAGGATTGATGGGAAGTTGAGACCCTACCCCCATTATCAACCTAGACGTCCCAAGACTCCCCTTAATGTTGTAGATGTCAATATCCATGGATGGAAAGACGGCTTTAGGTCCTGGCTGACATTCATAGATGGATGGAGGGACTGGTATGTTAGGATCTCATCGGCTAAGATGTCTGAATGGGAACACATGGGAATAACCGATTGCCTCTATCTCTAGCAAACCCAATAGCCAATGAGTCACTTATAGCATCAGCTAATTACTTTTGGTCTGATACCTTTAATGGCAGGATGCTAAAACCTATCCTCATAGGACCAACCCTCCTAGATGTACCATGTTATGTGGCCTAAGGCTTGATGATGAACAACCATCAGCTTATTCTCTCCATGTCACCCATAAGCTTATTTCCAAGAAAGGAGAATCATGAAGCCTATACCTAGATGACAACATTGGTAAGACAGGAACTCCAGTATCGGACAAAGAACATACAGCCTTTCTGAATATGTGGTTGGACCGATATTCCTTCTGCGAAGCTGCCTTAGGTCTGACCTAGCTATACCTAGGTTTGCTAGAAATATTGTTGAGTGAAGGACGAGTATACTTATCAAAACTCCTCTTAGGATCGGCTTATTACATGATGTACACCATTCGATCCCGGCTTTACACTGGACTTGGAGGCCATGATGTCAGGAATGTCGAAGGATTAATATGGTTTCTTCAGCTATGTCTTTATGCTCAATTTCATTAGCTCTGGGAAATTAATATTTCTCCAAATGTCCAGTTCCTCAATAAGATATCAACGACAATGAGCTGATAGAATACAGGGACAACATATCTTATTGAGAAGTATTATGATTTAATCAAGGAGACAAGAAGCTCAATGCATCGGCTTTTTTGTCATATTTTGCTTTCTTCTTCGAACCTAAAGTCAATGCCATGCCAACTAAACAATTTTATTTGCTATGAGAATGTTGAGCGGTTCGATGTGCCATCTTTTTTTAGAATATAAGAGCCGTTCTCAAAAGAATCACAAGATGCCTTGAAGTACTTTATGGCCATGTTTCTTTCAGCGGTTGCCGGCCGTTGGCGGTTTACTGTAGCAAATTTATAAGTCTTCGAAAAAAAGTTTAATGAGCCTAAAAAGATAATTAAAATTTTTTTAAGAATCTTTGAGAAGAACTAATCAAAGCCTCGAAAAATCTTTGGAAATTATAACACAAAAAAAATCATATAAAAATGTCAAGGGGGTACTGTAGTAAAACGCCGACCGCCGGTTTACGCTGAAAGAAACAGGGCCTATCTCTCTGCACACCCTCATTATCGGCTTGAATACATGGGCAAGGACATTCAGACCATCATATGAATTCTACCACCCATCGGTGTTTTCAAGGCAGTTCGAATTCGGTCAAGTGATCCCAGATTTTATCTTAAATCGGAGACTACAACCCCGAATGCCATTGGCTAAATGGACAATAGATGTTACATGGAATTAGCTGATGATCTTTTCTAGCTCAGAGTTGCCACCTATACACTTGAGTAGTAAAACCTCTACCAACTTCAGAAAGTGGTGGCATGAAATATCAGAAGCAATATTTCTTGATGATCGATCAGTGAAATATTTCATAGACCAATTCTTTCTAGACTTGCCCATCTTGCTCGATGAGGCACCTCCCAAAGTTAACCAGCCAGAAGAAGAAGAAAATGAAGCCGATCTAACTAACCAACCAATCCATTCAAATTCCAACTCTTCTAACCCTTCCTCAAGCAGTCAATAGGCATCTAGCTATGACACACACTCTTTAGGTGATTCTGATGATTTCATACTGACAGTCGATTATGACTTTTTCTCACTTGTATTGTCCTCAGGTTGAGAAGGGTAAGAAGGTGACCCCTGTTGGGACCATCGGCTATTCTTCAGCCAACCTCCATCTAGACACTCCAACTCCCTCTGAGCTGGCAGCAAAGAAGGGAAGAACCAAATGTAAGTCCCTTGCTTTCATGCACATCAGCTTTACTTTGTCTTACAACCTTTCCACATAGCTGATGCATATCTCTCCATACTCAGATGTTTCTAAGCGCACTGCAGCCAAGAAAGATGCTCCCAAACCTAAACGGAGCAAGAAATCCAAAGAAAATCCAATCCACGTCGACAATGAAGAAGAAGGCACAGCCAAATCTTAGCCCCATGGATCAGCTATTCAAGAGGTAACTCACTCAATTCCAAAGCATCACTTGCTTTTATAACCATCCTCCTCATGTGACCACATTATTTTCAACCAGGATGCTATCGACATCACCGCCGTTACATCCCACTAGCTCCAAATCTGACACAATCACCCACTAGTAGCCATCCCCATTGCCCAGGTTCCACACTTTCTCAGCCAATGCCATGCTTCCCAAAGTAACTTTCAAACTAACTCATATTTCCTGAAGGTCTCTCCTAAGCCAATGAAGGGCACATCCGACATCACCAATCTCCTAGACTTTGATCTAGGAAAATTTGAAGATGACGATGATGAAGCCATCGACTCCTATCCTATGACAGACCTATCTAGGATCTCGAAGGACATCACCGAAGCATTGACTACGTATGTTCTTTTGGAGGAAAAGCTGAAGAGCTTATATGAACTTTTTAAGTTTTGCTTCCAAATGAGCCAGTTCCTTGAATGCTACTTGTTGGGCATTGGCAAAGGTGGCCAAGGTCTTCAAGAGGTTTTCTTCCTCTTTCTGGGCAGCACGTCGAGCCATCCTATCCTTGGCCGATGCTACCCCTTCCCTGCGGGTGTCCAAGTCATAGACGGCCAGGATGGCGTGTTGGGCTAACTCCGGGAACTCCATGTCTAGATTTTGGAAGGCATCTTGGATTGGTTGGGAGCTATTGAGGAGGTCATTAACCGATTCCCCATATTTTTGTCAAACGGAGCTAAGATCAGATATCCTTAACTCTGCGCTCCCATTGAAAAAATATTCATGGAAACGGCTTTCCAAGTCAGCCAGGAATTGATGGAGTTGGCAGGCACCGAGGTAAACCATGTAAAAGTAGGTCCTTACAAAGACAAAGGAAATAGCCTAACTTGATGAGGATCATATCGGCCTCCTTCTCACATTGAGCTAAAAATCGGTCAATATGCTCCATGGTTAAAGCCGATTCATCACCAGAGAACTTAGTAAAGTCAGGGACTCTAAAGCCAACAGGAAAATCATACTGGTCCATCCAATCTAGGTATGGTTTGCGATACCCCATTGTCTTTCCTCTTGGCTGAATACCAAAATGATCTCTAAGGATTGTAGCTACCTGATCGGCTATATTAGCCGATTGTTTCCCACTATCAGCTTGTCCCCTGAGAGGTAACGACAAGGGGACACATCAACTGGGGGAATAGTCTGTTCTCGATAAGGGGTGAAGATAGTAGAATGAGCGGGACCTGGTTGTGTCTTTGCAGGGTGATACCCCTAGTATGTTTCCACGCCAGCAGCGATGTTCCTCGTCCAAGGCTTGGGAGCCGCAAGTTTAGTGGATGTATATGTATACTAAGGAGCATACAGAGTCTAGGTCGGCTATGGATCAGGAACTGGTATCGGTAGTAGAGCAGCCAAATACTCAGTTTGGTTAGGCATTGGCGTGTAACTTGCTTGATTGGGCATAGGCTGAGTTTGGTATGCCTGTCGGACTAGCATTGGCTAAGTCGGGTACGCCTGTGGGGAAGATACTGGTAGTGCCTGGTTCAGAGGGACTGGTGCAGGCATTAACAGCCTAGGCCCTGTTGGGTAGGATACCTGGAAATCAGTAAAGAAAGGTGTAGGTGCAGGCCTTTGTCCTATTGGATTGCATAATGCATCGGCAGAGGAGGTACGGAAGTCAATGCAGTGGTCCTAGTAGCCATCGTAGCGTGGATATGCTACTGTTGGCCGACAGTGAGCTGTGGATAGGTTGGCATGGTAGGCCCAAGAGTAAATAGAGTGCCATTACCAACCATCTTGTAAGTCACTTCCTTGACACCTTTGATAATCACTGGCCTAATTATTGCAATGAAAGCCGTCGATTGGTTAGCCATCGCGTGGTAAACAAATGAGTGCACCATATCCGACACCTCGTAAGGAGTAACTTCATATCGGGTCTTCGTAGGGTCAACCACTTTCGGAAGCTCTCCTCTTTGGATGGTATTACTGTGTCGGTTTTTTGGAAAGCGCCTAGGTAGACCCACCTTACTTCCTCCATACGAGCAGCCATGTCTACATGCTCATGTGTTCCTCGGTAACATTAGTTCAATCAGCCTGATCCGACGACATCTTGTCCCATCGGGCATGCCAAAAGGTGTGTTCATGTCGAAAGTTGTATCGGCACGACACACTGTGGACTTAGGGTTTTGAAACCCTGTCAGCACCAAGTTTAGGGTTCTTGGCGTGCCAGCCGATTTGATCCTGTAATCAGCAAGAGAAGACGTAATCAGCTTTAGATAGCCAATTAGATCTATGAAAATAGTATCAACCTGTTTGATCTTAAGAGTAACCAAAAGAGTTAATAGATTGAAAAGATAACAAAACTATCGACTCGGCTATATTTATATAGACCCTGGACTTAAGGACAGGATCAAAGGATGTTAAGGACAGGTAAAAACTATATTTGATTGATTGGTATTGGACTCTTTACACACCGCTTATCAACTATATTTATACAGACCTTGGACACCATCGATTAGAACTCTAACATCATACACGGTACGAATTCAGACTCGATATATACTTTCCTAAATTATCCCTGACAATCCGATTTAAACACTCCTAGCCATATCCGATCCATCTCCTGCCATATCCGATTCAGCTCATATCACCTCCACCAAATCTGGCCCAACTCTTAGTCAATTCTAAAACTTTACAAACAAATTGAATTTTCCCAAATTTATTGTCAACACTCATGCTTAAAAAAATTAGTCATCTTAGAAATAGATAGCCCTGATGTGCTAATTCTAAGTCGTCTTAAATTTCCGCAAGTCTAACTAAATTTCTGTGATGATTGGATCTGTGTAAAGAATGATATATGTAACACGTGATACAGTGTATTTTAGTCACTTTACATATAGATAATACCATTTTTGTAGGTCCCTAAAGTTGTCTTGAAGGTTTAAGTAGGCCCTAAAAAGCAAAAACTGCATATTCTATTCCTAAAGTTGTTTAAGTGCTTCACTTTAGGTTCAATCGTAGGTTTTTATGTTTGAAACCGTTAATCAATTTTTTCATTTATATTTTGGCCCTCACCCTAACTTTAGGGACAGGAATATGTAATTTTTGCTAGGGGTGTAAATGGTTATCCAAATTATCCGAATTTTGGAAATTGTCCAAATATATAGAGAATGAATATGGTGTAGATTTTTTTATGCGTTTTAATAACCTGCTTAAGAATATGACTTCGGATGGAAAAATCTATGCCCTATTTGTATCCTATCGAGTAAGAAAGATGAAAAAATAATCCAAATATAATCCAAATATCTAAATTGACACCCTAAATTTTTGTGTTTTTGATCAAATCAAACCTTCGAGACAACTTTAAGGACCCACAATATAATTTACTCTTTAATTAATTACTAAAGTAGGAGTAGGGATGAGAGGTAGCCCTTATGGCATCCCAATGTTGAAGTGAATCCTGATGCAATTTTTCAAAAAGGGTGAATTGCAACCACACTATTATAAAGTTTTCACTTTGTAGAAACGTCACTCCTATGTACATGAAGTGGCATTTTTGCAAAATGCTAACTTTATAATGGTGTGAGTGTAATTTTTCCTTTAAGAAAGAAAAATATCCATTGCTTTGCTT
The DNA here is from genome assembly GCA_036346145.1 of Olyra latifolia. Taxonomy (NCBI): domain Eukaryota; kingdom Viridiplantae; phylum Streptophyta; class Magnoliopsida; order Poales; family Poaceae; genus Olyra; species Olyra latifolia. Next base: position 20,614,905 of record CM070531.1, read on the forward strand.
GTCACGCATGCTATTTTTTAGAGGATAAATTGCATCCATGATACTACTAAGTTTGGATATTTTAAAAATATCATTATAAAGTGGGAAATTGTCCTAATATCATTATAAAGTGTAGACTGTTGCACATATGCCACTGCATTGCCAGCTCCTTCCCCTTCCAATTTTCTCTAAAAATGCCATTGACCCATCTCTCTCTAAGCAGCAGAGGAGGCACCGTCGTGGCTAGCTCGCCGCCGGTGGCAGCATGCCGCCATGGTCCTCCTCCCCTCTTCCTTGATTTTCTCCTCCCTCCTCCCTTCTGACCACCGACTAGCTCATCATCCCGAACTCGCCTCCCCGTCGGCCCTCTAACCTCCCCCTCGGGCCAGCTTGCCATCCTTGAGCTCACCGTGGTGGTCCAAGCTTCCAGTGTGGCCAGGTGCAGCAATTGAGGACCTAAAAAATCGTGCGACCCCCAACCCCCGCGGGCCCTGGCGAGCGAGGCACGGAGGCATCGAGCGCAGCCGCTGACCGCTGTGCGTCGAATTTTTTTTATATTTAATTATTTTCGGAAATAAATAAATGATATTCAGTTTTAAAAAAATAAATAAATAGACTCCCGTCGCCAGCCCGTTGGGCGAGAAGTTTGAACCGCCCTTCGGTCGGGCGAGATATAAAAAATCCGCCCAACGGGAGGGCGACATTTGGTGGCGCCGGCCCAAGCCCGAGGTGGAGCAAATTCCGCCAGACGGAAGGGCGAGATAAATGAACCGCCCGCTCAACGGGCGGGCTTTGCTCCCACAGTGTTCTTAGCCCAAAATCGCCCTCCCAACAGGCGATAAGTATAGTCCGCCCGCCAATAGGGCGGGATTCTGCAATTTTTTGCAATTTTCAGAAAAAAATAAATTATGTGACTTCAGAATAAAATAAGTGATGTATCATAAAAATAAAACTAAATAAATGGAGTCCCTAATCGTTTCAAAATGTAAGTCATAATAGGTGCGCCAGATGTCAGACCAAAATTTTTTTTTGCTTACCCAAAAAAAAATTTGCAAATATAAAAATGCCTATTGTTGTAACCCAAAGACAATAATACCCCTCCGCCGCGGTTTGGTAGCGCAGCACTGGCATATATAACTATATAATATATTATATATGCCATATATAACATGTATATAATATATTATATATGTTATATATAATAATAGTTAATATATAACATATGTATGATATATATTATATATAAAAGTATATATATTATCGATATATATGGCACATTATTTGGTCTATGTAATCTTTAAAAAATAATAATATGGAAATAATGAATAAGTTTCGGCCGACTTTTTTATATTAATAATTATTCAGAAAATTAAATAAATAGATAGAACAATAAACCGGTGTCTGGTTGGGCGAGATTTAATCATAAACCCTCACATGCCGCGTTGAAGAAAGAGCGCTCTCAGGAAATTTTTATTCTCAGGATTACAAGGATGTTCCTACTGAGTACAACGGGGATATTTCCCTTTACTGATAGCATCAGGTCCAGCCTCCCTTGCACGACGTGCCCTCTCGCGCTTTCTCTCTTTTCACCTCTCGTGCCTCAAAGAACTGACGCTCACGCGTCCTCTTGTCGCTTCCGGTATTCTCCTGCGCGCTTTCGCCGCTTCTCCTCTTGCTCCTCCTCATATTGGCGCTGCCTGAACCACTGCCTCTTCCAACGGACCTCACGCTCGATGTGTTTCTTGTCTTCCTCTGATTGCTCCGTGTCTAGCCACTGCCAGAAATCGCAGAGAGGTGGGGGAGAATATATGTTAAACAGAAGAATATAAGTCAGTACAGATCACATGTGCCATGTAGGTAGATATAATCATGCAGGATAGGGTGAGCAAGTACTTTTGGACGTTCGCCAAAGGCAGCCTTGGGTGGATCGTACTCGTAGTTCGCACACATGAAGAACCTCCTTCCGTAAGTATATGAGAAACCTTCGTCGGATTGAACAAACTTGCAAAGGTCACTGCAGAAGCACATTGGAACATTGACCCCTTCTGGCACGGTGGTATTAAACTTGCTTCGCGGACGGGGCTCAGAGCCGGAGGCTGCCATTGCTCGTTACAATGAGATTTGTGGAGTGTAAGGGCCGGAGTAATATGTGAGTTTGAGAGGAAAGTTGCAGTGCAGAGGACTCGGAGGCAGGAGGGAAATATATAGCGAAGTTTGTTGATTGCATGGACCGAGTTCATGGAACCGCATCGAATCCTCCCGAAGTCTTCTTCTTTGCATTTGATGTGACCGACGGTGTCGGCGGACTGGTGGTCGCGATGCAGCGCAATTATTGGACTGGACGGTGTCAGGCGGGTACTATAGGTTAGCAGTGCGGCGCAATTATTGATGTGACCGGTGTCGGGCAGGTACTGTAGGTCAGCAGTGCCGCGCAATTATTGATGTGACCGGTGTCAGGCGGGTACTGTTGGTCAGCAGTGCCCCGCAATTATTGATGTGACCGGTGTTAGGTGGGTACTGTTGGTCAGCAGTGCCCCGCAATTATTGATGTGACCCGTGTCGGTAGTCTTGTTAGTCGGCGATGCGCGCAATTATTGATGTGAGCAGGCGGTGGAAAGCGATCAGCTGGCATGCCTTGTTAACAGTGAATGCACCGACGAAATGAACGGGCCGCATTGATATAGGCAGATGTAGGGCACTGGTAGCATTTGTTTATTTAGTAAACGATGTCAGTAAGCATAATGAACAACTTATTAATCTAATTCGTTAAGTACTCCTCGGCTTATATAATGGGAGGCAGAGTTGGCGTCCCTCTCACTCCCACCCTCACTCTGACTCTGTGTGTGTAAACTCCCTACTAGGATTGGCTTCATAGGAGGGAGGTGAGTAGAGATAGATATACCATATTGCACATATAGCTTCACGACCCACACCGAACGGTTGGATCCGACAAGCCTGGTGGACGTCAAATGGTCCTGGATCTCAAGCCCGTCTACCAAGCGACGACCTGCCTATTCGGACGAGAGCTAGCTATAACACAGAGCCAATAATGATAAGAGACACAAACTTCTACAGGGGATGGCCACGTTGTGCGCATGGAGTGGACACAGTTGTACAAACTTTTGACCAGGTTGTCGAAGGATGGACTGGCCGACGTTTCTACCATACAGCGTGCCCATTGTGGTAACCAAATTGACAACGGCCAAGGGTTGAATACATTTTTATCTCACCTTTTTCTCATTTCAAATATAGACGGATGATCGCGGCTTCACCAAATAGATGGGCGACCCTTTCCAATGGCGCGTTCGCCACATCGAACATCTTCACGCAAGAATCTCTCGGCTTGAGGAGCGAGTTGACTTTGCTACTCGGGCCTACAACGTGTATACCCGTGTGGAACCGTTCCATGGATGGCACTAAACCTAGCGTCCCTACTACAGTAGGGGTTTATTTCATGTAATTTGCATCAAGTTTCGGTCTACGTGGATTACTACCATGTAATGCGTTTCATATTTTCAATTGGGTTCACGGTGTTGAGCGGATGCCCTCACGGATACATCCCTAATTATAGTCTGTATGTCATCGCACCTTGTATGTCATGATAGCTTTCGAAATAAAAAATGGTACCTACCTATTTGTCAATAATTATAGCCTGTATGTCATCGCACCTTGTATGTCATGCAGTTAGACACCATTCCCTCACGGGTTACACTCAATAGTCTAAACAGAACATTCGCTGAATAAGCACAGAGATGGACAAGGCAGGTACAAATTATTGGAGGTCACGGGCAACCCGTGGCGAGTCAGCAAGCAATGACAGCGATGTGATGTGAAAGCGATGTGATAAGATGGCCTACAAGATAAAGAGTGTGCGAACAAAAGCATAACCAAGCGGTTTTTTATTCGGAAAGCTGGATTACATACAGAGTGCGATGGCCTGCATAGGTGGTCACCACGGACGGGTGAAAGGGTTGTGGCATTGGCATGAACACCAAGTGGCCACACACCGAGGAGTCGCTTCCCACTCCGTGTCGTAGTACACGGGGTAAGTCTCTTCCATGATGGCTCTTCGACGTAGGACTTCAGCGTTGGGTGTGCCGGGGTAGTGGCATCCGCATAGACATGCATGGTCCTGACATGATCGATTCGGCTGATAGTATTGGTCCAGCACTGCCTGGTTGTGCGATTGACGTGCCGGCATGGATTGCCTAGGAGGCCGGGAAGGCCGCGCAGACCTCCGCCGGCCTTCTGACTGCGCCAGCCCTCCTTTAGCATCCACTCTAGCCTGCAAGCGATCGATTCTTGCATGCAGGTATGTTATGTAGGTGTACGCTGCTGCCGGGTATGGCTCATCCATCCATCGAGTCCAACCGCATGTGACGTCTGGTATCTGGAGATAAGAGAAGTGATAAGTAAGTTGTATGCACGGTACCATAGCGTAAATAGGAGGGAACTTACGTTGTAATCTGCGCATCGGTAGAACCTGTGACCAGTGAACCCCTCGTGCACGTGGTCAAACCATTGCACAACTGCAGGGTTCCCACAGTCGCATGTCGGCCAGTCAAAAATTGACGGAAAGTGACGATCCCGTAGCAAAGGAGGGCCATCTCTCCAGTCCCCATATTGTATGAATTGCATATCCTCCGAAGGAGGACGAGCATGCTCTCCAGGGCCAAAGGACTCCCACCATGCATCAGCCACATATGGCCGTGAAGAGGCTCCCCCACTCGCCATGGGAAAAGGTGGAGATGTGTATGGGCTAGAGTAATATGTGAGTTTCAGAGGGAAGGCAGGAGGGTTTTTATAGGGAAGTTTGTTCGGTGCATGGAAGGAGTTCATGGAAGCGTACGCATCCCTTCCGAGTGCTGATGCTGTAGGTGATTTAACTGGACGGTGAAAAGCGGTACTGTTGGGCAGCAGTACGGTGAAAGTAATGATGGATGTCGTAGTTGATTTGACTGGACGCTGAAAAGCGGTAATGCTGGTCAGCATGGCGGCGAAATTATCGATAGATGCTACAGTCGATGTGACCGAACGCTGAAAAGTGGTACTGTAGGTCAGCCTCATCGGCACACACTCGGAGCAGCCACTCGCGGCCAGAAAAGTCTTAAATTGTGGCCACTTAATGGTTTCCATAGCCTCGCGGGGCCCAACTCAGCAGGGCCAGAAAATACGGAAAAAAATCACGAGCGATAGATGGCATAAATCAGAAAAGCTATAAAGCTGAAAATGATAAATGGCGAAAATGTTCATTCAACTACTAAATGTATACAACAGAAGGTACAAAGATACATGCAAAGAACATAAACTACTGTCGTCCCCGCTTGGGCTTGACCCCGCGGACCGATCCCTCTGGCTGTGTCTTGCGGCCACGCCCTAGCTGTGTGGTAGGGAAGGTGAAGCGGTCCGGCAGGTGAACGTCCCGGTGAGGACGAGCACATGGTGCAAAGCGCCGCCAAGTCACTGTGGATCGCTGTGGTCGGTCAGAGGCGCCCGACAACCGTGAGCCTCCAACCTCATCGTCTTGGGACGGCATCTTGCTTCCACGTCGAGGTCGTCCAAGCCCTGGTCGTCCACTGCTTGATCGACCGGACTGTGCCACTCTGTGAAGATAGGACCTAATCCATGCAATGTCTACGTTACTAAACGACAAATCATAAATATATGAAATTGAAGTGCTCGACCACAAAAGTGAGTCGCACCTGTAACAGGAAGGCGCGGTGGCTGTGGTGCGGGCTGCCACCCTGGCGGTGGTGCCCTGGAAGCATCGTAGGGTGTGGACGGCGCGACGGTCCGAAGACGCCCCTCGTGACGAATCGCCGCCCCACCTCCTGGGGCGGCCATTGCGAGGACAGCCGAAGGCCTCCTGATGGTACCCTCAAGGAGGACAGTGGTGGCCCCTGGGCCGACGTGCCAGCCTCGCCAAACTGCGTCGTCGCTCCGTACAATCCTACATATTAAGGTAGTGTCACATTATAAATTTTAATGAAGGTAGGGTGGAGAAGGGCAATAAAGTTCATACCCTCCGTGCAGGCTGTAGGGCGTCCGGAAGGCTGCAGCACGTGAGGCGTATAGCTCGCGTTGTCTTCTCGTAGAGCCTCTGGAAGGTCGCGAGTATCTCTTCTCCGGTCATCCCGAATGCCGTCTTTGCATCGCTGACAACCGCGTCGTGCATCGATGTTGCACTCACGAAGAATGTCGATCTGTATATAGGCCCATAGCAATCAAGCGGTGTATGCTGATAAAAATAAAAATTGAAAAGCAGGGGTAAAGATCATGATCGCCGGTATGCGACTTCTTGTAGCGGTGTAGCGGGTACGTGTCGGTGGCTCGCGCGACGTGGGCGATCTCGGTGGAAGGGGTGTGACCTACCCGTCCTCGTGAGCGACTGCATACCACCAAGACGTCGCCGGATACGACGTGGCGTCGTACGGTCGGTCCTCCTCGTCCCGCTCATCTAGAGCGTCCTCCCACTGTGCTACCCAAGACTCCATCACAGGAGCCCACAGATAGCCAGCAGTGTGGCCACGTCTAGTGGATCTACAACAAACATCGTGTATGACACTTATAAGGCGGATGATCGAAATCGAAATTAAAGCTTAATGCAAAAGATCATACTGGTGAGCCTGACGCGGGACGGTGTGGACAACTGGTAGAGGGAACTCCTGGTGGAGGCCGAACTGCCGCATCACCCGGTGCGGTGAGTACTCCTCAACGAAGATATCGAAGAGCAACGGTCGGGTCGTAAGCCAGTACAACTCGTCCCGCTGGTAAAGCGACGACAACCCGTGAGGCGCGCGAGCAAGCAGTCGGTCCTGAGTGTAGGATGTCCAAACGACATCCCCCTCCTGTACCTCGTGCAACTGCCTCACGTACTCTGGGTAGTCCTTGTGCGCCTGAACGTGGGCCCACATAGGCTATAAAAGGAGAAAACAACTGTAATTAGTCCTATGTTATGTAAATAATGCATAAATCATGATTTAATATTACGTACCCCCCGGCGAAACCAAAGGAAGCCCATGGTGGGCCTATCCTCTGGTGTGTCGTGGTAGTACGCCGTCTCGTAAGGACTGTGATCCATGAGTGGACGCCCAATGGCGATCCGCTCATACGACCACAACCACAGTAGCGGTAAGGGAGCGACCACCGAGGATCGGCCAGCATCCATCTTCAGGACGGCGTCGCACAAAGCTCTATACGTCCCCGCAAGGACAGCGGAAGCCCAACTGTACTGGGGGACCTCGTAGGGAGGGGCGTCGGCGATCTCCCTGGCGTACCCGAGGAGGTGCTTGTCGACGCAATGGCCGTCCGTACTGGTGAACATCACAAAGCCGAACAGCCAAAGCAAGTACGCCTCAAGGTGTCGGGACACAGTAGCCTCATCGGCCTGAGGGTGGATGTGCTCCGCCTGTCAATGTTTGCAAGTAGCAATGTTAGCAGGTTATTTAAGAAGGAAAAGTCTGCTCGTTAGTTCTTACCGTGAACTGCAGAAGCCACCTCTTCGGCGGACCACGTGTCTCCGCCTGAGGGAAAGGCCGGTACACTCCTGCGCCTGGTGCACGCACTACCCCGGCGAACCGGCCTAGCAGGTCGACACGCCAGGCGGGTGAGACGTCCACCGCCACGACCGGTGCCGCCGCCGCCGGAAGCCCTGTAAGAACGAGGCGCCCCGAGAGTCGGCGCCATCTCCCCGCACGGGAGGTGAAAAGTGTGTGTCTCGGGTCTCCATCGGTCGACAAGTGCTGCAAGGAGGGACCTGTCAAAACCGAAGCGCCTCTGACGATCTGCCGGGGGCAGGTCTCCAACGAACGCCTGGGCCGTAGCCTCGAGCATCCGACACAGCGGGAGGAGGCCAGAGAGGCGCAGCCCGTAGAAAAACGAAGCATTGAGTACGTAAGTAAAGCTAAATTATAAAAAACGAAAGTAGGGAAGGTTCGCCTTATACGATGTACCTATCAACCCAACGTGCGTCCAGAGTGAGCAACTCGGCAGGTGTCCTAGTCCGAAAGACACCTAGCAACCTGCCCTCCACTGCACTGAGGTAGGCCCGATGCCTACGGTCAAGGGAGGGGTCGAGCAGGGCCCCCTGCTGCTGCTGCTGCTGTGGCGCCGGCTCCGGATGGCCCATCTTGTCGGCCATCGTCACGTCACCCTGCGAGATAAACAAGTATGGGTTATTTATTTCGATTCAAGCAGTACTAATTAATAAAGAAAAATACGTATGTACAAAAAGATAATGTCATCAACAAACACTACATATGAAGCAAACACAACATATTACATCAACATAAATAAGTCATCATATTACATTGCCACCAGTAAGTCAGCATATTACATTGACGCGAATATTACAAATCTAAATTACACATATCAAGTAGTTCGAATAAGGTTTCATAGATACATTTTCAACCGAACGGTCATCGTCCATCCGCCCCCGACCCGGACGGCCCAGCATCCAAATCGTAGGACCCAAATGCACTCGGCTTGTCACAGTTCACATAAGTGTGACCGTCCTCATTGCACCTGATGCATCTCTTCTCAACGCTTCCAGCCTCCGATTGATCCATGTCGTTCCGAATGCGACGGTGTCGGCGACGACCAAGATCACACTTCAGCAATTCCTAGCCGATGCGTGGCGGCTTGTTCGACCAGTGGATCAATAAATGTACCGAAAATTGCATACCCATATATCTCTCCATGCCATGTATTTCGGATTGTTTCCTTCCCGAAATATTCGGACACAAATGGAAAAGTAGGGTGATTTGTCATTGAAGCTGCCGCAAGTACATGAGAGCATGGCTTGTGAAGAAGCTTGGGCTTGCGGCATGAACATGTGCATGTATGATCACGTAGTATGCACTCCTGCGTAACCCGCTCACGTTTACCGCCACGACGCCCTCTATCCCTGCAGATTATGTGGTATCTGAGATGATCTATCCCCATCGCCGTCGCGCGATGTTTTTCGGCCTTACCTATCTTCTTGGCCATATACTTTGTAATAGCAATGAGTATAGCGTTTATCGTCACCATAGCAGCAGACGCGGCACGATAACGATCCATGAAGTACTTGCATGTACCGTGAAGAATTCCCTCCACAATTGCAACCAGAGGCAATGCCCTCATCCCCCGCATGACCCAATTGTACACCTCTGCCAAATTTGTCGTCATTATTCCGTATCTAGCCCCTTCAGTATCATACAAGAGAGCCTACTTCTCTTTTGGATCATCCTTAATCCAATCTGAGAAGCATCTCACGGCCGAAGCTCGTATCGTCCTGCCCTGCCTTGTCTGTAGTTCACAGCTCTGCTTTGCGGTCATCTCATCGAGTGTTTTCCATAATTTATCAAATTTTCTTTGCTGATTCTGCTTGCACAACCTCTTGAATAGGTTCATGCAGTGTTTATTCTTAAAGTGACTAAAAAAATTTGCTCTCATATGCCTCATGCACCACCTGCTTTGCATATCACTCCATTGGGCACCTCCTCGGTTGTCGGAGCCATTTGTAATCTCATCAATCGCACGCAAAGAAGCTTTGCATGTCTATCATGAATGACACACACATTTGGTCTTCTGTGACAACAAAGATGTTTCACACGCCTAGGAACCAAGATCACCATCTCAGATTCTCTCCTCCACAAATGCAAATGCCACTGGTAAAATCTGATTGTTGCCATCCACGGCAATTGCTGTCAATATTTGCCCCTTATACTTGCCAGTGAGGAAGGTTCCATCTACACAGAGCACAGGTGGACAATATGTGAAGGCTCTTATGCATAGACCCAATGCAAAGAATACCCATTGTAGAACCCACTTGCTGGTGTCGACGCCGGAAGCAGGATACTCCTTCATGTCATAGTACGTTCCAGGATTTCTTCTACTAATCGTTTGCAGAAGTTGGGACATATTTGCATACGATGCTTCATATGTCCCGAACCGCATTTCTAAAGCCTTCTGTTTAGCTCTCCAGGCAGTGGGATACTTGATGGTGTACTGGAATTGTTCCTCAATGGCCCGTATAATGGACCGAGGCTCATATCTTAAGTTACGAACAATTTGTGAGTACATTACAACTGTAATAAATGTTGATGTCGATTGTGCCTTTGTTGTGCATTTTCTAACCGATACCGTGCTCGCTACAATTGAACACACCCAAATATCCACCCACTTGCCTTTAAATGCATGTACACGCCCACGGGCAACCAGAACAACACACATCACATCGCAGATGCTTTTACTCGACTTCACTACCCCGAACTCCTCCTCGTAGATAATGACCAATACTTCACGGATCCAATACAGCCTTCCTTAGTCGGGTATATGGCTCCTCGAGTTACCTCATTCTCATGGTAATCCCATGGTGTGTGCGTGCCTTCATGTACAGATAAATTTTGGAAGTTATAAGTATTCCACTCTACGAGCACCTGGCCGATCACAAATACTTCTCTCATCGTCGGACGATCTTCATCGTGGACTTCTCATCCTCTCGCATCCTCGGCCGCCATTTCAGCAACTATTGATTCGATTCGTTCCCTTCATCGGCCGTCCGTTCGCCTTCTTCAATTGTTTCATTGCCTTCTTCCCTATATCTGCTCTCGCATGCGCTTCTCCCACGCCCTCTGTCACCTCAAGTGTTCCCTCAGCTTCCACCTCCTCTTCCACTCCAGTACCACTAGTCTCCCCTGTCTCTTCACCGTATTCGTCACCTCTGCCGAAATCTTGCTTGTACTCGGCCTGGACTAAGAGAACTAGAGGAAGGCACCGTTCGATTGCAATCTCAACGTAGCGTCTCCAATTTCGAGTACTCGATATAGCTATCAACTCCCCAAAAAAACCTTCAGTAGCACGGCTCACCAATGCCTGAACTCTCATGACATGTTCTTCTTCGTTGAGTTGAAACGTCCGTAATAACCAATGTTGTAGCCCACTAAATGACCTTTCGGTGGGTCTTGATATCCCTAATGTACATGATTGGAACATTGATAAATCTATCCCGTAAGGACCTTGCACAATCTCTCCTTCCCTATAATGGATCTGAAAATTGACCTTGTCTGTCATATACCCTGCCCAACAAATTTCGCACATTGATTATTATACGTCAATCTACTTTTTCTACATCTATTTTTTAACAATATTACTACAGCCAAAATGTCGGCCAACATCTTGTTCATTATCTCTACAAATAAAATACTCTTCAACATCAAATAAATTAGTAAAGTACTATACTATTTTCAATGTAAACACTACATATTACCCTTCTATTTCTTGTCTAAATCCTAACCCTACCATGTTCGACACATACCACAGAATCGTACAATTTATTGACTATACTATTTAAATCTAAACTCTAAATATTACCGTGCTATTTGTAACCAAAACCCTAATCCTAGCCTAAATATTAGACGCCTATTTTTAGCTGTGTAATACCCTAACTTGGGCATAAATATAACTGTGCTATTTGCCTAAACCCTAATCCTAGCCTAAATATTACACTAAACCCTAGTCTAAATATTACCCTGCTCTACACACAATGTAACATACACTAAATTCATATGACTATCCTACCAAGTTTTATCAAATAAATTTTTTACTACATAATAAAAATACCTGCGAAATCAAAGAACCGCTCTGCGCTTCTCTTCTCTCCTCACTTCCTCTCTCGCTCTCCCTCTCCTGTGTGAACAAATGGGAACAGTGCGGCGCACGGTGCGCGCGCAGCTTAAAAAGCCCAAATTTCGCCCGCCCACGGGGTTTCACCGCCTTTCAAAAATCGCCCGTTAGACGGGCGGATTTTTTCCCGCATTCCAATCTCGCCCTTTCAATGGGCGGATTTTCTCTCGGGTCCAAAGCTCGCCCTTCCATCGGGCGGAATTTGCTCCACCTCGGGCGTGGGCCGGCGCGACCAAAGGTCGCCCTCCCGTTGGGCGGATTTTTTATATCTCGCCCGACCGGAGGGCGGTTCAAACTTCCCGCCCAACGGGCTGGCGACGGGAGTCTATTTATTTATTTTTTTAAAACTGAATATCATTTATTTATTTCCAAAAATAATTAAATATAAAAAAAATAAAATTCGCTGTGCACCTGTGCTGTGGCCCTGTGGCCATCAGCCCTGTGCTATGATTGGGCCAAGGTCTACGCAGTTGATGCGTGTGCAGTATGTTGTGATTGGGCCATGCCCAAAGCCCAAGGGCAAGTTTGCGGCGTACGCCTGGCAGGGAAGGATCGAAGGAATACGAGCCGACGCCTGACGCCGTAACATCGTTTCCGTCTGTCCTGCCTACTGCCTACGATCAACTCATCTGCATCTACGAGAACTGAGCGTAGCTCAGTTGGGCCAGCTCTGTTCTGGGAGCAGCCGGTCGGAGGTTCGACCCTCGACTCTCACCTTATCTCGGGATTTAATCTTGGATCCGATACACTAGAGATTGATTTCTAGGACGCACGCATACGCGTTTAGTGAGACTATGCCTGTCCGCTTAAGGAGACTTAAGGCCTTTGATCTGGTTCATGCGTATGCACTGGACGCGTACGGATGCGTGAGTGTAGTGTGTGGTATGAGTGTGGCCTAAATTGTATGCATCCGGTTTGTACCATGTTAAAAAAAGACTCATCTACATCTACTGCCGTTGCCGGCGCCCCCTGCTTGCACGGCGCCACGGCTGCACCCTTCACGCTCAGCGCCGCTTCCTGCTTGCGAGTTGCAAGATCAATGTCCACGCCGGATGCAACCCTAAAAAGGGAAAGACGGGGAGAAGTCTAAAATAGAGAAGCCATAGCTTTAAGTAACACTCGGTGATCAGGCCCTTATCCTTTCCTTTAGAGAGAGCGACAGAGAAGGCGGTTCGTTCCTGGCGTGGGAATAGGCTGCGCCGGCGCTTCTGGCTGCCGGCCGGCACGAGGAGAGGGCCAGCCGCTGTTCCACACTGGGCCATGTACAGGTATAGCTTTAGCTATCTAAGTTTTAGTAGTAGGTCGTCGGCAGTGGCGTTGCTGGCGGTGTTTTTGCTGCTCTCGCTGGGGAGTTGGGGCGCGCCGGTCTGGTGGAGTTTGCGACGTCTCCGCGGTGCGGATTCCATTTCTTCATGTCGCCTATCCCGTGAGACTTCAGTTCTGCAGGTTGCTAATCTAGGTTTTTGGTTGTGTTCGTGTGTGCAATTCTTTAACCTGGCGTCAATAAGAGGACTCGACGGCGGCGACGTCTTCTCTGATTTCCACATCAAGTATGGAGAGGTCGTGGCTAGCAGGATGTTCAGAATTCCCGCTCTGCGGTAGAATAGCATCTAGTGAAGAAAGTGGAAGCTACGGTGTGGACCGGCTCTAGGGGTAACTGTTAATGGCCTCGGCGACGATGACGGCGGTTCTGTTAGGATTCGTCTTCCTTGTTGAAGACTGACAGATCTTTAGGCTTCCACATCTATTCCTGATTGTGTTCTTGGTCTCCGTCACCCATTATGGTTCCGGCTGGAGATAGCGCTAGTCTCAGCGGTATTCCTTCTCCGCAGCACCGGTCGATGACGAGTTGTACGTTTCTGCTGTTTAGAGTTTAGATCCTTTATATTGTTGTTGTTGATTTTGTTAAAAGGATGGTTGCTTCACGAAAGAAACTTTATCTCTTTTCAAAAAAAGGTGAAGCCTAAAATAAAAGTTAATTTAATTGGAAATAAATTGTTCTAATCTCATCTAATCCAGAAAATTATTTGTCCAATTATTTAGGTTTTAAGAGTGTATAGAATAGAACTCAAATCCTAATGCTCGTAGTACCATAATTGTATTTCGTTATCCGCCACTGCTCCCCAGCCTCCTCCGGCGGCTTGGCAAAACGGGCATGACAGCGCTCGTGTGGGCGGGATGGTGGCACTGGATGAGGATGGCGGTGCGGGGATTCTCGAGTAGGAAGGATCGAGCTAGACTTAACTCATGGCGGCGCACAGGGAGGCAGGCTTGAGCTACGGGCAGCGGCATGGCGCACGAGGCAGAGCATGGGAAATCACGATGTGGAGCACGGAGCGGCTGACCATAGCACTCGGGGCAGCTCCAGGACATCATCGATCGGCTGCTTGCTCTGCTACCCGTGGAGAAGGAAGAAAGAAGAGAAGGGAGAGAAGCTAGAGGTCTAACCGTCTAAGGAGGGAGAGACATTTTGGTCTAAAAATGATGGATGAGCTTTATAATGGTATATTTACAATAGTCTGCACTTTACAATGGCATTAGATCTATTTTCTAATTTGCGGTGTCATTTCTAAGATAGTCAAACTTTGTAATGGTGTGTATACAGTTTATCTTTTTTAAAAGCATGTTTTTTAATGCATGTAATTTTTTACTACAAACGATTATTGCAAGCATATAAAGATATAAAAGAGAAAAAAAACCCATGTGCACGTCACCTCTGTCGCAACATTGCATACGCAAATTGTCCTTTATGGCATCTCCAGCAGTGTGTCCATTTAGGGTGCCACAACATTATAGCAGGTGAATTTGGGACACACTATTAGAAATGAATAGTAAATATAGAGAGTGGGAATAATGATTGGGTTATTGTTGGAAGGTGGATAGCAATGGGGTTGTGTTCAAATACTGCATAAATAGTGATGTTGGAAGGTGGATAGCAATGGGGTTGTGTTCAAATACTGCATAAATAGTGATGTTGGAAGGTGGATAGCAATGGGGTTGTGTTCAAATACTGTATAAATAGTGATGGGACTAGGACAATAGAACGCATTTCTGGAGATGGCCTAACGCAATAGGCTGTCGGGCCTTCTGCCGACACTGAACAGCAATAGTGGGCCGAGGCGTCGTTTGCTGGTAGGGTGTCGGGCCGAGGAAGCGTGAGTTGCTTGGGCCGAGGAGTCATCCACAAATTTGCTCGCCAAATTTACAACCTCCCTCTCTCTAAAAAACAAAACAGATTGTTGCATCTGTTATTAGGGATGCAAGCGGATATTGGCTGTCCGTATAACCGCTTAATTTAACCCATATAAAACATGAAGTGGGCTCGTGCATTTCATCTTACTAAAATAAGTGGCTAGCCGTGTAGCCCACCAAGCTCATGTAACACGCAATGTAGCCCGCAACAAGAACGTATTTTTCATCTTACTAAAAAATATTTAAAATATTTAATTTGTTTTATTAAATATATTGTTTGTTTTTATGAAACATATTATATTTGTTTTTTGAAACATTGCTTATTCTCTTGCACGAAACATCGCTGGCTCGTTTGCTTTGGAGCATCCTTAAGGCGCATTTACATTGAGAACATGATGTTATGATTTATCGATTTATCTCGAGCTTGAGAATTTTCGAGGTGGCCTCGAAAGTCGAATGGCCTTGAAATTTAGGATTTAGAGAGCTTTTAGACTCGTCTACGAGATAAAAATAAAATAGATTCAAAAAGTAATAAAAAAAGTCAGATGAGTCAATATTAGTCAGATAAGTCATGAAAATTTTGTGACTTATCTGACTAATATTGACTCATCTGACTTTTTTTTATTACTTTTTGAATCCGTTTTATTTTTATCTCGTAGGCAAGTCTAAAAGCTCTCTAAATCCTAAATTTCAAGGCCATCCGACTCTCAAGGCCACCTCGGAAAATTCTCGAAGTTCAAGATAAGTCAGATAAGTCACAGCTCATGAGCCTAATAGAACAGGGCCAAATAACTGCTGGTTGACTTTTGTTCCTCAAACATAATTTTTTACAAAAGATGGAACGTCCGATCTTTAGTACACTCATGATCTAAGGACAGGATGGATTCTGCTGTGGTTTGTGCCTTTTGTGGTGTATAAACTTCACTAAACCGTCAGCGAGGGACAATAGAAAAGTATATTTATCCTAATATTCTCCTAATATTCTAAAAAGGAAACAAAATTCCGACCTACCGAATTCGAGAGACTGTTCTCCGCTATATTATTTTGCTTTCGTTAGGATAGACTGTACTCTCTTCTCAGAGCTCCGCACCTAAGGACATGCACAATAGTATAAACAGCTACTGTCTATAATAAGTTGACATGTCATTTAAATACAACGTTATAGACAATTCATACATCGGTATAGACAGCTCATTTATGAGTAAACAGCTTCTTTCCACACACAATCTATCTTGGTTTCCGTACTAGAGTCGAATCCAATTTAAGAGACGGCTCAACTCTCTATACACCCTCTCTCTCATCGTGGCCGGTCACGATTTGATGGCAGTGAAAGCTAAAATAGGGGCCCTATAATAATAATAATAATAACAACAACAACAACAACAACAACAACAACAACAACAATAATAATAATAATAATAATAATAATAAAAAACACTTCAATACATTCAAAATCAACATTCAAATCAAATAATTTATGCATATTGCCTCAAAATTTCTTCTAACATTTCTAGATGTGAAGTCATTGATGATGGCATTAATATCAATTTGATCCAATAATGTCTTCTCAATGCATAGAGTTGCCAAACCATTTAACCTTTCTTGAGACATTACAGACCTTAAATAATTCTTCTACAATTTCAACTTAGAGAAGCTCCTTTCAGCCAATGCCACGGTCATAGGCATAGTAAATAATATCTGATAAGCAATAGAAATATTAGGATAACAATCCACTTCTCTGACAAACTCAAAAATCTCCATAGCAGACATCGATCTATCTAGCAAAGTGAACTGCATAACACTTAACTCAGAAATTAGATCATTTATCTCAATATCAGATAAATCATCTAGAGAGAAAGTTTCTGCAAATCTAGTGCAACAGTCTTTTAGTTCAGTACCATCCAGTGACTTCAAGTTTGTTGAACTCATTAAAAATCTGAATATACCTTTGAATGATTGGAGTTCCTCAAATCTACTTTTCAATGAACTGATTGCCATATCAACCATAACCAAAAAGTAATTAACTTCAAAGTCCTTCTCAGCTTGCAAAATTGCATCATTGTAATCTGTTTCATCAAATTATTTCTTCCTAAGAGCACGACGCTTTACTGGAAATGATGGTTCTACACCTATTTCATTTGCAATTTCTGTGGCAATGATCACACTAGAAGCAAACCCTTCATTTCTATAGTTGCCAAAGTAATTCACCATACCTTCTATATGTTGTAAGGTAGAATCAATGCACATGGATGGTGATTGCAACTTCTTGCTCACAATATTTACAAAGAAATGTAATATCATGCCAAATAATCATACCAAGTATGGACTCATAACTGCCAAGCATATCAAATAAATTTTTTGCATCACTCCTATCCTTAGCTTCGGTATCACTATCTTCACTTAACCATTGCAAAGCTGACCTTAGTTGAGGAGCTTGATATCTAATTGCTTTGACACTTTTGATTCGACTCTCCCAACGAGTATTGCTCAATAATTTCACAGTTAAATCTTTGACATGTTCAAGCAATACACTCCATCTTTTGGTAGAACTAGAAAATAATACATATATCCGCTGCACAACTCCAAAGAATGAAATAGCTTTACGACATGATTTAACCATATCACAAAGAGTAAGATTGAGACTATGGCAAGCACATGGCATATACAAAGCTCTTGGATTTATATCAAGCAACCTCCTTTGTACCCCTTTATTTTTTTTCTTTCATATTAGAGCCATTATCATAACCTTGACCCCTAATATCATCAATATTAAGACCAAATGACTTGATGGAATCGAGCAATACATTGAAAAGCCCTTCACCAGATGTGTCATCCACCTTCAAAAAACCAAGAAAGTACTCCTCAATTTTAATTTTTCCATCAGACATATCAACACATCGAACCAACAATCTCATCTGTTCTTGGTGACTCACATCTGGGATACAATCAAGGATAACCGAGAAATATTTGGCATCTTTAACAGTCTTTATGATAGAATTTGTAATGTCAGAAGTCATAAGAGAAATCAACTCATTCTGAATTTTGTGACTAAGATAATGATAATGATCTCTTTGTTTTGAATACTTCTAAGGTGATCTTGCATTACGAAGTCAAATTCTGCGACCATCTCAACACAAGCTAAGAAATTACCATTAAGGGCATTATAAAGTTGCTCACTAGATCCTCTGAAAGCTAAACTGCGTTTACCAAGAAATTTCACAATGGCAACTATTCGTAACAGAACTTGCCTTAAGTGTTCTTTCTCCTTTGTGATTTGCTATTGTACCTCCTTGTTAATTGTTTACTGGATCATACATATCTGGAGTAAAAACTGGTTCTTCATCTACACTAGCAGAGTGCTCATGATCACTTACATTGTTATCTTCCGTGTTGATGCCAACATTATCTTTTGTAGGGCCCTCATCTTCTGGAATAGGATTAGTTTGTTTCTCCACAGCAACTATCGCCCACTCATCTGGATTTCTTGAAGTGCTCATGTTACTCTTAAAAAATCTATCAATAGATCCTCTCAGTGATTCTATCAATTCATCTATACGTATCCTTTTTTTCCCTTTCTGACTGCCGGATGCATACTTTCTAGATGACATGTCCGCGCTGCAATTTTTGAAAAGACAATTAGTGATCTACTAAGGGACAAAGGTATTGCCAATCTGCCATAATTTAATAATAGATCAACTAACAAAATTAGTAAATTACTCATGAGGGATGAGGGCATCTCACATTCTCACGTCACATCCAGATGTCCTCACTGTTCTTTGTCTTGTTGTCTTGTGAGTCACGGAGACGGAGACGCGGATCGATGAGACACGCCAGCGATCGGCGGCGATCGGCCAGCGCAAGAAGAGCGGATAGGGGCGGGCGAAGCGGGGAAGGGAAAGCCAATCGTCGGCTCGTCGCGTGATCACATCGCCAGGGGCCTACGCATCGGCGGCATCGCTTCGGCTTCACATGAATCAGATCGTGTCTGGCCCATTAGGCCATTATACCCTATACGGGAATATGGGATACGGCTATACCAATGTAATATACATATGGGGTAGGGCCCCTTCGTTTTGGGGGCCCGGGGCGGGTGCACAGCTGGACCCACCCAGGGCCGGGCCTGTCTCTCATTCACATCTTTTTTGTGCTTCATGACAAGACTTAGAGACAGCTGACATGGACCATTGTACATGCTCTAACGACAGTTCGAAGGTCCAGAATGGAACTTGTGCATCTAAAATATGTGAAGGAAAATTATTATGATAGTAATTTTTTTCTAATGATGTAATCCTCGTGCAGTTAATCTGGATACACTACAGGAAAAATATATCTATCTCAATGACTAAATAAAATGATCGACAACCAGATACACTACAGAAAAAGATATCTATATTCGCGGCTAAACAAAATAGCTGACAACCTTTTTGACCATGGACCAATGAGACACAGATCATACTGCTACAACGGTCGGCGACCATGTATGCCCACCCAAAGGGGCGAAACTAGACAAAAAGAAATAACATAGATTCACTCATACACTAGTCGGTTCAATTGTTTTACCGCTTAGTGGGATGCAAACGGATCGTATACGGTCGGATAGCAGTGATATTGTATCCATATCCATATCTATTTTTCGGATACGGATAGTATCAGATATGGATAAGGACACGGATAGTGTCGGATATGGACACGGATAGCTCGGATACGGACACGGATACTATAGGTTCGGATATTGTTCGGAACAGATAATTCCTCTGATAATACACAAAATACAGACTTCCAAAGAAAGCATCAAACATTTAAAATACGTATAAATATTTAATACACAAGAAACATGCAATCTTGTAGACACTAACAGGGCGGTGCGGTGAAGGCATGAAGCACCAGCACTCCAGCTAATTGGAACGGTTCGGCCTAAGCAGTGAGCAATTCGGCCTAAGGCCTTAAGTACCACCAAGTCCACCAGTGCGATTAGGCACGATCATCAGAGCGCACGGTAATCTTGTATAAAGCGCTTTTAAGCAGTAGTAGTA
The DNA here is from genome assembly GCA_036346145.1 of Olyra latifolia. Lineage (NCBI taxonomy): Eukaryota > Viridiplantae > Streptophyta > Magnoliopsida > Poales > Poaceae > Olyra > Olyra latifolia. The sequence goes on from CM070531.1 coordinate 20,634,776, forward strand.
CAAAGCAATTGAAATGGATCAGTGAAACATCATGGCGAGATAATGGCGATGGGTGGGTTTAGCCTTGAGATGATTCGGATAATATCCTCCGTACTTTTCTTCGGATACTATACCATGGATATTATCCGTATTATCCGTATTCGTATCCGTATCCGCATCCTAATATTCATATCCATATCCATATCCGCAAAAAACAGCCAGATATCCGTATAAATATCCAAACCACTATCCGTATTGATTCGGTCGGTCGGTCGGTCGGAAATTATCCACTCCGTTTGCATCCCTAGCCGCGTACACATCTATTAGTTGAGGTACATTTATTGAAACATATGAGCTAACCCTTCCAAAAATTTTTCTCGCACCTGAATTTCCGTGCACCACCTTAGCTACATGTAGCTCTACCCCTGTCTACCCTCCATGCCACCTTTTTTTTTTGAATTTTTGGGCAATTATACACAACTTGGAGAAAAAAATTTGCCCAAAAATAATAATAAATATGGAAATGCCCACGTTTTTTATCTTTTGCCGAATTACCCATCTGCCGTGGCATGGTACAGCGGCAACAGGGCTGCCACGATGTGGCACAGTGGCAACCTGGTTGCCTCGACCTCAAGACAATGACAACCTGGTTGCCTTGCGATGCAAGGCCAAGCAATGCCCTCCCGCTGTATCAAGATCGCAAAGAACAGCCGTAGTACAATATATAATATTTTGCATGATTGTCCATTTCGTTCATTTTTTTGAAAAAAATAATAACCCTCTCATTTGGTTATTTTTTAGAAAAATAATAAATATGAAATAGCCATTTTTATTTTTTCATCAGTTTAAAAATTCTAAATAATAACCGCTGCCAAAAAAAAGTAAATTTAAAAATTTAAAAATAATAAATTTCATATTTTGAATAGGGTTAGGTGATCAGTTAACATATTTCACAACGAATCTCTTGATTCGGAATTTGTTTAGAGCAAAACAAGGGTGGGAGGGGGAGAGGAGAGGAAGAGCAATTCTCACAGCAGTAGTTTCTGTAGAAGATAAGATAGGCCACACTCTTTATTGTGATTTAAAACTGGGAGAAACATCACGAATAAGAAAAATGATAGTTACAACTTTACGTCTACTGAGTGCATCGACATCGCTTCCCCTTCACCCATGCCTCCGGTGGGGCTTCTCTGGCACGACGTGCCCTCTCTCGTTTCCTTTGTCTCTCAGCCTCCTTTCTATGTGCCTCCTCGCGTGCGGCATCACACTGCTCTTGAAGCTACCGTCTCAACTTCTCGTCCCGGTTGGCTTGATCAAGGAGCTTTTCATCTTCAGGGTTAATCTCATAACAAACCACTGCGCAAATTCACACAGTGGCGGAGGCGACTGCATGGAACATAAATTAGCAAAGTTTCATGTAGAAATATTACGAAATACGTATGATTAGTACCAGCTAGCGATTCTTCAAGCTTTTCCCTAGCGGGTTGAAGGTGTAATTGCAGCACTTCTAGTACCTCCTCTTCCAAGTTGGAATTTTCCAAGAGCGGACAAGCCTGCAATCATCTCTGCACATGTACATCGGTGGGACAAACCCATGAGGTAGGAAGAGGTCCTGTACGTTGAATTGCGGCCAGTCCCATACACCTGCCTCTTCCTTTGCTTTTCCCTTTCCCTTTCCGCTTTCACGCCTCGGCATTTCTGGTGTGTGGTTTACTGAACCTTCTGCGCTGTGTGGTTGCCATCGTGGAATCCAGCCCTATTTATAGCCGTCATGCTGGAGAGATGGAGGAGGCAGGGATGAATTATTGGAGTTCACGGACGGCACATGGTGCCTCAGCAGGCAATGACACAGGTGTGAGGAGACAATTCAATGTGATGCGTCAACCCATTCGCATGTGCTGTGTTAGGCTTTCACCCATGCCATGTGGGGTGTCAGGATGCACTTAAATGCGGTGTCTCAGTCCCCTGGTATGTTGGCATGTCCTGCATCAGGCTTTCACCGATGCCATGTGGGGGTGTCAGGATGCACGTAAATACGCTGCCTTAGCCCCTTGTCATGTGGGTCCTGAAGCCACGTAAATGAACGGTGATGTCGGTAGGCCATGTCGTCCAGCTACATCTCCGTACTAATGTCCTCCATACCTGCATTGCAATGACACAGTGAAAGAATTTGTTAGTCTCCTCAATCAAGAAACAGTATGAAGTAATACAACATTGCAACGTTTTTTGATTTAGTTAAAATTAATAAATACATTCGTACATATTTCAACAAAGTTGCATTGAATTAAGAAGAACAAAAACATTCGTACATAATGCATCAAGGTTGGACCGAGTTGAAACGAACAAATAAATTCGTACTGTAACACAGTTTCACTGAATTAATACGAGCAAATACAGTCAAATAAAATCATATTGTGACTGAGTCAAGTACAGCAAATACAGTACTAAACCATTCATTCATTAATCTTGCTGCACTTCACGCTGCGGACATTTATTTCTCCTATGACCTTCGGCCCTGCATTGTCCACATCGCTGCACTTTTCCTCCTCTCTGTGACTCATCCATGTCATTGGGGATGTGGCGAGTGTGACAACGGCCCCTCCTACACTGCAGTAGAGTGCTGCAAGAAATCCATGTATGGTGGTCTCCCCTATCCTCCGTGAAGTTTCCGGAGCGTCGAAATCCAAAAATATTTCCTGTCCAGGTAGCAATGATTGCCTGCTTGAAGAAGTATGGTGAGATGTACCGCGATGCATCTCATCTGATGGTTGCACACGCTGCCAAAACATGGGAGCAGGGGCGGCGGAGAAGCAATGGTTTGTTGTAAGAGTATATGGAGGCAAGCTCATGTGCCCCCAGATCAACCTCATGTGCGAGCCGCATGTTTGCTCCACCATGTATGTCTTTGAATCTAATCCATATCTGAAAAAGGTGGTGCCCACTGCCCGTGTTTAAGGCCGTGTGACATTGCGCTTTGAAACTTTTTTCTTCCATGAACGCTGTCATCATTTAGCTGAATGTAATGCCAACTCTGGAGGCATGCAGCACGGCCTTCTCATGCCTATCACCGAGATACCTCATGATGCCATGCATTATGCCCTCTACAATGGCTACTAGAAGTAGGGGCCGCAATCCTTTAATCACCCAGTTATACACTTTGACGAGGTTAGTTATCATTACCCCGAACCTTGCAGCACCTGCGTCATGTAGCAATGACCATTTCTCCCTTGGTTCTGACTCAATCTAGCGTGAGAAACACCTTATGTTTCGTCCGGATCGACGAACCAAGGCAGGGGAATCAACTTCGGGTAGCGGAGAAAGATGTTGTATCAACTCTGTTGTGCTTCCTATTGCCTGCCTACTCATCTCTATTATGCTGCTCTTGGTAAGGTCATCCAGCGCCTTGTATATTGCATCGAACTTCTGCTGCTGGTTTTGCTTGCACAGACAGTTGAACAAGTCCATCGTCTTCTAACATTTGAATTATTTGTGGAAATTTGTAGCTAGGTGGCGAATGCATTACCTACTTTTCATGTCTGGCCAGTGGAAAGGGTGCTCAGAGCCTTCCTGTATTGTCTTTACGACCTTACATAGTCCTGCATGTCGGTCGTGGATTAGGCAAATGTCAGGCTGGTCCTCCACAACCTGCACTTCAGGTGCGTTAGGAACCATAACCAACTGTCTAGTTCTCATTTTCCACGAATGCAATTGCCGTAGGTAGCAGCTGATCATTACCGTCCATGCCAATTGCTGTCAAAATTATTCCCTTGTACTTTCTAGTCAAAAACGTCCCATCCACACATAACAGGGGACTACAATTTTTAGACCCTGCACACAAAAAAAGCCCGGTTCAAGACTCTATAACCTTGCGGGTTCACCGACGGAGAATGTTGCACCGCCACATAGGTACCCGGGTTTCTCTCTTGTAGAAGTTGCAGCACACGCGGGAGATTGTCATAGGAGACTTCGAATGAACCGAATTTCATCTCCAGTGCTTTTTGTTTCGCTCTCCATGCTTTTCCATAACTTATGATATATTTAAACCTTTGCTACACTGTCAACATTATATACTGAACAGTCATGTCCTTTTTTTCAATCAGTGAATAATTTGTTGGCGATGAAGATCAAAGTTAGATTGCGATGCTCCGCCAGGGTATTTATTAACACACATGTGTGTAGTTCTATGCTCGAAACTGTCCGCTTCATGGCAAACCTGGACTTGCTGCTATGTATTCTAAACATGCAGTCTTCTCTCTCGCATCTGACTGTATATCTTGATTTGTCTGACTTTTTCACTCTAAATGGTCGTTGCATTGACGTGGACCACACCTTCATTGTATTTTGCAAAACAAACTTGTCAGCATACATTTGCTTTGTCCGGACTTCGTTTACGCTGTAAACACATGACGAGCCATGCTGGTCATCCACTAGAAGTTGACTAGACTCTCCCCTGTTTCATTCATCCGGGATGATGGTGCCCTCTCCATTTTCATCAGCACTGGAACTATCACCCGCATGCTCCTTCTCTTCCATTGCCCTTTCATCGTTATGCTCCATAGCTTCGACGATATTCTCGTTAACCTCTCCAGCATTCGCACAAAATTTTCCACCGAACCCTTCATCTTGTTCTACATCTTGCACGTCCTCGTTCATCCCGATGCCATCTTGCACTTCGTCATCTATCGCACCACTATATTCTCCAACATCTGCAGCATTTTCCTATGCACGAATTGTTTCCCTAACCCAGGCTTGCACAAAGATAACTGTATGAGAGTTACGCCGCCTACATCCACCTATAAATCTGGACAGACCCATCCGTGTGTTTAAATTGACCAATTGAAATTTGGGAACTTCTATACTTTTGCTCTATAAAGTCTAAATCCATACTTCACGCTCTTCTGCGTTCCACCCGAACGTATTGCACATCCACAAGTACAGTTCCTCAATTCACAAATTATCTGGGTCGGGATGTCTTGTCATTGTCCTCCTAAATTTACTAAGATCTACCCACTAGGACCTTCTCTAATGATGCCATCACCATAATATACCATAAACCAAAACTCTGCCACAGCTGCAATAGAGAAAGTATCATTAATCGTATGAAAAATCTTTATGCCATATGGATATGGACACTACATCGTAACAGCTAATCATCTTTACTCGCTAATTATAACAACACGACCCTAATTTAAATATTCACTAACAAACATAGCACTAAACCCTAACTACAAGCCCTAAATATTTTTCCTAATCAAACTAAGCCTTAAAGGAATTCATCGAACCGAAACCCTATTCCCGATGTAATATTCGCTGACCAACCATATTTTCAGGCGAATCATAAATATTCAAATCTACCATGTTTTCAACCATATCATATGTACACAAATTGCTAACCTGCCATCTTTTCTAGCCATAACATAACTCATACAATATAATCAATATTATGTCACAAAACTCACCAAATGTGACCGCAGAACCTCCCTACTGTAAAAATCACCCTCCCTCTCCTCTCCCTTCGCCGCTATCTACACTTCTTTGCTTCCTCTCCCTCCGCCGCTCTGCTCTTCTCTGCTCGAATCAGCATGGGGGAATATATATGGGGCTTGCCACGTTATGATGCGATGGCGAGGGCCTTGCAGCGTTAAGATGCAATGCGAGGGGTTGTCCGCAGCGACATCGCGGCAACCGGGTTGTCATTGTGTGCGCGTCATGCAACCTTGTTGTTGCTGTATCGCGTGTCATGCGGCGAATGGGTAATTTTTCAATAAATCAAAAAAGGTGGTTATTTCCATATTTATTATTTTTTGGAAAAAAATTTCCAACTTGGATGTCTAAACATCGATGGCTAGAACCAAATCCGTCGACCCTCAACCTGGCCCAACGTGGATGCCTTAATGGCGCACAAATTGAAGACTAATCCTGACGATCGTCAACGTGGCCGTCCACCATACGCCACGCCATTACCCTAAGCGACAAGCCCAAGGCCCACGTGGCCAATCAGATGGTCGACAGCTAGGCCACGTGGTTGTCTACGCTAACCGCCACACCTAGATGTTGATAAGAAACACACTACGTGATGGTAAAGGGTGTGGAGTTTTTTTTTTTGAGAGGGTACGACATGGACGCACACACCTCACACCACACGCACACCACCACACCATACACACGTGCTCGTACAAGGTACACGCCGAAACCAGGATAAGAGGTCCGAGACCTCCTTACGCGGACATGCGTGGTCTTACTGAACACGCATGCATGTATGTCCTATGATATAATCCTAGGACCTGTACCCGAACCCCGGGATTAAATCTTAGGAAACCACACGACGCAACACGCGAGTCTGAAAATTCAAACGCGTGCAAGCAATGGTGCCAACAATGCGCGCTGCCACTAAGCTACGGCTCAGTCCGCTAAAGGGTGTGGAGTTGGGCTCACCTGGGAGGATGTTGCAGGTTCGAGCCCCACTCACTGCCCTTTTTTTTTATTTTTTAAGGATCGAACAGCTAGCAGGTCACGTGTACAAGTCCTAAGAAGCCTTTGTGTGATGCCTTCAGCAAATGATCAAGTGGATTTGTTACTTGGTTGGTTTCCACTGACTATTTTATAATCTCTTTTGTCATAGATCTAATCGGATTATCATAAATGATCAATCTCTTCCTTACTGATTATAGGTTAAATCGGCAGGTTAGAGCAAAAGAGCAATTCATGTACGAACCCCCTCTCTCTCTATATATATATTCACTGTGTATATGTCTTGAGCATCTACTCCGTCTTAAACATTGGACGCACACGGTTGCATCCAAAAGAGCAATTCATGTACGAACAAATGTGCCGGGGCTGCTATGTATTTTCACTGGTATAGAAAACCACATCACTGGTGGTTTGTAACGCTTATCACTGGCGGTTCTCGAACCGCCAGTGATTAAGTTATTGAGTGAACCACCACAGATAAGGGTGTTTGAAAACGCGATTTTGGACAATAAAATTTGACTAAAAAATTATTATTTTAAACTGAATAGCACCCCTGCACCATCTACCACTGCGTGTATAGCCTTAATATTTTTTCATACGAAATTTAAACTACATAAAACTAGGATTCGAACTTGTGACCTCTTGCCTACACGGTTGCATCCAAAAGAGCAATTCATGTACGAACTAATGTGCCGGGGCTCTATGTATTTTCACCGGTACAGAAAACCACATCACTGGTGGTTTGTAACGCTTATCACTGGCAGTTCCCAGTGATTAAGTGACTGAGTGAACCACCACAGATAAGGGTGTTTGAAAACGTGATTTTAGACAGTAAAATTTGACTAAAAAATATTATTTTAAACTGAATAGTACCCCTGCACCATCTACCACTGCGTATATAGCCTTAATACTTTTTTCATACGAAATCTAAACTACATATAACTAGGATTCGAACTTGTGACCTCTTGCCTTTAACCGAGTTCTCCTAACCATCTCATCCATTAGCACCTTTTGACATACATAGGATATGCATATCATTTAAGTCTTATTTTCTAAATCATTTAATAACTTTTGACTATACAAATGATGTTAAATAGAAAAGTTTTCAACTACAAAGTTGTATATCTTGTCGAAGGCTATAGTTTTCATGTAAAGATTGTTTCTATCCGACTTCATTTGAATAATTATATTTTTAAAAATTATAATGATTATTTAGGCATCTATATTGTTTCAAATGGAAAATATATCAACTACCAAGTTTTAGATCTCATCGAGAGCTACAATTTATATATAAAGTTTATTTTCATTCGATCTCGTATGAAAAAGTTATAAAATTCAGAAGACCTAAAAATTCTAAAAATTACTTTTAGTGGCGGTTTTTTTAGAAAACCGCCAGTGGTACTTTCACTATCACTGGCGGTTTTAGGATTGAACTGCCAGTGATACTTTTACAATTATTTTTCTTATATTGAACTGCCAGTGATATTTTTACCGACGGTTTTCTTATAGAACCAATAGTGATAAGTTCATTGTCACTAGCGGTTCGGTATCACTGACGGATTTTTCGAGTTTTTGGGTGAGACGGAGCAAAGCGGGTCATATCACTACAGTTCTAGATAAATCTGCTAGTGATAAAGGGTAAAGGATGAGCATTTCTGTAGTACTGTTTGCTATGCTAGTGTGACGTTCTGCAGGGGCATCGATGAAGTAATCGAAATATACTTAAAACGCGTGATTGATGGAGATCTCGGGCCTCTCACTATCGATCGATTGATCTCAATGCAGCCTTCAAATTTTGTATTTGCACGATTAATCAAAGCCAACCATCCTATCATCTGAATTGGTTAATCTCATGCATAGTCTGTAAATATTATTCTGCTGCTCTGCAAGAACTAGACACTACCAGGGAACAGGCCTTCCATACCGGCCCATCAATCTCGGTTAGCCACCAACCGGGACTCAAGAAGGCTGTGATCCGGTTGAGCGGCTAACTTGGGCATGCATGAGGGGACCATTTAGTCGGTTGGTGTTACCAACCGACGGATATCACCTCAAAAAGCCAGTTGGCGTGGGATATCCGTCGGTTGGTAATACCAACCGACTAAATTGAAATTCGATCATTTGGTAACACCAAATGACGGGTGAGATATCAATTCGGTTGGTAACACCAACCGGGATTGATTACCGATTTAACCTTTCTTCCCGACCTGCCAGTAACCTTCCCCACCATCGTAACTCTGACAGAGGAGCTCGGCGCCATTACGGATTTGAGGGAGTCTTTGCTCAAATTTTTGTAATTTGATCATTTCACTTCAATCCAAGTTAACCAAGGTTAGTAACTTCATTTCTCACTACTTGTATATGAAATGTAGTTTCTATATTTGCTTTAAATTTAATATGAAAAAATTTGGTCTCTATTCCCCATCTTTGATGAAATGTTATAAATTGGTAGATATAGCTCGATCTTTTGAATGGGTTGGCAAAAACTTGTTGTGTAATCTTAGATTTTGCTTGGATTAAGACGTAGTTCGTTTTGAATTTGTAGTTGTAGCTAATTAAATTTAGATGATGGTTTCATGGATCTATGATTTTGAATCTTAACTTTCATGGACCAAATTTTGAAGTGGATTGTAAAATCTTGTTGCATTAGCTTAGAATTTACTTGGATTGTGATGTAGCACACATTGAATGCGTGGAGGTGACTCAAATTTAGAATTTTGGTTTCATCGATTCATGGAGAAATTTTGGGAGTAGAGTTTAAAGTAGATTTTGCATAGATTTTGATTGTTTAAAATTAACATTATATATTAATTAATATGTGATAAAATATTATAACTTCATTGATCTCTACTCACTTCATTGATGTAAAATTATAAGTTGGTAGATCTAGATATATCATTTTAAGTGGGTTGCCAAATACTTTGTTGCATTACCTTAGAATTTGATTCGATTGTGATAAAATATGTGATAAAATATTATCAGCTTAAAAATAATTCTTTTAAAAAGGTATTTAACCTAAATTGAAGTATTGACCTAAAAATTAAATAAATGTATAATAAATTAAGCAATTTTTAATTTTGGTTTTGAAATTAATTCATTATTGGAAAATGAACTAACAACTACCTTGATGTAACTTAATGTAGATGAATCGGCGATGGATGTATATGGACCGCCGCTCCTCACAGATTTGTGGAGGGTTTGGAAACTTTATCGTCGGGCAAGTGCACGCACAAGATCGAGCTACATATGTTGTCCATGCATAGACTGCAAGAATCAGAAGGAGTGGTCAAACTCTGAGCAAATTCACTTCCATTTGATCTCAAGAGGTTTCGTGGAAAACTATACCTGTTGGACCAAACACGGTGAAGAAGAGATTATACGAGAAGACGGTGAAGAAGAAGATGGTGACGAAGAAGATGTGGCGGATTATATGATCGATGTTGGCCAACACGGTTCTATTGAACATATACTAGGGGAGTTTGACGACGATGATCTAGAACAGATGTTGCATGATGGAGAGGGAGAATACACCGATGAAATACATTACGAAAAGTTTCAAATACGCTGCATGGAGGACCAAGGAACATTGTTGTATCCAAAGCGTAAGGCGGGGCCACAAAAAGTTGCGTACCACTGCGAATTGATGCAATGGAAGGCTACTAATGGAGTATCGATAAGGGATTGGATGAGTTGTTAGGCCTCATGAAGAAGTTGCTTCGAGAGGGTAACACGCTGAAACTACGTATGAAGCCAAGCAAGTTCTCGCCCTTTGGGGTTGGAGGTCTGAAGATACATGCATGTCCAAACGATTGTATCCTCTATCGTAATGAGTACAAGGATTTGGAAGAATGTCCGTGTGCAAAACATCACGGTATAAGACTAAGCGTGATGACCCATGTGAGGTAGAGGGGGGGCGTAAGAAGAAGAGAGCCCCTGCTAAGGTGGTGTGGTACTTCTCTATAATCCCTCGGTTGAAGCGTTTGTTTGCGAACAAAAAGCATGCGAAGATGATGCGTTGGCATAAAGATGATCGTAAAGTCGACGGAAGCTAAGGCACCTAGCGAGATGGCTCGCGATGGAGGAAACTCGATAGAAAATATCCGGACTTCGCGAGCGATGCGAGGAACATAAGGTTTGCATTGAGTACGGATGGGATGAACCCGTTCGGTGACATGAGTAGCAGTCACAGCACTTGGCCCGTTACTCTATGTATCTACAACCTTCCTCCTTGGCTATGTCAGAAGCGGAAATACATTACGATGCCATTGCTTATCCAAGGCCCTAAGCAACCTGGTAACGACATCGACGTGTATCTCAAACCGTTGATTGAAGATCTACTAACGCTATGGAATGATGGTGTACGTGTATGGGATGAGTACAAAAGAGAGTATTTCAGCTTACGTGCATTGCTATTTGTAACTATCAACGACTGGCCTGCACTTGGTAACTTGTCGGGCCTATCTATAAAGGGATATAAAGCCTGCATCCAGTGCTTGGATGATACGGAAGACAAGTACCTAACAAACTCTCGGAAGGTTGTTTACATGGGCCATCGTAGGTTCCTCAATTTGAAGCACCCGTTACGGAGTAACCGTGTTAATTTTGATGGGACCGAAGAGAAACGTAAGAAGCCCAAGCATCGCAGTGGGGCGGAAGTATTTTCTATGGTAAAGGATCTAGACGTAGTATTTGGAAAAGGTCCTGGTAGCAAACCCGTCCCGCCACTCCCTACCAAGAATCTAGGAAGAAGCCTAGCTGGAAGAAGAAGTCTATATTTTGGGACTTGCCTTCTTGGAAAGACTTAGAGATCCGTCACTCCACGGACTTCATGCATATCACAAAGAATGTATCGTGAGCTGCTAGGCTTCATAGATATGTACGGTAAATCAAAAGATACATTTCAAGCACGAAAGGACCTACAATTGTTAGGTCTCGGGGAAGAACTACATCCACAAGAGAGAGACAAAGGGCATTACCTCGTCATGAGCTACACACCAAGCAAAGAAGAGAAAAAAGCATGATTCGGTTGTTGAGCAGTGTTAAGGTCCTTACGGGTACTCGTCGAACATAAGAAGACTCATAAACACAAAAGAGAATAAAATCGTAAACTTGAAATCCCATGATTGTTATGTCTTGATGACCCGCTTGCTCCAAAGATGGTGCGAGGTATTCTACCGCACATGGTACGAGGTACAATCATAAAGGTGTGTTCGTTCTTCAACGCGATATCACAAAAGGTCATAGATCCGGATAAGTTATCTAATCTGCAGGATAACATTGTCGCTAGTATGGTCAACCTTGAGATGATCTTCCCTCCATCCTTCTTTGATATGATGGTTCATCTCATGGTTCACATGGTCAAACAGATAGAAATTCTCGGACCGATCTTCTTGCACAAGATGTTCGCTTTCGAGAGGTACATGGGCGTCCTAAAGAAGTATGTTCGTAACCGTTCTCGTCCAGAAGGTTGCATTGCCCAGGGTGTTGGCACAGAGGAGGTGATTGAGTTTTGTGTCGACTACATTGATGATCTGAATCCGATTGGCGTCCCTGTATCACGCTATGAGGGGAGGCTACGGGAAAAGGGACCCTAGGGAGAAAAGAATCCTCTGTGACGATCTACTCTCATTTAAACAAGCACATTTCACGGTACTAAAACAAGCATCTTCAAGGGCTCGTATGTACTTGATCACGAGAGGATATTACGAGCTCAATACCCGATAAGTCGATAAGTGGATCGCGAACAAGCAAGTGGAGAGCTTTGGTGGTTGGCTACAAAAGCATCTGTCGAGCAAGGAGGGAGTCCATGAGCAGATTCTGACTCTTAGCTCGGGGACCATCCATAACAATCGTATCATGGCAAGGGTATGAGATAAATGGGTACACATTTTACACGACGACCAGATAGGAAGAGCACCAACCAAAACAGCGCCGTCAGTATAGATGCCTTGGACAAAATGGAAAGATGGACACCTACTATGGTTTCATAGAGGAGATCTGGGAGCTCGAGTATGGACCTTTGAAAGTCCCTCTGTTTAGGTGCCAATGGGTGAAACTGACAGCGTGGAGATCGATGACTATGGTATGACAATCGTGGACCTCAAGCAAGTGGCCTCTGAGGGATGAACCGTTCGTGCTTCGCCAATGATGTGACACAGATATTCTATGTGATGGACATGGACAACAAACCAAAAGTTCATAAGGGTAAAACTATAAAAAGACGAAGAACAAGACTACCAACAAGTGATCAAGCAAGGCACCACGTGGTTCTTTACGGTAAAAGAAGGATTGTTGAGTTGAGGCGTCCACAGACGAAGAAGAGTATAATCGATTCGACGAGTACCGCCTTTCTCGTGACGTAGACATTAGTGTCCTTAGCGATGATGAGGAAGCTCCGTACGTACGCCACGATCATAACGAAGGATCACTTGTAAAAATAAAGTAGTCATGTAATATTTTATATATGTCAACTTTTGCACAATTCTTATGAATTTTGTGAAATTTTTATTTAATTTTAATAGGCTCCCAACAATTTTCTATAACTTTGAAGAAATTTATGGCAAATTACTACCACTGACATATGGGACCCACCATATATGGGCCCACATGTCAAGGAAAACATGGCTTTCTCCACAATAAACGAATTAAAATACATTAAAAAAAGGAAATATAATGGGAAAATGGATTTAAAATACAAATAAGGAATTAAAATACAATTAAAAAAAAATTCCCTTTCCCTCCACTAAAGACCAAGAAAGGTACAAAAATAACTCGCTCCTAACAGAGGAGAACATCTCTCCCCCCCTCTCCCCCGGCTAGCAGCGTGCGCTTGAGCGCGGGCTCCCCGGCCTTACGGTCACGGGTTCGAGCCCGCGCTCGCGCACCTGCCTTCTTTTATTTTTGGGTATCAGTCCCGGTTTGTATAATAAACCGGGACTGATAGTCCCCAGCACTCGGGCGTTGGTCATCTGACGTGTGGGGCAGCCCACCAATCAATCCCGGTTGGGAAAACATACCCGGACTGAAGATCGCCTATAGATCCCGGTTGGAGATACCAACCGGGATTGAAGGTAACGTATTGCTTCACGTAAAACCAATAGTGGATTTGTTTCTGTCTTTTGTTGAATCTTTTTCACGGCTCGATAGAGAATTTGATAAGCCAATGATTTTTTTCCGTCTTTCATAATACGGTTAACCACCATGTTAACTAATCGATTACGAAAAATTGGATCGGATTTTGCGGTTCTTTTTCTGCGATACCTCGGCGTGACATGAGCGTGAAAGAGGTTCAAGAATCCGTTTTCTTTTATAAGGGCTAAAAGCGAATCACTTATTTTTTGGCTTTTTGACCCCATATGGTAGGGTCGATCTCGAAAGATAGGAAAGATCTCCTCCAAGCCGTACATACGACTTTCATCGAATCTGACTTTCCACGAAATTCTATAGGGATCTATGAGATCGAGTATGGAATTCTGTTTACTCACTTTAAATTGAGTATCCGTTTCCTCCTTTTCCGCTAGGATCGAAATCTGTATTTTCCATATCCATACGATCCGAAACTCCCTTAATCGACATATGGGACCCACCATATATGGGCCCACATGTCAAGGAAAACATGGCTTTCTCCACAATAAACGAATTAAAATACATTAAAAAAGGAAATATATTGGGAAAATGGATTTAAAATACAAATAAGGAATTAAAATACAATTAAAAAATTCCCTTTCCTCCACTAAAGACCAAGAAAGGTACAAAACAACTCGCTCCTAACAGAGGAGAACATCTCTCCCCCCCTCTCCCACGGCTAGCAGCGTGCGCTTGAGCGCGGGCTCCCCGGCCTTGCGGTCACGGGTTCGAGCCAGCCACAAGACTGCCTTCTTTTTTTTAGGTATCAGTCGGTTTGTATAATAAACCGGACCGAGTAATCCCAAAGACTCGGCGTTGGTCATCGGCGTGTGGGGCAGCCCACCAATCAATCCCGGTTGGAGACATAGCCCGGGACTGAATCTCCATTCAATCTCGGTTGTTCTTTTGAACCGGGATTGAAGGTCAACCACCCTACGCTCGCATCTGACGTGTGGGGCTAGCACCACTGGCAATCCCGGTTGGAGACACGGCCCGGGACTGATGGTCCAGTCAATCTCGGTTGTTGTCTTCAACCGGGATTGAAGGTCAAAATACAAATTCCCGCGGACACTAAAATCCTCCAATCTTCCCACCAGTTGCCACACCGTGCCCTCCTCTCTGCTCCAACCCTAGATCGTCGCCGCCCGTGCCGCCGTGGACTCCCCGCCGTGCACCTCCTCGCCGTCGCCGCCCGTGACGACGCCACTCCCGTCCTCGCCGCCGTGCACCTCCTGGCCGTCGCCGCCCGTGACGACGCCACTCCCATCTCGCCGTCGCCGCCCGTAACGACGCACTCCCCCTCCTCGCCGCCGTGCACCTCCTCGCCGTGGACCTCCTCGCCGTCGCCGCCCGTGACGACGCCACTCCCCTCCTCGCCGCCGTGCACCTCCTCGCCGTGGACCTCCTATAGTATGGTCTTGTTCATATTTTTTTTTCATGTATATGTTTTACTTGATGGACAAAATTAATGCTACATATTACAAGTTAAAACATCCACCACAGGGATGGAAAACCTGAGAAATGCCACCACAGGGATGGAAAACCTGAGAAATGCAAACACTATAGAGTATGGTCTTGCTGAATGAGATAACTCTGTATATAAAATTGTTAATTAAGGGAATTCCATGGTCACATTCCCTTGTAGGGGTTGGTTCTTTGGGTTCTTCAAATACATTAGAGTAGACCTTCAAGACTTCCATAATCTCAGCGGTATTGTTGTTTCTTCCCTTGCTCACTCATGCCAATGCTCAATGACCACCCCATAATCCTATTTTTCAAGAGTCGATGCATCTTGCTCCCTGTTATTGTCATAGCCCCTTCATCACTTGCTCATCCTTGAAAGCGATTTTATCTCCTCCTAGAACCCTAATGGATATTTCCATACTTTTCCCATTTAACTCCACAGACTATGCATGGCTATCCAATCTTGCCCTAGTATCATATCATACCCCACCAATTCTATGATCCCGAAAGAGTTTGAAAATTCTTGCCCATTTATCTTGTAAGTGCATTCAGGCAAACCTATTTGAACTAGTATTTTTTCACCATTTGCAACTATAACCCTCACTGCCTTTGCTTCTTCAATTAAGCATTTAGCCCTCATAGCAAACCTGGAATCGAGGAATGAGACGGTGCTACCACTATCAATTGAGTGACCTGCGGTTTGGAGAAGGATGATTCGATTAATTGCCGAGACAGTCAGAATATATATGATTAACATCGGTTCTATTCCTTTCTTGAGAATATATAAGAAGGTTTGCTCAAAAAGAATATATAAGAAGGGTATATGCAACATTGACATCGAGGGAGGTATATATGTGTGTGGTGTGAGAACAGCAGAGTCGTACAGGGGTTAATTAGGGAGATGGAGCGATTGCATGATGGTGTATGTCATTGGAAGGCTATTCTTAGCAACCCAACATATTAAATTTGAGAGCAATTTATAACAAACTAAACGAGCTCTGTTGTTGTTTAATTGTTATAAATTACAACATGTTATCATGTCATTTTCCTTGCTATTTAGTTGTTTTAATATCTGTGGCCCATCTATCTTTTTTTTACCTTCTACAGGAATTCGGTCTTTCGAGGTTGTTTTCCAATATAATAATTTCTACTAATATGCATTGATAGATCGAAGTCCAAAGGAAGATGAAGTAATGCCTCGCTTGTGTATTTAGATGGTGAAATGTGAGACTAGCTAGGGAAAAACGTTGAAAACATCGTTGTGTAGGAGATGACCGCAAGTCTATGTGCTCTAATTATCAACACACAGAAATGATTTTTTTCCTAAATGGTCCTATAATCAAGTTCTATTGTGCATATGTATGCTATTCTTATCTGCATATTATGTGAAATGTATGTGAAATGTATGTGTAATCATATCTTATTTAGAGAAAAAGTTCCATGTTACTATTCAATTCTTCATAGAAAATAACTTATACAAGAATAACGTTACATGATACTATTCAATTCTACTTGAAATCCCAATTGAATGTTTCTATTCAATTCTATGCAGTCGAATAGATTTTCTTGGTGACCAGTTTTTGAGCGAGTTGTTCGGACAAGAGGCGCCCACGCTACCCAAGCACCGAGAGACAGCCGTAGCCACCCAAACCGGTGAGGCGATCGAAGCCACCCAAGCCGTGAGAGGCCGTCGAAGCCACCGAGACCGGTCAAGCGAGTAGCCGATCACGTCAGCGAGGTCAAAGCAAGAAGCCGAGGGCAAGACACATATTCACTGAAGTCAGTGAGGAAGGCGAGCCTCTAAAGCCAGAAAATGCGATTGGGCCGTTCAGATCGACGTTCGGCGTGATCGTCAGGGACCACGTGCCTATTAGCTTTGCGAAATGGGACGAGGTACCTGCAGAACTGAAGAACACCCTATGGACTGATATGAAGGAAACGTTCACCTTCCCCGAAGGGACCGAAGATAAGGTGAAAAGGTATACATTAAAGAAGATGGCAATGGCTTTTCAGACGTACAAAAAGAAGCTGAACAACGAGTACGTCAAGAAGAATTTAGTCCCCGACTTCAACAAGTACCCAAAGCTACAGGATCACTGGGATGAATTTGTGGGGTACAAAAATTCACAGCTAGGTCAGAACTTGGCTGAAAGGAACAAGCAGAATGCAGCGAAGAAGCAATACCACCATCGCCTCGGACCTGGTGGTTACCGCAAGGCCCTACCCAAATGGGAGAAGAGGAACGTGACTTCTTTGGTTAAGGGTGTCCACCCCGCCACATTGGATTGGTCCAACAGATCGAGAAATTGGTTCTTCGGTCATAACGGCAGCCTTAGCGATGACGGCAGGCGGTGTTTGGTGATACGATGAGAGAAGTCGTCAAGAAGCCAGAGGCGACGCCCGATCGTCCCAAGGCACCTTCGTGCCAAACAGGAGGACGACGAGCTAACAAGGGCTCTACAGAACCCGGAGCACCACGGACGTGCAGGGCGTTGGCGTCGTCCGTGGAAGGTCGGTTTCGCCCATGATGCGGAGACCTCAGAGTCGGTCGAGATCCAAGGGTTGACACGCACAACATATCAAGGACCTTCAAGACGAACCGAGAGCAACAAAGGCCAGCATACCCGATTTGGTCCGAAAAGAGCTGCAACTAGCCTTGAGCCAACATCGGGAGACAAGTCAGCAGGCACCTCCCAGAAATCTAGACATTGTCAGTCCCTCGACGCGGCGGAGCAACAGTGCTTCAGTGGGCTGGTGAAGGTGACAGGCCCCTATGCGATGAACGACATCACGCAACCGACACCATGTGAGTTGCACGTGCAAGCCCGGAACCTCTCATTAAAGGCGGCTGAAGGCATGGCTTTCCCGGTGGAGCCAGGGCAGCTCATCCATGGTCTCGCCATACCGCTGGGCTACGCGAAGGTCTCGGTGGGCGAGGTATGCCCAGGTATGAGGATCTTGACCTCGACATTGAAGGAGGTGGCGGAGCACGAAACTATTAGATCTTTACACAGTTTCATTGCGTGGCAAGCGGTTCATAATTTTTAAAGACAACGCGCGATTTCCTCTCCACGGTCTCCAGCGTCACCTCCACAACCTTCGCCTGAATAAGACGCCCCCGAAGAAGCCCGTCTCTCGGCTAAGCCCTCGCACTGAAACTCCAACTCCCACATCGGCCAAGGCAGCCCCCAATCGCAAAACGGCTCCAAGTAATGTACCAACCAGGTCGGATAGGGGCCAAGACTTCTCAAAAGACACGGTCCACGTCCCACGTCAACAAAATCCAAAAGGAAATCACCTCCGGTTGGCGTGACGATATGATGATGAGGAGACCTCGCGGTTTGTAAGAGCGAGGTCACCTCATTCTTCGCGAAAAAGCCATCTCCACCGAGGGTCCAGCCGATGCAGACGAATGGCACAAAGCTAGGAGGGCTATCCTATCGTTGAAGGACATCATAGATAAACCGAAAGGCCGCCGTGTCGGACTCACGAGCGTCTTTGAGTAAGATAGCCGACAAGGAGACGCCACCGGAGAGGACGGCGGAAGAGGTTGCACAGGATGAACAGCTTTCTCGATGATACTGGCCTTGATGCGATCGTATTGGGCCTCAAGGACATCCGGTTCGGAGATAGCATGGAAATTTGTACATGGTGCGTCATTTGTGAGACGTGAGGAGCTCCCCACTAACAACGAAGATGCGGCAACTCCATGAATGGTATTTGGCGCGCCAACCATGGTTTAGATGCGATTGTCGTCGCCTTCAAGGAAACTCATTACTTCCGTGGAGACAACGAGTTCTTCATCGAATGGGAACCTCTATTTGATCTATACCGGGGTAGGGCCACGGGCGTCGCATGTTGAGTTGTTTGGACTCTGTAAGTGTCTTATTCATAAATTTTGTCGTGCACGCCCATATCTTTGTAACAATCCCCAAACCTAACTGATTTCTTGTTGTGTAGAATGGAGCTAAAACGATGCCAAACCGAGAGAATTAATTATGAGTTTGGCTTTCTCGACCCAGTAGTGATCAATGAGAAACTGGTTAGAGATAAACCAAAAGAGACAGAGCAGCACATATACAACGGGCTCATGGGACAAAGATACAAGTCAAAGATACTTCTAGCTTATGATTTTGAGTATGTGTTTTCTTATCGCCTCGTTATAATTTTTTTCTTACCATGATGTTAAAAGTACTAACTACTACGCTGACATATATATGTGCAGCTTTCACTTTGCCCTTTTTATTATCGAGGTAGATCGTAGCACAGTCACGGTTATGGACTCAAAAAGAAAACCCCCTGCAAAATACAAAGACATCTTGGCCATGCTCAACCGGTACATTGTCGTTCCTTTCATTATTATACTTGTTTTCTTTCTCTCAGTTTGAAGCCAACTCTAATCTGTATAACTCATAATCACTTGTATAGTGCCTTCGTAAGATTCCAAAAGGAAAACGTTGGAGAATTTAAGAAAAAATTTGAGTTGCACCTCGCTAAATATGTAAGTATATCGTAATGCTAGCTTTGTAGTTAGTTTACTAAATTTCTATGCGATTATTTCACATTCTACAACTTTTTCACCACAGGTCTTGCATCAAGCACCGGAAACAATTTGTCTGGCTACTATGTATGCGAGATGATGCATCACTTCATCGGATGCTCTGCTACCTCTACGAGAAAAGGAGAACCTTTTGGGGTGAGTATTTATAATTTCTACCTTAATAATACCTAACTATTCCGGACACCTCTATAGATTCAAGGATTGATTAGTTAATTCCTAATTAATGACAGATCCCTCTAAAATTGGCGAAGAAAGGTTTGGAACAAGGTCCGAACTCTCGGCGGTCGGGTGAAAGCAATACAAGAGCAACTCGCCGGCTTTATATTAGATGAGGTCGTGGCTCCAATGGGCGAGCATCATCACCCTTTTTTCAATAAGATTCCGGAGCCCGACTGCTCGAGAGGAACCGATCAACCGTCGGGGTCAACATCTAGGTCTACCAAAAGCAATCCACGTAGATGATCCCGATGAACAAAAACATGTGTACTTGTAATTATGTGTACAACAATGTGTACTTGTGATACTTGTATATATAGCCAGTTAGTTAGCAATTGTAGTACTTATTAATTACTTATAATTAAATTTTAATGAATGTCCTTTCATTTAATAACGAGTTAACGTGTATGAATAATTATATGAGTTTCAATTAATTGTGATTTAACACAAATATATACATATACTTAAGTTTCAATTAATTATATGAGTTTCAATTAAATGTCATCCAATGGGCCAAAAAAAATGACAACACCTTCTAGTCGGTTGGTTCTACCAACCGACCGATAAGTCATCCAATGGGCAAATAAAAATGCAAATAAAAATATTAAAACACCTTATAGTCCCTTGGTAGAACCAACCGAGATCGATAAGTCACCCAGTCCGGTTGGTAGTTCCAACCGACGGATCTTCCTCAGGCGCCCCAGCTCGAGGCTTTTCAGGCCTTCGGTCCGGTTGGTGGCTAACCGACTGCAGGCCCCGCCATCGATCCCCAGGATTATCCCGGTTTGGAAACCGGGACCGTAAGTTGTTCCCAACCGGGATAAAATCCCTGTTCCCTGGTAGTGAGAGTAATGGGTGAACATTACCGGCGTTGTCTCTAGCGGCTGCTGTGGTACGGGCTACGTTGTCTTTTCTAGTTGGAGTGTTTGGTGGTGGGGAATTTTTTTTTATAAGAAATATTCGGGATTTTAGTTCGCATTGCGAACCAAAAACTGGTCAAAATTGAGACCAGAGGGACTTGTCCGTCTAAGTTCTTTAATGACATGTTGGAGCTCTCCTGATTAATTTGCACAGATAATAGATTGCTTGCCTGCTAGTGACCGCAAATCAACGAACCCAAAGTGCTTTGGCGCATGCAGCGCAATCAATCTTTGTATGAAATTTTGTAACACCACAATAATAAACAAGCTGTAAACTATTGCTAAAAAACAAGCTGCAAATTAAACTTGAAATATATCCTATTTACATGGAGGCTGCCACTCTAAACTTAGGTGGAGAGAAAATTAAAGAACAGATGGAAACTATACCTTGCATGAGATATATCTTGGATATACGCGTAGACCAAGTGACCGAAAAACTTGCATTAGAGTGGAGAATTGTATCTAGTACCATTTATTGATGACATGATATTGCTTTTGGAAATGACTATGAAAAATCATGTATCAGGCTTGCTTAATTAATTACTACCAAACATAGTAATAATTAAATGCTATCGTATGATTACCAGGGATTTTTTTATCCTCTATTATCGGTGGTAATCAGTCCTATTGGACACCCCCCCCCACCCCCCCAAACAAAAAAATCAAATTGATTCCAAAATTATGGATTTGAATTATTTTGTATAAAGTTTTCTCCAATGTTGTCAAAAAAATATCGGCGGATACAATCCAATATTTTTTGGCCAATTATCGCCAATAAGTGCTGAGCATCACTTCTGTTTAAAATATGTTGCTGATAAATTGTTCTTATCGGTCCGGTGACCCCTGATTTTTTTTCAAAACCGATTTTCAAATGATAAAACATAACAAAACTGATTTTCTGGAAAAAAAAAAAAACGTACCCTACCACAAACCATTCTCGACCTCTCCAAGTGTATAGATGGGCTTATATCAACTATAGTTAATTCTCAACCATTAGACTTGGTCATTCAGCTATTAGTCATATATTTTAGACGGTCAAGGCAAGTACAGATTAATGGAAGCTTCAATTATCTACGAATTTTCTATTGTCCAGAGCATCCATCTTTGAGCGGATAGAAAACATCGTGAGGACGAGATGTCAGTTAAATTTCACTACGTAAGCTATGAATATGTACGGATGAGCACATATATACATGGTGGGATTTTGGATGGAGTGGCATTCTGAATTCATTTCATTGTCATAAACTACATATATACATTAGCAACTTTTAGCATAAGATACTCGATTATATGAAGGGACAGTCCCAAGGACTAGAACTATACTAACGTTTTTGTTTTGTTCTCTGCATGCAGCACTGCTGCATACGTGCAACATTCGAGGATAGAGACCAGCTTTGAAGGAAATTCAGGTACAGTTTTAATTGTTTTTTGGAAAACGTACGTCCGTCAACTATGGCCCGCTGAAATACAATTTGGTTCCTGACGTGAAATACCAGACAAGAGTGGTCATCCAATTAGCAAAACTGGATTGAAATGGTCCTTTGACTGGTCAACTAGACGGATTTGGAGATTTGTTACTGATGTGGCTTGGTTTCGCTAACGTGACAACCAAATGGCATTGACGTGGCTTCCACGTCCTCTCTCTTAATCTCTCTCTATCTCTCTCACATGGGCACTAGCCTCTTCCATCACCAGCGTTGGCCTCCCCACTATCTCTTTATCCCTTCATCTCTATTCCTTCCCTAACTGTTAGTGAGCCCGCCTCCTTCTCCTTTCCTTACGCCAGTGAGCCACCACCCACCACCTCCCCTCCATGCACCGGTGAGGCACCTCCTCCCGATTGTGCTCTCTCTCTCTCTCCATCCACTAGGATAGCAGGCAGCAAGTGGTGTCGAGGCGATGGAGGAAGATGACTCAGCGGAGGGGGATAGGAATGGCATCGAGGGCGGTGGAGGGAGGCAACTATGAGCTCAGGGGCGACAGGGCCAGCGTTGGGGCCGATGGTGGGACGAAGCCGGTGTTGGTGAGGGAGGAGGCCGGTGCTAAAGGGTGCAGGAGGAGGCTGGTGCTGGTGGGGGAGAAGGCACTACCACGGATTGAGTCTTCAATCCCGGTTCCAAACCAGCATCAATCCCGGTTTTGGAACCGGGATAGGCAATTTGGGACTGATGGCATGGAGCCATCAGTCCCGATTGCTCTCAACCCGGGATAGATGTTAGAAATATATTTAAAAATATAATGCGCACATATGGCTTCTGCGGGACTCGAACCCGAGATCTCGTGACTCCCTACTCACCCTTCTAACCAACTCACCCACCCACACGTTCTGATATAACTAGGATATGCATTCCTTTTAAAGATTCCTTAGATGAGGCTACTTTCAGTCCCGGTTGGTAATACCAACCGGGACTGATGAGCTTCCATGCCAGCTGGGCTATACTAGCCTGCATGGGAGGAGCATCAATCCCGGTTGGTATTATCAACCGGGACTAATGTGAGCGACGAACCGGGATTGAAGCCTTGGAACTACGAACCGGGACTGATGCTACTATTAATACCGGTTCGTATCTTACCGGGACTGATAAGCCGGTATGGAAGGCTGTTCTCTAGTAGTGAGGGGGATGGAGAGAGATGAGAGATAGAAGGGGAGAGTGAGAGAGAGGATAAGCTCGGAGAGAGAGAAGAGATGGAGAGAGGATGTGGCAGGCACGTGAAGGCCACATAACTACCAAATCAATGAAACCAAACCATATCAGTAAGAATTCCACAAAACCACTTTGACCGGTTAAAGGATCATTTCCATCTGATTTTGCTAGTTGAAGGACCACTCTTGCTCTGTATTCTACATCAAAGACCAAATTAGTTTGCGGGCCATATTTAAAAGACCAAATTGGTACCTTTTCCTTGTTTCTACAATGCACAATACATGATCCGATACTCCTAGCTAGCTAGCAATTCATTTTCATCTTAAGTTACTTCTTGATCAAACGAAATTGTGTGGATTCAATTTCCCTGTATTGCCATATGAAAAAAAAGAACCATTTGATGCTGTTGTTGTTGGCTGCTATTAGGTGAGTAACTAACCTTTCTTTTAGTGATTTATCTTAGTATTGGAAATTCATGTTGTTGCTTATATGAGAATAACAAGCCAAGTGTCCGTAAGTTGCAACAAATTGCAAATAAATATAAAAATATAAAATGTTGGTGTTATATAAATTTAATCTAGGCTGGAGCCTTACTCTGAGACGGTCCATATGTCAGGTTAGGTTAGTACCGATGGCAGACGACCAATCATTCTTATTAGCCGTGAAGTATGCGCAAAGAAGCGCCTAATGCACAAGTCGATTTGAATGCCTACCGTGCATAAACTATTCATACACTATAGTAAGAAATACACAATGATTTGGTTTGATCATATCGTGTACTTTATCATTTTGCATAGACCATTCATGTACTATAATAAAATAATACAATATTATTCGGTTGTTTGATCATATCGTGTACTTTGTCTTATACATTGGAATCATCAAGTCCAAAGACAGAGAGGCTGGTAGCTAATTATATTTTATACTATCCAAGGATCTATATTTTTTTATTTAGACGATCAAGTAAATTAACCTGTGACTAAATGAAGATTGCCGGCCTTAACTACCTGAAAGCAGCCATGCATGGAATCTTCGTGTGTGTATATATATATCAACCGTCCTATCACCTGAATCTTATGTTCACAAAAATAATATTCATCAGAGTGATCAGACCCCACCAAATGAGATAAAAGCGGTATTCCTTAAAGAAAATATCGAATACCTATGAACAAATGGCCCCGCACTACCAGGGAACAGTGCAACACAACCGGTTCGTAATCACTTTCACAAGCGGTTATATAACCGGTTCTAAGCAACCGAGACTAATGCTCGCGGGAGCATTAGAAACAAGCGGTTATATAACCGGTTCTAAGCAACCGAGACTAATGCTCGCGGGAGCACTAGAAGCGGTTCTAGTGGTGTCTAAAAAGGTAAAGAATAAGAGTAAATAATATTGGGGTATGTGGGATTAGAACTCAGGACCTCACCTCTCCTCGTGACCCACGCCTTACCCAGCTAGCCAACCTACCCACGCGTGCTCTCTGATGAGATAAAACAAGCTTTTCTTTTAACAATTCGAAAAATGGACCTCTAGCAGCGGTTCGTAATACGAACCCCTTCTAAAGCCCAAGCAACAGAAGGGGGTGCTGGGCTTTAGAAAGGGTTCGTGACACGAACCCCTTCTGTTGCTTGGGCTTTAGAAGGGGTTCGTATTACGAACCGCTTCTAGAGAGGGCTTTAGAAGGGGTTCGTATTACGAACCGTTTCTAGAGGGGGCTTCCTGGTTTGGGCTATTGAACCGCTTGTGCTGCAACTATTAAAAGCGGTGCGCATCGAACCGCTTGTGATGTACCACTTGTGATGCTCGTTTTTCTAGTAGTGCCGGATGTCGGTGCATGTTTGAGAGCATACTTTAATTGGTGCTTCCATGCTTCTTCGCTCTTCAAAACACAGCCTAAATGATAATACAAAAATCCTAGAAAAGGAATTGATTATGTAGATCATGCTATAAGCCAGCATTCCGCAAAAATGCAACTTAAAAAAAAAAAGACAACTTTCAACCAACGATGTCTTTCTATTTTTCATTTTGCCATATTTATTTTCTGATTTCCTTGTTAGCAAATTTTTTTTATTTATCCATGTGTAGATTGAATTTAGACTTGAATATATTCAGAATTAATTTTGATCATTTACACCATATTTTTAAGGAAGTATGTTAGCAATGGAAGGATGACAAAGAATTAATATTGTCAGTGTTCCTAACAAAATTAAAAATAAAGATTTGTTGCAGCAATGAAGTGCTAACTTAAATCATAGATCAGATGGTCTAATTAAGGTGAAGACAAGCAAGAACTCTGATAAATTCATTAGTCTTTCATTACTAATCCTTGTCACAAAAATATGTCGGTTCTGCATAGATATATATCTCACTGTTTAGATAAGATAGATGACAATTATGTATCTATATTCCTCCCATAAAGTACGTAATATATATTAGATTTATAAATATATTACAATAGAAATTATTGTTCAAAAGTTGAATCATGGTGACTATATAAATGTGCAAAGCGAAAACTTTTTGATTGAGGGAGTATGTGAGTGCGAGAATCGCAATAGATTCCATGGTCCCATTTGCATTAGTTAAGCGTACGTGCACGGTGATAGTATCAGCTATATATGATCACGGTGGCGGTACGTACGATCACGGTACTCAAAGATTAATGGCTCCTTAATTATGAGGCAAATTTTTACTTGTTATGAAATCAATTAACGAGATCCGTTTTACCGCAAAGTGATGATTCACGTATGGGCATGCAGGTTGGATAGAGCCATGCATGCATGGTTTGGGAGACGTGCGTTTTTGGAGGGGCCATAGCTCCCTGGTTTGGTCACCAGCGCCGGTGAAAAAACAAGCGGTGGCAGAGGCGGTGAATCGGAACTTGTAGTGCTAGAGGCTGGTTCATTAGGACACTCCTAATGGGGTTACTAAACTTGTTATTAAGCTGATGTGGAGCTGATGTGGAAGCTAATTAAAGTGGAAAGAGATGGGGCTTATTACTAGTTTAAGTAACCAGTACTTCATAGTATCCTAGGCGCTAGAAACGGATGAAATGTGCATTGGGGAGTTCATCTCCGTTACTAGATAATCCAGTGTGGCAATGAGTGCAGCTAATCCTATATATATTTTCATGACTATGACATAGAAGATCCATAGATTTGTCCAAGTATAAAACAACCTAATTAATTTTAGTAACAGCTATAGTTACAACCCATTGTAGTCCTAGTTTCTTATCTTATAATTAATACACTTAGTAACAAGTTTAGTAACAACCCATTGGAAATGCCCTTATGTACCAGAGGTGCTAACACGCGGTGGCACGTCAGGCCACCACGCACCCACGTATTGTGGGCCTATGCGCGGAAAGCGCGCCGGTCCTATGCGACAGTCTTTTTGGTATATAGTTTGTGTATAGTTATGCTATACAGTATACTTATAAACTAAATTAAATCTAAATAGACCGTTGGCAATAGTATTTCTCCCCTTTTATTATAATTCATGATAATAAGTAGTTAGAGACCAAATCTCTTGAAGTTTTTTCAAAATTTTTAAAAGGTCTACGAAAACAGAAATAGAAGATGGAAAAAAGGGAATAGAAACGTTTTCTAAATTCAAATTTATTGTAATTTCAATTTTTTAAAAAAAAATTCAAACTTTAGGGACCTTATTCATGCAACTATGATTTTATTTTTGCAAATTCTTTTTTTGAGAATTTTTTTACTGCCTAAGATAAAGAAAATAGAGGAGGAAAAGCCTAAAATTCTTTTTTTTTTCAAAAAAGCCAAAACCTTATATGGACCTTTTTCGTTAAACTATGGTTGTACTTTTGTAAGCCGTTTTCTGGAATTTATAAATAGCCTAAAAAATTAAATAGAAGAGTAAAAAGAGAGCGAAAACATTTTTATGGACCTTCTTTGTGGAGCTATGGTTCCATTTTATTTTTTTTGTGGAATGTTTGAACGTCCTAGCAAAAAGGAAATAGATGAGGGAGAAAAGAGAACCAAAAAATTTTAAAAAATTGGAAAGTTTGGTAATCTAAAAATTTTTCCAAAGAAATCATTTTTTTTTGCGACCTTCTTCACACAGAAACGGCCTAGAATAAAGGAAATAGAAGAGAAGGAAGTTTAAATTTTTGGTAGATTTTTTAAAATAAGAAAGCTTAAACTTTTTGTGAACCTTCATTGTGCATCGATGGATCCATTTCTGCAAAAATTTTGTTGATGGCCTAAGAAAAAGAAAATAGGAAAGGGAAAAAAGCAAAAGATAATAGAAGAGAATAAGGTTTTGAATTCAAATTTTTTGTGATCTCAAAGAAATAAAAAAGTTTAAAAATTTTATAGGCCTTCTTTGTGTAGGCATGGTTCCATCTTTGCAAAAAAAAAATTATCGGTTTTTTGATGGCCTAGAAAAAGGGAATAAAAGGAAAAGACAATAGAAGAAAATAAAGTTTAAAATTCAATTTTATTGTAAAAAAAATAAAAAAACCCAAACTTTTTATGTACCTTCTTTGGGTGGCCATGGTTCCATTTTTGCAAACTCTTATTTTTTGGATTGGCCTAAGAAAAAGAAAATAGGAAGGGAAAAAGGCAAAAGATAATAGAAGAGAATAAAGTTTCAAATTCAAATGTTTTGTAATTTCAAAGAAATAAAACTTCAATTTTTTATAGACCTTCTTTGTGCAGACATGGTTCCATCTTTGCAAAAAAAAAAAAAGTTGGGTTTTTTTGCTAGCCTAGAAAAAGGGGATAAAAGGCAAAAGACAATAGAAGAGAAGATATTTAAAAATTCAATTTTTTGTAAGTAAAAAATTAAAAAAGCCCAAACTTTTTATGTACCTTTTTTAGGCGGCCATGGTTCCATTTTTGTAAACTTTGTTTTGGATTTTTTTGATGGGCTACAAAAAAGAAAATAGGTAAGGAAAAAAGAACAAAAATGGAGCAGGTTTGATGCTGCTGCTGCTGGGGATCGAGAAAAAAATTGGGTTTTTTTTATGTCCTAAAAAAGGGAATAAAAGGCAAAAGACAATAGAAGAGAAGATATTTAAAAATTCAAAATTTTGTAAGTAAAATTTTTTTAAAAAAGCTCAAACTTTCTATGTACCTTCTTTGGGTGGCCATGGTTCCATTTTTACAAACTTTTTATTTTTTGGATTTTTCTGATGGGCTAAAAAAAGAAAATAGGAAAGGAAAAAAAAGAACAAAAATGGAGCAGTTTGATGATGTTGCTGGGGATCGAACTCATGACCTTTAGCCCAGGCGTGGGCGCGTGCGCAGGAGGCCAACTGAGCTATGGCCCGTGTGTGGAAAATTGTCGGCGGAGTATTTTATATATGGTACTGTTAATTGGACGGTCATATCTATTTTGCCTGATGATCGGATGGCTCACGGCGCACGGGTGACATGGCCCGCGGAGGACCCAGAGAAAGGACAAAGCGGTACGCGCTATATAGTAGTAGTAATTCTGAGTAGGACTTTAAATTTAGGTAAGGAAAAGATATTACTTTGGTCCTATGACCCTCGCTAAAGGAGGTTTGATCAATGTGTTATATGTATTTTTATATATAAAAAATTTCACGACATCTAAATTAAACTATATATTTGAATTTTCTATAATTATCTAATATCGTCATAGAAAATTTTTCACGTAATTTTTTGAACTTTAGGCAATTATTTAGCATTTTGTCCTTTTAAAGACTACTAGACAATGCTGGAATTTTTTTAGAAAATATACGATGTGGTAAAATCTGAGATTTTTTTATAAGCTTGTCAAATAATTAAGAACTCAAGTATACATTTTAGTTTGGATTTCATGAAAAAAATTTATATAAAAAATATATAACACTTTGATCAAACCATCTTTGACTGATCAAGAATTATTTATGCCCGGTTTTGATATTTCGATGACTGTGTTCAGGAACAAAATGGACCGAGCCCGAGGACGAGAGTTCCGAACCAAATAGTACTTTACAATGTGTCATAGAGTAGAGATATGTTTACTATTTTTAATTACTAGAAATATCCATAGAAGATTATAAATTGCACCTAACTTGCACCGTCGGATACAACTAGGCGAGATGGGATCTGCATAGGATCCCAATCCGGCGAGACGAGGTCTCCCAGCGTACCGATATACGCGCTTGAGCCGAACTGCTTCTGTCCTCCGCGTATTTTTTTTTTTTAAAGGGGTGTCCACCGCATATTTCGTGACAGATAAAATGCATGGCATATTTCAACCAGCAAACATTCAATCTAAGCATGCATGATGCATGTAGACTCGTAGCTGATTTAATCATTGTGTTAGTATAGATGTATAGATGCGTGCATGCAGGGAGCAGGTGCACGTACGTTGTGGAGTTAGTGGCGTAGGAAGAGGTCCAAGTTTAAACTGTATGGAGGCTTTTTTTAAACTTCCTAGTAGACAGTCTTTTGCATTGCAATAACAGAACTAATTAAGCAAGAAAAGAAACTGCAGCTCGAATGGTTTTCCCTCGAGGAACAAATTAACATAAATTGTTCAGGTGTCCCTCTTGTTAATTATATGGTACAAGTAATAGAAGAGGAATCCTTAGGTCATCCCGCCCCCTAGCTCTAAGAGAAGCAAAGAACCAATTGATTCTAATTGGACAGAGCTGGTTAGAGCTGTACATTGCTTATCTGAATTTTTAGGCAACGGTGAATCCGCATAAATTTTAGATGGAGCACAGATTTCACGCATGTATAAAAATTTCCTTGTTCCTGTCTCCACCATCCAATATGCTGCTATACTTGTGTTGCACGTCTTTATAGCAGAAATCTTAGAGTTGATGGAGTAAGGCGATAGACACCACAAGAAAATCTTTATACAAGCATGGAGTAATTAAAGGGTGAACACATATACGGTGTATCTGTCGGTCAAACTGTCCAAACAGGCAGATACAAATTGCACGCGCACGCGCACGCTACGCTCCTCTTTGTGCAGCTCATCGATCCATCCAAATGGCACCCACCTTCATCGCTCTTTCCCATAAAAAAGTTTAATCAGCCCTAAAAACTAGGATAGTTTGCCGTCCCCAAGAGCCCTAGATCAACGAGCACAGACTCCATTTCACCGGTCCACCACCGTACGTACGCCACAGCTAGCTAGGCCGCGACGGCGACGGCGACATCAACAACCACCCGTGCAAACCGCGTACCACCTGGTGGCTGGTGCCATTGCTGTCCTCCTCGGCTATAAGTACGCGCCTCGCCATCACCAACCCTTCGCTCTCAAGTGAACTCGGGTCACCGGCTGCCAAAGATCGACTTCACCGGCCGATCCAGCCATGAACGCCGCACCCACCATGCTGAGATGCACGGGCAAGATTGGCAACGCCGCCGTCTTTGGCCGGAGTGGCCGCCGCTGTGGCAAGGTGAGGGCCACGGCGGCAGGGGCTGGCGGCGCCTGCGCGGCGTCGACGCGCGGGCGGGACTACTACAAGGTGCTGTCGCTGGAGCACTCGGCGGACGTCGGCGAGGAGGAGATCAGGCGGGCGTACCGGCGGCTGGCGCTGCGGTACCACCCCGACGCGTGCCCGCCGGCGCGCCGGGCCGAATCCACGCGGCTTTTCCTCGAGCTGCGGCGCGCCTACGAGACGCTGTCCAACCCGGCCCTGAGGGTGACCTACGACGCCGAGCTGAGGACGGCGGGCCAGGCGGCCGGCTCGCCGCCGCAGCAGGCGGGTGCGTTCGCGAGGGACGTGTGGGAGGCGCAGCTGTGCATGCTGCGCGCGCGGTCCGAGCGCCGGCAGATGGCGAGGAGCGGCCGCCGGTTCCAGCGGTCGCCGATCTGACCAAAGATGATTCGTGTGTTCTTCATTATGCCGAGCGTTGTCTGGTGTTCTTCGTGTAAGATTTCCTTGTGTTCTGATTGACTCTCACCGTCAGAGATCGAGAGACTCATGGCATCTGTTTTTATGTGGGGGTGTTTGATGAGTTGTGTAAACTTTAAACTCTACAATGGTTAGATAATGGGGTAAATTGTATTCATGTCACTAAAAAGTTATGATATCTTAGAAATGCCACTATAAAATAAAAAATTGCTTGCATATCATTATAAAGTTAGATTTCTTGTAAATATGCAATAATGAAGTCTTTCCAACCTTTTTGACTAAAATGCCTCTCCTTCCTTCAACCTTTCTAGCCTCTCTCCTCTCTCTTACCCCCTGACTTCTCTCCCTTGTGGGGCACTGTAAGGAGCTCAACTGCTGAGTTGACCAAACCGCCAGGAGCGCCAAGCCGTCATCGGCCAAAAGGACCACGATGTTGCCTATCTGCTCCCCTCCCACCCAAGTCCTACTCTTTCTCTCTCCCCTCCCACATCATTGCCTCCTCTTGGCCTTGGCCACGGTCAGAGCCACTGCATCACCAGATCCATATCAATAACCTGCATCAAGAGAGGGTGTTGATCTCAATGGGGGGGAGAGACGGAGTTGGGAGAGCTTGCTACTACCAATAGCTATTCAGAGGGATAGCAATGAATCAAGAGAGAGGAGATGCTTGTGGAATAGAGGTTGAAGTGGCAACGACTGGATAGCAGCGCCATCAACTGGGCACATTGCCTCTAGGCTTGTCGTTCCCCCTTGGGTTGGTCGCGACACCTCAAGGCTGGTTGTGTCGCCTTGGGAGCTCAGGGCAATGGCATGAGCCAGGAGCTCGAGGGCGGCATACCGGATTTGAGACCTATTGGGCGAGAGAGAAGAAGGGGGATGGCATAGGAATTGAGAAGGTCGTTGTTAGAGTTGGGGAGAAGGAGGAGAGAAAGAAGAGGCCAATGGTATATTAGACATAATTTTGTAGAGGACAGGTGGGCAAGAATGGCATCAGTGACATTTTTTGCAAGGAATCCAACTTTGTAATGGCATGTGAGCTATTTGTTTTTTAGTGACATTTCTAAGATATCGTAATTTCCAATGGCATGAATGTAATTTACCGTCCATAATTTGTTAGTCGATATTACTTGATTGCGGGGCGTTCGAGCTCCAAAACACCTCCTGACCTGCTCCTCCCTTCTCATCCATTCACCACCAAACCACCACCCACAGTGCTCCTCCCTCCTCCTCCTCCTCCCCCAAGCAGCGGCCCATGATGTCGGTGGTGGTGTGCTACCGGAGCCCTATGCTGGCAACGCGCACGAGGTCCATGCTTAGTGTGATATCAACATTGTGCTCCTCATCCTCCATCTGCATGGCAGCATTGTAGGTGGCAACGTTGGCGTCGTGGTGTGTGTACTAGAGGAGGGCAATGGTGTGGTTTGCCACCTCACTGCCGGCCATCGGCTTAGGGCCGAAGCAGCTATGTGGCGTAGGTCACTACCTATGGCGGGAGCTCAACGTGGTGGTGTTCCATAGCTGGGGCCATGAGGAGGCGACAGATGACGACAAAGAGCATGAGGACAAGGTGCTGCGCCTGCTGCTGCCCCACTCGCCGGGTCTAGGAGGTCACTGCTGTCACCAGGACCTAATATAGGAAGGGTACATCGAGGGGAACTTTTGTGCTGCAAACTTTTTCATGTACATCTCAAACATCGTAAAATATGTCTGAAACATTATGTTATCTCTTGTGAAACATTGCTCGTATAAGGTTGGAACATCTTTGAAGAACTGCTTCACCGGTATTTCGATAATGCTTTAGTCTTATACGAGGCTTGGACCCTTTCGCGATGGATCCTCGTCAAAGTTGCGTTGCCGCAAACAGAGCAGAAGGGTAGGAACGCAACCGGTGGTCACCCAGCTCAGCTCCTACTCCTACTATCAGGATTTGCGAAAGCATTATTAGTTTGTTTCACGAGTTATTGAATTCTGTTTCAACATTTCACTACTTTTGTTTAGACGAGCATCCATTTTTTTTCTTCTCCTCCGATGTCCGATAGTAGCTCTCTTTGTTAGTTGATCTACGTCGGATCAGAGCAAACGGCTCCCGCTGTACATGCAACTTTGTTTCTATATTTAAGCTGGAAGGAAAAAAAATTTAGAAAAGCAGACAGAAAAAGAAAGAAATTAAAATTTATCACCAACGCAAAATTTCTCAAGACACAAAAATAATTGGATGGAAGCTCACCGACGCCGTCGATGGACGGACGGCGGCGAAGTTGACGTACCAGAGGTGGAGTAGAAGCGGCAGATCCGTGCATCTGCCAGCAGTCCAGTTGATATTAGGGAAACGATGATTAATTTCATGGTGGAGACACACGCGCAGCTGAGCAATGTGCATACATAACCGCGGTATGGAGATGGAGCTCTTGGCCTTGGCCACCACCCACCACGTCACGCCCACGCAGCTTGCGACCGGCACGACATCCTTGAGCGCGCCGGCCTTCAACTTGACGCAGTCAGAATTTTTTTTATTTTTTATTTTTCTGATATAAATAAATGATTTTCTGATTAAATAAATAAATAAATAAATAGCCTCCCGTCACCACTCCATTGGACGAGAAGTATAACCCGCCCTCCAGTCAAACGAGATTTTAAAAATCCGCCCAACGGATGAGCGGGATTTGCTCCCAACGGCCCACAGGCGGGACGGGCCAAAACTCGCCCGACGGAAGGGCGACATCTGACCGGCGGTAAAAATCCGCCCGCCCGTTGGGAGACATTTGAACTGCGGGGAAAATCCGCCTGCCCGTTGGGCAGGATTTCACCCTTTTAAAGCCGCACGGCCTGCCACCCGTGTGACTGTTCCCATTTTCATTTCCAGCGAGAGTGAGGAGAGGAGAGAGAAAATGAGAGAGAGAGTGGGGAGAGGAGAGAAACGACGAGGGACTCTTCGATTTCGCATGTAATTTCGTTATCTAGTACTAAATTTTTTTGACAAAACTTTGTAGGATAGCCATATGAATTTAGTGCATGCAATGTTATGTGTAGGGTTTAGGTTAGAAATAGCAGGGCAATATTTAGGCTAGGGTTAGGGTTTAGGCTAGAAATAGCAGGATAATATTTAGAGTTTAGATTGAAAAAAGTATAGTAAATAAATTATACGATTATGTGGTATGTGTCGACCATGATAGGGTTTGGGTTTAGGTTAGAAATAGCGGGGTAATATTTAGAATTTACATTGAAAATAGTATAGTAAATAAATTGTACGATTGTGTGGTTAGCGCACGTAATGACATGTAGATTGTCGTAACGACATATTTGTAGAGTGCAGATGTGGCATGAAGTATGTTTTTCTAGATATGTGTATAATAGTTGTTAGTTGTAAATGTACCGATAAAAAAACGAGGTATTAATTTATTAGATTTTATAGAGTACTTTATTTATAGAGATATTGAACAAGATGTTGCCCGACATTTTGGCCATACTAATATTGTAAAAAAATGGTTATGGAAAAGGAGATTGGCGTATAATAATCCGTGTTTGAAATTTGTTGAACAGGGTAAATGACAGACAAGGTAAATTTTCAGATCTATTATGGAAATGAGAGATTGTGCACGGTCCTTACGGGGTAGATCTATCAATGTTCCTATCATGTACATTAGGGATATCAAGGCCTACTGAAAGGTCATTTAGTGGACTACAAAATTGGTTATCATGGACGTTTCAACTCAACGAAGAAAAACATGTGATGACAGTTCATGCGTTGGTGAGCCGTGCTGCTGAAGGTTTTTTTTGGGAATTGATACCTATATCGGGTACTCGGAATTGGAGACATTACGTTCAGATTGCAACCAAATGCGGCCTTCCTCTAGTTCTCTTAGTACAGGTCGAGTACAAGCAACATTTCAGCGGATATGACGAAGGCGGTGAAGAGCCAGGGGAGACTAGTGATGCTGGAGTGGAAGAGGAGGTGGAAGGTGTAGGAAACACGGAGGTGACAGAGGACATGGGAGAAGTGCCTGCGGAGACAGAGAAGGGGAAGAAGGGAATGAAACAATTAAAGAGGCGACCGGGGCGGCCGATGAAAGGGAACAAATCGAATCAATATTGTTGAAATGGAAGCCGAGGATGCAGAGCATGAGGAAGCCAACCTACATCTGCCATATTGCATCTTCCATGACGAGAGACGGGAATCACGGAACAAAGCGGATAATCACCTTTACACGTGGCTCTAGGCATGTTTCTCACTTCAAGATTTATGCACTGCCCCACATAGCCTCACATGCTTTTTTACAAAAAAAAAAAAAAGTCCCTCTCCTTTTCACCCCTCTGGCCGCCAAGCCTGCCACCCTATACACACGCCACTACCGGTGACCACCACCCTCGCTGCTAACGACCAATGTGGCACCTGCTTGAGCTGCGCTCTTGCCCCTAACGTGAGGCAGCGTGGCTCAGGTTGGCCCAGCTCAGCATGTGGCGAGTCAGCTCTAGCGTGGTGAGTCAGGATAGGGATGGTCGCTCACCGATGCTACCATAATGCTACCATGGTCACTGGTGGTGGTGCGGGTGGGGCAATGGGGAGAAAGAGGAGAGGGAGAGTAGAGGAAGAATGATCTAATTGTTTTTTGTTTCGAAGTCCTAGGGACTTCTTTGTAAAAAGACATGTAAGGGGGAGTGGAGCTGTGCACGAATTTTGGAGCAAGATTCGATGACCACAAGCATCCCTAGAGGCGCATGTACATGGGAGTTGCATTTTTCAACTCCCACTGATGAGATTTCGCAACTTTGGAGGCTACTTGGGTGTGGCTTAAGCTGGGCACAATGGCAGATCCAGCTGATTTTCAGAGCCTAGACATACCGGCCAACACATGCACCTACCAGCCGGTTACCACCTAGAAGCCCCACGACCACCATCCGCTCGCTATTATACATAGTGGGAGAGATTCACTATCGCGACCGCAAAGCCCGGGCGCACACTGAGGGTCGCCAGGTCTTGGATCCGCCATTGGCTAGGCAGTTCATGACAAAAGAGGATGATGTTACAAACCGCAGCCGTAAGGAGTCGGCCACGTACAGCTCCATTGTTTCACCTTGGTCCCTTGCCCCCTCTTCTCAAGTGTTGAGTGCACGGGAGTCCGCTGAATTTCAAGAGTAATCTTACTTTAATTTAGTTTCTTCTATCTTTGTTTTCTTGTATCGTTTTCTTCTCATGACAATGGTGATGCTTAAGCCACATCCTTGGACCTATGCCGAGCTAGCCACTCAGCCCCGTCGGTCGTCGGTGTTTCATAGAGTTTCCTGTCACCAGCAGACACGAACCTTGAGGTTTTCGGTGTGATTTCCATTGCTATGGTTTCCGTTCGCTATCGATGGAAACTAGCTTCCAGTGAGGTTTCCATTAACAGCGAACGAAAACCCTAGGGTTTCTGACAAGGTTTCTATCACCAGCAGCCGACAAGGCGGTGTGGTTGGCTCAGCGCGGTGTGGGGTAGGATAGCTCCATGCGCTG
The DNA here is from genome assembly GCA_036346145.1 of Olyra latifolia. Lineage (NCBI taxonomy): Eukaryota > Viridiplantae > Streptophyta > Magnoliopsida > Poales > Poaceae > Olyra > Olyra latifolia. The sequence goes on from CM070531.1 coordinate 20,671,492, forward strand.
GCGGGAACCAAGGGGCCCAAGGAGAGAGGAAGAAGAGGTGGGAGTGGAAGGGAGAAGAAATAGACAAGGGTTTTTTTTTTTTTACAAAACGTCTGTACTCATCTTGAGGCTGGTTTGATGGCTCACACAGCACAAGCACCTCCTTGTGCAAGCATTGACGTATTACCGTAAATTGAATGGTTTGGATCGATAGTCTTAAATCTAGAAAAAGTTAGCCCAAAGTAACGGATCTTTTTACTTTTCGAAACACCGTAGCACAACTCATAGAAATCAGAGGATGATGAAAGATCGAAAAGAGCGGGAATAAATTTAAAATTTCATTGTTGATTGAATCCATCTGCTTATCCATATAAAGGCACTCCTAGTGCATTGTTTCTATAAGTCGTTTCTAAATATTCACGCCATATAGAAACGGCTGTACACACAACCCTTCTAATGTATTGTATCTGGTAATTAATTTGGTCATCTTCTTTTCTTTCTATTTATAAACCCTATAGAAACGACCTATCATTCCCGGCAGGGATTTATTATCATTTTATTCCCTTGTTTCTAGGATAGAGACCGTTTCTTATATATAAAAAAGATCTTACTTTCTATCCTCATTAATTACCCTCCACATCAGCAATTTGTTCTAAGTGACAGCTATAGAAACCGCTAATGCCATTATTAGGAATGCCCTAAAAGAAGTGATGACTGGCACCTTCAAGAAGGCTGATCTGAGATATCATCACCAAGTTGGCAATGGGAATGCAGGAAATTGAAGTTTAATTGTTGGATCGGTAGCCGGTTCACACTGCATATCACGAAAGCACGAGATCATGACACGCCATCTGATAACCATGAACAAGATCTTCGTGCAATTTCAGTTTGTGATTTGTCTAGTTAATTACCCTGTCTGGCTCTTAATTCACTCTGCATTGATCAGAAAGCACTGCTATACAGGATGACGACTATTTCCATAAGATAGGTCATAGGTCTATCTGGAGACAAAGGTATAAACGCGGCTTTTCTTTTGCAAAGCCAAATAGAAAAGGGAATTTGATCACATCTCCAATTCACACTCATTTTCAGGAATTTGGTGACACTGCCACCCGGGCAAACGACAATCGTCCGCTTGAGTCGACACTTGGCACGACGACGAAAAGAAGTAAACATCACTATCCCAAATACAACTATTCCTTTCAGAGATTCCTGATGAACGAGTGCATGCATGCACGATTGCAGGGCAGCTCCTCATCCACCGCAAGCGCCGAGAACGAACTCACCTTTCTGCAGATTATTCTCCTCTCTAGCCGCTACGAACCATCCCGATGTCAACCTCAAGCGACGACTCAACGATGGACGATGCGTCGATGCTTCATTCCGATGGATTCGAGTTTGAAGCAGGAAGTGTGCAAAGGGGAGGAAGAAGATGAAATGATTTGTTAATTGCGACTTGCTGATGAGAAAACGAAGTTGAGCTTGCAAGATAGGATATATTCCTTCCTGCTTTGCCGTCACTTTAGGAAAGCAGAATTCCAGCGCGTCTCGTGCTGAACTGAAATGTATAAATGCTGCTCCCGTCGTGCTTGCTGCGGCTATCATAGTTCTTAAGCTCTGTGGTAGTGGTAACTGACAAGTTCTTCTTGATCTGAATATCTGATCAAGATGGGTTCAAGCAGTGACACTGCCAAGCGATACGAAGCTGACTGCAGACACCTTAACCATTTCTTCTTCTCTGGTATAGCAACCGATCAGCTGTTCAGGCATGCGTCATGCACGCTAGAAGCAAGAACAGTTTATATCTGAAAATTTTCTTTACATTTTTACTCAGTACCAGTGGCTGTTTTTCTGTACGGTTCAAGTGTTCTTATCTCTGCTCTCTCAAAAAAAGTGTTCTTATCTCTTCCCCTGCATGCGTAGTTTTTAATGGCCTGTACTGGAAGAAATCATTGTGTCGGTGTCAAGTCCCAATCTGCAAAAACACAGCAGAAATTTGTCAGGCTAACCAGAAGTCAAAACTCACAAAAAAACATTGCAGGAAACGCTGCGACGAGCAATGCGAGACCGATCATGGAGATCTTCACCGCAAGGAGCAGCCAAGAGCTGAAGCAAATCTGCAGGGCTTACCAGAGCATGTACCACCAAGACCTCCTTCAGCTACTGTCACAGCAGAAGACCACCTTCTCAGTAAGCCCATCTTCTCTCTTGCCAATCTCGTCACCATGGAAAGCTCAGCGACTCTCGTCACCATGCGCATACACGTTGTGCAGAGAGTGGCCTATCTTAGAGCCAGCGAGCCCTGCGTCCGGGACGCCGACATCGTCAGGGACGCGCTCTTTGGCCGGCGGCTGGACGCCGACGTGCTCATCGAAGTCGTGTGCACGCGATCCTCGCCGGAGGTTGCACTGATCAAGCAGGCCTACCAGGCCCGGTACAGCACGAGCCTCGAACGCGACGTCTCGTCAAGAACACACGGCAGCTTGAACGAGGTAAGCACTGATCACCTGATGATCAGTGTCAGTTTTTTGTAGAAAGATTGATTTTTTATTTATCTTGTGTTGGATCGACCTGTTTGTGCCAGGTTCTCGTCGCGTTCTTGAGCTCGAGCAGCTACCACGGCGGCCGGGTTGACGCGACGATGGCGATGTGCGACGCGAAGACGCTGTACGAGGCGGTGGAGATCGGCCGGCAGGTGGACCAGAGGAGCATCGTGCAGCTGCTGCGCCACCGGAGCGGCGACCAGCTCAGGGCGGTGCTCGCGTCGTACCGGCGGCTGTACGGGCAGGAGCTCGCGCGGGCCCTGAAGAGGAAAGCCGGCGACGACGAGCGCGGCGAGTTCGCGCGTCTGCTCCGCGTGGCGCTGCGGTGCGCGCAGCTCCCGGAGAGGCACTTCGCGAGGGTGGTGCGCGGCGCGCTGGAGGGTGGCGGCGCGGCGGGGAGGGAGGCGCTGGTGAGGGCCGTCGTGACGCGCGCCGGCGTCGACGTGCGGCGGGTGAACCAGGCGTTCGCGGCCAAGACCGGCTGGACGATGGAGAGCGTCGTGAGGAACGAGTTCGGCGGCGGCGGGAAAGTGGATGACGGTTTGGTCGGCGACTTGCTCGTCGAGCTGCTCAAGCTGGCTTGACTGGCACAGTGACACTCGTCGTGCCCTCGGATGACCAGCTCGAAGCACCTATGAACGGTCAGGATCCTCTGCAATCTTTCTGTACATCGTAGTGAGACTGGCGGATCCCTGACCGGCTTGAAAGGAGAAAGATGGAGGCTTCACATCTCGGTGCTCGGAAACTGTATTTTTCAAAAAAAAATATTATAGAAATAGTACCAACATCAAGTATCGGCGAGTATATAGGTGTATAGCTATTCATGGTAAAATTCCTATGCTCTACCTACGTCATTATGATGAATTAATGTATTTTTTATAGTAAAGAATAAAGTGTAAAAAATGTTTAATTTGTTCTGGGCTTTGGAGAATTAGAGATGAGATGATACTTAAAAAAAAGGCATAAAGCCATTTCAACTCTGAAATGGCTGTCACTCGTGCCACAGTGCTCATTTTTTCCAATTAGAAGGAAGAGGAATTTGCACACATTCTTAGGCAAGTAAAGTAAATAAAAAACGTGAACATTTCTATTTTTTTTAAAAGAAAGACACTCATTATCTATTGTCTATATACTATAGCCACTATCAAAGGGGGCATTTCGTGCTGTCCGCGTTGCCCAAAAATTGGGGACCGTTAGATCTGCTCGTCTAGGTTGCGTCGATCGTCGATCTAGCCATCCAGCTCGCCACGCCGAGGGGCGAATGCAAAAAAGCCCTTGCGCTTTTCGGTTTCGTGTTTTGGTCCCTAGAAGCTCACAAAGAAGCACTTTCGTCTTATAACCATTTTTTGTTTGCCCCCCTCCCGCATTTTACCCTTCGTCAACCCACAGTCCTTCCGCCTGCTCCAAACCCTAGCGCGCCTCAGCCAGTGCTTCGCCCCTTCTCCCCGTCTCTTCCCGTTCCTAGCTCCCCTCCCGTCGCCGGTCACTGCCGCCACCCTCCGCTCCCGTCTCTGCCTCCCTATCTCCGCCTGCCTCTCCATTCTTGAACCCTAGCACGCCCGATCCGCTGGCTCGCGCGGTGCTTCCCCCCTCCTCCTCGTCTCCGCCTCCCCGCCGTCCTCCCCGTCTCCACCTCCTCACATATCCTCTCCCTGTCTCCGCCTCTTCTCCGTCCGTCTCCGTCTCACCGCCTTCGCGTCGGCCCTCTCCCTCCTAACTCGCGTCCTCCCCGTTGCCCCCTTGCCCTGTCTTCTCGCCGCTTCCACCTTCTCCTCTTCCGTTCCTGCATCATATCGCCGCCTCCCGAGGCAGCGACGACGTTTCAAGCCTTCATTCCCGAGCACCGCCACCTTCCTCGCTATCCCCGTTGTTCCTTACAGGATTCAAGGTGCCTCTTTTTCTCCACCACCACGCCGACATCCGTGGACCCTTCTTCCCCATCTCCGCTCAGCACCTCCTGCCCATAGCCAGCACCTTGCTCGCTTCCCTCCTTGCCCCTCCTCCCCTCTACCTCCCCTGGCGCGGGTGCGCAATGAGAGGATCGGAAAGGCGCCTAGAGGGGGGTGAATAGGCGTTTTTAAATTTTACACAGAGTTAACATATGCGGAATCCTTTAAAAATCAGATACTTTGAATATAGATCAGATACTCTGATTCAGTTCGGAGTATCCGACCCAGAGGTTCAGAGTATCCGAACTGAGCTGTTAGGGTTAGCTCAAAACCCTGTTAAACCTTCGGATCTGGTGATGCCACTTGCACACAAGGTAGATAAGTAGTAGACCTAGCTGTAAAATTAGATCCACAAGGAATCTCAAAGCATAAGTTTACAAATTTCACAAAAGTAAGAGTTTAAGTGAGCAAACCACAATGTAGAGTAGAATGACAAGATTTGTTTCCCGAAGTTCGGATTCTTGAGGAAATCCTACTCTCCGTTGAGATAGGCTCGGTCGCACTTAAGCCCGGGTCTCTTTCAACCCTATTCCTCACCAAGGACCTCCAAGCCCCTTGGTTTAACTCCTTGTTCCTTCCCTTGTGAGGAGGAACCAACCTTCACAAACTTCCCACGACCACCACACCAAGCTTTGGTGGCTCGAGGGAGACTCCTACCGTCTGAAGTCATCAACCTCCAAGAGTAACAAATCCGGCGAAATATGGAAGTAGAAGACAAATCGAGTGCTCCAAGATGAAATCCACAAAGCTAGACACTCAATCTTACCTCCTAACCCAACCAAGGATGGAAATCTTTGAAGATTTATGTGGGAAGGGGTTTTTGGGAAGCTAGAGCTTGAGCTAGGGTTTGAAGAGGAGTAAATGCTCTTTTGAATGTTGTCCCGCAGTTGGTAAAGTGGGGAGTGAGGTAATAAATACCCTGGACTTAGATCTAGCCGTTGCCTGTCTGCAGACATCGGATACTCCGAAGTTTAAGTTCGGATAGTCCGAACTATGCAGACCAGGTTCGGATATTCCGAGGAGTTTCCGAGGACATTCCGACTAAATATGAATCGAGACAGAAAATCAGTTTTCTCGAAAGTTCGGAAACTCCGAAGGACATTCCGACTAATTCGACTTGTTCCGAAACTCACTTTTCTTGAAAAATCGAAACTCCGGGACATTCCGACGACATCGGAAACTCCGAGGGACATTCCGATTAATTGACTTAAGACAGAAACTCTGGTTTCTTGAAATATCGGATACTCCGAAGGACATTCCGACCTGACATCGGAAACTCCGAGGGACATTCCGATTAATTTTGACTTAAGACAGAAACTCTGGTTTCTTGAAATATCGGATACTCTGAAGGACATTCCGACCTGACATCGGATACTCCGAAGGACATTCCAATCTAAAATTGAGCTGTTTCTCCAGGACTTCAATATAAATGAAAATTAGGTTTCCCAACTTTATAAAAATTCATTTTGGAGCACTTGAGTAGTCTAATATCTATATTTCGTCGCATCCCTCTTAATAGTACGGTTTTATCCTTAGACTCAAAGATTTAAACTATCAATTATCCTAGGAAAAACTATGAATATTCACCTTTTGACTTGAGGGGTGCATGCCAAATCTTGTCCACTTCTTGCATCCGTTTTCTTAATTCCTGTCTACAACTTATTCCAAACATTAGTTTCAATATCTAGTTGTCATTAATCACCAAAATCAAATAGGGGCCTAGATGCACTTTCAATCTCCCCCTTTTTGGTGATTGATGACAACAAGATGTAAAAGCTTAACATACACAGAGAGCTCCCCCTAAACATGGTGAATTTCAGAAATAAATTCTATAGAGCTCCCCCTAACACCATGCCACAATCAATCAGCTGAATCATGCAGTAACATAATATACTCACATTGAACAGATATTAGGGTAGACATTAGCACAAATTGACATTCAGGTCTAAAACAATATAAGCACAGTAGCACACAAAACAGCACATAAGCACATAGAGTAGCAACCACATCATCACGTATTACAAGTTCAACTACTGAGAATTTAAAAGATGTTCAAGACAAACTCCAAATATAATATTTAGCTTTTTCTTTCACTCCCCCTTTGGCATCAAGACACCAAAAGGGAGAGTCCTTAATCTTCACCAGATTCTTCATAATCGTCATCTGAATCAGCAGCAGCAGCAGCATGAGCAGCTTGGAAACCTGGAAAGAGGGCCTTACACTTTGCACTTCCAGAGCTAGACTCTGCCTCAGAGCTGTCAGAGGAACACTCAAGGTGGACATGCCGCTGGATTTCCTTCAATCTGAGAATGTTCTCCTTAATCTTGAGAGTGTCTCTCTTCCTAGCTGCCCTTTCTTTCATACCAAGACAGAATATAGCCTTCAAGGCATTGAGAATTCCTTTGCTGTCTTCTGAGGACTGAACTGAAGTGAATGTATCTTTAGAGGATTTTTGAGCAGGGCCTTTAGGAAGGCGAACTTGATAGCCAGTGTGCTCCACTTCCTTGATAAAGGTCAGTTTGGTCTTTTGCTCAATGACCCTCATGATATAAGGAGCATAGATGCAGCTCCTCTTTGGGTCAATGCTGGTTTGAAACATTTCTGTCCAGAGAAATTCCAACACATTAAACTTTCCTGTTTCTTCACCCACTTTATACAGCAAATTTCTGGAGTAGGCACTAATGGTGGAAGCATCTCCTTCACGAGGAGCCAAAGATTTCCTGAAGAGTTTGTTCAGAACATTGTAAAAGGGCCTCAGTCCATCAGTCCTACCAAGTATACCTTCATCTTCATCATTATAGAGGAAAGCCAATTGGTTAGCACTCAGAGGTGCCTCACTGTGAATCCTGTGCCTCCCCCTCATTGCCTCAACAGGCAGTCCAAGAATCTTTCCAAATTCTTTCTTAGTTACCTTGTGCCAAACTCCCTCAGTCCTCCAGTGCAGTGTAGAATCAGTATCAGTGTCAAAGAAAGCAGTTGCATAGAATTGAGCTATGACTTCAGCACACCAGCTGTGCCTAAAACCCATGATAGACTTCAACCCATGCCTCTCACAAGCAGCCACAACTGAATTGAACACTTCATTCTCTTGTTCTTCCATATAATCCCAATCAATCCACTGCATCTGAGCTATTGGGTGCTTCTTCACAAGAAGAACAGTTTCATAAAAAACTTGCTGAAAACGATTCTAGAACCTGTAATCACAGAACTCCTCTCTCATAAATCTGTGTGGGTTGTTATTTCTGGCAGCAATCACATCCTTGGTTCTATTTTTGTAGTTTTCCACCCTCCTAGGATAATGAGGGTCACCCTCTGGCTTCTTCATCACTAGGGGACCCAAAGGAGGATTGCCTCCTTCCTCAGGTTCTGGTGAGGTTTCTGTGGAATCATCCTGAATCTCATCACTAGCAGGTCTTTTTGTGCGAACTACAGTAGCCTTGCAATACCTGCCACTCTCAGAGAAATATTTTCTAGCAATTCCAGGAGGCAAAGCTTGCTGAGTATCACTGGGAGGCTGAGATGAGAGAAGACTGTCGGTCCTACGCTTGATCCTTCTTTCATAGATCTCTGACTTCTTCTGAGAGCCACTGCCCTGACCTCTTTCCATAGCCACACACTGAAATGGACAGGTATAACAAGGAAAATGAAGGGAATTGTCGAAATTGAGTTCCTAATGTGTTAATTAACAACTCCTAGTACTTGACACATCGGAGTCTCCGATCTGAAACCCGGAATATTTCGAATTTAGGTCGGAATATCCGGTCCAGACACGGATAATCCGATATGTACCGACTTGACAAGTTGAAATCTAACACATTTTCAAATCAAAGTCAACAGAGAGTTTAAACAAGTGGATCTACTCTTTTTGCCAAGAGAGAACTTTGAGAGATGGACTTTGAGCACTTTACAAGACTGGTAAAAACCCTAAATAGATATTTAGAGAGTTTGAATCTAGGGATTAACCAAAATGTCATGGAATGGAACCCTAGATGGACGAATAGAGGGAATGGATTCCTAGGGTTTCCAATCGGTTTGCATGGAAGAAGGAAAACCTAGAAACTCACCTCTTGAGGGAAATGCAGGCAGGGGAGAGGCGAATCCTTGAGCCAATGGAGGAGGGGGCGGCGCCGACAGATGGCTGAAGGAGGCGACGCCGACGATTGGCGACAGTGGCAGAGGCGGCGGCGCACGGTCGCACGAGACAAGGAACGGTTTCAGTGGTGAATGAGTGGGGTGAAAGAGAAATTGAAGTTTACCCCGAGTATATAGAATCTGGACGGTTCGGATAGTCCGGATAGTAAGTTCGGATAATTCGAACTGACTTGCTGAAACTTGGAAGTTTACACTGTCCGGACAATGAACCGGATACTCCGAACTCAAAAAGGCAGAAATGACTGAAAATTTAAGATAGTGGGTGTGGACTTTAGGAAAAATAGGTTAAGGCACTTAGAATGATAAGATAAGCAATAACTCTTCATCATGTGGTTAGAGACAGCCAAATACACTAGGAACTATAACCACATAATGCTAGAGTTTGAAATCCAATCCAATGAAGTCAAAAGATACATAGCTATTTTGAAAGCCTTTTGTTTTGAAATTCATTTATCAATCAACAAACAGTGTATGCAATAGTTCAAGCCACATTTTGGAAATCAAATATATTTAGTTCATTCCTCAACGCACAAAATCTTTTCTCATCTAATGGCTTGGTAAAGATATCGGCTAATTGGTCTTCGGTTCTCACATGTTTAATATCAATATCACCTTTAGTGGAGTGGTCTCTTAGAAAATGGTGGCGAATCTCAATATGCTTTGTTCTTGAGTGTTGAACGGGGTTATTGGCGATTTTTATGGCACTTTCATTGTCACACAACAATGAAACATGGTTTAGGTTATAACCAAAGTCTTTCAAGGTTTGTCTCATCCAAAGTAATTGGGCACAACAACTTCCCGCCGCAATGTACTTGGCTTCGGCAGTGGAAAGAGCAACAGAGTTTTGCTTCTTGGAGGACCAAGAAACAAGAGATCTACCTAGAAATTGGCAAGTACCGGAGGTACTCTTCCTATCCACTTTACAACCAGCATAATCTGCATCCAAATAACCGATTAAATCAAAGTTTGACCCTTTTGGATACCAAAGTCCGTGGTTAGGGGTATGAACCAAATATCTTAGAATTCTTTTAACAGCCACGAGGTGGCACTCCTTAGGAGCGGCTTGAAATCTTGTACACATGCACACACTAAGCATTATGTCAGGCCTAGATGCACATAAGTAAAGTAAAGAGCCAATCATAGAGCGATATACCTTTTGATCCACACTCTTACCATTCTCGCTTATGTCTAGGTAGCCATTAGCTTGCATGGGGGTCTTAATAGGTTTGGCTCCTTCCATGTTAAACTTCTTTAGCATATCTTTGGTATACTTTGTTTGACATATAAAGGTTCCTTCCTTGAGTTGCTTGACTTGAAAACTGAGGAAGAATGCCAATTCTCCCATCATTGACATTTCGAATCTGTTTGTCATAATCCTACTAAACTCTTCACAAAAATTTTTATTAGTAGAACCAAATATTATGTCATCAACATAAATTTGGCATATGAATAAATCTCCATCAATATTCTTAGTGAAGAGAGTAGTATCGATGGTATCGATTTGAAAACCTTTCTTGACAAGAAAATCTCGAAGACATTCATACCATGCTCTAGGTGCTTGTTTAAACCCGTAGAGCGCTTTTCGGAGCTTGTACACATGATTGGGATATTTTGGATCTTCGAACCCCGGTGGTTGTTCCACATAGACCAACTCAGAGATTGGCCCATTTAGGAAGGCACTTTTCATGTCCATTTGATATAGCTTGAAACCATGGTGAGTAGCATATGCAAGTAATATTCTAATAGAGTCTAGTCTAGCAACAGGGGCATAAGTCTCACCACAATCCAAACCTTTAATTTGTGTGAAGACTTGAGCAACCAATCGGGCCTTGTTCTTTGTCATAATTCCATTCCCGTCTTGTTTATTTCGAAAGACCCATTTTGTCCCAATTATATTTTGATTCGGCCTCTCCACCAACTCCCAAACTTCATTTCGAGTGAAGTTGTTTAGTTCTTCTTGCATTGCCAAAATCCAACTTGGATCCTCGAGTGCTTGATCTACATTCAAAGGCTCGAGCATAGAGACAAAGGAGTGGTGTTCACAAAAGTTAGCAACTCGAGATCGGGTAGAGACTCCCTTGTTGATATCACCTAGAATATTATCGATGGGATGATCTCTTTGAATGCTTTGATGAATCCTTGTTGGTGGCGCTTTGGGTGTGGGATCTCCTTCTCCTTCCTCTTGAAGCTTGTCATCATCAAGGTCCTTGATTGAAGTAGGAGGTTCCATTTGAGTTGATGTTGGAGGTTCAATCACTTCCTCTTTGCCCTCTTGTGGCTTGATTTCTCCAATCGTCATTTTCTTTATGGCTTCACTAGGAATATCTTCTTCATCTAGCACACATGAATCAACTTGCTCTACTTGAGAGCCATTAGTTTTATCAAAGGTTACATCACATGAGATTTCAACAATCCCGGTGGTTTTGTTGAAAACTCGATATGCATGAGCATTAGATCCATATTCAAGCAAAAATCCTTCATCTACTTTAGAAGCAAATTTAGATGATTTTGGTTTCTTGTTAAGAATATAGCACTTACTACCAAATACCCTAAAATAAGATACGTTTGGTTTAGAACCAATGAGGAGTTCATAAGGAGTACTTTTCAAGATCTTGTGAAGATAAAGCCGATTTGCTGCATGGCATGCAGTGTTCACGGCTTCTGCCTAGAATACATCGGAGACTTTGTATTCATCTAGCATGGTTCTTGACATCTCGATGAGAGTTCTATTCTTCCTCTCAACCACCCCGTTCTGTTAAGGAGAATAGGGTGCTGAGAACTCATGTTTGATGCCCTCGTCATCAAGAAATTCTTTTACTCCGGTATTCTTGAACTCAGTTCCATTATCGCTCCTTATCTTCTTTATCTTAACATCAAATTCATTTTGAGCTCTCATCATGAATTTCTTCAATATTCCTTGAGCTTCACTTTTGTCAACCAAGAAAAATACTCAAGAGAAACGAGAATAATCATCAACAATAACAAGACCATACTTGTTACCTCCAATGCTTAAATAGGCAATTGGTCCGAAGAGGTCCATATGAAGTAATTCCAATGGTCTTGTGGTAGTCATGATGTTTTTTGCAGGATGTGTTGTCCCAACTTATTTACCGGCTTGACATGCACTACAGACCCTGTTTTTTCTTAAAGGAGATATTTGTTAGTCCTAATATGTGCTCACCTTTAAAAAGCTTTTCTAGGTTTCTCATCCCCACATGAGCTAGTCTTCGATGCCATAGCCATCGTGTACTTGACTTGGCTACAAGGCAAATATTAAGATTTGCTCTCTCCGAAGAGAAATCCACAAGATAAAGCTTGCCCTTAACATAGCCTTTGATTACTAAAGATCAATCACTTCTTTTGGTCACAATAACATCAATATTAGAGAATTTGCAATCAAGACCCATTAAACATAGTTGTGAAACCGATAGCAAATTATAACTTAGTGAATCAATTAGAAGTACATTTGAGAGAGTGAGATGGTTGGATAATGTAATTTTACCTATTCCCATTACTTCACCTTTGCCATTGTCACCAAATGTGATATTCTCCGGTGTGGATGCACCAACATTAAAGGAGGAGAACATTGATCTTTCTCCGGTCATGTGATCCGTGCATCCGCTATCTATTACCCAACAAGATCCACCGGAAGAATATTCCTACAAAATAATTAAGTCTTAGTCTTAGGTACCCAAACTTGTTTGGGTCCTCTCAAGTTAGTGACAAGTACTTTAGGCACCCAAATGGCCTTGTGAACAAAGATGTTCTTATTTTTAGCACCAACATATTTAGCACTAATTCTATCAAATTCATCTTTCCTAAGTACATAGGAAGCATTAAAGTTAGTATGGGAAGTATGAGCGATAGAATCCTTTGACTTTACGAAGTGAATGGGTTTTGTTATTGGAGTTATCACAATATGTCCCTTTTTGCCCTTTGGTGGTGTGTATCCGAGACCTTCCTTCTTATAGTTTCCTCTCCTTTTGCCAAGCATCTCATCAAGGCCCTTACTAGCCTTGTAAGATTTTTGAAGTCCTCCTTCAAATAGCTCCTTAAGCTTCTCATTTTCACATGCTAAGGCTTGCATAGTTTCAAAGTTAGCGGCAAAAGCTTTAATATCAATTTTGTAATATCTACTACAACCATTGCTAGTTGAGGCTAGAGAGGGGCAAGTGCTCTCTTTTGAAGTGAAGGCGTTGTTCTTCAAGAGATCAACAAGCTTCATATCAAGAGTCTTGTGAGCATCCTTTGCAACAACAAGATCATTTACGAGTGAAGCATTGGTGATCTCAAGATTAGCAACTTGAGATTTGGCTAGATCAAGTTCTTTTGCCATTTCCACATTCCTTTCCTTCTCAAGGGCCAGATATTTCTCAAGCTCAAGATTTTTCTCCTTTTCAAGGATGAGCAAATCCTCTTGACGCTCAAGAGTATCCTCTTGCCGCTCTATAGTCTCAAGCATATCACTTACATTTGACATATCAATTTTCTTAATGGATGCGAGAACATCAACATCAATTTCACTATCACTATCTCCACTACAAGGATCTCTTATAGTAGAGTTCTTAGTTTTAGATGATACCTTTCGCCCTTTGGCCATGAAGCATGATGGTGTCTCGTCGTCACTCATCTCATCAAAGAGTGACTTAGGTGGAGTAGTATTGTCGGAGATGGCAATAGAGGTAATTCCTCCTTCATCTTCATCGGAGTTAGAAGACGAATCATTGGAGTCCCATTCCTCTCCAATATGAGCTTGTGCCTTATACTTCTTCTTATCACTCTTGCCTTTCTCCTTCTTGCTTTGCTTGCTCTTCTTCTTCTCTTCCTTTTCTTTCTTCCTTGGACAATCAGCTATGAAGTGCCCCGCTTCGCCACACTCATAGCAAGTCTTAGTGGATTGTCTTCCACTAGGTCTCCCACTTGACCTCTTCTTATAGTAGCCGTTCTTTTTGAAGAACTTGTTGAATCTTCTTACAAGAAGAGCCATCTTCTCAATGTCAATGTCTTCATCGCTATCATCATCGCTTGAGTTGGCTTCAATCTTTTTTGTAGCCTTCAAGGCGATGTTCTTTTTCTTGGAAGAGCCATTGACTAAGTCCTCAACCTCCTTGGATTCTTGGTGCATTAGTTCATGAGCCAAGATCCTTCCAAGTACATCATGTGGAGTGAGTTTGTCATAGTTGTCACGCTCGCGAATGAGTGTTACCAAGGTAGGATTCCTTGCAGTGACGGCTCGCAACATAAGTTTGACCACATAAGCATCGGTCATGTCTTTGCTCCCAAGTCCTCTAACTTCATTGACAAGTAAAATCAACCTATCATACATATCCTTGTATGACTCTCCTTCTTCCATCACAAATCTTTCCAATTTTCCAACTATGATCTCCACCTTAAAGACACGCACACTTGAAATCCCTTCATGAGCAACCTTGAGTGTGTCCCAAATAGCTTTGGCATTCTCAAGTCCATCAACTCGATTGAACTCACTCGGACTTAAGGCACCAAACAATGCATTTGCAGCTTGATCATTGTGGTGTTGATTTTGATTTTCCTCAGAGGTTGGTTTGTCGGGATCCTTTACTTCAAATCCTGTCTCAATAATGCGCCAAATAGAGGGATGAAGTGACCTCAAGTACATCTTCATTTTATGTTTCCATGCTGCATAGTGAGTCCCATCAAAGTATGGTGCTCGACCGGAGGGCACAGATACATAGGATGAAGATGGTGAGGGGTTAGTACCATAATCATAAGAAACTCTTAACATGTCACCTACTTTAGTCTTATCTACTTCTTCATTAGTCGCCATTCAAGATTCTCCAAGCGGTTAAGCCTAACAAAGAGATTAGGCTCTGATACCAATTGAGAGGATCGGAAAGGCGCCTAGAGGGGGGGTGAATAGGCGTTTTTAAATTTTACACAGAGTTAACATATGCGGAAGCCTTTAAAGATCAGATACTTTGAATATAGATCAGATACTCTGATTCAGTTCGAAGTATCCGACCAAGAGGTTCGGAGTATCCGAACTGAGCTGTTAGGATTAGCTCAAAACCCTGTCAAACCTTCAGATCTGGTGATGCCACTTGCACACAAGGTAGATAAGTAGTAGATCTAGCTGTAAAAGTAGATCCACAAGGAATCTCAAAGCATAAGTTCACAAATTTCACAAAAGTAAGAGTTTAAGTGAGCAAACCACAATGTAGAGTAGAATGACAAGATTTGTTTCCCGAAGTTCGGATTCTTGAGGAAATCCTACTCTCCGTTGAGGTAGGCTCGATCGCACTTGAGCCCGGGTCTCTTTCAACCCTATTCCTCACCAAGGACCTCCAAGCCCCTTGGTTTAACTCCTTGTTCCTTCCCTTGCGAGGTGGAACCAACCTTCACAAACTTCCCACGACCACGACACCAAGCTTTGGTGGCTCGAGGGAGACTCCTAACCGTCTAGGAGTCCTCAACCTCCAAGAGTAACAAATCCGGTGAAATATGGAAGTAGAAGACAAATCGAGTGCTCCAAGATGAAATCCACAAAGCTAGACACTCAATCTTACCTCCTAACCCAACTAAGGATGGAAATCTTTGAAGATTTATGGTGGGAAGGGGTTTTTGGGGAGCTAGAGCTAGAGCTAGGGTTTGAAGAGGAGTAAATGCTCTTTTGAATGTTGTCCCGCAGTTGAAGTGGGGAGTGAGGTAATAAATACCCTGGACTCAGATCTAGCCGTTGCCTGTCTGCAGACATCGGATACTCCGAAGTTTAAGTTCGGATAGTCCGAACTATGCAGACCAGGTTCGGATATTCCGAGGAGTTTCCGAGGACATTCCGACTAAATATGAATCGAGATAAAAAATCAGTTTTCTCGAAAGTTCTGAAACTCCGAAGGACATTCCGACTAATTCTGACTTGTTCCAGAAACTCACTTTTCTTGAAAAATCGGAAACTCCGAAGGACATTCCGACCTGACATCGGAAACTCCGAGGGACATTCCGATTAATTGACTTAAGACAGAAACTCTGGTTTCTTGAAATATCGGATACTCCGAAGGACATTCCGACCTGACATCGGAAACTCCGAGGGACATTCCGATTAATTTTGACTTAAGACAGAAACTCTGGTTTCTTGAAATATCGGATACTCTGAAGGACATTCCGACCTGACATCGGATACTCCGAAGGACATTCCAATCTAAAATTCAGCTGTTTCTCCAGGACTTCAATATAAATGAAAATTAGGTTTCCCAACTTTATAAAAATTCATTTTGGAGCACTTGAGTAGTCTAATATCTACATTTCGTCGCATCCCTCTTAATAGTACGGTTTTATCCTTAGACTCAAAGATTTAAACTATCAATTATCCTAGGAAAAACTATGAATATTCACCTTTTGACTTGAGGGGTGCATGCCAAATCTTGTCCACTTCTTGCATCCGTTTTCTTAATTCCTGTCTACAACTTATTCCAAACATTAGTTCCAATATCTAGTTGTCATTAATCACCAAAATCAAATAGGGGCCTAGATGCACTTTCGGGTGCGCAACCCCTCCTCCCAATCCTATACCCCAGCGGCCTCCGCCTCTACAGTTGTCGTTGCACCGAATCCGGCCTCCACAGTCGTCATCTATGCCAGATCCTGGTGCTTTCGTCGTCTTCCATGGCGCCGTAGCTTCTACTCCGGTCGGGACCCGCCTTAACCAAAATCATTTAAGTTTAGCTCCTGCAATCTGTCTATTTTCTTATGCTTTTTTTTGTTTGACTCTCGCAATGTGCTATGTTTTCCAGCTTTCTTACAGCGATGGGCATTCCACATTTGACAGAACTCATAAAGATTCATCTCCGTCCTGATGATGGAAGTGTGCATCAGTATTTAGGGGTGTTGGGTTTCTACACTTTTACCTACTCTATCAGACTCCCCGCGAAATTTTATATAACCTATACCTACCTTGCTAATAAAAATCTAATTCCCTTACAAAATGGGTTGTTACATCTTCAAGGAAGACAGTATATTTGAAATATAAAGTTCATTTGTGAATGCAATTTGTTTGCCATTTTACCCCAAATAAATTGAGCGGTTGCAACTCTAACCAGGCACATCTGATTCATGAATTTTCGTGCTATATGTATACAGTGGAATTCATTGGATGTGCTTATGACTGTTTGCCCTATTGTTTATTTATAAGCTATGCCCATGCTTGAGATTGATATTAGATGAAAATAGTATCTGTTTAGAATATCGTTTTACATGTGTAGCCATAAATTTTAGCTAACTCTCTGTTTTCCAAATTTATTTGCATAGCGATTCACAGGTTAGTGTGTTACATGCTTACCTATATGGATGCCGCTCTGATGATGAATATTGACCAGGAGGCCCACCATGTGTGGCATGCACAAATGATTGATATTCTTTTGATGTTGATGAGAAGCTCCCACGGATTTACGTATTAATGGATGGAGATGATCCTGACTCCTGAGTTCCTGACTGGTTTGTCAAATGGATCATCTTAGAACAAAAAATTCAATCATATTAGGTTGCTCTGGCTGATTTGTCAAATGGATCATCTCACAACAAAAAAATTCAATCATATTAGGTTGCTCTGACTGATTTGTCGAATGGATCATCTCAAAACAAAAAATTTCAATCATATTAGGTTGATTTGCTCTCTAATATGTGCATCTGAGGAAATACAGTAATGCTTTTACTAATTTAGAAGACAACTGGACGGATGTCAGCACTACTCACCACCTGTTACTAAAGTAAAATGTGTCTTTGAAGTTGTCCGCACCTTTTTAAAGTAAAGGATATGAGTCCTGCCAATTTGTACCAAATTTGGCAATGGTTTGATTTTTTTCCCCTTTTATTACGAGGTATTTTCGAGAACTACTTGTCATTTTTATACGGTCAATGTACTACATTTTTTACATGCACAAGTGATCCATGTAATGCCCCTTAGTTTATAGATTGTGTATGCACAAAAGAGTTTATGTCCCATCAGACAAAGTTAATGTGTATTTAGGACTTTGCAGTGAGTTATCGAGCATAGTCAACCTGAATTTAAGGAGCATTGGTTATATTATTTTTTCACAAGTTGGTTAGCTTCCATTAAGCTTTGTTGGGCTGCTCTGTTCTACTATATTTTTAATACCAAGATAATTCTTTTCATCTCTTTTTGCCTGCATTCTAGAAGGGCATCCATTTCTCTTACATTTTGGCCTATGTCAATACGATACCGAATTGTTAGGCTAGAGTATAATACCTAGCTTACAGGTTGTATACAGTGAACTGACGAGGAAATTCTCAGTCACTTGCATCAGATAGACTTAATAGAGATTCTATTTTAGGACCCTGATGTAGTAATCAGAGCTGAATCTGATGAGCTCAAACAGCCCTGTACCCTTAATGAAGTAGCCAAGACCAAAGTAATTATGTAATTTTGTCTCTTTCTACTTAAGCATCTTTGATGAAGCCTGAGCTGACTAGAATTTTAACCAGAAGAGTAGATTTCCTTGATATAGCCTAAATCATTTGATGGTTCTATCATAATGCCTGGTTTTCTGATTTCCTTTCAGCAATTAATGAATTTTGCCCCCCTCTTTTTATATCTTTTGTCCTGTATTTCTAATATTGTATCCTAACCTAATATGACTTTTTTCCCCATATTCAACCAAACACTTCATGAACACCACAACAACCAGGACGCGCGCCGGCGCGCAATTCATTTGTCGGGACCCGCCAAACGGAGTCGGGCCCCTTCTGTGCATTACATGTACTAGTCTCTGGATCAGTAGCTAGTACACACAGATTCCAGAGCTTTGGATCATTGCCGTTACAAGTTCGAAAAATAATTACATCAGAGTACGCTAACTGGCACAAAGGCCTTAAACAGCGGAATTATAACATGCAGTGAAAGTCTTAACAGTCTTCTGTAACTCCAAATGGAAGAGGCAAAATGCAACAATCAAACCACAGGCAAGCTGCAGTAGCGTCCTAGGCGTCGGTATAGTCATCGTCTTCAAGTTCTCCACTTTGTATTCTTGACCTGCTTATTAAATGAACAGCCCCGCATAACAAGCGGGGTTAGCATTTGATTGCTAGCAAGTCCTTCCTAGGAAGGGCCAGGTTTAGGTTTACCTTAATTAAGCTGAGGGTTAATTTGCATAAAAGCATTTCACTTAGAATTATAAAAGCATTTGAGAAACATATATAAATAAATACAAATTCTTAGGATCAACAGTCTTATCATAAACTTTCTATTCTCAAATCTCAAGTTCTCAATCTCATAATTCTCAGCTCATAATCTCATTCCTCAACTCTCAAATCTCAGTTCTCAAATCTCAATTCTCAATTCTCATATAACAAACTCATGATTCTCATCTAGCAACGGCACACACGCCGGAATAACCTTACCCATGTCATATTAAGAATGGTGATGCTACGCTGCGAAAGACCGCTGAGACGCTCTTTAATCGAGAGCTCGGCCATTTAAATGGATTTACTCTGCAGAGGTTGTACGGTTTACCCGCAAGATACGATATCCTCCCGTCAAAGGATATTATAACAAAACCCTCCAGAAAATTAATCTCGGGCTTAAACTCTATCGTACCTACTTCACACAGGTACCCAGAGAAATGTTTCAGCACAAGTCCCTGGCAATACCCCGGTGATGTTTCTCAATTCTCTCTCTGTACTTCTCAATTCATTCACCGTGCAAGGACAGTGAATAATCCCAACATTTCTTTTCCTTTAGATTAGGCCCGTCCCATACCGGGCTTGCGGTCGCACGGGATTATCTCAGTTAAGTATGTCACAATCATCGGTCCTTAGTCTCGGAGCGGTAACCAATCACAAACCCGATACTCGTGCTCACATGCACCCTCCTTACAATCCATCCGCTCCCGATCCCATTTATTAGTTGGTCAAATTTTAATTAATGGTGAATGAACCAAATCCCACCATAAACCAAAATATCAACTCTATTATCGTATGTGTATTGTGTGGGATCAGATCCTCGATAACCTATCTAAGCATCTCTATGCATCTAGTATGTTAAAACAGTGTGTATTATTATCATAAGTTACCATAGGGTTAAGGGTTTATCGGTGGATGCGTATGTCGGACGGACATATGCACTAGGTAGAACTATATATTCATACGTCATTTTAATTCACATAGCAATTTCAGCAAAACTATAAAATTGGGATTCTAGGGAAAGACTTGCCTTCGGAGTAGTCGTACTCTTGCGGTGCGTCGGCGGCGTCAAAGAAATCTCCTTTGGCGTCCGAACGTTCTATCGCACGCAAACAAGAAAAAACAACCAATAAATAACATATATAGCAATATAATTTTAAAAATTATACAAAAATTACAGAAGATAGATATGATTTTTATGGATTTTTAGAAACTTGAATCGCCGGATTCGGAGTTCGGATGAATCCGATGCGAAAAGATGAAGGGGGCTGTGTACTGAAATTTCAAGAAAATAGAAAATTGGCACTGTAGCTACGGGGTCCATCTGTCAGCTATGCAACCCACGTGAGTGAGGATAAGGGGGCTGCTGTGTGGCTGGAATTAAACCAGAGAGAGAGTGATGGGTAGAGAGAGAAAGAAGAAAGAGAGAAGAAGAAGAGAGGAAGAAGAAGAAAGGAAGAAGGGAAGGAGGGCGCCGGCGGTTGGGGGGGTCCGGCGAGGTGGCGGCGGTTCCGGTGAAGCCGCGGCGGCGGCCGGCCGGCGACGGCTCAAGGGCGGCGGCGAGCTGGGCTCGGGCGGCGGGTCACAAGAGGGAACAGGCGGAGGCGGCGGCGGCGACGGCGGCGCTAGGGCCGAGCTAGGGAGGAGCTGGGCAATGGCCGTAGGGTGGAGCTCGGTGACGACAGCTCGGCGGTGGGGTGAGGCGGCGTGTGGAGTTATGGTGGGGAGAGGAAGCAGACAGCGGCGGCTTACAGGGCATCGCGGCGAGGCCGAGAGGAACGCGCCATCGCGGGCAACATGCACAAGAGAAGGCGACGACGGCCGTGAGTAGGTGACGGCTACCTCGAGCAACTTCGGCGACGAGGTCGGCGGTGGAGGCGGCCTTGGGGACACAACAATTACAGTTAGTCTTTGGGGTTGGGTTCATACGGGAAGAAAAGCTTTTGCTGTTGCTATGTGTTGTTTTTGGGTTGTGTAAACGTCGATGGATTTGGTTTGGGTTGTACTGTGATGTTCAATGGGGCAGAGGAGTTGTTGCTGTGCGGAAGGCTTGGGGTTTGGGGTTTTGATTGCTTCGGGCTGCAGGTTTTGGGACTGTGATGTTCAACGGGCTGTGTTGTTTGGTTGTTGTTGGTTGTCTACGGGGTTGAGCTGGGGACTTGATGTTTTGAGAAAAACTGGGGTCGAGGGTTTGGGCTGTGCAGGTGTACATGGGAAGGAAATCTCCCGTACGTGGCTCGCGGCTGGGCTGGCCACGTCGGTGAACGGGACGGAACGGAATCATGACGAGGATAGGAACGGGAAAAATCATGAATAATCATAATTAGGATAAGAACGGACGGAAAGGAAGAAAGATAGAATTTTTGTTGTACTATTATTTTATGAAAAGGTGAAAATGTAAATATCTGTAATTTTAAATTAAGTTGTTTCTTTTTAATATACTAAATGGATGAGAACGGAAGAAAGGAAGAAAAGTATACTCTTTCTTCTAATATTAATTTTAGGAAAGATTAAAATTTTAAGTAAATGTAATTTTAGGTTTTTGGAAATAATTATTTCAAACAAGAAATTTCAAATTTTCGAAATCCCCGGATTATGACTTTAATAGAACTCACGGTCCGGGTTTTATAAACATTTTTATTTTGAGAATCAAACTCAAACAAATTAATTAGTTTCATTTTTCTCTTGAATAATCTTTTGCAATATTATTTTTGGAAAGTTTAGAATATTAAAAGGTACATATTTATTTTCACAATCTTAGTTTAAAATGCATTTTGAGAATTATGCAAATGCAATGATGCAGATGGTTTTTAGGGTTTTGAAAATAAGGATGTTACATCATATCTAGTGTACAGATAAAGATGGGCACTAGAACTTTTTTTTGAATAATACAATTTCCATTAGATAAGTGACCAAAGGATTACAATGATAGAAAAAACTACTACAACGCAATATTACCTATAGAACTAACACTTACCAGAAGCAGTATTAAGATTAATTTGTATTCCTCTTGTCTGGATCAAGCATTTGTATCATGTGTGGCACAGTACTTGCATTAGTAATGTCATACTATGAATTTTATACACGTTCTAAAAGACATGTTTTTCTTTTCCAGAGATGATGCACAAACATCCCAATCCAACTCCTTCATCATTTTTTTCTAATCTATCTACATCGATCGCATCTGCAGATCAAACGCATCCAACGTCGTCGTTGAAAAAACTCTATACAACAACCCGGCACAAAACTCCGACCACAGGGAGAGACAAATCCTAATAGCCCATAAATAGATCGGGGATCATGAGTACAAACCCTACCAAAGACGTCGTCGAGAACGTCGCTGAAGACAAACATCACGCCGAGAAAATCTTAGAAGGGAGTTTATCATCATGCTAAACTTTTCTGCCATCTTCGTCGCCAGGAAGGACGGAACGAACATGAAACTCTAACCCTAGAAAAGTAGATTTAATTAAAAACCTGAAACTTCAAGACGAGAATAGAGTCCCCTATCAGAGTTAAGGGCAAGAGGAGAGAGAGCTTTGACCACTGAACTTCGTCTCTCTTTTTTCTTTTTGGACGGGATTTAAACCTGTGGATAGAGTCATACAACTACATCTCCACCACATGGTGGATAAGAGGGACTTCCCCGTGGTGCTACTCATGGCTCTCGAATGGGCCATGGCCACACAAGAAATTTTTTTATTTCTGACCTAGAAACAAAATAAAAAATGTCTAAATTTTGCTTTGATCACGTGGCATATTTGTTGCTATTAATTTTCTATTCACATGACCACTTCAGCCAAGCGAAAGATAGCCTGGGCGGGCCAACTTGGCAGTAGGCACCGAGCTTTTATGCACTGTTAATCAAGATTTTAAAATCTGATGTGGTTCACAAAACCGCTATCCTATATGTTGCAGTTTTTGTGGTTAAACTTAAAACTGGAAAAACCAAGAAAAGAAAACCGATCGGTTTAACCGCTGTGACCACCGTATCTGAACTCACCAAAATACCCTTCACATAGAAAACACTGATTAATCCCATGGAAATGAGTTACACAACACCGTAATAAATTTATGGCCAAGCACGTCATAGCGCAAGGCTAAATCGGCCAGACTTGCACAGCTCGATAAGTCAGGCCATGCTTGGCTGACACCTCACCATGATAGGACCGGCCACTCATGGTTCGGGTACGGCACTGTCCGTTTAGGCACACTAAATAGTAAAAAATAATTTAAAATACTTACAATAATATATACATTACTTGCCTGCTCCTGCCTTCGAAGTAAGAAACCTCCTCTCTCACTTTTATCTTTTTGGCTTTGAAGTCAATTTTCAGCAGCCAAACCTCTATATAAACTTCTGACCGAAAAGACCCCTTTCTTCTCTAGACTCCAAGCCCAGGAATCGACCCCCTCGTCAGTTCCAATAGGGACTTCTAAGATTGCCTGGATATCTATTTGGTTGAAGTGTTCGTTGATACTTGCCATGTCCCACTCACTATTATATACACGGATCAAATCAACCACATAGATTAAAATGTTCTTTTGGCGGGTCTTCCATAATGCCATCCCAACCAATTCTAATCTCAAGAAGAGGAAAATCTCAGATAATAGTAGCTGCCATCCCAACCAATTCTAATCTCAAGAAGAGAAAAATCTCAGATAATAGTAGCTGCCCAATCTGCAATGGAAGAGAAGAGGATTGGAAGCATGTACAGTGCCCGTATGCACAATCAGTCTGGAGCCTTGTGGTAGAAGAGTACTTCCAGCCTGCAGTCATGAGCTCCCCCCATGACTACAAGCAGTCCTCAACCATGTAAGTGAAGCCTCTGTGTGCAAATTTATTTATATTTGTTGGGCTTTATGGGGCAACCGAAACAAGCATATTTATAAGGATAAACTAGATTCACCG
The DNA here is from genome assembly GCA_036346145.1 of Olyra latifolia. Lineage (NCBI taxonomy): Eukaryota > Viridiplantae > Streptophyta > Magnoliopsida > Poales > Poaceae > Olyra > Olyra latifolia. The sequence continues at coordinate 20,695,200 of CM070531.1, forward strand.
CCTATCTGTGTATTATAGTGGTAGCTATTTGTGCAAAGAGATGGAGACACTGGAAGCCAATAAAGAGGTCCCAGGTAGTGAGCAGGGTAGCAATGTGGCTGGGATACCTACACGGAACAACCCACCCCCAAGGTTTTTTCTTAAATGCAATGTTGATTTTGATTTTTGTAAATAAGGTTCCGGTCTCCACATCGTTAGATGTATATGACTAAAGTATAGTCACACCATTCAGCATGAAGTTGAGTTCACACCTCAGCAAAATGTTGAAATTAAATACAAACCAAAATAACAATGGAAGAAACATTAACTAACACAAAATCTATTATTGAATTTCCATCCGTGGTTGACGAAGAAAATGGTTGTGATCTCCAATGCTTGGCATACTTTGAGTATGTCTTCTTTATCATCCTCCCTTTGAAACAATCTGCAGTGGCACAACCAATACGCTCACTTGAACACAGCCTATAAAAAAAAGTAATATTCTTCTGTTTATCAAAAACAATATCATTCCATCACAACCACAGTGAGCAAAACAAAGCTGCTATGCCAACCAAAATCAATTTATGTTGTCTAGACCCCATCCTCGCCAGCCAGTTTTCTCTAATACGAGCAATACTCCTAGGGGTATTTAATCCTAGTGCAATTTGGATCAACCGCCAAACTGGCCTAGAGAACTAACAATAGAAGAAAAGATGTTGTATTGTTTCGTTATTATGACAGAAGACACATTTCAATCTATCCATCCAACTTCTTTTTGCTAGATTATCTTTTGTCAAATTTACTCCTCTATCTAAATACCAGAGGAAAATTTTAATCTTTAGTGGGACCTTGAGTTTTCATAAATGTTTGGCTGGGTAATGAATGTGATGATTAATCATCTAGAGGTACATAGAGTGGACCGTAAATTGTTCACTTTTGTGCAAATTCCGGTAGAAAATATCTCGACCATCCCCGAGCTGAATATTTGAAGTCTAGAAACTAAATGCAGCCATTCTATAAGCTTTTGACCCAATAAAGCTCTATGATAGACTGGAGATCTCGAGAGAAAATGATTTTTCAGGTCGCACCTTTACTTGGGCTAACGAGCTAGCAGAACCAACTTTTGAGAAACAAGACAGGGTCCTTATGAGTTCTCAATGGGAACAAAAAAATTTGTTAGTTACCGTGGTGGCAGGTGATAGGTCTCTATCAAATTATACACCGTTGTTGTCACGTCTCGAGGCTGCCCGTGATCGAGCTCGAGTCCGGCTGCGCAATGGCGGCGGCCTGCTTCTGCTGCGGCTGCTTCTTGTATGTGATGTTCCTCCTGAAGATCCGGCAGATGGTCCACACCTCCTGAATTTTCCAGACACGAGTTCAGTTTAGTCGTCGTGCTAACTGAAACACTTTGGCACGAGCACGTCTCGGTGTCAATGGCGGCGGGAGAGAGAAAGAGAGACGTACCACTTCTTGCAAGCTGGGCGGCGAGGTGGAGTCGGCGGTGCTATCGGAGGGCGGCGGGAGGCGGAACTCGTGCATCATCCAGTTCGTCTTGGTGCCTTGCCGGTGCTGCCGCGGTAGTAGACGTGGGATTTCTTGAGGCCGATGCAGCCGCCGGCGGAGCATATGGGGCGGTCGATGCCGGTGAAGCCGGAGCCGGTGACCCTGTTGGGCCTGATGTTGTTCCGGTACTTCCGCCCCCGCAGGCAGAAGAAGTACCATTCCTTCTCGCCGCCGGCCATGCTCATCTCTGCACATCGATCAGCCCATGATTAACATCCAAAATGACAATGAAATGAATCGAGTAGAAACTAGAAAGATTATGCATGATCGGATGATTTGCTCCTCGATCCTTTATCATGGAGTAATTAATTTGTATGCATGATTTTGCTGTTTTGGACGTAGTTAGCTACTTAGGGGGGCAGTCCCAGGGGTCATGCTTGTAGATGTCCCCGTGGCGGGTGGCCGCGAGCGCGCTGATGGCAATGGGGTCGTGCGAGAGCGGGAAGGCTCCGCCGCCAAGCGATAGTGAGAGGATGTCGACGCCGTCGTTGATGGTCTGCTCCAAGATGGCAAGTATGTCGGAGCTGAAGCACCCCTGCCTCCAGCACACCTTGTACACCACGACGAGCGCCCGGGGTGCCATGCCCCTCGCCCTGCCTTGCACGTAGCCGAGGAGGCTAGCGTCGGCCATGACGGCGCCGGCTGCCGTGGACACGCTGTGCGTGCCATGACCGTCGTGGTCCCTCAGTGACCAGAGATCGGTGTTTGCCCGAGAGCCGTTCCGCCGCCGGCCCCGGAGCCCCGGAAGAAGGCGTTTACGCCGATGAACTTGTGGCGGTACATTGAGGACAGGAATATTCTAAAAACTCTAAAAAATATTTATTTCTTAAATATTTTTTACTTTCTAAAACTCTTTTCGAGGGCTTTGAAATTTTATAGCTTAAAAGCTATAATAGCTTTAAACCCTAAAGAACACGGCCTAAGTTAAATACTTAAATTTACCCAACAAGTTCTTTCACCCCTTTAGCTAAATATATGGTGCTTTCTGGCTTTGGCAAATCAAGTTCTATGAAAGGGACTCGTAAGAGCCGACAAAGAGATAGGATCACGTACTATCCAACTAAGTACCCGCTATCCGTATTGTACCTGTTCGTATAGTATCAGGTATCCGTTTTCTATCCATTCGTAAATACCCGTATTCATATCCGTATCCTACCCGTTTTTTACTACCCGTATCCAGAAAAAATAATTAGGATAGGATATGGAATGACCCACTACCCGACCGTATCCGACCAGTTTTCACCCCTAATTGTTGCTTAATATAGGGACTTCATGTCATAATACTAACGAACCTTTGTTCAAATTTGAACTTGGTTAGCTTATTAGAGATGGATTTTATGATATGGTCACTGGAATATGGCAAAATGAGCAAAGGGGAGCCTCAGCCATGGAGAGATGGCAAAACAAATACAAACGCTTACATGGTATTTTAAGAGGTTGGGCTAAACACACAAATGGCCACTACAAAAAAGAAAAGAAAAACTTCTTAGAGAAAATTCATGTTTTAGACAAGTTGAAAATACTAGCTTATCAGAAGACGGTTTGTCTAAAACATAGTCTAACTGACAGGCTAGTTCATATGTTGAGAGAAGAGGAATTAAAGTGGAAACAAAGGTCAAAGGCAAAACACCTATTGGAAGGTGATAATTATGAGATTTTTTACGGTCCTTAAGGAGGTATTGGAAGGTACCATAATTTCTAGTGTTAATTTATGATATCTTCTGGTACCTTAACACTGAGAAAGTACTGGGAGGTACCATAATTTACACTAGAAATTATGATACCTCTCGGTACCTCCATAAAGACCGTAAAAAAGCTCGGTAATAATACATCTCATTGCAAATGGAAATCATAGAAAACAACGCATCTTTCAGTTAGAACAAGATGATGGAGTGATTATACAAGAGACGAATCTCAACAATTATATCACAACATATTACAAAGGTCTGTTTGGACCACTGAAAGACAATCATTTTTCAATGATAGAATCTATCCGAGATGATATTTCACAAGCGAGTACACTTGAGAATTAGATGTTAACAGAGGCTTTCTCTAAAAGAGAAGTTAAAGAAGCTACTTTCCAAATGGAATATAATAAAGCTCCAGGTCCGGATGGCTTCCCTACTGAATTTTATCAAGTATTCTGGGAAATCTTAAAAGATGACATTTTGGCTCTGTTTCAGGATTGATATTCACAAAGCCTCCCTCTTCATAGTCTAAATTTTGGGATTATTACTTTACTCCCAAAACTGCAAGAGACTAAACAAATACAACGATATCAGCCTATTTGTCTTCTTAATGTTAGCTTTAACATTTTTACTAAAGTTGGCAAGAATAGATTGTGGTCGGTGGCTGATAAGATAGTTCGACCAACTCAAACAGCTTTTATGCAAGAGCAGAATATCATGGAAGTGATTGTGATCTTGCATGAAACTATTCACCTAATGCATAGAAAAAGCCTAAATGGTGTCATTTCAAAACTAGATTTCGAAAAGGTCTATGATAAGGTCAATTGGGCTTTCTTGCAACAAGCTTTACATATGAAAGGTTTTTCACCAAAATGGTGTAATTGGGTGGAGAATTCTGTCATAGGAGGAAGCGTAGGAATTAAGGTCAATGATGATATTGGACCTTACTTCCGGACCCGCAAAGGTTAAGACAAGGAGATCCTATGTCTCCTATCCTTTTTAATATTGTGGCAGATATGCTTGCCATATCAATCTCTAGAGCTAAAAAAGATGATCAGATTCTAGGTATTTTTCTGCACTTAGTGCGTGATGGGTTATCCATTCTGCAGTATATAGATGATACCATCATTTTCTTACAACATGATGCGGAACAAGCGATGAATATGAAACTATTGCTATATACCTTCGAACAAATTTTTGGCCAAAAAAATTTCCACTTGCTTTGGAGAGGCTAAAGCCTTTGAAGAGGATTATGTCAGGTTATTTGGATGTGAGATTGGTCCATATCCATTTAAATATCTTGGTATTCCTATATATTATAGGAAATTAACTTAGAAACTCAGATTGAAAAATTGTGGAAGAGAGATTTGAAAAGAAGTTGAGCAGTTGGAAAGGAAAGAACTTATCCATAGGAGAAAGACTAGTTTTGATCAATTCTGTCCTAAGTAGTCTTCCTAATTTTTACGAAGTCCTGTTTGATGGGTTCTAAGACATCACTCAGGAAAGAATTTTATTGCTGCTAGTGTACAAAAACTGACAGGTATAATGGACCCACAAGCAATTGAAGCTTGGAGTTGCAGACAAGCCATGTTTTTCTCGCAGAAGCAAGGCTTCCAAAAAGTGTGGTTTGTTACTGATTGTTTCAACTTGGTGGAAGCAGTTTAATCAGATGTAGAAGTCTTCTTAATGGACCGTGCTTTGTTATGGATAAAAAACGTACCTCGCGCAATCAAGAGTACTCCTTGATATATATGAAAGCAGACAGCATAATTATGGAGCCCATGCTTGTGCTAAGTTTATTGTAAACTCAAATAGTGAATATCTGGTGTGGTTCTCAAAACCACCGGATTTGCTTGTATCTTCTGCTACGAATGAATGAAGTTATGGCTGCCCGTGTCAAAAAAAAGAAAAATTGTGCAACTATTTTATATGACTAAATAAAACATGGAACTTGGTTTCAATTATTTTTTATTGTTTTCTCTATGCGTTAATATATTTTATAGAATTTTATTAGATTTTTGAGAGTTTATTTACTATTTCATTTGAGCTCTTTTGCTTTCCGACATTTTCTGAAAATGCTAAATTCAATTTAATTCTAAAATTACTTGTGGACCAACTTCTTTCCTTTGGGCCAACCGACCCTCTCTTTTCACACCAAGCCTAGCCTTATAGGCCCATTCCTCTCTCTCTCTTTCACCCCAATCGGGCGACCTATTTCTCTTGGGCCTCTTCTTCTCCTCTCTTTCCCTTGGCCCAACCCAACTAGCCCCTCCCCTTAATCCTCCACCTGCTGGCTCAGGCACAAGCTGACTACTGTGCGCGCTGGTAGGGTGGGAAAACCGAGCTCTGTTGGATCCAGCGTCGCCACCAGGGAGCAGCCGCGCATCCCCTCCGATGTTCCTCTTCGTGTGTGCCTTTTGGGATGCCCGAAACATATAAAATGGTTTTTTCTTCCTTCCCTCTTCCAAACCCTAGCCACCATTCCCTCCAAAGTAGCCACCGCCTCCTTCAGATCGCATCGGAAGCTGCTATGGCGCCACAGCCGTGTTGCCGCCGATTTGTCACGCGTTCCTCACTTTTTTCGAAGATCCCACGGTAGATCCGTACATGTCACATTGTGTTCCTCGTTGTCCTCTAGGTCTCCACAAAGGATTTGCATGCTAGATCACCAAGCATGGAGATCTAGGCTGCCCAAAGTTCACTGTTGCCGCCGATGTTCAACAGGGGCATTCTTTCTCATTCTTCGGCCGTTTTGGGTGAGGTTTCTTTCTATGTGTTCATAATCTTGTGGCCTATACCGTGCTCACACCCTCGCTTGTCCAAATCGGCCAGAAGCATGGTGATTTGCAAACCAAGCCTTGGGCCAGCTTCGCCATGTGTTCCTCGCTATTGTGGAGCGCTTTCTTCTGATCCGTTCGTGCAACTTTGTGCCACCATGAGTGGATATGCTCGCCATGAAAATTTGTTATATCTCTCCAATTGAGCACAGAGAACGAGGCTACCGATCTCGCCGGCTTCCATGGAGGATTTCGTCTCCGTCCGAAGTGATTCAACAGTGAGATCGCTTTGGATGGGTTCTCCTTGATGTAATCTAGCTCGTGCTCACCCTATTTTGTATCTAGGGTCGCCCCATCTTGGTTGTCCTTGAAAGCTGCCCCATGGACAGATTTGGCATTGTTGATAAGGATATCCCAAACCCGTTCGCGTCATTTTGTGTTCTATATCATTACCTAACTGCTTTCTAAGTTTGATGACCTTGCACCCCTCAAGTTAGTGGTTATGCCTCATGCAAGTTAATGCCGCTGCCGGCCTTCTGTAACATCTCAAAATTTTTACAGCCAACGGCGAGACTGCCACCTCTCTGCTCTGTCTCCACATGGTAAAACCCTCGGAGCTGCGAGACTTCATCGCCCCTTTCCTCCTTTCACCAGCCGAGAGCATCGTTGTCATTCCCAGGAGCTACCCAAGCCGACACCAATGTAAGGAGAATTCAAGTATCGGCATGTGCCGATGTGCGGTCTGTCCGTACCAATAGCATGTTTCGAGAGCCTCTTGGGAACCCCGTGGATCCTCTCCGGTGTGCGAGCACAAGCTAAAACTGACCGTCGCCGCTCCTGCCATGGGCACCACGTCTATAGCTCAACCCGGCTCGAACCAACCTAAATTGATCTACCCAATAGCACCACCACGGCCTATAGATGTGTGAGACCATGTAGAGGTCATCAAGTTGTGATGAGTATACATGACTTGATTTGATTTGGTTGAGGAGTTTATGTTTGAGACTAATTTAGAGTCGGGCGGATTTATGTTTCAGCACGTATAATTTTTTATAGTTTACACTGTTTCATGGTGCTCCTTTGCTTGATTGATTTTTTAGTCTTCATAACTTTTGTAGAGAATTTCAAGACGAAGGTTTTTTGTTTTGGACAAAAAGTCATTTGATGCTCGAATTAATTGATATAATTTTCAGAAGCTGCTGTGTATTTTGGGATGAACTAGTCTTGCTTCCGCTCATCAATGGAAACATCATCAAGGGCGTAACGAGCCAAATAGTTGAAGTGAAGATACTCCATGACTGACTTGTGGGCTTGTTTCAGTGCTAGAAATTCTCTTTACTTGATAGCCTTGATGCCAGCTGGGACAGGAGCTCCGCGAAAGTCCGTACAGAACTCCTCCCAAGTGATAACATGTCCAGCGGGCTGCATGGCGACGAAGTTGTCCCACCACGCACAAGCCACGCCTTCCAGTTGATGAGAGGTGTAGAGAACCTTCTCATTGTCTGGGCAGTGAGCAATAGCAAGCTTGCGCTCGATGGTACGAAGCCAGTCATCTGCATCAAGTGGATCCTTGGAACGAGAGAAAGTTGGTGGTTTCTTGGCTGCCTGCACCTTGCCTTGCCTGTCTGTGTTGGTTCGGGCATCATCATGCTCGGTTGGCCGGTGCCGGGCACCGTCTTGCTCGGTTGGCTCATGCCAGGCATCGCCTTGCCCGGTGAGATTGTTTCTTACTCGGCTAGGCCAATACCTACTCGTTCGGGCTAGGGACATGCCCGGTGGCCATGTCTTGCTCGATTAGTTGCTCAGCTTATTAGGATTCATTGAGTTTCAGTTTTAGATTTTTATTTTCTACCATAGAGTATGGCGGTTGTATGCAAACACTTCAAAAATCCAAAATATAACCAAGACAACATGATGATGATATGCATCACTAATCGAAATGCGTAAGTAGGGCTGTCACACAGCCGATGCTGTCACGTTTTATAAAATGGGATAGTTGGAATAGTGGGTATTTTCAGTGGGCAAATGTTTTCACAGAACTCTGGTCGGGGTAGATGGTTGCAAGGCAAGTGCAGCAAACATGAGATTCGGGTCCAATGTGAAAACCACCCTAATTCTTAAGGACCAATTCCTTGAGGTAGATCAAACTAAGCACAACACTGCGACCATGGTTTCAAATCATGTTTTCATCTCAAATCCCACTCGCGACGGATTTTTGATTTCCCGCGATTTTCGTTAAAATTCAACAAAATTTTGATTTTTAAAATTTAAATAAAATGGAGTGGACAAAAAAAGGAAAATCACTAGGTTTCTTGAAAAATCATTCATTTTCACCGAGAAATCGTTCGGTTCGAGACAGAAAAAATCGTTTGTTTTGGATTTTTGAGAAATCGTTTGGGATTTTTTTCCTTTTGTTTTTAAAATTTCAAATTTAAATTTTGGCTTCAATTTTTTGGACTAGGAATTCAATCCCGTTCTGCAGCGATTTAACGATTTCCCGTGGGATTTAGAAATGTGACTGCGACCACGAGTTCCTATTATAGTATGAACTTGGTTGAATACCCTTCGAACTCTTAGTTCGGGCATTCCATATGTTGGAGTAGACAGTAGCTGCTGGTTCTATTGGTGTGCGGGGAGGGGGAGGGAGGGCTTCTGGTTCGGGTAGATCAAACCCTCCAGTAGTGAAACATTAGTTCGAATATCCGACTAAGAGTTACTTGGTTAAAGACCTTATGGTGGTTCTTTATGGATCACGTCTCGTGGATAAAGCATACAAGTCTCGTGGATAAAGCATACAACCTTTACAGAGTGTAAAACTATCACGACAGCTATGCCCACAGTCAAGGGCAGACGACGAGGCACTGTGGAGGCCCGTTCGGGGGTCTACCTGAATGATTCCTGCGCTAGTCCCTGGATCGGTGCGCTAGTCCCTGGATCGGTACGCTAGTGCCATCATTGCATATATAGCCAGATCAAAAAAGCATAAAATGATAAAGTAACTAAAAATTACAGAAGATACTGTCTTATAGCGAACAATTACAGTACAGCCGTTCAAGGCCAAAATTACAACCCATCAAGGAAACTTCAGAGTTCATGTGGAAGTCTTCAACAAAAGAAAGATCCAGCGACTATGCATCTCTGCAAGAGGCTAGGAGGAACGCCCTAAGCTTCAGCTTCAAATCCCTGCTCCTCATTTTCAAAGCAAGCATACGGGTCTTCCAGGCAATCTCCATCTAAAGAGTGAGTGAGTGCAAGGGTAGGTACGTAATCAAACCGCACTTACGAGTTAGCACCTTTCTAATGTAATTAATGATAAAGGCTACAAGGGAAGCCTGAAGATTTGTTTATTTGCAAAATTCCAGTTTGAAATAATTATAGTAGAAGATCTATGACTTAGCCAAATTTTCATTAGGAAAGAGAGTGTTATAAGAAAGAGTTGATTTCTAAATTATCAAACTGACTAAATCATGTACCATCCCATGGTACAACTAGACCAATTCTGCTGAAACATTTGTTCCTAGTCTTCCTCCGAACACCCACCATCTTATTCCAAGATTCAAGAATCCCATTGTGCACGCTTACCTCAGGTTGGAGTTCCTGATAGGGTCTCCGCAGAGCGCCCTCCTGGGTCTCCACACCTGCACTACCGCATGATGGCCACGTGCTGTGTCAGACGCATCAAACACTCAAATCATAGTCAAGGATCCTTCCGATCCCGCTGCACATGGCCCGAGAGCCGAAGGTCCAGCCTTCGTTCACGGCCTCAACTCAACAGGTCCACGACCTTCTCATCTAGATCCACTCTTGACCACAACCAAACTTAGGTCTCAACTCGTAACTTAGCCACCGGCTTACATCTCGAGACCAACTGACACAGTCTATACTCATACCAAACCATATTCATAATAATAGAGGTAATAATTAAAGTGGTGAGCTAGTGTTCACCACTATGGGGTGTTGTGCCCCGAAAACAAGCATTTAGACCTAAGCATGTCTAAGCAAGTTTTACCCAGGGACTGAGAGTCCAAAAGTTGTAATTGTTTTAGTTGGGTTACAAGGATAAGACTATCAAGGCAATCTTAACATGATTTTTAAGGCAATCATGGCATGGTAATTGAAAGTTTCAAGAGTACATGGCATGTGTATAGCATGATTAACAAGTTAGGTATTAAATTCATATTGCATGCAATTGTCTTAATTGGATCAACATAAGTTTTAATAAAAATTGGGTAAGATATGAACTAGGGATGTTAACTTGTCTTGTCCTGAGGCTTAGGGGTCTTCTTCGGTGTCCTGGAACATTCCTTTTAGGTCCTTGACGTCTACTCGAGTAATAAGCCAAACATAAATATGCATGTAATACATGATGCATGTATGCACGAGGAAGAAATCTATATCGAACCTAGGTTTACGAGTCGTCAACTAAACATGAATGAGTATGCCCTAGTTTCCCATAGTTACTGATTACTGGAAAACTAATTTTGGAAAATAATTATCGAATTTAAATATTAACTTACAAGCATTTAGGGTTCTTAATTTACAATGCAATCTTTATTAGGGTAAAAGTAGATTTCATATTTTTAATAATTTGTTTCTGAGTTAAAAAGGCATCTGAAACATTTTGGTAATTTTTTGAGTCCAATAGGTATTTTAAATAAATCAGTTTAATTAACAGCCATTTAATTCCTTAGGAAAAAGGTTTTAAATACAACTAATAAATGAACAGTGAGCAGGGGTTATGTTGAAAATATTTAAATAATTTTATTAATTCCCAATCTATATTAAAAGTGTTCTGGAATTTTACCATGATTTATGGAAATCAATTAATAATTTATAAAATAGGAAGATTAATTCTTTAAATAGGAAAATAAGGCTTCTGGATTAATATACAAGGCATAAATGATTTACTGTTCAAAATTATAATTTTATTAGATCTAGCCTGCTCTCTAGTAATTATCATAATTTTTCCAATATTTTGGGAGTTGAATTCATATTTTTAGAAAATCATAAATACTTACTGGATTATTTAAAATAGGAAAAAGGTTTGAATTAAACCAAAAACAGTAATGGGCCAAGGCTATTGCTGTTCGGGCTAATTGTGCGCTAAGCGGTCCACGATGACCCAACCAGCCACGGGGCCGAGGCGCTTTCTAAAATGCGCTAACCTACGAGGAACGCGTATTTTCAGGAATACGCTTCCACTCGAACTGTCTGGTGGGTCCTTAGGGCCCACCTATTAGCGATTGCGCTAAGAGGATAACGGAACCATGATACCAGGCTGGCGTCAGGTCTTCTTCTTGCACTGGACCGAGCACGCGCGGCCGGGAAAGCTCTGGTGGAGCTCGGTTGGCCGGTGCTCCAGTGCAAGGCGGCACGAGGAAACCACAAAAATGGAATCCTCACACCAGCTCGCTCCCAAGGGTGCCAATGGCACGGCAAACGAGGCAGCGAGGCAGCTGCGACGAGCCCGAGCGACGACCGGCAGCGGCGAGAGCCGCAATGGCGTTCTATGGCCTAAGCGAGCTACGGCGGGAGCCCTAAGCATCTAGAGACCTCACCTGAGATGACTAGGGGCCGGGAAGGGGAAAGGTCGAGCCGGTGATGAGGAGGGCGGCAGCGGCCGATGGGGACTCACGGCGGCGGCGGCTGAAGGGGACACCTGAGGGGCCAGGTCGAGATTAGCATGGTACGGGGAAGCTCTGGAAGCAACGAATTAGAGAGAGGCTCACCGGGGAAGGAGAAATCGAAAAGGGGCAAATCACGGCCGGCGGTGGTCCGAACCGTCTCCCGAGCTCTACGAGGCACCATGGCATGATTCGGCAGAGGGCGAGGTAGAGGGGGCCAAGAGTTCTCTAGGGAGGCCAAGAACGAGCGAAGAGGTTCACTGGACGGGCTGCTCGGCGATGCCAATGGTTCACCGGAAAAGTGAGAGAATGAGAGGAGGGGTTTAGAGCGAGCCGGGGGCTCGAGACCAGCTTATAAGCCGAGAGGACAGCAAGGAAGGGAGAGGGGGAGGTCCCACACAGCACTGCAGCCAGGGCAGGCTCGAGGTGCAGGCATGGCTGCTGCGCAAGGGCTGGCCCGAGCGGTGCGGCCAGCATGCTGTGCGCGCGGCGCAAGGCGGTGCCAGAGAGGAGGGCATGCGTGGGACGGTGCCAACCTAGATGGAACAAGCACGGCGCGGGTCAGAGACAGAGGAAGAGAGAGCGACAGAGACAGAGAGGGTAGAGAGAGGTAAAGAGAGCAGAGAGAGAGCAGCCGGTCGGGCCGGCCGAGCCCAATAGGCTAGACTGGGCCTAGAAGGCCTAGAGAGGTTTTTAGAAGGTTTTGAAGCATTTTAAAAATTTAAATTTAATTTAGATAAGGATGACTAGGAAGAGCATAATTTAAAAACTATATTTATAGTTTGTACGAGAATTCCTTTGGGAATTTAAAATAAAAATCTTAAATTCCAATCTTGGATTAAGTTAAGAGTTGCATTTTGCATTTAAGAGCTAAAATTGGGCAATGGAAGATGAATTTGCAAATTTTTATTTGGATTTTTAATTTAGGAATTAGAATTTTTAGATTGTGAAGAGTAGATACAGGGAAATTCAAATCAAATTTTGAATTTTGCAAAAGTTTTAAAAATGCCCCAAAAATGGCCGTTTACGGCCGCTGCCGCAATGGTACTTCTTATCTATTTATTTTCGAAACAATATTTCAAAGGTAAAACCATGGTTGCAGTTGTGGGTTTTGGCTTTTGCTCCTCATGGTAGTCGCTGTGAGTGATGACGGTCTTCTTGAGATCACGGTGGGTGTCGTGAGGTAGTCAAGTTGGACAAGTCGGTATTTGTCAGAGTTTGAAAATGAAATGATTTAAATGTTTGATTTTCTTTCAACTCTTTTAAAATGTTTTCTAAACTCTAGAGAAAAACTCTATAAAATGACTTTTAGCAAATAAACTTTACCCTTTCTTTGTTAAGCCTTCATGATTGCATTAGTTAGCTTTGATTTGCTGGGAATGTTGCATTCTCACCCTCGCCTTCTATACGAGGCTACTAAACGAGCAGTCCATGATTGATAGAATTTCTACCTTGAGGAAGAGGAGTTTTAGGAGGATGATTTCGCCAATAGAGTTCAAGACGAAGAGTTCCCAATGTCTAAGATCGCGTTCCTTCAACCTTGCTCGTGGAGTTATCTGGGCTCCCCATTTGAATTTTAAAAATTTGTTATCTAAGTCTTCCGCTGTTGTAAGGCCATTGAGCTAAACTATTGTAATAAGTGTCATGTTGGTCATATTCTATATAAATAAATTGTTTATTCATGATGGTTTTGATCTAAAGTGTAAATCTGTGTATACTAGCAACTTGATCAGTAACTAGTACAGTAAATGCACCATTTTACGGGTTCCAATAGTTTGCTGCTGTGAAGCATTTTGTTTGATCTTGTGAAATATTTAGTTTGCTCTTGTATAATATGTAAAACACTCGTGAGACATTTTACTCTTATCAAACATTTGTTCGTTGAAACATCTTATTTTTTATCTGAAACATTTTGTTTGCTCTTCTAAAACATTTTCTTTTGCTATGTGAAAACATTCTATTTACTTTTGTCAAACACATGCAAAAGATACCTAAACATTTTGGTTTGCTTTGCAAAACATTGCTCGTATGGGTTAAAACATCTTCGAACAAATATTAAAATATTTTATTTGCTTTTATGAATCATTTCATTTGCTCTTTTGAATCATTGTTGGTTTTCTTCTGTGAAACATTTTTGAATAACTACTGAAACATTTTTCACACATTGACACAAAATGTTTTAGAAGTACTTAAGCTTTGTTTTAACAATTTACTGCAAGTAAAGTGTCCTTATTATTATTATTATTATTATTATTATTATTATTATTATTATTATTATTATTATTATTACTACTACTACTACTACTGCTACTTCGTTGTTGTTGTTGTTGTTGTTGTTATTATTATTATTTTGCCTATGGGAGGCCGAAGCTCGCAAAGCTTGTCACGTGCCACCAAGCTCTAAGGAGGAGACACTATGGGGCTGTTTGGTTGGCTGTATGAGTGGAGATTTGGCTCTATGGATGCAAAAGTGAGATGTTTGGTTGCCTTTTCATCTTCCAGCCTGGCTCTGCAGATGCAAAAAACATCTCCCAGCCTGTATCCAGGGAAACGGGGAAATCCACCGTTTCCCCGGAGCCTAGCTACACGCGGTGGAGTTGCATGCACATGCATCATGATGTGACTGCTGACATCATCAACTATAAATACATTTTCTTTCTCTCTTTTCCAAATATCTTTTGATTAGTATCTCCGATCACCGAACCGATTTCACCTATGTGTTCCTGATATTTTTTCGAACAAAGTTAGACTACACTTGCTATATAAATTTCAAAATATTAAATTTGTTATTTTTCAATTTATTGATTTTCCAAAGATTATTTTAAAACTTTTATTTTAGTTTTTGAATTTATTGATTTCCTATTATTTGTTTTTAAAATTTCTATTTTTATTTTGATATTTATTGATTTTCTAATAATTATAAATTTTATTTCATCCCTCTCTTGAATTTATCTATCCTACTTTCATTCTAGTGTAGCCAACCAAACAATATCTTTGCGCAGCCTGTCCAATCTTATACAACCAACCAAACAATATCCCCTTACATCCACTCAGTCTGGTTCTCACCAACCTGACTAATCTTATACAACCTGGCTGAGTTGAGAAGACGATCAAACAACCTATATGTTTTTGTGGTGGGCGAGACGCGAGTTGTGAGCATGGTCTTTTTTTTTTGTGCGGCTGGTTAAATGGATCAAATGGGTAAAGAGCGCGCTGCACATCGGATGGCTGAAGCCATTTTGTCCACGTCCGACCTGGAGACGCGTCCATATTTTTTATTATGATTTTCTTTATTTTTAATATTTATTTTTGAATTGTTTGATTTTTTCAATATTTGTACGCCGATATAGGCTAATGGACCGAAAGTGCGTTTTGGATAAACTGGGCCCACAGTGTACAAAGCCTTTTTAGCCGAGCCCGTGGGCAAACAGGCCAGCGGTCCCTTTGGCGTCTGAGTAAAGATCACCAAATTGAAAAAACTGATTCCCCAGCCCTATGTATACTAGTCTTATGTAATTGAGTACAGAATGATCGATTAACTCCTTAGTATTTATATACTAGTAATTGTGTAATACTTCCATATGTGTACCAATCTTATGTATCGAGTACAAGAACACTCTACCGTGCCACATGATACAAGTTTCGCCTGTCATTAGATGGCCAATTGGCCATCGAACAATCTCGCATATGCCATGACATGCACTACCTAGATAGCAACAGTTTTTTTAAGATAGAACTTAGGAGTCCAGACTCACATCACACGTATACATACACGTGCGCATCCTGACCACACGCAAAGGAGATTAGTAGCTCAAAAACCTTCGAAGTGCTGGAGCACACACTGTCCTACAGAGGTGCACTGTGCACATATGTGAGTACTCTGCACTAGCCCCCGAATTACTTGGGTGTCCATCCAAGGATTGAGCCCGAATGTACGACATGCATAGTTATACGCTGCCACCCGAAGAAGCTCAGTGAATTACAACATTAGTCTCTAGGAGAGGTGAAGGTAAGCATGAAAAAATTGCATCGCCAGTAAACTACACCATAGAGCACACGCGTATATTTATGTAAACTACGGTCAAACCGTCAGAGGCAGCTCTTCCATACGTATGTTCATCATCCGACACAGTCGTAGGTGCAATATTTCTGTTAGGTAGTTAAATAATAGGATAAGTTATTTGTGGTACTAATACGTCTGGTGTGAGTAAATTTTTTTTTTAAAAAAAGTGCTGAAACATCCACTGCAATGAAATCACAACTTATTTCTTTTCTATGCTTTATGGGAGTAAAAATAATTATGGGTGTCTATTTTATATCAGTTTCAGGTGCAAAACCGGCTTCCAAGCATGCCCTAGTAGTTTTGCGTTTTACTGGTTACAACTTACATGTATATGATCTCTCTGATGTTGTTCCCGAAAATGCCATATATCTTGCTTTAAAAGGAGAGCTAGAAGCTTAGAGAAAAAAAATCGGGTTATTTTTGCCACATCAGCCTGCACATATTCTTAGAGGAGTGAGAAGATGTCTGAGTTTACTCCAGCAGCAACTCAAGCTGCTACCTGGTTACTCTGGTATGGGTGCTAATGGTAGTTGTAGAATTTAAGCATCGGTACAAGCTTCTTTACATTAAAGGGAATAGTTTATATGTAAGCGCTTAAGAACGTGGCTATGCTCTCTCTCTCTCTAAGTATCCAGCATTTAGCATTGTACATGGCCTCATAGTAGTGGGATGCTCCCTAGTTCCTTTTCCATCCATCTGAGTAAAAAAGCCTATGTGTGCTAGTTTGTTCAAAGCATCCCCAACAATAGAGTTAAGGGGTCTCTAGAGTTAACTACTAACTATAAGCAATCTCCATGTCATTTATAGATAGCATGTAGACAAACTTTTTAATAAGCTAGCTATAGCATACTCTTAAAATTAAATATGGGTCTATATGTTGTCTTGGAAAATATTATAGACTGACTCTGGCTTTAGAGCTAGCTCTTGTCTCTCTCCTCCTCTTCTTTTCTCCACATAAGCAAAATGCTAAATTGAAAACCTTATATCTAGCTGAGGTGGCCTTATTGGAGATGTTCTCAGTGGTGGTCCCTGTAATCCTCTGCCTGCACTGTTCATGTTTCAGAGTTTGCCCCAATTAAGAAAGCAATCTGCATTGTCTTTCATTCCTTCTGACTCTCTCGATGCAAAGCAGGGCATTTACGATTCCTTTATGTTGCTCGAATCTTGATACCAGAGGATAGAGTAGGACCGTTAGAATTTTAGAAACATCCGCCCCCGGTGTTTTCATAACATGAGACTCATTGATTTGGATGGTTCGAAAATTATAGGATTAAGTATCATGACAAGTTGAAACAGCAATAAACAAACCACGTGACACGTGAGTCGTTCAAAAGATGTGTTTTGCTCGTCTCAACGAATAAAATACATAGTAATTTCAGCTTAAACATTAATTTATTATATAGACAATGCAGAAAAAAAGAGATAAGTTGTATTGGAATCCTCAGAGGAATGACTATAGCTCATGCTAGAAAGCCTCCAAAATAATGGGAGTCTCTACGATTCACAGGAATTTGAAAGCATATGAATAGATAGAAATGTAGAATTGTGATGACTTGGATTCATAAATAATATATGGATCGTATGGTGCTTGATTGTACCATAATATTTTTTTTTCAAGAAGTGTGAGCTCATTCTCTGTAATTTCATTTGAAAATGAATTTCTAGGAAATAGATTACATAGGATTTTTACCACCCCCATCAAGACAAATCAAAGGAGTCACATGTGAAAAATTCCATTACTTGCAATTCTATTGAAATTCTTGAATCAAAGAGGACCCTATTTCTCCTCTGCTAATACATAGGCAGCTCTCCCGCCAATTTTTCAAAAAAAGAAAAAAAAATGTATCACCGCTGTTGTCGTTGTGACCGCTACCTCTTTTTAAATATTATCATAAAGGACTAAAAAATGGATCATATAAATTTGCATCGAGTATATATTTTCCTTATTCTTGTACGGTGTACTCTCGTACAGATCGAGGGAGTAATAAATGCATTATTTTTTAAACATGTGTATGCTCTTCGTTCTTAAATTTTTATCATTCTTGCTCAAAATTTTTCTTACTCGGATACATGACACTTCGCTATTCTCAATGCAAGATTTCCTATTGAGCCCCTATTACATACCTACTCTTACATACGTACTCGTTATTTTCAGAACGCCTATCGGCCTATAGCAGGACATCCCTACTGTGGGTTTGTAATATGTTTCCGTTGCTCACTGAGAAATGGAAATTGGGGATCTCCCTCCTTGTTGAAAAACATACCTGCTCGTTATCTGTGTCACCTTATTCAAAAATACGATGCTCCATATACATCCCGGCATAGGGTGGGTTCCTTTTAAGCTTATCCTATCTACTTATTTACTATAGCTCGTCACTTCGGGAATTTTTTGAGGTAGCCTCGAGAGCCGGTTGGCCTTCAATTTTAGGATTTAGAGAGCTTATAGACACACCTACAAGATAAAAAAAACCAACTCAAAAAGTAATAAAAAAAGTGAGATAAGTCAAATAAGACACGAGATAAGTAGGATAAGCTGACTTATCCTACTTATCTCGTGTCTTATTTGACTTATCTCACTTTTTTTATTACTTTTTGAGTCGGTTTTTTTAATTAAGTAGGTGTGTCTATAAGCTCTCTAAATCCCAAAATTGAAGGCTAACCGACTCTCGAGATTACCTCAAAAATTCTCGAAGTGATGAGCTACAGTAAATAAGTAGATAAGATAAGCTCAAAAGAACCCCCACATAGACATATTTGCGACCACCGAATCCACTCGGAGATTCATACACTGCCCCCTCACTCTTCCTCACATGTTTTTTTTGGCAAAAAAAGGCCTTCCATTTATGAAATAAAAGCAACACAGTCCTCCTTCCTCCTACCTCTTTCCTTCTCTCTCCCCTCTGAGCCAGCCCAGCATACTACTCTCTCGTTAGACTCGCTGCGCACCCGGGCAGTGAGGTGAGGCAGCACGGCTCGATGGGGCGTAGTGGTGGCTTGAGCGGGCACGTCGATAGTCACAGCCTCGGGTCACCGACGATGACATGTGTGTGTGGCAACACCTCGGCTCGACGGTAGTAGCTCGGCTCAGCTCGGCGTGACTCACAGCGCGGCATGGCGCGGCAACAAGAGGCGGGAGGAGGTAGTCGGCGGCTAGGGCAACGGTGGTCGCTGCTAGGGGCCCCGCCGGAGTGGAGGAGGAGAAAGGACCTTCAAACAAGAATTTGAGAAAGGGAAAGTGTTTTTTTTTTGCAAAAAATGGATGAGAGAGAATAGTGGCAAAGCATGGATCTCTGGGCACGATCACTTTAACCCTAGGTGGCACCTAGGGGCTAGGCTCCTGCCTCCTTTCTTGGTCGCCTAGGCCCCATCTAGTCAGGTTTAGGTGCTAGATGCCAATCAACCACTCGGATAGTGCCTAGCGTCTAGAAAAACATTGTGCACGATCGAACGGTCACAATCGTTCCTAGAGCTGCATATAACCAGGGAAATTCGTTCTCCACCTTATTTCATCAACACAAGTTAATTATTGCTAGGAGTATTTTTGCCGTATTATATTTAAAGAAACCATTGCATAAATGGATTAATCTCCACTGCTCCCTCCATGTCATAAAAACTTAATATTTTGGACATCGACGTGGTATTCAAAATACAATTTTGACCACTAATTACTATGATGCTTTATTTATAAAATTCACTAAAAATATGATATTATGAGAGAGGTTTTCAAGATGAACCTATATGCATGATTTTCAAGTGCTCAATTTAAATTGTTCAAAAAAGATTTATAGATAAATTTTCAAAACTTTGACTTTGTATGTATCTCAAACATAGTTTTTCTGATATGGAGTGAGTATTAACAAGAGCATAGTGACAATATATTACTAGTGAGTGATATCACACTTCACTAAAATTACCCACCATATATCACTCTTCACATATAGACCTCCTGTTTCCTTTAGTTTTTGTCCTTGAATTTTCTGTTTTCGCGAATCGCGAAGAGGCGCCTAATTCTTTTGAGTTCTTTCTGTCAAAGAAGCACATGCACAGGTCTAATTCTAATAATACTAATTACTACTAAATATTTGGAAACGGATGGAGCAAGTCGAGTGATCTTTTTTAAGCAAAGATTAATCACGTGGTAGAGACTTTCACTCCTGCTAAAAAAGATCTCAATGTCACAAAGATTTTTTTTTTCTTTGAGCACAATCTCGCTGACACGTAGGGCCCATGAGGTGATCCTTTATGACGACGCACAGCCCCCTCCTTCCCCTCCTGGACTGTGTCAAGTTGGTCTGCCAAGGGGGTCCCTGTGGGCCCCGAAAACCTCCATCCCGCAGACTCAGATCCTCTGACAATGTCAAATCTCTAACATTACGATAGTAATGTCAGATAGATACAGTAGCCTGACATCGTCTCGGTGCTAGCCATTGGATCGAAAGCGCACAGATGAGATCTAATGCTACAGTACGAGTAAACAGTGTCTCACTACAGTGATTTGATGCAGTAATTTTGCTACAGTGAAAAGATATTGTTACTATAGTGCTTCTCTGCCATTGGTCCCTCACATGTTGTACTGTGCTTCTCTGACATTGCTTGGCAATGCCAAAGGATATGCATCCCTTCCCCCTGCCGAATTGCACAATTCCCGATTCCCACTCCTTAAATGCGCCCACCCTTCCTCTCTCTCCACACGGAGCACACACACCTCCTCTCTCTCTGGCCGGAGCAGTCGAGAAACGGAAGAGCCAAGAGGCGGACAAAGCCAACGGGCAGTGAGTCACCGGCGTCGCCAAGGACGCCGTTGCGTCACACGCGATACATGCACGCAGACGCAGACGCAGGCGCGGACGACAGCCGGCTCACCACCACCGAGACCCCAAGACTCGCGCCGCATGCAGCGCACCGGATTACACCGCGCGGCGGCTGCATCTGCGTCGCTGCAAGTGCCAGGCTGCAAGCGGCCAAGCAGGAAGCAACCTAGAGAGAGAAACGGCTCGCTGCATTGCAGCACACAGAGCAATGCAGCGGTAATCCTCCGGAGGTAATAACACATTGCCTTTTCTCTCTCCGGCTTGTCGTGTTGCCCGCTTTAGCGGAGGGGAGGAGGGAGGGCTCTGCTCTGCTTTGCGTTCGGCTTGCTTTGCTTTGCCTTGCCTTGCCTTGCCTTGCGTTGCTCGTCGTCGTCGTCGAGCCTTCGCCTTTGTCTTCTACCCTCCGGGTTTTGCTCTCGCCGAGGCCTTTTTCTTGGTGGATTGCTTTGGGTCTCGCCGTGGCCTTTCCTTTCGGTGCTGCGCGTGGGAGTCGTGCGATCTCTCGCCTCGGTTCTTGGTCCGCTTCTTGCTTCCTGCGCTGATCAGGGGATATAGGTGAGGAGGGGAGAGCCCTGGGGGGTTTCGGGGTTTGGGTGCTTCTTCTTGTTGGTTTCTTGGATTGAAATTCTGATTCTTGTTTGTGTGATCGCGCTTCCCAGGATGCAAGCATCGCAGGATGATCGGGTATCTGGACTGGAGTGAGTGCTCTGGTTTGGAGATGATCTTTGGATGATCGCTTGGGTCAGGACTTCAGGTGGGTGTTCATTCATGGAGCTCAGTTGCTTAGTTTTTGCCCTTTTTTTTACTGCTTGGTGTGGCTTTCGATTTCCTTATGCTTGATGAACTAATCATGGTGCGGTCTCACATGCGTATAGACAACGTGGATTGTATTGATGATATTGATGTGGCATGTGGTCTTAAAAAAGTGTTTTTTTTATCGATTGAAGTTTTCCGATTGATCCCTGAGTTTTTTTAAAAATCTCATTGGTTGGTTGGCACAATCCTTGCTTTGTCTTAACACTCATACCTTGAAGAATTTCTGAAAAAAAAGTGAAATTGGATGATGCCATCAACAATTGTTGAATTTCGAAATGAAAGCATTCCTTTGTTCTGCTATTTTAGCTGTTTACTTGCAGCACTGATTTCTACTTGTTGATAAACACATGGCTAAGGACTAAGGTCTCTCTTTGTTTTTTTGTGAATAAAATTTCTGGTAGGCTTCTGGCCAACTGTTGTCAACAAAAACACACGTGGCTAAGGTTATTTCCAAATGTATATCATAATAATTGGCAGTGATTTCCTTTGTTAAGAAACAATTCCCTAGTCATCACTGTTCTGATTGTAAGTCATATTTCGCTCTCAGGAAGTGAGCCATGGGTTCGTCTGTCTCGAAACAAGACCGTGACGCTTCATTACTGCTATGCAAAGATCGTTTGAGACACATCGAACAAGCGATCGATTCAAGGTACGCCCTTTCGGCTGCTCATCTGTTGTACAAGCAATCTCTGTCCAATGTGGGAATCGCCTTGAGGCAGTTTGTGCAATCATACCATGGTGGTGATCCGGAGAAGTCTCTTCGCTCTTCCTATGCTTCACTGTCTGCATTGCCACCTCCAGAAAATGCTAACTTGCCAGCACTGCCAGAACCCCGTCATTCTGAGGTTAGTCACATTAGGTCGGCAGTAATCACTCCCTTGACAGTGACTGTCAACCCGAGTGAGGCTAGCTTTGTTAAAAAAGAGCAAGCCGGTTCTATTTTCTCTCCACCACCACTCTCCCCAGAGTTTTGCTCCTCATGGGATTTCTTTGACCCCACTGATGTGATTCAAGATGCGGCAGAGAACAGCATTGGCTTGGGAAGGTTGGAAGATTTGAGCCATCCAACTGGAAGGGATTTGGCTTCCTCAACTGGAAACACAAGTGAAATTGCTGAGGTGCATGAAGAACTGGGCACACCTGCAACGAAAGAAGCCCATGCAAATGATAACCATCCCAAGTTGAATCACAATGGTTGTAATGAAATTGAGATTGCTGGCATGCATTTACCGACGGACTCAATCTTGGAGAAAGAGCCTGATCAAGTGCATACGCAAGTTATAGAGTGGCAGGATTCTGAACCTATTGGCAGCAATACAAAATATGAAGCTTACTATGTAGACAGGATTAATGTACTCAAGCGATCATGTCGTGAAAGGGAAGAAAACAAGGGCAGTTCCGTCAATAGTGTATCAAAAGATTTTCTGTCCATTGTGGAAGAGCTTGAACACCAGTTCACTAGGGCCGCTGAGTCCTGCCATGAGGTCTCAAGGATGCTTGAGACAAGGAAGGTTCGACTCAGCATTTGTTCCCGGATAAGAGGTGAAGATAATAGTTCTTATAAAGATACTGTTTTCCTGAACTTCTACTTTCTTGATATTGGTGCTAAGTTTTGTTATATTTCTGATTAGCAGGGAAATCGTCGGATGTACCTTTCCTGTTTGCGTCCTTAATTTGTTGCAAAGCTGGAATTGTAGCGTCTCAAGGTATATTTCTCTTTTCATATCAAATAAGTAATTTCCAAAGTACAGATTAGTCTGTACTCTGAACAGTAACAGCCTCATTTGGATGTTTGTTGCAGAAAACAAAAACTTAGCTATTTTACTATATTTATTTACTGCAGAATCACAGCAGCATGTCACAAAAGTAATCACTTGGAATGCCTCGCTTTCATCACGATCATCATCATCTAAGAATCCACTCTTGTCAGCTCAAAAGGATGATGACCTTCCAGAAAGTTGTAGTGATTTCGTTGAAGAGTTCTGTATGGTTTCAGGAAGCCATGCATCCTCTTTAGATAGGCTCTACGCTTGGGAAACGAAGCTTTATGACGAATTAAAGGTGAGCTAACATGTGTTGTTCATCACATGCATATAGGCTATATGATTAGCATGTGTAGGACCATGAGATTGTGGTTTTCCTCTGTTTTGTTTTGTTAGACCTGTAGCATATAGAGCTGATCCAGCTGATTTTATTTTCAATTAAATTTATTTATTTGTACATGGAAAAAATTATTTAATTGTACATGAAAAATAATATAGGTGTTACTGTTGTGGGTGTGGATTGGTTGGGTACATGTCTGCCAACCTAGGGTGGGGAACTTGCTCTTATCTAGCTGTAGGAAGGGCTATTCTCTTATGTGGTAGAAAGACTATGGCCCCGTTTCTTTCAGCAAACCGCCGGCGGTCGGCGGCCGGCGGTTTGCTACAGTAAATTTTTTTTTGATTTTTTTTAAAGAATTATTTAAAATTTTTTCCAAAGACTTATAAATTTGCTACAGTAAAACCGCCAACCGCCAGAAGAAACAGAGCTTATGCGGCTTGATCTTAGAAGAGGAAAAAGAGTCAGAGACTTTTTTGTTGATTCATTGATTAATTATCACGGATACAATGCTATCCCTTTATAGGGATGTTCAGGGGTGTTCTTTTAGGTTTATCTAAAAGTCTAATCTGACTTATCTCATAACTTCGAGAATTTCTCGAGGTGGCCTCGAGAGTCGGATGGACTTGATTTTTAGGATTTAGGGAGCTTTTCGACACGTCTACGAGATAAAATAAACGGATTCAAAAAGTAATTAAAAAAAGTCAGATAAGTCTCTAATATTATGTAACTTATCCTAAAGGATTGTATTCTTATCCCGAATGATTCTCTTAACTAATTTAGTTAGTACTCTTATGTCATAAGGTATCTTGTAACGATTGCCGCTGTCACAATCCATACCAACGCCATAACAGTTAACACTAATTTTTTTAATTTCTAAGGAGAACATATATTGAGGATAGTCATAATAACATACATACCAGAAATTTTGTGCATACATTTTTTAGTAATTATGCCATTATGTGTCACATATTGATCTTCTGTAATATGAACCTTCTAGAAAAGAAATCATACACACCATCCAACATAATTGCATAATGCTGTTGTTATAGGGAAAACCAGTACATTTTTAGACGAGCTGTTGAGCATTTTCATGACCTAGACATTATCTTCGTTGTGCTATAACTTTCCTTCTTCTTCTAGAGCTTAGTGTTGTGTGTGAGGCTCCACCTAATGTTATTAGTGTTTGAATAAACTCCTAGAGGCATTTCAGAACTTCTATTTATACTTGGAGATTGTTTGTGTGCTTATGTGCTGATTCTGTTATCATGCATAGGTGATATTTGCACCTCAAAAAAATACTATTTACTTGTGTGTACTCCTTTACCAGTAAGATAGCTTAAATGATTTATGAAGTTGTAAATCAGTGGTAAAAGAATTACTTCGCCCCTGGACAGTTTATTGCCCGAAATTCAATTTGTCAAAAGATAAAGTACTGTTTTATGTCAATATGACTCTTCAGTTGGCAATTTTTTATGGGCAAGTTTCGATGTATTAGTCTTGTGTCATATCCTTGGAGTTAGGTATTGAATCTATCTAATAGAATTAAATGCATGTTTGGTAGAGCTTCAAATTATGTTGTGATTATATGACAATCCAAAGTGGCGTTCGGTAGGTTGTTGGCTCCGAGAACTCTAAAATGGAGAGTTCAACGAAAAATGCTCATCGGTACCCAAAAACTGACCTCATTTTTTTTCCTTTTCTTCTCCTTTCCATCCTCACTCCTCTAATTTCTACCTCTTTTAATCTCTCTCTTTTCTTCATCTTCATTTCTTCTTTCACCACAACCCCTCCTCACTAGTGCCCCTCCTCCCCATAGAGCAGACATTTATGATTTTCCTTTGTTCAAAAAAGGCACAAAACGGCACGCATGTTGGACTGTTGGATTGAAATAGGATGGTTCAGATCGCAGTGTATTAGAAATTGAAGTATCGCAATAAATAGGGTGGTCCATATCTCTAGAATGGCACCTTGTCCTTACGAAAGAGGATGTGCGTCCCATCTGCGCCTATCTCTTCATGCTCCCCTTCAGGAGTAGAGCAACCCCCCCCCCAGCCCCAGCCCCACCCCAATCTCACCTGCTTTGAGAATTTCTACATGGGATTCTAAAGCAGATTGCTCCTATCCCACTCTGCCCACTCTAGAGAAGAATCCAATTGAAATGAACGCCCCCGTGAGTTTCCCAAAACAAACACACCATTCCACGTTGTACATTTCAAATCCACATCGAGGACTACCAAGTGTTTCCCAAACAAAAATGTTACCCATTGAATTTGAATTTGGTGTTTACTAAATTTTTAAGGTTTATAATATCATGATTCGGCTCTTGAACAAACTAACAAAATATGTGATGTGAAATGAACTTCCCTATTATATTTGCAGTGTTGTTAGAAATAACTGACTCAAAGTAATGATTTGTGTAATGGTGTACAGACCATATTTTACCAGGAACACATTGCATCTAGGTCATGCTATGCGATAGGATCGCAATTTCATAGTTTGTGGGTGGGTCAAAATCCACGAAGTAAGATCATGTCGCCGCTGTTCAAAAAGTAAAATCACGGTATGAAACTCGTCCAAATTCAAAATCAAGAAAATTGACGTAAATTTTTAAAAATATTATTAACTTGCTTGAAACAAAACTTTTTAAAAACAATTTTTTTTCATGTGGTTCTAAAGTTACCCATGCAAAATATCGTTGGGGCATTTTGTCGATAAGCTTCCTCGCCTATGCCACCGCGCTGCCTACATGGCTGCACTATACTGGCTACTCACCTGCACTGTGCTGGCGCAACCCGTGCCAGCTCGGTGTCTCTGTAAAACCAACCGAATTCCGTCATCATTGGCTAAAACCTCTCTTTTTTCATTCAAATTGCTCGTTTTTGCAAAATTCGATGGGTTTTTCAGTAAAACCTAGATAAAAATAGTTTCTCAAACCGACTAGATTTGTTGTTAAATATAAACTGTGGAATTTAAAGTTTGTCCAGTTTTTACTAAATTACGATTGAAATTCGTGAGTAAACCGCTACTAGTGACCTCTCCATTTTTGGCTATGAAACGAAATGTGAAAACCTTGTATGTGGTATACCACTGTCCTCTCAAATTGGTAGCTATGATATGAATGTTTTTAAGAATGAAAGAACTGCAATCATGTTCTACCTATCAAGCAATTGTTTTTGTTGTATAGGCGGTGTATTTGTACATTAAGTTGAGTTTAATGCTGAAATTTCAAACACATTTTAATATCAACAATTCTTTCTCTTTCTAGATGAATGATTTCATTCTAGAGGTGATTGACATTTTTTATGAGTCAAGGTTTTTTTGTTGTTTGTATGTATGATTTTTGAATGTTTCGGGCATATCCTTGTTCTTTGTTTAATTTTTTTAATAACCTTCTAGTTTGTCAATATCCACTAAAAAAACTCGCATACGTGCTAGAAAATGGGCTAATGCAATTAGTTTGCCCAATATTGGGCTTGCTTATGTGTGCTTGCTACCCATTGTAGATCTAAACCATTTGCGAGCGACCTACCAACCCATACTAAAAGCCAAGGTTACCTAAGGGGGTAGGTGTTAGGCAGGTGGGTTGAGGGCACCTAGGTTACCCTAGTCTTATACCCTATCTTTTTTCTGAGCAATATGCCCCCACCATTTATGTCACTCTTTAGATCAACAAGGCCAGCCCAACACTACTAACAACTAGCCCATCACTGATATAGCAACTAGAGCAACAGTGCATTAATCTCCCATGTCCCTATAGGGCGCCGCCACTGCTCTTTCAGGTTTGGTGAGTCTAGTGCCCAGCCTTACCAACAATGATTAAAAAAATGGCCAGTGTGTCGTTTCCTGTCTAGGCACCGCCTTGGCGGTCTAGGCGGCCACCTATTGCAACACTACCAAAAGCTAACTACAATTTAGGAATGGCTAAAAATTCAAATACCTAATGTTTATATAAAATTTTAAATACCCATTGGCCTTATATTTGCTTGAAGAAGACCTATTGAGGGTTCACTAGATACCCAACCCTGACAGCTAGGAGGTGCTGCTTCAAAACAGGTTAGCCTGCGTAATTAAAAAATGGGGATGATGCATAACGGGCAGGGGAATTGGCAGGAACAAGGCTGAGAGATCGACATGCCATTGGATTGGGAAAGAGATGTATGGTGGCGTGAGATTGCCAATAGCTTATGGGAGGGGAGGTTTGGCAAGCGAGGGGAGGAGTGTGAGTGATGAAGGAAAACTGAAGGGTACCATATGTTTAGCTTAAAAATTCCTTTAATATTTAACTTGGGATCTTAAACCAAATCTGTAGTCACTCTCTTATAATTTGTAGTGTTGAATATATCTGAACCATTGGTACTTATATTTATATGATAAAAATGTCTATAGAATGACTTTTGGATATAACCTCTCATGTCATTTTTTTTTTGTTTGCAAAATAGCTTATAATAATCAAAAGTTTTCTCCTACTTCGGTTTGTAAGAGCACATGATATATCTCTGCTTAATTTGCTATACTCTGACAGTCTGACCTGGCTGCTTCAATATTTGTTGACAATTGTAGGGTAGCATATCAGTCGAGAAGATATATGATAAAAAATGTACTATGCTAATGCACCAGTTTGCAAAGGATGTGAGTGCCATACAAGTAGACAAAACTCGAGCTACTGTCAAAGATTTGTATTCGCAGCTCATGGTACGAACTGAAGTACTATACTCAATTTCTAAAATAATTGAGAAGTTACGGGATGAAGAATTACAGCCCCAGCTTCTTGAGCTACTACAAGGGTAAGCCTCAATTTCAGCCATGGTGGCACGTGCAACACACAGAAAGACTTCATGATTATTATCGAAACTATATTTGCTTTTTTTTTTGTTTAAATAGCATTCCTTTTGATAAATTATTCATGTATTTAGCATAATTGGAGGTATTGGTAAAAACAATGCAACCTTTTCCCCATTGTCACGTTTTGGCATTAATTTGGATCTCATACATGTTATTGTGCTGGACAGGTTGACGCGCATGTGGAGGATGATGCAGGAAGTTCACCAAATGCAGCAGACCATTGTCTCACTGGCAGATACAAACTTCACATCAATATCTCCTCCAAGCGAGTTGTACAAGCAGACATTGATTAACCTTATAAGTGAGATGGGTTTCTTGCACTCCTGTTTGGCAAGCTGGGTCGATGCTTACAAATGCTATGTGGGTGGCCTCAACTCCTGGCTGCAAGAATGCGTGGTGCAACCACAGAGCCGATCAAGGGGAAGGAGGCTGGCTCTCTCACCTCGTCGACACCTTGCTCCTCCCCTATTTGTTCTCTTGGGGCATTTGTCCGCAGGAATACCATCTCTCCCCTCTGAAGAATCCTGTGATTCCATCAAGAACCTTGCATCAAGTCTCAAGAACATGCTCAGGCATCAAGCACAAGGTAAACCGGCAAAAAAGAAAGCTTCACATACTGACGCAGAGGTTAACACTAGCCAATCAATTGGGGAGGATGATGGCAAGTCAGAGGGTGAAACGAAGATGGCTATCCTGCAGGGTGGTCTAATAACAATGTTTGGCCAGCTTTCAAAGTTCTCAAGTGCCATCGCCAGCTTGTCTGAAAATGTAAAACAAGAAACCGAGGTTGCCTGGGAGGCGTACACCATTGGTCGGTCAGGGTAAGTTACGAGATCATACCGGGTCATTTTGATTTCAGATGTTAAGTTTACATAGGTCAAAGAAAGAAGTTGCTTCAGCAAAAATGAATATGATGAGATTTACTACACCGTCAATTGTACATTCCTTTGCCTGGGTATGTTGTCGGGTGTTGGTGATTGGACAAATCACAGCCTGTTTGTACCTGGATAGTTCTGTTCTGTTCTGGGTAAAGTTTTGCTGAAAATACCAGTGATAGTTCTGGCACTTTACCTGTGTGTCTTCCGGGGGTGTTTACCTGCTTATGTGTTTCACTAGGTGATCTTTCAGATGCAACAGCCTTGCCATCCCGGTAGGTGATCTTGGCAGTGACAGGTCCTCCTGTCCTGTTAGAATCACTTATCAGGTGTTTTTGAGCTCTCAATCCAGTTCATCTTTTGTGGTACTGTCAAGTGGTGCTGTAGGGTATGTTTAGTTTGTGACCCTATCCTTGCCAATTTTTTTGTTATGAACAAACTTAGGACACGACCAGTTTGTTGTGTTTGGATTGAAGCCAAATTTTGGTAGAGGTATAAATGGCTTTTATGGTTGAAACCTAAATGAGCTAACATAAATTTGGCAAACAAAAAATATAATTTGTGAATTTGCGAAAAACTGAAATCAGAAAATTTTCAATTTCAAATAAAAATTTCAAAAATATCCTAAAATAAAATAAATTCTAATATTTTAAAAAATTAATAGAGAGGTAGCTTGTGATTTTAGATGATGTAAGAGTTTTATCTCGTGGGATTTGGACTCCGGATAAAATAGATACGAAAACGAGAAAAACAAAATTGATTGAAAAAAAAAAAGCAAGCACACACATCACAGCGTTGCTCCTCGCTAATTGATTCAAAAAAAAAACAAGCACACACATCACAGCGTTGCTCCTCGCTAGTAGCACTTTAGGCTGACGACGGGGACACACTAGTGTGTTAGCTCAGCTTTGGCTCGCGAATGGTCCCAGCTCTGTTCCAGTTTTTTTTCAGGGAGTGCCAAATGTCGGCTAGGAACCAAACACAACCCAAATTATATTACGTGGGCATGAGCGATTTTTGGCAGGGCATCTCAGAGCTTCAAAGCAAACACGTCCGTACAGATCTTCTTCAGCTGTAGTGAGAGTGTAAGAAGCATGCGTTCTGAGTACTCATGCAGCATGGAGGCTTGCGGTCAGCTCATCGTGTGGTTTTGCCCTGCTGGTACTCTTCCTGTTGAATAGGTTTACTATGCTTCGGATGAGCAGCATTTTGGTTATCTGTCTCTTGTTGAGAACATGGGACTAGCTCGGTTGTTATTAGGGGGTGTTTGGCAGAGCGCTAGTTCCAATTTTTCAGCTCTATTCTATTGTGGAGCAGATCCATAACTCCACAAAGCACCCTTTAAGTTGTTCTATAAAAATGAATTGCGAGAGAGGCTGCTCTATGGAGTTAACTGTTCTAGAGTTACGTGGAGTTAGGACGTTTGGTACTGTTCCGGGGTGGAGTTAAGAGTTAAAACGCTGCCAAACACCCCTTTAGTTTTGCATCGTTTCGGATCATTGGCGCTGTTGCTGCGAGCTTGTGCCTACTGCCTTCACGACTCTCGTCTCAGACCATCTGCACGGCCGCACGTTTGCCACGCCTCCCCCCCCCCCCTCCCCCTCCCCCCTGCGCTCGTCCAAAGCTAGGCACACCGGATTTTTCAAAATGGTCAAGACACGTTTACATAGAGGAAAATGGAAACACAAGGTATACCATCTGCAATGGAGCCTCTAAAATCGTTTCTATGCACTAACTATCATATCTCCCTTAATAATTGGATCTACACTAGAGGCAATGCATAAGCATTAAATTATTGCTTATGGGCTAAAGGATAGAGGTAAGATGCGGGCAGTAGGTCTGATCGTAGAGCCACCTCTAGCTATAGTGGATCCAATCATAAATAATCTACCTATAGTGGATCCAGGCGTAAATAATAATGTTTTAGATGTCAATATTGTTTTGAAAATACAAGTTTGATCACTAATTACTACTATAATTTATCACAAACCAACTAAAATTAATTGTATATTTCGAGACAAATTTGCACTTATGATTTTTATGTACCAAATCAAAATAGCTAAAAAAGATATTCGTATGTAAAGTTATAAAACTGTGCCTATCACAATGATAGATATTTTGTGATCAGAAGGAGTATATTTTGATAATTGCAACCAACTTCCAAAACAAATATCTTCTGACCCCAAAATTGTCATGAAAACTCTCACAAAGGTGAAAGCGCATCCTCTCCCTTGAGGTTATAAAGGCAAGGTGCTTTTATAGATTCCGGCCGTTGGATCAAACACCAAATATGAGATTATCCAAAGGTACTGTAGCATGTACTATAGTACCGGTTTACTGTATCATCATTTTGTGGATTGCGTCCTATAGCTATAGACATTGCCTGCCCATTCTCCATCCAAGGGCCAAGATGAAAGTAATAAAGGACAGACATTCAACCGGGTTTCATGAACTCTGAGAAGCAGTTTTTCTTGATATTTGAAGAACGGCTTTAAGAAACCAAAACATTTGGTTGATAGCCCTGTTCACATGGGTTGAGCTTAATTTGTTGGAAAGCTAAACTTCGAGAGCTTATAGAAGAGGCTTCAAGAAGCTAGGCCACTTTGCTAGATTTATTTTTGAGTGCTCTGAGATGCCGCTTCAAGATAAAAAAAACTAGGGTTTGACTAGGGATCAGATGTGCAATTCATAGCAAAAAAATGGACGCTGAATAGGAATGTAAACATTGAACTGTGGGAACTTGGACAAAGTACTACTGAAACATCCGATTACACATGAGAAAACACGATGCACATATTGTTCACTACAGGAATTGTAGCGAAAGCTGACCCTGTCCATCTTTCTCGACGGCTGAGAGACGACCGTCGATAAAGATTACCATCTCTCGACGGCTGGCATTCTGCCGTCGAATCCGAAACTTGTATCCACGGTTCTGTGAACAACCGTCGACAGAGTTGGAGCGACCATCCACGGGAGCGCTGATAGCCTCACGGCGTTTAGCGCTGTCAATGGTCCACCATCAGCCGTCGAGAGAGACGGGAAAATTGCACGCGCCCACTAGCGCACAAGTGGCTCACTCGACGGCCACTAAATGGCCGTCGAGAGAGTAGCTTGGCCCACTGGCCAAACGAGTCAAGCCATGAAGCCAACATCCAGCGACGTCTAGTGGACCAGGCCACTCTCTCGACGACCATACACTACGCCGTCGAGAGAGACTGGATTTTGATAAATTTTGCTGAACTCCCATACATGCATACATGTGGCTATATGGATTGCATTTATGAAAGTAGGCATTGCAAGGTTTATAGAAATATTTCTTCTAGTTTACGATGAATTTCTGTATTTTGTTCGAACCGGTGAGCACCAAATAGTAAATTAAATGTACTTTATGAAGATAGAAAATTGTTAAATTGTTTTGGATGTACCAAAAATATTTGGATTGGTGAAAATTTAAACAAGAAATAAAGTATCGAACATGCCACCTAGCAGAACTTGATAATTTTATACGTTTAGTGTGGCGGTGGGATGAAACCGGCATAGTTGTACAAAATAATTCTCGAACATCTAGATACACTAAAGCCCGCCAATGAGTCGATTAAGGCGATTACACGTAGATCCCTAGCTCAGAACGTCAAAATTTTTTCAAACTTTTTTCAAGCATGCTAAGTCACATACGGAACAATATAATCAAAGTTTACGTCAATATCATGAATACATTATTTTATAAAATTTAAAATAGTCGGGGGTAACCATTGGACGACCAAGAAGGGGGGCCGTCGAGTCAAAACTCTGTCTCGACAGCAACTATAAGAACCGTCGAGATAGACTGACCTCTATTGACGATAGTCAACGAAAGCCGTCTAGAGAGTGCTCTCTTGACAGCTAGGGCAAAATTAGCCCTCGAGAGAGCTGTCTTGACGGCTACCGCCAAAACCGTCAATATAGACGGCCCACCGGCTCACGAGCGGTTGACCTCACTCAGGACCATGAGCGTATCTCGACGGCCCACTAGAGGCCGTCGAGACAGGCCCAGCCACTCGGTGAGGGTGGTCCTATCCCAAGCACTTGTCTCGATGGCCTACATATGCCGTCGAGACAGACCTATGGATCTGCTGGGGTTTTGGCCCTGCCTTGTGGGACTCCACGGCTGTTGGGTCAGTGGGCCATCGAGAGAGGGGTGGTGATAACCCACTCTTGACGGCTTTGGTAAAGCCGTCGGGAGAGTGGGCAAGTTTTGAATGCGCAAGGGCTCGGGACTTGGGCAAACCGGCCAAGTCCTGAACCCTTCTCACTAGCCACTGCCTCCACAGCTTTCCCGAGATCCGGCCGCTCGCCAGCGCTGCCGCCACGCCGCCGCCGCCCGCCTCCTCCTCAGCGCCGACGCCGACGGCCAGCCTGCCGCCGGGCGCCTCATGCTGCCACCTCCCGCCACCGCGCCGCTCACCAGAGGAGAGAAGGAAGAGGAGAGGAGGAGGAGTAGACGGGGCCGTGGGGGGAGAAGGAAGGAAGAGAAGCTAAGGCGGCCGCCGGTTGAAGAAGAGGCGGAGGAAGGAGGAGGAGGAGAAGGAGAAGGCTGCTACTGCCCCATCGTTGTCACTGCCGCCGAGCCGTGGTCGCGCCACTTTTTTTAAATTTTCGGAGATTAGTCTCGGCGGCTACTATTGCGGTTGAGACTAATCGCCTTAGTTAAGTGCAAGCGTAATTAGCAATTACCTAAACATTATGTAAATTAAGTAAATGTGATAGAAATTGTGACAAATTGCTATAATTAGATAGAAAATGTTAGAAATTGCGACTAATTGGTACGAATTGTTATAAATTTGATAGAATTTTCTAGAATTTTCTAGAATTTGATAGAATTTGATAAAATTTCATAGAATTTGCTAGAATTTGATAGAATTTGTAAGAATTTCATAGAATTTGCTAGAATTTGATAGAATTCGATAGAATTTCATAGAATTTGAGGCGGACTTTGAGCCCATCCTGGACCAGAACGCGAAGCAAAAGGTTCAGGACCTGATGTACGGCGCTCGTAT
This sequence comes from Olyra latifolia, assembly GCA_036346145.1. NCBI lineage: Eukaryota > Viridiplantae > Streptophyta > Magnoliopsida > Poales > Poaceae > Olyra > Olyra latifolia. The sequence goes on from CM070531.1 coordinate 20,729,377, forward strand.
CGCGGCGGTAGAGGAGTTATACAGGTAAGAAACTATCACTATAAATCTTGCAAATTGGTATTTACTTTTTGTATAGCTGTGAATTGCTTGTACATTTCAGGAGAGAGCGCCAAGAGCGGATCAGCACCTTCGAGGCCCCTAGGACGTACTTGCAAGCCGACGAGTACGTCCGAGTGCCGCCTGAGTGGGCCACGCACCACTAAGTGGCATGTAGGGCTCTAGGCGAGAGGTGGGCGAGCAAGGAGTTCCTGGACAAGTCTGCTGAGGCCAAGAAGAACCGAGCCTCGAAGTGTTACTACAAGGACACAGGGAAGTGGTCCTTTCCACAGCTCAAGAAAAAGATAGTAAGCTCTGTTTTCTTCTTTACTTTATTTTTTTGGGCTAACTTGTCTTCCCCCCTCTTGTAGGCGCTAAGTACCGTGGTGGTGCCTGCCGTGTTGGACATTTGGAAGAAGGTGCACACACTGAAGCCTAAGCAGCCCGGCACCCAGCCCGTGATGGACCCCCACATGCAAGAGAAGATGGTAAGTGTCAACGAAAACTTTCACCCTTAATAGATTTGTGGTTTTTCTTAGTTTAACTTGAAACAATGCAGGATCGCTACCGGGAAGCATACACTTAGGAACACGGCACGAACAACTTTTGGGAGGACGCGCCCCTCGACCTAGTGGTGATCCACAAGCACTTAGGGGGCGAGGCGCACGGGAGGCTGCCAATAGGAGGGGACCACCTCAGGTGAGCTAATTACTACCTAACGTGTCATTTGTTTGAAACCATTGATTTTAGAAACTGACCACGGTCCTTAATCTTAATTGTAGGTTACAGGATTACATGCCCGAGGTCCGGGCCTCTCAGGACGCCACCAAGAGCCGACGCGAGTTTGAGGCCCGGGTCCACATGGAAAACGAGGATAGGTTGAGGGAGCAGCAGCAGATGATAGAGATGCTGCAGGCGAGCCTGAGGACAGAGCAGGAGAAGCGGCGGCAGCGCAAGGAGGAGCAAAGGCGGGCACAGGAAGAGATGATCTCGAGGATCCTCGCGTTGGAGGCGGCGTCGAGACTTGCTAGGGTAAGTGATTAATCAGGACCGTCTCCAGAAATTTGGGGCCCTAGTGCAAAATGCATAATGGGGCCCTAAAATTTTAAAAAAAATTGTATTTCTAATATAACTAGGGCATACTGTCACTCAATTATATAACTTCAATATGTGCTATTTCATACATATTTAAAAATTTATCAAATATTAATGCTAAAAAACTGACCTCATGTTCTACTGAAAAGCATCATCCGTCTAGTATTTTTGAAATGAAATCTTCAATTATATCTTCATAATTAATCTTCTCGAAGACATCATTTTCAAGTGCTATTGTCGCCAACCCATTGAGTCTTTCTTGTGTCATAGTGGTGCGCAAGTAGGATTTCAACAACTAGAGTTTAGAAAAGCTCCTTTCCGCAGATGCAACAGTCACAGGAATAGTTAACAAAATTCTGTATGTAATAATAGCATTAGGATAAATGGGAAGCCTTTTCAAAAACTTCAAAATATCAAGAGGACCCATAGATTCCTTGAGTAAATCTTAAATGAAAATTAACTCCCCAAACAATTCTTGTCCGTCAATATCTTTATGTTCTTTACTCTTAAGTGCATTCTCAAGATTAACACAATCATCCATCAAACTCTTACCATCCAGTGATCCCAGTCTATCTAAAGTAAACTAGAAACCAAAAGGTTTTTCACACCCCTGGTATTGTTCAAATCTTCTGGTAAGTGAAGCTATAGCCTGATCAACAACAGGTATAAATAGTTGACCCTAAAGGTGTCCTCTGCAGATTGTGAATCAATAGATGCATCACTCGCACCCTCGTCAAATTGTCTTTTTCTTTTGATTTTACGTTTGGTGTGGAACTCTGGATGAATATCCATCTCCATTGCAATTTCTTTTGCGACTTCAATGCTTTTGAAAAGCCGTTTCTCTATACTTTACGAAAAAAAATCAGCCTGTCAGACTCAATTGCAATATCAATAAGCATATCTTTTGATTGTAGCGCTATCGATCAAATTAACGATGATAATATTTCATACCAGATGATTATTGGCACTTAAAATTCAAAGCCACCAAGTTCATTTGGGGCCCATCGAATTTGGGGGCCCTGTGCGGCTGCCCAGCTCGCACAGGGCCTTCAACGGGCCTGGTGACTATGACCACCTCATTTCATTTCTTTTGATCGTACAAGTCTTTATCTAATGTGTTGCGAATGTGTAGGCCTCGTCAAGCCATTCGCCGCCTAGTGCTGCTTCAAGATCGACCACTCCAGCTCCGGCTCGCCGGGACGCCTCAGACGAGGGAGACAACGGGTCTGAGAGCACGCCGATGGACTACACGCGCTTCTTACGGGATGACCCACCATCCTCTTGACTCGTGGATGGACTTGTTTTGCTTCATATGTGATTGTGCATGCATACATGTGATGGATGGACATGGTTTGGTTATATTTTGTGATATATTGCTTGTTTTTTTTCTTGAAAATGTGATTATGGATGAATTGTGCAATACGGGGGAATTATGAAATGCTCGGGCTGTTTTGGGTTTGCACGTTCTGATTTTTTTAGCCATTTTAGCAACTCTTTTTTTTTATGGAATTCAATTATTCTCGACGGCCAGGCCTAGGCCGTCGAAACAGAGGGGGTCCAAGAAACCCTACTAGGCCCAAATTCTCTCGACGATCGTGGGCCCGCCGTTGAGAAAGGTCGGCCTAGTGATATCCTAGGGTCCCCTCTCTTGACTGCCCCGAGATCACGCGGCCGTCGAGAGAGAGTTGGCCCTAGTTTCCGTTGGAGTTGCCTCTCTCGACTGCCTCCAGGCCATGGAGAGAAAGAGAGACAGAGCCATGTGACGGCCAAGCGGCTGTCTCTCGACCTTGCTCGACGTCTGCCTGGTTAGCCTTCGACAAAGTAGCTACCGACAACTGTACCATCGATACAGACGGTGTCTCTTGACTACTGTTCATCGACGGCCATTTGTCGACGGCTAGCCGTCGAGAGTAATCTATATCGACGGTTTCTTGAGGTACCGATGAAAACATCGTCGAAGGAAATGTTCCGTCAGTTATTCAAAGATGTTTTACCTCATACAAGCAAATATTTCACAAAAGAAAACACCATGTTTCCGTAGAGCAAAACCAAGATTTCACATAGCAAATAAAGTGTTTCACATATAGGGTGTTTCAACGTAACAAAGCAAACACCATGTTTCACCAGACAAACCACAATGTTTTATACATAACAGGTCATGTTTCAAGCCAAATCCACTATATATCTTCCCTATCTACCTTCAATGCAACCTCTTCTCCAAATCGAGGATGCATCTTCTCCATATCCATCCATCTTTTTCTCCAAATCATATCATCTCCCACTGTCCCCTCTCTGTTGTTTTGCCCCAAGCAAGAAGAAGAACATGGGAGAGAGTAGAGATGGAGAATAGAGAGAGAGGAAGAGAGATGAGAGATGGGAAGTCATGGAAGAGAAGGCACGCAAGAGAGGGGGAGAGGGCACGCAGCAACACTAGCGGCTGGCGAGCGGTGGCGCCAGTGAGGGGCAGTGCTAGCCCCCTTTATCGATGCAGCTAGAATAGGTAGGTAGGAAGAGAGAGAGTTTGGTGGCTAAGCGAGAAGCTGCTACATGGCGTGCGTGAGGCAGAGGATGTGGTAGGAAAAAAGATGTTGGTTCCCCATGGAAGGCATCCGATGCTTCCCATACTCCCGACGCCATGCATTACAAAAAAAAACTAACTTAATAAACCAAAGCATTTAAATTTTAGAAGATAATAAGTAAATAAGCCTTAAAAACCAGGCCGAAAAGAGTAGCCTTCAACAAAGGCCACCGGCTTCATACATTTTTTTTACACAGCTTTGTATAACCTGGATGTATGCTGTTGGAGCTTATGGCTGGCGGCTCCTCTTGCCCCTCTCCACCAAGGGCTTTGCATACTAAATGTTTGGGCCTATTTTCCATAATGACTATTGCTAATTAGCAGGTAATTAGTATCATAGAGGATTAGGGGTAATGGGAATATTGCAGTTTCGTTGGGGAGGAGGGGGCCAGGCAGGGTTTTCAAAACCGTGGCTAGTTGACAAACCGTTCTGACCCGGTTTGTCGGAGCCACTCTTTCTATTTGGACAAAATTTCAAATTTGAGTGAAAATTCAAAATTCATGAAAACATATGAAAAAATTCATAAAAATAGTACGAATTATTTGGGAATGAATGGTTGAAATGAAATTTAAAAACAAAACTTTCATTGTTATTTTATGTGATCTAGTGTGCACATAAATGAAAAAATCACTGTTAAAAACAAAAAGACATATTGGGCTGTTATTTGGGATGGCCCAAGGCCCATTATGGGGTTTTAACCGTTCTCATTACCAATCCCCATCCCTACTTCGGAACCCCGACTAGCAGAGCTTGACCCCGACTCCCCTGTGCCTCTCTATTTCCCTCCCTTTCGTTCGTCGTCGGCGTTGATTCGGTCGGATCTGGCACGGGAATGGCCAAAGCCACCAGGAAACAGCGGCCTGGGACGGCTAGCCAAGCGGTTTGGTTGGGGACCGACACGTTGGCGTTGCCTACTCTTGCGCCAGTGGCTAGCCGAGATAGCCGACCCGCTAGCTGGGCTATGCCAGCGGTTGCGCCAGGTGAGGACCCCAATTCCCACCTTTTGATTTGGGTTGGATTTAGGGTTAGGGTTAGGAGTTAGGGTTAGGGATTAGATCATTAGTTAGGGTTAGGGGCTTAATGTAATGGATTGATGGCATGATGTCAGTTTATAAACGTGAGTCATTGTAAACTATGTGATGAGGAATTGAGGATGGTTAGGGATTTAGGTTTTTATGGTGATATTGTGAATATGTGATAATGATGATTATGTGTGATGCTAGTATTTATAAATTGCAATGTTCGTAAATCCTAACAGCAAGTTGTAGTAGTTGATGGAACTTTGGTAGTATTTATAAATTGTAAGTCGTAATATATATCCTAGTTACTAGTATATGTGGCTTATGATGTATGTTCATGTTGCATTGCAGTGAAGAATGGTGGATAGGTACGACACTGTTTGTGACCATGGTGAGTGAGTAGGGACTAGATTCAAGTGCAAGTACTATCATGCGGAGAAGAAAGAAGGTGGTGCAGGAAGATTGAAGCATCATTTGGCCGGTCGTGGTACCGATGTGGTTCATTGTAACTCAGTCCCTCCCAATGTCAAGCAATATTTTTTGCGTGAGCTCGATAGGACCAAGCAGAACAAGGAGAAAGCACAGAAGCGGTATAGATAGGAAGAGGCGATGGTAAGGGGAGGTAATTGGTAGGAGAACTACACAGGGGGTATTGACAGAGAAGAGCAAATGATGCATGCCATGCCTGCATCGAGGATGGAGGTAGATTTTAGGATGAAGGCAAGTGGAAGGTATGAGCATCGAGGTGGAAGTGGGTCCACTCAGGCTCAGCCTTAGGCTAAGAAAGGGAAATAATTGCTACAAAAGTTCTAGGGTCGGTCGACCTCACAAAGAGATAGGAGATCTCACCTTGTTGATGCCTCAGAGCTAGTGCAAACAAAGATTGACAAAGGCATGGGGTGGTTTAAGAGGTTTCACGCCAGTGGCATTCCTGGGAGGAAAGCTGACAACCCCTACTTCGTTGCTGCCATGAGAGAGACACAGAGGCTAGGTAAACAAAGTTAAATATGTTGCAATTTACACTTGATGAAAATGTTTATGGCTACTATTTACACTTTAGCATATGTTGCATTTGCAAGAGAGGGAGTGTTGTTCCCAACTGGACGGAATATTGATGGAAAGTACTTGGATGAAAACGAGTGGGAAATAAAACACAAGATGGAGGCATAGAAGAGGGAGTGGGTGTAATATGGGTTGACTATAATGAGTGATTCTTAGACTAGGCCGACTGGTATGAGCATTGTGAACTTCATGCTATACTGCAATTGCACAATATACTTTCACAAGACGGTGGATGCGACAAATAAGACACAGAACGCAAGCTACCTTCTGAAGGTATACACAGAAAGCTTACATTTCTAATTTGGTCTTGTGCTTATAGTCCTTTTATGCTCTAGTACTGTAGTGTATGTGTTAACATGTTGTCATGTTCATGTAGGAAATAAGATTAGTGGTACATAAGATAGGGGTCGAGAATGTTGTTTAGATTGTCACGGACAATGGTTCGAGCTATAGAAAAGCATGCTTGATGCTCAGTAAAGAATACCCCTCTATTGTGTGGTCACCTTGTTTGGCTCACACAATAAACTTGATGTTGAAGGACATTAGGAATTTTTCACAGCATGCCACAATGATCCAGAGTGCAAGGAAGATATCTCGTTGGTTATACAACTCTAACAAACTCCATGCTATGATGAAGGAGAACATTGGGGGGGAGTTGGTGAAGTGGAATGCAACAAGATTTGGCACCAATTGTATGCTCCTAGAATGCTTTTTGAACCGCAAGGATGCTTTCATGCAGTTGATGGCTTCTCCTGAATTCCAGTCTAGCCCGTACTATCATACTGATGATAGGAAGTATTCCCATGAAACATTGTGTAGTTTGACTTGGTGTGGGCATCTCAAGAAACCCTACAAAATAGTCAAACCCCTTTACAACTTTCTTAGATTCGCTGACTAGAAGAAGTTCCCTTCCTTATGTGAGGTGTTACTGAGGTACCAGTCAATGTGTTCGGAGTACTTGCTACTCAAACCCCACCTCACCCACTACCTACGAGTTATTGACTCTAGGTTTGAAGATGTGAGAGAACATGGTTATGTTGGGGCAGGTACGGCAAGTCTGCAACACACTAGTACAGTTCAAGTTCTATGTTATTTTTTGTTTCTAAACCGTAAACCTATTTGTCCTTGCAGCTACTGCTTTGAGCCCTCACATGCACTATAGTGTTGGCACCGTGGACAACTTGTTAGCATATCTGCAATGGGCATTCTAAATAATAGCAGACACCAGTATTGCTGCTGAAGCCCTAATCGAGGCAGATAGGTGGAGGAGAAGGATTGGTACTTTCAAGGAGCCCAGGTAGATATTGCTACCATCCATCTGTGTCTTGTAATATGATTGTACGGTGTACTCTTTAGTACTTACCAATATGTGTTGTTCTTGCAGGCCACTGGTTGACTATGTTTGGCACAGACATGCCGACGTTCATAAAGCTTGCAAAGCATCTTCTCACTTAGTGTGCATCCTCCAGTGGTTGCGAGAGAAACTGGAGCACTTTTGCCTTCATTCACACACTAGTAGGCAACAAGCTGTCATACAACAAGCTCCACAAACTAGTGTATGTGTACTACAACCTTTGGCTTCGGCTAGAGCGGCAGGAAATTGCAAGAAGAGCCGAAGAAATTGATCCTGTCGACAAGTTCTTAGAGCTTACAATTACAGACAGCAAAAACCCTATCCATGATTGGATGGAAGAAGGATAGTACTTACCATACAAGCACATCTATGTATATCTCTATGCGGTTACCCTACTTTTAATGATGTGTTTGTTACATGCATTGTAGGTCTAATTCTACACCTGTACTTAATGAGGACGATAGTGACACAAATAGCGCACTGCCATCACAAATTTTCACTGACCAAATGGACTAGGCTACTATACAAGAGAATACGGGGCAAAAGTATCGCTGAGTGGGCAGAAAAAAAATATGGGAAGCACCCACATAGGTAAGAGAAAGACTCAAGTGCCTTCTGCAAAGCATGCATCCAAAAAGGCATAGAGGAAGGGTCGAAAGGATGACAAGGAAGAGGAAGCGAGCAGCAATGATATGTGGGGGCTGTCCTTTTGCCCACCACACGATCTGCACTAGTCCCTGGATCAGTACACTAGTGCACACCTTTCACATAGCCAAAATCATAACATACAAGCGGAAGTCTTATGATTACACAAATACCTGTATTAAGCCCAAGGAGCTAATAAGTATTACAAACGGCACATTGGCCCAAATAGTCAAAAAGTCCAAAAGATCAGAGTACGTAAGACCCAAAAGATCCAATAGGGGTCTCGTGCCGGCTATGCCTAAGCACTCGACTGGAAAGACGCCCTATGCCTCGCCCTGATCATCAGCATAATCCTGTTCTTCGTCTTCATGGCAGGCGTACTGATCCTGCTCATATTCCCCATCTAAAAGAAAATATGAATGCGAGGTCAGTGTCATCCAAACACTGGCGAGCTAACTTCCAACCTAATGCATTTAGTGATAGTGGTTCTAAAGGAAAGGTTGGGGCTCATTTAGTTGCAGAAAGCAAGTTTTATAAACCAAAGCCTACGACTTAGCATATTTTAACCCAAAATTCCACTAATCAGTGTTCAAATTTTTATTCTCATCACATTCCACGACAGTTTCCTTGTACACTGCCAAATGTATCCAAATCCCCTGGCAGTTTCCATGCACTCTGCCAAACGTCTCCATACACCCGCCATAATCTTCCGGGTGTGGCGCACCGTTAATGGATCTTCGCCCGTGGCGCTGGTCTTCCCTAGCCGAGTTGCCAAGCCCGCACTAGAGTCACGGCTCCCTGTCACGTAAGACCTAGACACCCATCAGGATGACGACACATTCCTGTCTTCGCCTCGGACTAGGGGTTGACCCTGACGCTGTCCAGCAAGCCAGCGGGCTCCTAATTCCGCACTACCGCGCGATGGCCACGTGTTGTGCAGGAACCCCAATGGGCAGCATAAAGTTACGCGAAAACAACTCGCGCTCCAACAGGCACAGCCGTCCTTGGCTGCCCAGCACTCCTGGAACTCACGTTGTGCAGGACCCCAGTGGGCAGCATACAGCTACGCGAAAACCACTCGCGCTCCAACTAGCACAGCCGTCCTTGACTACCCAGCACCTTCCCCGTGGTCCAGCCTTCCTTTAGACCATGTAGCCTAGCTACATCACACCCTTATCCAAAACCGGAACACATCAGTGTTCCCAACCACACACACTGGCATACCAGGCCCAATATCCAGTAAACCAAGTTTATAATGTTCATCATGTCCGGTGAATATCGGTTCACCGTTCCGAGGCAACTAAGCCTAAAATTTAATAATTGGGCCTGAGCAATGTCTAAGCAAGATTTTAGCCAAGACTTAAGAGTTTAAAATTAGTTTTATTCAACCTAACCAGGCTAACAAGGGTTATCATCAAGGCAATCATTTAGTAAGTGAAATGATAGATGATTTTATCAAGGCAATATCATCATGGGGAATTAATAACAAGAAGTAAAGCATGGCATGATACATCATGATTAAACAAGTAGGCATAAATACTTAAAAGAGAGCATGCAATTTGTAATAGTAAATACAATATTTTAAGAAATTGAGATTCAATATGATCCTTTTGAATGTTAACCCGTACTAGGGAAAGTGTGAGCTCTCCCTAATAAAAATAACACCTAAAGGAAGGTTGTTGACTCGCACTAGGAAAAATCGAGATTCTCCCTAGTGAAAGCAAACACCCTTTAGGGTGGAAATTAACTCGCCTTGGTCTTGCGGGTAGTGGGGGTCTTCCTGCTGATCTTTGAAATGTCCCTCGGGCTCCTCAGCGTCTATTAACGGAACGAATTCGAAGAACAATAAATAAAACACCAGTATGTGATAAAAGCATGATGCATGAAATGCTCTCACTAAGTCTAGCGATCGGTGTCTGGTGTAAAATCTTATTCTAGATATCGAGGAAGTTCCATGATCCTACTACTGTATAGTAATTTACAGAAGATAACGGTAGAGTGGGCGTCATGAAGATGATATGCGACAATACATATTGCTACCCTAAATAGTTTACCCATAGATTTAGCAAATAGATGTATAAAGCAAAAATAAATTTTGTTTGAAGAATTTCCTTCATCAACTTTAAGGAAATAACCAATTGTTTATGGATAAATGAGTGGCTATTTGATTTTTAAACTAGGACTAATTAAATAATTGTGTATATATATATATAAGACTAATTTATCCTAGGGAAATAGTTAAATAATTCTACCAAGTTTAAATGAGGTCATATAATTTTAATGAATTTACTAAGGGTTGATAATGTTTCTGTAGAAATTTGAGATTTAATTGAAACCTTTTGGTATATACTATAATTCAAGTTTCATTACCGTTATATTAGTACATAGGGCAAATGGTAAATAGGGCTAAACAATTGCTCGGTGGGTATTTAATGGTCCTAAAATCATTCAATAATTGTATTAATTTCATAAATTACATTTAGGTCCCTCTGGAATTTTCTCACGATTTTAGGAGCTTATGTGACAATCTATACTATTGGAAATCCTTTTTAAAATTGTTAAAGAGGTGAATTTTTATTTATCTCGGGGCAAAAACGGGATCAATTGTCCAAATAAAATTTTACTATGTGTGTCCTGTTATTAGTGGTAACCCCATAATTTCTCAGATTTTTCTAAAGTCATTTTCTATTTTATTTATTCAATATCCATTTTCTGGGTTTATCTTCCTAAAGAAAAGTCCTAGAATAGGATTAAGTATTAAATAGGGGCATAATTTTTATGATACTATTTCTTTAGATATTTTTAATAAATCAAACAGGTTATCAAATATTTATCGAAGTTTTTCTAAGATTTTTGGACGAGTCTAGATATATTAAACCTCCCATTTTATTTTCCATACTTGTTGTTAATCATTAAATCGGGGAGAAATCGTTTGCACAGCGATGGCCCGGCCCAACGCGACACAACCCTCCTGCATCGAACACGTACTCCCGAAAGGCGTCTTCACTTGTACCGACAAGTGAGGCCAGGACCCACTGGTCAGCCTTACAAACGCTGCGCGCGTTTTATTTAAAACGGTGAGTCACAATGTGGTGGCCCCGGGATGTCAGCGACACACCCCCGAGCAGCAGCGTCTTGCTGGGATCTTCTCGACTCGGTCGGACTTGGCGAGGTCATCGGCGACGGTTTGCGAGCGTAACAGATCACCATTTGGGGTGATTTTTGTGGGGATTAGAAGAGCAGACTAAGCCTTAGAATGTCCAAGCTAGTACCTATATGGAATGCATTCGATCGGCGACGAGCATGGTTGCGGCGGAAGAACGCTACGGGTCAGGCTCAAACTACGCAACAAGGCTTTTCAACGCTTGAAGTATTAGCTAGGGAGTGTCTAGGGTCTCTAGGGAGGCTTACCAAGTAATGGATTGAATCGGGGAGCACCACAAGGAGCTGTCACCAACGGAGCCGCTCGGGGAAGAAACAGAGGAGACAGCACCCCGCGCCTTCGATGAATCCCATGTAAAATCAAGTTGGGTGAAAGATTAGTGAGGTCACAATGATACTAATGACGCGTAGAATCAAAGAGTGACTTACTCAATAGAGAGGAATCGCCGAAAGGAGCTTTTCGGCATAGGGGGGAAAGAAACGAGCTCCGGTGAGCTAGGGTTCTTCCCTTCCCAATTCCTTGGGCAGAGAGCACCAGGGGAATAAGGCGAACCTAATGCTTGCAAGAACAGCGGCTATTGAGCTCTAGAAAGTCCTGGCAGCGCGAGGGTGTTTTTGGGGCTCACCGTGCACGTGCGGGGTCAAGTAGCTCGGGTATTTAAGAGCGCCACCAGCAAGGCTCGCATTGAAGGTGCGACCAGACACTCAGGGAGTGAGACTTGGACACGGTAGATAGGGGTGATGGAGAAGCAAGCGTGGCCGGGTGGCAAAGGCAGCCTGCAGGGCGGCTTGTTGGGCGGCGAGGTGCCCGGGGCACTCGAGTGTAGCTCCAGTGGCATCCTTGGGCGACAAGCAGACTTGCGTAGGTGTACAAGAGCTCGATTGGCTAGTCAAGATCTTCCCCGATGTGGTCGGCTGAACCTGGCAGCAAAGCCGTGCTCTGGATTGGGCAATGGCGACGCGCCGGCTTGGAGGAGAGGTCCGCGCGGGTGCAGCCAGCCACAAGACGACAATTGTAGGTTCCCCAAGCAATCCACAAGCAAGCACACAAGGATTTGGAGCAGGATTTCACAGAGAGAGGGAAGATCCCATGCTACCAACCATCTGTTCGATTGAATGCCCAAATGAAGGTTTTGAGTTTATTCTACTATTGTGTGGGTCCCACTTGGTTGAATTTGGTCCAAAACCAGGTCAAAGTGGCCTAATGGTTCTAAAACATGCTAAATTTTTTTTATGATTTAATATGTATTTTAGCTAAATATTTTGAAAGATATCTAATTAACAAGTTAACATTTTATGTGGCAAACTATACCGTTATAAGCACCTATATATATATATATATATATATATATATATATATATATATATATATATATATATATATATATATATAGGATAGCTAGTGTGCTATGGATATACGGATCTCTCCGTGCTATCCACGGAGTTTTGCAAATTCTGAGACTAAAATAGACGATCCGAACCATCCTTCTTGTTCTTCTCGATGAAATCTCGCTACACACCAAATTTCAAATTTTTTTAAATTTTTTACTATTTGTTTCATATTTTTGAAAACTGGACTTATTGAAGGGTCCACGGCTAATTAGATCAGTGATTTTCAAAAATACAAAAAAAAATAGTAAACAAATTCAAGAAAATTTGAAATTTGGTGTGTAGTGAGATTTCATCGAGATGAACAAGATGGACAGTTCGGATCGTCTATTTCAGCCCCAGAATTTGCAAACCCCGTGGATAGCACGGATCTCGCCCTGCTATCCATAGCACACTAGCCATCCTCTATATTATATATATATATATATATATATATATATATATATATATATAGGAATAATACATAAGGCTCCATGGAGCCTAGGCTCCATGATTCATTACCACTAGATGTGCTTTGAGATTCGTGTTGTTTGGTTATTATACTTTCATATACCCACTAAAGAAAATATTTGAGACATCAAACTCCGAAAAAAGTTGAATTGAACTTCAGTTTGAACTATATTTAACTATCCTTCAAACTAGTTTAAATTATACTTCAAACTAGTTTAAACTGAGTTCAAATTTAATTTTTTTGGAGTTTCATATTTGAAATACTTTTTTTAGTGGATATGTGAAGATATACACATTGAACATCACGAATCTCAATGCACATCATAAGTTTTTGAATCATGGAGCCTAGGCTCCATGAGAACTAACAACTTCCTATATATATATATATATATATATATATATATATATATATATATATATATATATATATAGTTAGATTTTAGTTACCCATAATTAGGTCCTCAGTTTAAATTTTTATAGTCTTACTCGAGTTAATTATCAGATCTTGTCCTAGAATAAATGCAAAAGTCTAGGAATTTTGTGTTTTCACCAAATTTGTCTTATAATAAGTTGTCGTATCATCATACAAAACCTCACAAAAACCTTTCTCAAAATACTAATCAGTTTTGGGCTGTTACATGATAGTAGTGAAGAAATTGCAAAGAGCCCTACTTATCAAGAGTCTAATGATAGTTCCTCAAAGGATGGTGGTAATGATGATGGTGGTGATGGTGAGGGTGGTAGCAATGGTGATGATGGTGATGGTGATGAGGGTGGCTACTACCCTACTTACTCTCCTGTACAGCACAGCCACCCCCACATAAGACTCAGGCCCAAGCTCACAGAGAGCGACCAGGTCAAGAAAAGATTAAAAAAACAAGCCCAAAGACAACCCCCATGATAGTTATAGCTCTGTCAGTGACAGATATACAAGTGCAAATATCTATCCCCCTCCCCCTATCCGTCTTATCCAAATGTGCAAAGGGTGTATGAATGGGAAATGGGAAATGCCAGAGTACTACACCTCTTTTTATCAAAACTGGCTAGCCAATTCCTACTGGATAGGGCAAAGCGGGGAAGAATACAAGATAGATTTGCTACATACTCAAGGGGTAGTGGTTACATCCAGGGAGGAATACAACATGGCGTACCATGGAAGTGGATTTGGTCAAAGCCATGGCCCACGATATTGGTAGTTCAAAATGGTAACTTTTCCCTTTTTGTAGTTTACTTATTTATGGTAGTACTAGTACACATATATCACAATTGATGGTATATGCCAGAATTTCTGAAATTTTAAACTCGCTATATCTATATGTAATATTGTATATCTCATTTGTAGGTTCCACATGGTATGGACTTATGAAGTTGTACTTCTTGTCATTGTGTGATGGACTAACCCATGAATGTGCTTATGGTATGGCTTTCGCTTGTGCTTATTGTACATTGTATCTTGTTACTTGTATCGATGGAAGTATGGAACTTGAGCTATTCTGTGTTGTATGTGATATTGCGATGGACTATCAAAAAATGGAGGTATCGAACTAGACTTTAGCTATATCATGTTTGAATATGTTACATATTTATTGGATGTGTCAATTATGCCATGTGAATATCTCAATTCTATCATAGATCACGCCAAATTTTTTTCCCTAAATTCTTTATTTTTCCAAGATTTCGTACTATTTTCCAAAGGTTTCTACTATTTTCCCATATTTTTCCTACAATTTTCCTTTTTTTTGCATTGTCTCTAATTTTTTCATATTATATGGCAACCTGCTCAGCTAGTCAGCCAAACCGCTCAGCTAGCCAAACTTCGAACTGACGAAATTTGGTTTTGAATTCGTTTGGTTTCTAGGCGGTTTTTTGGGTTTTCGAGCGGCTAGCCATGGTTTTCAAAACTGCTGGGGCATGGTTGCCTGCCCCCTGTCTCCACCACTGCTCTCCACTGCCCTGATCGGTCCCACCCACTTATGGTCGCGCCTCGGCCCATTATGTCCATCCAGTTCAGAAGCCCAAACAAACTCTTGGACTTCAAATTTTATTTTATTTTCCATGTTTTTGCTTATTCGGTTTTGCAAAAATATGTGTTAGCTCGCATTTTATATAAAAAAGGTTCTTGTCACCTGTCAAAATGGGCAATAGAATGGCCCACTAACGACGCGATAAGCCTGTGTGGCACCTATCGTCCGAATTTATTCGGTTTTGCAAAAATAGGAGTTGGCTTGCGTTTTAGATAAAAATAGGTTATTGACGCCTGTCAAATGGGCGATAGGATGGTCCACTAATGACGTGATGAGACTATGTACGTGACACCTATCGCTCAACCGTTTAGTGATACATGGCCCAACCTCCTCCCGTCGAGAGAGTATCCTATTGCCCGAATTTATTCAATTTTGCAAAAATAGGTGTTGGCTCACGTTTTAGATAAAAATAGGTTCTTATCGCCTGTCAAATAGGCGATAAGATGGCCCACTAACAACATTATGAGCCTATATGGCACGTATCGTTCGACTGTTGGGCGATACGTGGTCCAGCCTCATGTCAAGTGATGATCCTATCGCTCAACTGTTGGATGATTGCTTTTTGCGGGTGATCTCGGTCTAGGGCACCATCCTATCGCCCCTCTATTTAACAATAGATGGCAGGACCTATTTTTGTCAAAAACGTGAGTCTGCACCTATGTTTTAAAAACAAATAAACAAAAATATAGAAAAAAATTAAAATTCCTTGGACTTGGTCTTGGTGGCAGACATTTGCCCATCCGACCCGGAGAGGCGTGCGTGGTAATGCATTACGAAGAGGCGGCGGAATGCTGAATTTTATTTTTTTATATATTTATTTTTTTCCAAAATAAATAAATGATATTCGGTTTTAAAAAAATAAATAAATAGACTCCCGTCGCCAGCCGGTTGGGCGAGAAGTTTGAACCGCCCGACCGATGGGCGAGATTTTAAAAATCCGCCCGACGGATGGGTGGACTATGCTCGCCCCGGCCCGCGCGCGTGGAGGGCCAAAACTCGCCCGACGGGAGGGCAATATTTGAACCCCGGGAAAAATCCGCCCACTCAACGGGCGAGTTTTGGCGGCGGGAAAAAATCCGCCCGTCCAACAGGCGATTTTTGAACATGAAGCCCGCCTACCTAACGAGCGATATTCCAGACCTTTTAAGGCCGCCAGCACCGACCGCGCAAGACTTTGTTCGTGATTTGAAACAAAGACGAGAGGGAGAGCGAGAGAGGAAGTGAGGAGAGAAGAGAAGCGCAGAGCGAGTCTTCGATTTCGCAGGTATGTATTTTTATTATGTAGTAATAAATTTATTTAATAAAACTTGGTAGGATAGTCATATGAATTTAATGTATGTTACATTATCTGTAGAGCAGGGTAATATTTAGGCTAGGGTTTAGGCTAAAGTAGTCGTGTAATATTTAGTCTAAGATTAGGGTTTAGGTTAAAAATAGCACGGTAATATTTATGCTAGGTTAGGGTATTACACGGCTAAAAATAGCCGTGTAATATTTAGGCTATGATTAGGATTTTGATTATAAATAGCACGGTAATATTTAGAGTTTAGATTGAAATAGTATAGTCAATAAATTGTACGATTATGTGGTATGTGTCGAACATGTTAGGGTTAGGGTTTAAGCAAGTAATAGAAGGGTAGTATGTAGTGTTTACATTGAAAATAGTATAATACTTTATTAATTTACAAGATGTTGTCGAGTATTTTATTTTTAGAGATAATGAAGAAGATGTTGGGCGACATTTTGGTTGTAGTAATATTGTTTAAAAATGGATGTAGAAAAAGGAGATTGATGTATAATAATCAGTGTGCGAATTTGTTGGGCAGGGTAAATGACAGACAAAATCAATTTTCAGATTCATTATGGGAAAGGAGAGATTGTGCAAGGTCCTTACAGGGTAGATTTATCAATGTTCCAATCATGTACATTAGGGATATCAAGACCCACCGAAAGGTCATTTAGGGGGCTACAACATTGGTTATCACGGACGTTTCAACTCAACGAAGAAGAACATGTCATGACAGTTCAGGCATTGGTGAGCCGTCTTCTTGAAGGTTTTTGGGGAGTTGATACCTATAACTAGTACTCGAATTGGAGACGCTTCGTTGAGATTGCAATCGAGCAGTGCCTCCTCTAGTTCTCTTAGTCGAGGCGAGTACATGCAACATTTCGGCAGAGGTGACGAATGCGGTGAAGAGCCGGGGAGACTAGTGGTGCTGGAGTGGAAGAGGAGGTGGAAGTTGTAGGGAACACGGAGGTGACAGAGGATGTAGGAGAAGCGCATGCGAAGACAAATATAGGGGAAGAAGGCAATGAAACAATTGAAGAGGCGGCCAAGGCGACCGATGAAGGGGAACGAATCGAGTCAATAGTTCTTTGAAATGGCGGTAGGATGCGAGCATGAGGAAGTCTCGATGAAGATCGTCGACGATGAGAGAAGTTTGAGTGATCCACGGTGCCTATAGAGTGGAATACTTACAACTTCAAGATTTATCTGTACATGAAGACACGCACACACCATGGGATTACCATGAGAATGAGGTGACTCGAGGAGCCATGTACCCGACTAAGGAAGCTGTATTGGATCTTGGTGAAGTATTGGTCTTTATCTCGAGGAGGGAGTTCGAGGGTAGTGAAGTCGAGTAAAAGCGTCTCGATGTGATGTGTGTTGTTCTGGTTGCCCGTGGCGTGTACATGCATTTAAAGGAAAGTGGGTGGATTACTGGGTGTGTTCAATTGTAAAGGAGCACGACTGTCAGTTAGAAAATGCACAACAAAGGCACAGAAATCTGACATCAACATTTGTTGCAGTTGTAATGTACTCACAAATTGTTGAGAACTTAAGATATGAGCCTCGGTCCATTATACGAGCCATTGAGGAACAATTCCAGTACACCATCAAGTATCCCACTGCCTGGAGAGCTAAACAGAAGGCTTTGGAAATGCGGTTCGGGACATATGAAGCATCGTATGCAAATATGTCCCAACTTATGAGCGATTAGTAGGAGAAATCTGGAACGCGTACTATGACATGAAGGAGTATCACGCTTCGGCGTCGACACCGACAAGTGGGTTACGCAGCGGGTATTCTTTGCATTGGGTGCGTGCATAAGAGCCTTCACATATTGTCCACATGCTATGTGTAGATGGAACCTTTCTCCTTTGGCAAGTATAAGGGGCAAATATTGGCAAGAATTGCCGTGGATGGCAACAATCAGATTTTACGGTGGCATTTGCATTTGTGGAGGAGAGAATCTGAGATAAGTGATCTTGGTTCCTAGGCGTGTGAAACATCTTTGTTATAACAGAAGACCAAATGTCTGTGTCATTCATGATAGACATGCGGGCTTCTTGCGTGCGATTGATGAGATTACAAATGGCTCCGACAACCGAGGGGTGCCCGGTGGAGTGATATGCAAAGCGGTGGTGCATGAGGCATATGGGAGCAAATTTTTTAGTCACTTTAAGAATAAACCTTTGCATGAACCTATTCAAGAGGTTGTGCAAGCGAGAATCAACAAAAGAAAATTCAACAAATTATGGAAAACACTCGATGAGATGACCACAAAGCGGCCGTGTGAACTACTGAGATAAGGCGAGGCGGGGCCACACGAGCTTGGTAGTGAGATGCTTCTCAGTTGGATTAAGGATGATCAAAAGAAGTGGGCTCTCTGTATGATCTTGAAGGGGCTAGATCTGGAATAATGACGACAAATTTGGCGAGAGGTGTACAATTGGGTCATGCGGGGATGAGGGCATTGCCTCTGGTTGCAATTGTGGAGGAATTCTTCACGGTACATGCAAGTACTTCATGGATCGTTATCGTGCCACGTCTGCTGCTATGGTGATAGTTAAACGATATACTCATTGCTATTACAAAGTATATGGCCGAGAAGATAGGTAAGGCGAAAGACATCGCATGACGCGGCGATGGGGACAGATCATCTCGGTACCACATAATCTGCGGGGATAGAGGCGTCGTGGCGGTGGCGTGGCGGGTTCTGCAGGTGCATCTTCGCGTGATCATACATGCACATGCTCATGCCGCAGTCAAGCTTCTTCACAAGCCATGCTCTCATGTACTTGCAAAGGCTTCAATGACAAATCACCTTACTTTTTCATTTGTGTCGAATATTTCAGAAGAAAATAATCCGAAATACATGGCATGGAGAGATATATGGGTATGCAATTTTGGTACATTCTTGATCCACTGGTCCGAAACGGTAGTCACGCATCGGCTAGGGAATTGCTAAAGTGTGATCTTGGTCGTCACGACACCGTCAGATTCGAACGACATGGATCAGTCGGAGGCTGGAAGCGTTGAGAAGAGATGCAGCAGGTGCAATGAGGACGGTCACACTTATGTGAATTGTGACAAGCCTGGTGCATTTGGGTCCTACGATTTGGATGCTGGGCCGTCCGAGTCGGGAGCGGATGGACGACGACCGTTTGGTTGAAAATGTATCTATGAAACCTTAATTGAACTACTTGATATGTGCAATTTAGATTTGTAATATTAGCGTCAATGTAATATGCTGACTTACTGGTGGCAGTGTAATATGATGATTTATTTATGTTTATGTAATATGTTAGGTTTGCTTCATATGTAGTGTTTGTTGATGACATTATCTTTTTGTACATACGTATTGTTCTTTATTAATTAGTACTGCTTGAATCGAAATAAATAACCCATACTTGCTTATCTCGCAAGGTGACGTGACGATGGCCAACGAGATGGGCCATCCGGAGCCGGCGCCACAGCAGCAGCAGCAGCAGAGGGCCCTCCTCGACCCTCCCTTGATCGTGAGCATCGGGCCTACCTCGGCCTGATGGAGGCGGTCGCTAGGTGTCTTCGGACTAGGACACTGCCGAGTTGCTTACTCGGGCGCCGCGTTGGGTTGGCAATACATCGTATAAAGCGAACCTTCTTTACTTTCGTTTTTATAATTTAACTTTACTTACGTCTTGAATGCTTCATTTTTACAGCAGTGCGCCTCTCGCCTCCTCCTTGTGTCGGATGCTCGAGCTATGGCCCGGCGTTCGTTGGAGACCCGCCCAGCGAGATCGTCGAGCGTTTGGTTTTGACAGTCCCTCCTTGTAGCACTTGTCGACCGATGGGGGCCCGAGACACACACTTTTCACCTCCCGTGCGGGGAGATGGCGCCGTCTCTCCAGGACGTCTCGTTCCTTCTGGGGCTTCCGTGCGCAGGTGCACCGGTAGTTCACGGTAAGAACTAACGAGCATGTTTGTCCTTCTTAAATTACCTGCTAACAAAATTACTTGCAAACATTGACAGGCGGAGCACATCCACCCTCATGCCGATGAGGCTACTGTGTCCCGACACCTTGAGACGTACCTGCTTTGGCTGTTCGGCTGGGTGATGTTCACCAGTACGGACGGCCATTGTATCGACAAGCACCTCCTCGGGTACGCCAGGGAGATCGCCGACGCCCCCTCCCCTACGAGGTCCCCCAGTATAGTTGGGCTTCCGCTCTCCTTGCGGGGACGTACAGAGCTTTGTGTGACGCCGTCCTGAAGACGGATGCACAGCCGATCCTCGGTGGCTGCCCCCTTCTGCTACAGCTTTGGTCGTATGAGCGGATCGCCATTGGGCGTCCACTCATGGATCACAGTCCTTACGAGGCAGCATACTACCACGACACACCAGAGGATAGGCCCACCATGGGCTTTTCGTTTCGCCGGAGAGTACGTAATGTTAAATCATGATTTTTGCATTATTTACATAACATATGACTAACTACAGTTGTTTTCTCCTTTTGCAGCCTACGTGGGCCCACGTTCAGGAGCACAAGGACTACCCAGAGTACGTGAGGCAGTTGGACGAGGTACAGGAGGACGATGTCGTTTGCACACCCTACAACCAGAACCGAGTGCTTGCTCGTGCGCCTCACGGGTTGTCGTCGCTTCGCGAGCGGGACGAGTTGTACTGGCTTACGACCCAACCGTTGCTCTTCGACATCTTCGTTGAGGAGTACTCACCGTAGCGGGTGATGCGGCAGTTCGGCCTCCACCAGGAGTTCCCTCTACCAGTTGTCCACACCGTCTCGCGTCAGGCTCACCAGTACGATCTTTTCCATTAAGCTCTAATTTCGATTTCGATCATCCGCCTTATAAGTGTCATACACAATGTTTGTTGCAGATCCACTAGACGTGGCCACACCGGCTATCTGTGGGCTCTGTGATGGAGCCTTGGGTAGCACGATGGGAGGGCGCTCTAGATGAGCGGTCGAGGAGGATCGGCCGTCTGACGACGCCACGTCGTATCCGGCGTCGTCTCTGGTGGTGCAGTCGTCTCGAGGGCGCCGTGGGTCATACCCTTCTACAAGAGATCGCCCACGCCGCACGAGCCATCGACACGTACCGCAGCGCACAAGCCTTGGCATACCAAAGCGTGTGCAGATCTTCACCCTTTTTCAATTTCTATTTTATTAGCATACACCGTATGATGGCTATGGGCCTATATACAGATCGACATTCTTCGTGAGTGCAGCGTCGATGCACGCACGGCTATCGAGTGCTGCGGCAACGGCATTGAGATGGCCGGAGGAGAGATACTCGCGACCTTCGGAGGCTCTCACGAGAAGACAACGCGAGCTATCGCCTCACGTCTTTGCGACCTTCCTGATGCCCTCTGACTGCCGAGAGGTTTGAACTTTATTGCCCTTCTCCACCCTACCTTCATTAAAATTTATAATGTGACACTACCTTAATATGTAGGATTATGCGGGCGGCAGCGCAGTTTGGCGAGGTCGGCACGTCGGCCCGGGGCCACCACCGCCCTCCTTGAGGGTACCGTCGAGAGGCCTTGGTCATCCTCGCGATGGCGCCCAGGAGCGTGGAGGCGGCGATTCGCCGAGGCGGGGCGTCTTCCTCTGCCGCCGCGTCGTCATCGAACCGCCGTGCGTCCACACCTGCGGTGCTTCGAGGCACCACCACGTGTCGCGGCCGCGCCACGAGCACCGCGCCCTCTGTTATAGGTGCGACTCACTTTTGTGGTCGAGCACTTCAATTTCATATATTTATGATTTGTCGTTTAATGCGTAGACATTGCATGGATTAGGTCCTATCTTCCGAGTGGCACGGTCCGGTCGGTCAAGCGATGGGCGACGGGGCTTGGGCGACCTCGGCGTGGACGATGCCGTCCGACACGGCGAGGTTGGAGGCTTGCAGTTGTCAGGGGCGCCTCCTGCACCGACATAGCCGTTACTGGTGACTTGGCGGCGCCGCACGAGCTCATCCTCACCGGGCGTTCACCGCCGGACCGCTTCACCTTCCCTACCACCTGGCTAGGCGTGGCGCAAGAAACTGACCAGAGGGATCGATCCATGAGGTCAAGCCCAGCGAGGGCGGCGATGGTTTATATTCTTTGCATTTATCTTTGTACCTTCAGTTGTATACATTCAGTAGTTGCATAAACATTTTCGCCATTTATCATTTCAGCTTTATAGCTTTTCTTATTTATGCCATCTATCGCTCGTGATTTTTTTTCCGTATTTTCTGGCCCTGCTGAGTTGGGCCCTGCGAGGCTACGGAAACCATTAATTAGCCACAATTTAAGACTTTTCGGCATGAGTGGTCGCTTTCGGAGTGTGTCTTGATGAGGATGACCTCTGATCCGCTTTTCAATGTTTCGGTCACATCGACCGCAGCATCTATCGATAATTTCGCCGCCTTGCTAACCAAAGACTACCGCTTTTCAGTGTCCAGTCAAATCAACTACAACATCCATCATTACTTTCACCGCACTGCTACTCAACAGTACCGCTTTTGGCGTCGATCAAATCACCTCTGACATCGGCACTCGGGAGGGATGCGTACGCTTCCATGAAGTCCTTCCATGCACCGAACAAACTTCCCTATAAAAACCCTCCTGCCTTCCCTCTGAAACTCACATATTACTCTAGCCCATATACATCTCCACCTTTTCCCATGGCGAGTGGGGGAGCCTCTTCACGGCCATATGTGCCTGATGCATGGTGGGAGTCTTTTGCCCCTGGAGAGCATGCTCGTCCTCCTTCGGAGGATATGCAAGTCATACAATATGGGGACTGGAGAGATGGTCCTCCTTTGCTACGAGATCGTCACTTTCCGTCAATTTTCGACTGGCCGACATGCGACTGTGGGAACCCCGCAGTTGTGCAATGGTTTGACCACGTGCGAGGGGTTCAGCGTCGCGAGTTCTCTGCGTCTTGCAGATTACAACGTAAGTTCCCTCATATTTACACTATGGTACCGTGCATACAACTTACTTATCACTTCTCTTATCACCAGATACCAGACGTCACGTGCGGTTGGACTCGATGGATGGATGAGCCATACCCAGCAGCAGCGTACACCTACATAACATACCTGCACGCAAGAATCGATCGCTTACAGGCTAGAGTGGATGCTAGAGGAGGGCTGGCACAGTCAGAAGGCCGGCGGAGGTCCGCGCGGCCTTCCCGGCCTCCAAGGCAATCCATGCCGGCACATCAATCGCATAACCAGGCAGTGTTGGACCAATACTATCAGCCGAATCGATCATGTCAGGACCATGCATGTCTATGCGGATGCCACTACCCCGGCACACCCAACGCTGAAGTCCTACGTCGAAGAGCCATCATGCAAGAGACTTACCCCGTGTACTACGACCGCGAATTGGAGGGCGGCGCTCGGTGTCGCGCCACTTGGTGTTCATGCCAATACCACAACCCTTTCACGCGTCCGTGGTGACCACCCATGCAGGCCATCGTACCCTGTATGTAATACCAGCTTTCCGAATAAAAAACCGCTAGGTTATGCTTTTCTTCTGTTCTTCTTTATCTTGTAGGCCATCTTATCACATCGATTTCACATCACATCGCTGTCATTGCTTGCTGACTCACCACGGGCTGTCCGTGAACTCCAATAATTTGTACCTACCTTGTCCATCTCTGTGCTTATTCAGCGAATGTTCTGTTTAGACGTGTTACATGTAACCCGTGAGGGATGAATGGTGTCTAACTGCATGACCTGAACGTAGGATGAATTCGGACTTAAGGCCTTTAGGAGATTTGACAAATAGGTAGGTACCATTTTTTATTTCAAAAGCTACTATGACATACAGGGTGCGATGACATACAGGCTATAATTAGGGATGTATCCGTGAGGGCATCCGCTCAACGCCGTGAACCCAATTGAAAATATGAAACACATTACATGGTAATAATCCACGTAGACCGAAACTTGATGCAAATTACATGAAATAAACCCCTATTGTAGTAGGGACGCTAGGTTTAGTGCCATCCATGGAGCGGTTCCACACGGGTATACCGTGGTTTATGCGAGTAGCAAATGTAACTCGCTCCTCAAGCGGGAGATTCTTGCGTGAAGATGTTCGATGTAGCGAGCGCGCCATTGGGAAGGGGTCGTCCATCCATTTGTTGAAGCCACAGTCATCGGTCTACATTTGGAAATGAGAAAAAGGTGAGATGAAAAATGTATTAAACCCTTGGCCGTTGTCGGTTGGTTACTCCTGGCAATCTGCAATGAGACAAAACGTCGACGATCCATCCTTCGACAACCTGGTCAAAAGTTTGTACAACTGTGTCCACTCCATGCATACAACGTGGCCATCCCCTGTAGAAGTTTAGGGCTCTTATCATTGTTGGCTCTGTGTTATAGCTAGCTCTCGTCCGAATAGGCAAGTCGTCGCTTGGTAGACGGGCTTGAGATCCAGGACCATTTGACGTCCACCAGGCTTGTCGGATCCAACCGTTCAGTGTGGGTCATGAAGCCATATGTGCAATGTGGTATGCCTATCTCTACTCGCCTCCCTCCTACGAAGCCAACCCTAGTAGGGAGTTTACACACACAGAGTCAGAGTGAGAGTGGGGGTGGGAGTGAGAGGGACGTCAACTATGCGTCCCATTATATAGGCCGAAGAGTACTTAACGTATTGGATTAATAAATTGTTCATTATGCTTACTGACATCGTTTACTAAATAAACACATGCTACTAGTGCCCTACATCTGCCTATATCAATGCGGGGTTCATTTCGTCGGTGCATTCACTATTAACAGGGCATGCCAGCTGATCGCTTTCCACCGCCCGTTGACATCAATAATTGCGCGGCACTGCTGACCAACAGTACCGCCTTACCCCATCACATCAATAATTGCGCGGCACTGCTGACGAACACTATCCGCCAGACACCAGTCACATCAATAATTGCGCGCTGGCGGCGAAACGATACCTACGACACGGGTCACATCAATAATTGCGGGGCACTGCTGACTAACATTACCCGCCTGACACCGGTCACATCAATAATTGCGCGGCACTGCTGACGAACAGTACCCGCCTGATATGGGTCACACCAATAATTGGGGGGCACTGCTGACCAACATTACCCGCCTGACACCGGTCACATCAATAATTGCGCGGCACTGCTGACCAACATTACCCGCCTGACACCGGTCACATCAATAATTGCGTGGCACTGCTGACCTACAGTACCGGCCTGACACCGGTCACATCAATAATTGCACCGCAATGCTAACCAACAGTCCCGCCTAACACCGTCCAGTCACATCAAATGCAGCAGCAGCACTCGGGAGGGATTCTTGCGGTTCCATGAACTCGGTCCATGCACCGAACAAACTTCGCTATATATTTCCCTCCGCCTTGAGTCCTCTGCATACTGCATCTTTCCTCTCAAACTCACATATTACCCGGCCCTTACACTCCACAAATCTCATTGTAACGAGCAATGGCGACCTCGACTCTGAGCCCGTCCATGAAGCAAGTTTAACACCACCGTGCGAAAGGGTCAATGTTCCAATGTGCCTGCGGTGACCTTTGCAAGTTTGTTCAATCCGACGAAGATTTCTCATATACTTACGGAAGGAGGTTCTTCATGTGTGCGAACTCTGAGTACGATCTACCCAAGGTCGCCTTTGGCGGCGTCCAAATGTACTTGCTCACCCTATCTGCATGATTATATCTAGCTACATGGCACATGTGATCTGTCTTGACTTATGTTCAACAAATAGTCTCCCCGCCTCTCTGCGATTTACGGCGGTGGCTGAACCGAGCAATCGGAGGCAAACAAAAACACATCGAGCGTGAGGTCCGTTGGAAGAAGCGATGGTTCAGCGGCGCCCGATATAAGGAGGAGCAAGAGGTGAAGCGGCGTTCGCAGGAGGAGTACCGAAGCGACAAGAGGGCGCCGAACGTCATCTTCTTTGAGGCACGAGAGCCGAAAGGGAGAGAAAGCGAGAGGCACACGTCGTGCAAGGGAGGCCGGACTGATGCTATCGATAAGGAAATATCCCGTTGTACTCGGTAGGAACTTCCTTGTAATCCCGAGAATAAAAATTTCTGAGAGCACTCTTTCTTCAACGCGGCATGTGAGGTTTATGATTAAATCTCATGACCACACAGGTTT
The DNA here is from genome assembly GCA_036346145.1 of Olyra latifolia. Lineage (NCBI taxonomy): Eukaryota > Viridiplantae > Streptophyta > Magnoliopsida > Poales > Poaceae > Olyra > Olyra latifolia. The sequence continues at coordinate 20,755,622 of CM070531.1, forward strand.
ATTCTTCTATCTATTTATTTAATTTTTGAATAATTATTAATATAAAAAAGTCTGCTGAAACTTATTCATTATTTCCATATTATTATTTTTAAAGATTACATAGACCAAATAACGAGCCATATATCTTGATAATATATATACTTTTATATATAATATATATCATACATATGTTATATATTAACTATTATTATATATAACATATATAATATATTATATACATGTTATATATGGCATATATAATATATAATATATTATATAGTTATATATGCAGTCTTGCCTTCTAGAAACATGGCGGAGGGTATTATTGTCTTTGCGTTACAACAATGGGCATTTTTATATTTGCAAACTTTTTTTTTGGGTAAACAAAAAAAAATTTCTATTCGATACGGCGCACCTATCATGACTTACATTTTCAAACCATGCTGGGACTCCATTTATTTTTATGATACATCACTTATTTTATTCTGAAATCACATAATTTATGTTTTTCTAAAAATTGAAAAAAAATTACAGAATCCCACCCTATTGACGGGCGGACTATAGTTACGCCCGTTGGGAGGGCGATTGTGGGCTAAAAACAGTGCTGCGCTCGGATCGAGCAAAGCCCGCCCGTTGAACGGGCGGTTTATATAGCTCGCCCTATCGTCGGGCGGTCTTTAGCCCACCACGCGCGCGGGCTGGTGGGAGCAAAACCCGCCCATCCGTTGGGCGGATTTTTAAAATCTCGCCCTCCGGTCGAGCAGTTCAAACTTCTCGCCCAGCGGGATGGCGACGGGAGTCTATTTATTTTTTTTTAAACTGAATATCATTTATTTATTTTCGAAAAAAATAAATATAAAAAAAATCAAATTCGCGGAATGCTACCCTTCCCAGGTTCCTCCCCTCGCGGGCCGACAACCTATGGATCCGCAGCATGTGCTGGGCTGCGCTTGCGCCGTTTCACATTCCTCCAACTCTAACCAAATGGCACCTGTCTGGCCTAGTGGCCCAGTAGGCCGTGATAAAATATGGTGGCCACAAATAGACTTCCCCCGTCCCAAATACTCTCGGCCTTAGCCCAAGGGGAGAGGCGTGCTATGCTGTTTTCAAAATTTTTAGACGATTTTCTTGCAATCATTGGTCAAGATTGCAGCAAATTCGCCATGTGCCAAGCAATAACTACGTTATGGACGCCCATAGCCTCGCGAATTTGCTCGGTGCATCGGGCGGGCAAGTCTGGTGCCATCCTGGCCAAATGCAAGGGATAGCAAATATGTTACACAGATATATAGTACTGATCATAAGCCCTATTATACATGAACTTAGCTCGTTCAAATAAACGTAAGAAAATTTGATGACTTGCTACTCTAAAAAATATATTTAGAAATTTATCACTCATATATTTACGATATGTAAACTCTCCGATGTCTATGATATTTCTGTTAGAGTAGCCAATCATAAAACCCCCGTAAGCATAAGCTCTAGGCGAGGTATAGACGCCTTGACGGCGTGCGCTGCAACTTGCTGAATATGCGACCCAAAAGAAGCGTATCTCACTCACTGGAATGCATCATGCACCAGCTGCCTGAGACGTGAAGGGATGAAAAGGTGAGCACGCAGAGGCAGACAGGCAGACCGCAGACGACGCCGCGGCCGCATGCTTTTGTCTCATCCGAGCTAGCTTTTACCATCCGTCTCTCTCTCTAGAGATTGAAGCACGTACGTCCGTGTGTGTATATATATATATAATATAATTTTTACTCGCCCTGCCATGCAATGCTATGCATTGTCACATGCGCATGCACATGCATATCGCAGGTACAATGAACAATAGGCATCAAACAGCCAACGTGCGCATTGCACGGCCCGGATCTGAAGGTCTGAACGGAACAAGCTCTGCACTTAATGTAGTGAGTTCCCATGCCGACATACTAACGTCTACTTAATTATATTAAAAAGTTTTAAGATATTTTTCAAATAGACAGAAATAGTAAATTTGAACCGAGGCACCTATTCTACGATGGATTTTAACTTACCTTCTATTTTCATGCCTTTAGTAGGTTATTATAGAAAAATAAGATTGTCTAGAACGACGGGGCGAATTTTCTCAATGTATTTCCATGCAGGATCATAATACAGAGTAGAATCGTAGTACAAATATTTTTTAGTGTAAGTAATATAATATAGTAGAATATATGGCTCTTTCTACATACAAACGAAAAATGTCTATTGATGCGGATATAGGCTACGAGCATAAATGCATGCATATGCGGAACCAGATATAGCAAATTTTACATCTCCCACGTAGAAAAGATACATGGCATTTTTGTCGCTAATGTATTTAGACGAACTCTATTCTCTCTGGAGCTAATCCGATTTGCTAACTATCTTAGCTTGCCGAAACTGGCTTCAAAGTCTGATTTGCTTCGTTTTGCTTATTTTTCATAGCTTCGAGACGCAGATAAAAAAGAACTCGGTAAATCAAACCATGAAACAAATAATCACGTAAGCTCAAACGAATAAACCCAAAAAAAAAAAGGCAAGCTGCAAAACCAAGGAACTCGTAAAGAAAAAGGGCAGGTGCAACCGTATTATTGATGCATACAAAAAGCACCGCGAAGAGTAAAACCAATCGGCGATGGAGTCATGGACCACGCGCGGGTGCGCGGAATTTGCACGTAGAGAAACGCGAATCCAGCAGCGGCGTCACATGCATTATGCATGTGGCCTCGGCAGAGCCCGGGGGACGCACATGGATGGCCGTGCAGGTCTCCGCCCAGATCCTCACAGAAAAAAAATAATAATAAAAGACAATAAAAGAAAAGAAAATAATCTGCCGCTCATTGAATTGGCGCCCACAGCTTTGCCGCTCGCCCCAACTACTAGCTTAATTTGTTTTATCTTGAATATTAAGGCTTTTGTTTTCGTCTTGCATGTAATTTTCCTTTTTTTAAGTGACATATGGCATGTGAATGAATATGCAAAATTACCTCCTCGATATGTGTGAACGGCGGGTGGACACGTAGAGCTACCATGGCGGTGTTGGTGCTACTGCTACCATGGCAAAAAGGTCCTCGGCAAGAAAACATGACATTCATCATGCGGTTCCACTTGGTATGCCAATTAGGGCTGGATGAGAAGCTGATCGAATCGGGATCGGATCAGACTCGAGAAGAAAACAAGCCAAGCTCGAGCCCATACTTGAGCTCGAGCCGATCCCGAGCTACTCGGCGAGTTTTTTTGAGCCTGGATTTCTCCGTATGAACAAGAGTTCATATCGAGCTCAACCGAGCTCGAGCTCGAGCTGTTTCGAGCCCAAATGAGTATTTAAAGCTGTCTGTGCTGTTGTGCATCTATAGATATGGTGAAACTGTGAAAGACTGAACATTCTCATAAGTATATGCTTTAAATTGTTCTTGAAAAATCATATCCAGTGAGATATTACAGCCTATCGAGCTCAACCGAGCCCAAGCTATTTCGAGTCCAAATCGATCCCGAATTTGAGCCTTAGTACAGGCTAGCAACTTTCGAGCCGAGCCCTGCCGAGCCCTAGCCTAACCGAGCTCAAGCTCAGCCAACCCAGGATCGCTCAGGATCGGATCAAATCCAGCCCTGATGCCAATTCTGCAATACTGAAACTAATTGGCTCCGTTCTGAGCACTTCTGAGTACGAATTTGACTGCATCAAACAAGTATGGTCTTCCTAGGTTTATCCTCGTCAGAGAACAATGGGATTAAATAAAATAAACTACTCGTAACTGTTTTGGATTTTTCTTATCTTAACAAAATCAATTTTACTAATACAGTTCGTATATATGTGTGTGAATATATGAAACAAGCTAAGTTCATGTACAGCTTATCCTGTTCTTGGCATATTATTTGCTTACATTATTTGATTTTTTAAAATGTCTTGACTTTTTGACATCGTTTGTAAAAAATCTGGGTTGTTCTCTTCAGCTTATTTTATTTGTTGATTGTTTTATTTGCTTATAAGCTAAAATTCGAGAGCTTTCCGAAATAGCTTGAAAAGTCCGATCCGTTCGTTTGACTTGTTTCTGAGAGCTTTAAGATGTGATTCTGAGATAGAAAAAAAGACAAATCATTTATCTTTTCGATTTGAAAATAAGTAAATAACTAGATAATAAATAAGAATATAAGCTCAAGGGAACAACCCCACGACACTCTCAGATCTGACTTTGATTCATAGTTTCGGCTTTTTGAAACCCCCGTTTAAGATGGTCAAACACTACAGGAAAACGATTTGTTTTCGACGGTCACACATATTTTCGTCGGCCGAGAACAAACCGACGTAATTATAAATATTATTTAAATCGGCCAGGGAAAACCGAGCGAAAATAGGTATAACCGTCGGCCTGGCCGACGTTACCTCTCCACGTCTATTTTAAATCGCCACGGTAAGCGTGAGACATCTCCACGAGTATTTTTAAATAAACACGGTAGGCGACAATAATAGACCATTGCACCGCGCTAAATTTTGAATTTTCGGGGGCCTATTATCGTCGGCTCGGCCGACGAACATAATAATAAAAATAATAATAATAATAGTAATTTAAATCGGCGGGCCGATGAAAATAAGTGCCACGTCATCGAAATGTAATTTAAATCGGCGGCCGACATTCATAATAAAAAATTACATTCTGGCGAGGATGGATGAGCGTCATGGTGACTCGGCCTCACTTCTCACCCTGCTTCTTCGCCCCTTAACCGCCGCCGCCGCCGCTCCGCCATTGTGGCGCCCTTGCGCTGCTGCCGCCGTCCGTCGCTTCGCCATCGGTGGTTTCCACGCCGCCGCCGCCGCAAATCGCCATGCGCCGCCCATTTCACGCCGTCCGCCGCTCGCCGGCGTTTCACGCGTCCGCCGCCGCCGCCGCCGCGCCGTCGCCGCGCCGCCACCGCTCCCGTCCGCCATGTCCGCCACCGCCGCCGCCGCGCCGCCTCGACGCCACGCCTCGCCCACCACCACCACCGCCACGCTTGCGTCATGCAGCGCCATGCCATCGCCCACCGCCGTCGTCCGCCTTCTCTACGTGAGTTTAATTTTTTATTATCAATTTGTGATTTTATTTGTGTAGATAAATATGTACGTTAATTATTATGAATTATGTTAATTACATAATGTTACGTAGGTATTATGAATTATGCAATTTGCTTAGTTTCGAATTTTGAGAATGTCATGATTTATATATGAGTAAATATTTGCAACATTGTATGTTAATATTCTTGCTATTGTTGAAGCCTAATATAATTATTGCTTATTATTTTATTTATGTTGTATCACTTCATTGACGAAGGGTTAATTTTACTTTTCATAGCATTAATATTTAATCATTTCATACACACAAATGATATGTATCGAATTTAATTATTTTATACACACAAGTCATCCAACCTATCGTCACCGTTAAGGGCGACATAGTTCACATTAAGTTGTGAGCTTTGTCGTTCTGGAATTGTCCACGATTTTGGACTGCCTAGGAATGGACGGTTAAGCTCGGTTTTTATGACATGTCGTATAATTCGAATGACAATTTCGGCAGCGTAACCCAGTTGTTCTCCGATGCACATCAACCAGTCGTGTATTCGGAGAACAGCGGGGTTATACTGCCGAAATTTCGTTCGAATTGTACGACATGTCATAAAAACTGGGCTTAACCGTCTATTCCTAGGTGGGTTTAGGACCTATCCTTACCTAGATCTCTTGTTAGGATGTGAACCTCACTTTCACAATTATTCATGCATTCAATATAGCATACAAAATGGGAGATGATCGTAGATGGATGTACGATGGTTGGACAAGCACTGGGGCACACACACCCAAGAATGGATGGTTAAGACACAAGGTTTTGTGGATCATGCTTATTCCTCGTCTCCTGGTGGGGGGTTGGCGAAATGTCCATGTTCTAGGTGCCGAAACTTTGCTCGACAGTCCAAGCCTACTATGGAGCATCACCTATGTAAATATGGCTTCATGCCGGATTATCTAACTTGGTTCGAGCATGGCGAGTCACCAATAGGAGCGACGTCGAATTATGTCGATCAATCAGATGAGTCTGAGGATAGAATGGATGAGCTGGTCAATGATATTGCTCATCAATTTGACGATGTCCCTGGGCGAGGTCGAGAAATTCTTTAGGCTACTTTACGCTTGAGAAGATTCTTTACATGAGTCTCTGGATGTGACATGACTAAGCGCTGTGACGCGACTCATGGTTATAAAATCAAGTACAATCTCTCGTAAGTTGTTACAATGATATAGTCGATTTGATTTCGATATCCTTCCAAAACCTCATAAGATGCCGAAGGACTTCTACTGCTTCAAGAAAGCTGTTGGCGGTTTGGGAATGCCTTACCAAAAGATTGATGTATGTGTTAACAATTGCATGTTATTCGGAAGCAACATGAGGACAAGGATCGTTGTGTGTATTGCATGAAATCGAGATATATGGAGATGGTCGACGAAGAGGGAATATCGATGACAAGCTGTGCGATTAAGGTGTTACGACACATGCCCTAATACCAAGGCTTCAGCGGTCGTACCTATCTAGGGCGATTGCGAAGCATATGAGGTGGCACAAGGAAGGCATCCGTGAGAACAATGGGCTAATGGGCCATCCTTCGATCTTTGAGGCACGGAAGGCGTTGGATCAATATGACGCAGATTTCGCCAAAGACCCCCGCAATGTGCGTATTGGGTTGGCGACTGATGGTTTCACACCTTTCAACACAAGTGTGGCCTCGTACTCATGTTGGCCCGTTTTTGCAATTCCATATAATCTGCCACCTTCAATATGCATGAAAGATGAGTACGTTTTCTTAACCCTTGTCATATCGGGGCCTGACCATCCAGGAAAGCACTTAGATATGTTCATGCAACCCGTGATCGATGAGTTAAAAGAGTTATGGAATGGGGTAATGACATATGACAACAACAGAAAAGAGTATTTTAACATGCGTGGTGCATATCTTTGGTCTATTCATGATTTTCCTGTATATGGCATGTTCTCGGGATGGAGCACACATGGTAGATTGTGTTGTCCAATATGCATGGGTGACACAGATGCATTTCGTTTGAAAAGCGGTGGCAAATCTGCTTCTTCGATTTGTCATCGGCGTTTCCGTCTCCTAATCACCCGTTCGGGACCGAGCAATGCTTTCCGCAAAGACACGACCATTAGTAAAGGGCCACCAAACGTTTGACCGGTCATGAGATTGTTGCTTGGCACAATAATTTAGTCAATCTGAGAGGATGGATATGAAGGGTCAAAGAGACACACAATTGGACTCACATATCTTGCATTTGGAGTCTTCCTTATACTCAATCCCTAATCCTCGGACATAATATCGATGTGATGCATCGAAGCGAAATGTTGCGAAAGCATCATCGATATGATTTTGATTTCAAAGACAAAACAAAAACAATATTAAAGCACGTAAGGACATGGCTGAGATATGTAATCGATCTACCCTTGAGGTGAGGTCAGATGAAGCCGGACGGACAGGGAAGCCACGTGCTCCCTACTGCTTCAGACCTGCCGAGAGAAAGGAGGTACTTGTGTGGTTGAAAAATGTCAAATTTCCGATGGTTCTGCAAATAACCTAACCTAAGGCGGCGATGAGCATTGTAATAGGCAAGATAAATGGTTTAAAGAGCCAAGACTATCATATTATCATGGAAAGACTACTACCTGTAATGTTCCGTGGCTATCTGCAGGATGAAGTTTGGACAATGTTGGCAGAGCTAAGTTTCTTCTATAGACAGCTATGTGCTAAGAAAATAAATAAAACAATAATGAAAAAGTTGAAGAAGGACATACCAGTGCTTATATGCAAGATGGAGAAGGTATTCCCACGGGTTTTATGAGCGTAATGCAACATCTATTGGTACATTTGCCATATGAAGCGAGAGGTTGCGAGGGCTGTCTGATGATGGATGTACCCAATAGAACGGAACCTGAAAAAACTTCGAGGAACTGTGCGTAACAAAGCAAGAGTTGAAGGATGTATCGCAGAAACATTCTATCTTAAGGAGATATCGTATTACGCGAGTACATATTTTGCAGATGAACACAACATTAATGCTCATATACCACGGTACCACACATCTGATCACACCCTGTCGATGTCTGAAAATATTCCAATGGAATGGCAAAGCCGTGGGTGGTAGTTCTAATCACGAGTTGTCTCCTAAGAATGGAATGTCAGCGTTGTTGTATATATGCGCCAACATCGAGGAAATGGACAAGTATTTCAAGTAAGTACTTCCATTGAATATCCTCATAAATCTGTTGACACACAAATACTCAATATCCGTTGAATAATTTGCGGGTTGTTTGACGATCAATCTTGGAGATCCATAAGACAACCTACCCCTAAACAACTTGACAAATTACGACGTCGGGGTTTACACGGTGGTCCTAGTTTAAATCGCTTGGTTTCGACAACATGTATTGTTCTCAAAACGCTTAGCTATAACAAATTGTATTTAACTAATTCACTTAAAAAACTTAACTATTATTGCAGTGTATGAGGGAATGTGACGTACATGAGGACCTACGTCAATTATCACATGGAAGCACAACTGCAAAGAGTTATGGATGTTATGATGTCAACGGATGGCGCTTCGTTCCACCAAATTTGAAGCAAAACACCCTGGCGACCACAGCGAATAGTGGAATTGTTACTAAGGCGTATGACGTGAATGGTCGTGCCACCGAGTTTTATGGCGTTATTCAGGACATAGTAGAGTTCAAGTTCGGAGGGGTAAAAGACTTCAAGGTAGTCTTCTTTTATTGTGATTGGTTTAGCGTTGATCCCAAGAAAGGAACAAAACGTAACAACAAAATAGGGATGGTGGAAGTTAATCATGAGTCGCGCCTTACCGGCTACGATCCATTCGTACTGGCTCATCCAGTTGAACAGGTTTATTATATGTCATATCCATGCAACAAGTCGTATTTGGCACCGTGGTGGGTTGTTCATAAGGTCAATCCTCCTGGCCGGTTGAACACCCCTGGAGATGATTGTTATGTGGACAATAAGATCGATAACAACGGTCAAGAGGCATACCAAGAAGGAGACTTACCCAACTCATTTGGAATAGAGACTGGGTTGGCACTTGATCAAATAGTCGGCGACACTAATAATATTATTGTGGATGATACTCGCAAAAAGAAACGACAAAGGCGTGACTTATGTACTCAAAAAAGGAAACAACAGTAGCGTCAACGTGGTAGTTTGCATATTACCATTGAACCTCCCGATGCCGATGACTTCTAATCAGTGTAACGACATAAATATTGTATTTTTATTATGTAATCTTAATAGTTTTTGTTGTTATGTATTAATGTCTTTTACATTTTCAGAAACAGGATGAGGTCGTTTGTTCATATTGGTGGCAAGTTGCTTTCAAAGGGCAAGAAGAAAGATGGATCTTCATCTTCAAAAAGCCAAGGTTCAACAAGCGGTTCTTTATTTATGGGCAGTAGTTCTCAGCAGAGTCGACAAAGCGCATTCCAGAGATGCCTTGACGACGCTTCGCGGGAGGTTGCTCCATCAGAGGAGGCTTTACCAGAGGTTGTAGTTGTAATTAATACAAATTTTCTCTTACATTCATATGATACTTACTTTTGCATCTTATTTGTACAGGTAGGGGAGGGGGAGAATGTGGATGAAGATAGAGGTGGGAATAGTGAAGAGGTTGAGGCGGAGGAGGAGAATGAGGAGGTTTGGGGAAGATGGGGTGGGAAGATAATGCTTCGGAGATGGTGATTGTGGTGATGATGCAGGGGATGAGGGGGAAGATGCTGAAACCGTCTTTAGGTAATAATTATTGAAGCAACACGCATTTATATATTTTATTAGTTATGCTTAACATTACGTGTATATTTTAGGTACAGGGGATCTAATTTGATACCTCCCGCAATTATAGACCCCAGGTCAAGAAGGGTGATCGTGCCACATGGAGATTGGTAAGTTTCAACTTAAAAATTGTTGAAACTAACTATTGATGATTGTATTCAACTTAAAATTTACTTGAAAATTGTATTTTGCAGGCAATGGATTGATGTTGCCTGGGAGGGTCGGAATCGGTTAAGGCCTGTGAACTCTACATTAGGATCTCTCTGTCGGTACCACTATCCAGGGATGGTTGTGGTTAAAGGTGTTTCTCGGCCAAAGAATGAAGTGGGATCACTATCGTTGGCTATAGATGGCCAACAGGAAATGTTGCACGAGAGGTGTGGAAAGACTTTTGGGTAATGATATTGGTTGCACTTTATTTAATAGATTTTGACGTCTATACTAAATTGTCTAACTGATAATTTTTTCTAATTAGGAGAGGTACCGTTTGCCAGACGGTCAGGAGGACTTACTTGCAGCTAAAGGTAGATATGTGTTTGACAAGGCTGCAATCAAGGTGACCAAGGACATGATGTCAAATGCTTGTATACAAGCGGTGTGCTTGTACTACAAGAAGATCAAAAAGGAGGACATGAACAAGAAGTTAGGTGCTTCACAGATCTACCTTCGAGAGGATGAGTACCTCGAGGTAGACTTGCCTTGGTTACGGAAATGCCCAGATGCATGGCAAGCGCTCTGTGCCTACCGGTCGTCGGCAGCTTTCGTGGAGCAGTCATGCAAGAAGAGAGGCAATCGACAGGCGGGTCCAAGGGTGACTCAGCGGTATGGCGCCGATGGATATCTTCGTCTCGCGCGTCGAATGGTACGTTCGACATGGTGTAATTCTATTGTATTTAACTTCAGTTATACTTATGCTTACTAATTAACATTGAGCTATAGGAGGCTGAAAGTGGCAATGCGCCAAGCTACATTGAAGCATATATTCGGGGTCACAAAGGAGGTGGTCCTACGCACCCAGAACAGCTTTGCAGTTCGTCGGCAACGCAGAACTTGGTTAGTAGTATCGACGTGGTACATTCCGTTTAAATGCAATTCCATATTATTGCTTTAACTTAATTAATATTGTAGACACGCTACGGAGAAACAATGGTCGAACGTCATGGGGAAGAGCACGATTGGCAGAGAGAAGATGTCGATCTTGTGGCCTTGTACACAAGTGGTGGTGGTAAGAAACATGGCAGGTTTGCCATGTTTAATGGGGTCGTCGATTCGAGTGAAGCCTTAGGAGAGGCGAGGTCATCTCAATCATCCCAAAGCAGTGCACGGAGCTCACGTGAGGCAAGACTAGAGGAGGAGTTAAGGCAACAACGGGAGGCGATGAGGCAACAACAGATATGTTGAGACAAAGAACACGAGAGTGCAATGCAAACCCAAGCATATTTTGTTCAATGGCAAGCATAACAACAACAATACTTTCAAGTAAGTAAAGTTGTTTACGATTACACTAGAATTGATCATTTACGCTTAAAGCACTTGATATGATCATTTTCAATAAATTTATCAAATTTATATCATGCATGAAGTCGAATGGCAAATTTTAATGATCCATGCTTACATATAGTGCTAATGGCCAAATTATGTGTACTTTTTATAAATTTAATCATTTAGTTTGTTAATTTGTGTCACAATAATTATATTTGTTTTTGTTCTTGTATCTATAATTTTTTTAGGATATTTTAGCTTCGCACCTTGGATCCGCTGCTGTAAACTTGCCTACATTTCATCCTCCTCCTGTACCTCCTTTCTTTCAATCCCCGCAAATGGTATTTACTACTAACTTGTCATTTTTAGAACGTTGGTCTTTCCTGTAAAATTAACTAATAACCGTTTTGATTCCAAGGGTTCAACAACACCGTCTGCTGGACCGAGAACAAATGTTGGAGGTAATGTTGCTAGTGGTTCGGGGACACCTGTCGACCAATATCTCAATTCAGGGGGTGATGCAGGTAGTGGCCACAACTTCCACACACCTCCAAGTTGAACAATGTAATTTTATGTTAACCGTGTTCTATGTGACTGCTTATCGTGTTATGCACTGATATGGAATAATTTGAACACTATTTTTAGTTCTATGCTTATCGTTTACGCCAATGCGATGATATGTGGTCATGTATAATTATTTGGACACTATCTAAAACTTTTGTGTATGTCAAATGGCGTTTACGCCATTTCAATGATATGTGGTCACGTGAATGTCAAATATGTATGTGATGATGTAAATGATGAATGTTATGTGATGGCATGTGGATGGCATAATTTCTGTGAATTTCTAAGAATTTTCTGTGAATCGTGTAATTTTTCTGTGAATTGTGTGATTTTCTGGGGTTTTTTTAGCTTTTCTGTTATTTTTTTAAAAAATTTTTTTTTTTAAATCGGCTTTTAAAAAAATAACTTTCATACGTCACTTTCATTATTTTAAATCGGCGGTAAGCGAAAATATATCTTGCACGTCGAGCTACATGTTTGCCACAGTGGCTAGATTTTCGTCGGCCTGGCCGACAAAAATATGGGCCACGTTGTTCCCCTCGCAGTTGCTCATCGGCGAAGTAATGTCGTCGGCCCGCCTAGGCCGACGAAAATAGTCTAATTTCGTTGGTTGCCGACGAAATTATTCATATTTTCGTCTAGCTATTTTCGTCGGCTTAGTTTCATCGGCCGGCCGACGAAAATATCCGTTTTCGTCGGTTTTTAGCTTATTTTCGTCGGTTTTTGGCCGACGAAAATAAATCGGATTCCTGTAGTGAAAGTTCAGTTTCAATAGATAATCAGATAATTTCAGTAAGACAGAACACCAACATTAATCACTACCATGCGTGCCTGCGTGTTCTATTTTGGGGTTTCAGTTTTTTTAGGAACATTTGGGGTTTTGGTTGCTTCCGGATCTGATATATATATTACTTGCAGCTAAGCCTTGGCAGTTGCATCTGATTTAGCTCCTTTTTGTGGTCAAGTTGCTCGCTGCGTGGATCTAGAGGCTAGGTCAACTTCCTTGCATCTTGAGAGGCAGCTCTAGAGCTGCACATGTCGTCGCAGCTTGATCTATGCTCTCTATCGGGGTCTCGGTCCTAGTATATATGTCACTAACCTCAACCTTCCAAAATGCCAAGACAGTTGGTACCTACCAGTTGTTAGTTCCATTAATGAAGATGCATGGGGGGCTTGTCTTACTAGTAATTGAACACAAACGCACACAGCGGGATCTTCCTGATGAAGATCTCTAGCTGTTAATTAGCTAGTGCTTGACAACTTTAATAACAAGCAAGATCGATGACCCTACACACACAAGTTGTCTAATACAAAAAACTGGCCCATGCATATATGCTTGGGATAGGTAGGGCTACTAGCACAAGAAAACTTATCACAAATGGTTCATAACTATCATCATTGGTGGTTTTTGAACCGCCAATGATTAATTAATACTGATACCCGAGGGGTCATCACTGGCAGTTACAGAACTGCCAATGATAGCTACTATCACTGGCGGTTCCATATATCAGCCACCAGTAATATCATACACATCACTGGCGGTTCCATATACCAGCCACCAGTGATGAATGTCCTAGCCCCTACAGCTCATGCATGCATTTGCTAGCCCCATGTAATTCAGATCACAGAATTCATAATTCACATATTATCACATCACAGAAGTCATACATGATCACAGAATCATAATTCACATATTATCACACCACAGAAGTCATACAATTCGCATATTATCACCTCATGATCCTATAACTCCAATTCACACCATAGAAGTCATACGATTCACATATTATCAACAAATAATATATATTATCACCTTATACGTATGTCACAATGTTCACAACCTTTGCCACAATGTTACACTAAGCCCCAGAGTTTAGACGCCCATGTGGATCAACAATTTGTGTCATGATAAAGTTAGCTAGCAGTTCTCTAATGTCAGAAAAGAAATTATACTCAATATTGCTCAAGTTGAGGTCGAATTCTATTGCGCCTCGTAGACTCATAATCTATTGCATGTGGCGAGCAACATAAAATCCGCAACCATGGCCTCCGAGCTGCTGGTGGCACTACATATGTAGAGATACAAATCAAATTAATTTGTTTGAAAGGAAACATGACAGTTTGGTTATAGTAGACAACACCATGTCATACAATTGTCCATGCATTTAGATTTTTGAAATGCCAATAAGCAAACAAGAAAAAAAAACAAGTAAGCCATAAAGAACAGTGCAATACATTATCAATAATCTGTTGTTTTATTTTGGTATACTATCAGGGGTTCTATTCATCAAATATAACCACAAGTATACAATAGCAAGAATCATGCCACACAACATGAAAGCTTCAATTATCAAATATCACAAGTGTACAATAACAGATTTTGGGGGAGGGGGTAGAAGGCTCACATCTTGTCAGAGGCGGCGGCGCCCTTCTGGCTATGAAAGGATTGAAAGAGAGACATTCCCATCTCCGTCGCCCCAGCCGCCGTCTCCATCGCCGTCACAGCCGTCTCTGCCCCGACCGGCCTCCCCGTAGGGGATATTATTATATGAATATTAATTAATTATTTTTATCCACCACAAATTAGCTATCATAAACATACCATGGATAATAATTAATTATTTTTATCCACCACAAACTAGCTATCATAGACAAACAATGGATATTAATTAATTATTTTCATCTACCACAAACTAGCTATCATAAAAAAACCATGGATATTAATTAATTATTTTTATCCACCACAAACAAGCTATCATAAAACATGGTTATTAATTATTTTCAACCACCTTAAACTAACTAGCTATAATTAAGCACATATATATCTATGAATAAGATGGATATTAATTATTCTCATCCACCTCAAGCTAGCAAGCATCAACCAATCACATGGATATTAATTATTCAACACCCAATCTTGATCTAGATCTACATATGCACATCTCTCATCTACCTCAAACAAGCAACAAGAGAGCAATTAGCAAATGATTGAGATACCACTAACCTTTAAACAACTAAAGCTCCTGAGATCTTCAAGAAATTTACTATTTTTTAAAATCTTCTTATTGTTTCCTCATCGCTGTCGCTGCTACAGTTCGGGAGGACCACAGTGAGCAGCAGTAATGGAGCTTCCTGGTCACTGGGAGTAATAATAGAGGACCATATCACTGACGGTCCTTCAGGCGAATCGTCAGAGTTATGTGACTATCTTCGGCGGTTCACCTAAAGAACCACCAGTGATATGTCCCTGGCTATTCCTTCCAAAATTTAGCGGGAGCCATGGCACCATATCACTGGCGGATGGTTAGGTGAACCGCTAGTGATAGTTTCACTAGCGGTTGAGTGGTCGAACCGCCAGTAATAGGATACCATCACTGGCGGTTCGTCGGGTCCCTAGCATAGGGCAGGGCGGGGCGGGCGCAGCATACTTCACTGGCGGTTCTAACCAAAAGCGACTGTGATGAGGAGGCGTGGATGAGCATTTCTGTAGTAGTGGGCATGAGGTAATGATACCGTTGACAACCTGCCGATCCATGATGCTTTGTGGAACATATTTGCTATACTTGTCAGGGTCAGAGCTGAATTTGATATTACATCCAGCTAAGTACTCCTGCTAACTAAGTTGTATGCCCTATAAAAAAACTGAGCCGTATCAGCTTCAGCTGCCTTCGGACTACATGCATGACCACTAGCCGTTCGCTGCATATTTAGCTAGCCAGAGGCTAGGTCAACTTTATTTCCTCGCATTTTGGAAGATGTTACATATAAAGAATTGCACATGAAACGGCCTATCTTGGAGCCCAAATCTATAAAGCAAGCAAAATGGCATTGAAAAAGAAGATGAGAGGCAGAGGCAACAGTGCATGGTTCGCATCAGTTTTTATTAGAAAACCCTAGCCAATCTGGCCTCGAAAATCGAGGCTCATCGGTTCCATGGTTTTCGAACGATTAACCACGATGAACCTTTTCCGGTTTTGTTTAAACAGTTATTCGCGGCAATTATTCTTCGCACGTAATGCGCATCAGCGGCGATCATTTCGGGAGAGCATGGCCGTAAGAAACCGATCAAAAGCAAGCATCGGCGATGCGGATGGGCCGATGCGTCAGTGCGAGGAGCACGGGCCCGTCGACACGCCGCGCGTGGTGGTGCATCATCTAGCAACAGGGACGGTATTACCGAGGCGGTTATGGCGTCACGTAACGACAAGGACGCCGTGAGAGCGACGCCGTGGCCAACTGGGCACCATGCATGAACCATCGATCGGTCGATGTGTACGTGATACTGCCCTAGCTAGGTCAGTGTACATGTCACGCGAACAGAGACCCGGTGGAAGAGTCCAGATGCGTGCCTGCGCCTGCCTGCAGTGCCGTATGCCATGGAGCTCACTGATTGACCAAGTTGCTACGCAAGTTGCGACGCTGGAACCGGTTGGAGCAGAGACGACCGATGGCAGCATGGAAAGATCATGTTGGGTGCCTTGCACTTCGAGGCTTTTTCTCGGGGAAAATTATGCGGTTGTTCATTACGTGTAGCGAAGTCACTCTCAACTTGAAATTTACTTTTTTGGTCTCCTCAATTTGCATCTGTTTGTATTATAACCCTAAAATCGCTAGGGATCCATTAAATGCTGAGCTGCCTGTTAGTTTTTCATTAATTGTTTAAGTGGTTGCCACGCGTGTGGACTTTTCTTATGAGGTGACATCCAAATCACCTCCCCTCCCCCCTTTCTCTAAAAAATTCAACTTTAAAAATTATAAAAAATTCTACTTTTATAATTTCAAAATTTTTAAATTGTATTTTTGAAAATTTCAAATTTAATTTTTTTCAAAATTTTTTATGCCTTTGAATTTTATTTATTTTTTTTCAGAAATTTTCATAATTTTTAAATTTGCAAATTCAATTTTTTGGAATTTTCAAAACTTTCAACTTCAAATTTTTGATACCTTCAAACGTGAAAGTTCTGTTTTCAAAATTTTTGAAATTTTAGATTTTTGACTAGTCAAAAGTTTTCGAATTAAAATTTTGACATGTTTCAAAATTCGGGAATTCAACTAAAGATTCAATTTTTGAAATTATTGAACCTTTTTAATTTTGAATTTCTTTGTAATTTCTAAAAGAAGCAGCATTCTATCCAGCAAACCAAGTCGGGGAGAAATGGCAAATTGGTATAGAGGATTCGAGAGAATAGAATCATCCTTTTTTGGAAAAAAAAAAGGCTTATGAATGAATTGTGTGCTCCGAGGAACCTGTTTCCTATACCATTTGCATCATTTATAGAGTTTGATTTTTTTTAAAAAAAAATTCAAGTTGAATTTTCCAAAAAAATCGATGTTGATTTTTTTTTCATAAATTTGATTTTTTTTGAAAAGTTAAACTTTCCGAATTTTTGTAAGTTGAATTTTGGAATTTGATTTTTTTTGAAAAGTTGAACTTTTCATTTTTTGTAAGTTGAATTTTTTTAATTTGATTTTTTAGAGAGAGAGGGAGGGAGGTGTCATGCATGCCATCTCATTAGCACGTGTGGCATGTACCCACCAAAGCGATTAACAAAGAACTAATGACCAGTTCAGCATTTAATAGTAGCCCTAACGGTTTAACGGCCGTGGTGCAAAAAAAAAGTTCAAGAGACCAAAAAATAAATATCAAATTCATGGTGCTAACGGAGACTTCGCTACAAGTTTTGGGGGCAACTGTGTAATTTTTTCTTTTTTCTTCATTGATACTGACACTCAAAATTTTGGTTGTCTAACTTGTACAAAGAAAAAAATTTGAAGAGGAAAACAAATTGTAAATATTTTTTTAAAAATTTTGCTAATTATTTTTCTACAAAAGTATACTTGCTTAGACAAAAATATAATAAAAGATTAATTAGATACATGTCACTTAAAAGATGGTAATTTAACCACCACCTCCACCTCCTCCTCCTTCTCTCCCCTCCGACCGGCCCATCGTACTTCATGTCCCTCTCCGGCCAACCCCTCCTCCGACTAGCCTATCCTCCCTCACCTCCCTCTTCGACCAGCCCCTCCTTCGCCTTTGGATGGCCCATCCTCCTTCACCTCCCTCTCTGGCTAGCCCCTCCTCCTTTGTCGGCCGCACTACCTAGATGCCTTATCGGACGACCATTCTTGAGTAGTGTCACCCTCCTATTGATGGTTAGCTAGAGGTTCTATGGTTGCATAGGGGACAGTAATTGCTCACTAGGGAGAGGGGGTTGCATGCGGTTGAGCTCGCTGTCGTTCCGTGGTAGGAGCTCACAGCAAGGAAGGATGACCATAGATAGGACGACACTATTGGAGGTCTACTGTGCGACTCATTGGCCGGAAAGAAGGAAAAAAGGAAAGAGAAGAGAGGAAGAAGCAGCAATATGGGCATTTTAGTAAAAAAATTGTGTAATAGCACATTTGTGAGAGTTAACACTTTATAACGGCACAATGAATTTTACATGACATATCTAACCCCTAATAAACGGCCGAGCAACCTGAGGACGAGGGAAACGGGTCGTTGGCTCGTTGCAACAATGCAACTTGCGGCTGCTGCTGATGCCCGTGGAATATTCGGGGGAGCTCCAAGGCTGATCACCATGCAACATCCAACACCACGACCACAATTAGAATCCCGCCACGTAATACACCCACCGACACGACCCGGTCGCTCCCCCCACACGTGTCAGCTACCCGGACACGCGGCGCCCTCCCAGTGGCCGCACACGCTCCCGCCGGGTAGAAGCACCACACCCTATCCGCATCAACACCCGTGCAACAGTACCACGCAGTGGGCCCACCGGCCCGACACGCCAGTGTGATTACCAAGTGGCCCACACGCCAGTGAGACAGCTCCGCGGTTATCATGAGGGGTTAGCGGAGGAGTAAGAGCGAAGTAACCACTAAGCACCGCTCTAAACAAGGCGATAAGACGGAGGGAAAAATGGTAATTACAATTATCACAATTAATCGAGTAATAAATGTGGTCATGGATCTGAGAGGGAGGCCGGCTATAAGAGAGCTCCTCGCCCCTCCCTTCCTCCTCCCCGCCCCCCATTCCACCAGCTCCGCCGCCGATCGCCGCCACCGAGAAAGCCCCAATCCCACGCGCCCACCAGCAACACAGCCAGTGAGCTCGAGCGAGGTAAGCTTTAGATCTGAGCGACTTCTCGCGCCTCCCAGGTAAAGTTCTCTCGACCTTCTTCTCCCAGCTCCCTCCTCTTCGTTCGTCCAGTCCAGCTCGTTTCTTGGTCCGAGAACAGAGCGCGAGAGACCCCCGGGGCGTTTTCGATCCTGGGCTCCAGATCTGTTCCTTTTTCTTCTTCTTCTTCTTCTACTTGTGGTTTGTGTCAGGTTGGTAGCCGCGAGAGGCTCTTTTTCCACGCCTCCTTGCTGCTCCCGTGTAGATCTGCCCCCAAAGCCATCTGTTTTTGCTGTGGCTGCTGTTCTTTCTGGGTTTCCTCTGCCTGTTCTTGATTTGGGTCTGGGAACAAGGCGGATTTGTTCTTGTTTTTGATTTAAGAAGGAAAAAAAAATCCAAAAAAAGCTTAGATCTTGGATCATTGTGAGTAGAGTAGATGGCTGCAGCTATAGATATGTCCGGAGAGGAGCTGATGAGAGCACTCGAGCCTTTTATCCGAGATGCCTCTGCTTCTCCTGAAGTCTCCCGCTTTAGTCCCACCTCGCCTCTCTCCTTCCCCAACGGCACCGGCGCCGCCGCGTACCGTGGGAACCCGTACGGGGCGCAGGCCCAGGTCCAGACCGAGCTCAGCCCGGCGCAGATGCACTACATCCAGGCCCGCCTGCACCTGCAGCGCCAGGCCGTGCAGTCGGGTCTGGGCCCGCGGGCTCAGCCCATGAAGGCGGCGGCGGCGGCCCCGCCGCGGCCGCAGAAGCTGTACCGCGGCGTGCGGCAGCGACACTGGGGCAAGTGGGTCGCGGAGATCCGCCTCCCGCGCAACCGCACCCGCCTCTGGCTCGGCACCTTCGACACCGCCGAGGAGGCGGCGCTCGCCTACGACCAGGCCGCGTACCGCCTCCGCGGCGACGCGGCACGGCTCAACTTCCCCGACAACGCCGCCTCCCGCGGCCCGCTCCACGCCTCCGTCGACGCCAAGCTCCAGACCCTCTGCCAGAACATCGCTGCCTCCAAGAACGCCAAGAAGTCCGCCGCCTCCGCCTCCGCCTCCGCCACCACCACCACCACCAGCAACTGCTCCTCGCCGTCCTCCGATGACGCGTCGTCCTGCCTGGAGTCCGCTGATTCGTCGTCCCCGCCCACGTCGCCCATCGCCGCCACGGCCGAGACCACAGCGACGGTGCCGGAGATGCAGCAGCTGGACTTCAGCGAGGCGCCGTGGGACGAGGCCGCCGGCTTCGCCCTCACCAAGTACCCCTCATACGAGATCGACTGGGACTCCCTCCTCGCCGCCAATTAACACCACAGTTCTTGGATACTAGTACCACCACTACCTCTGCCATTATCGTGTGATGCCGATAGCTTAATGGCCGCAGTGCAGATGGGATTTTAGACATTCTGCACGGGCATTAGCCGATTAGTAGCTCTACCTGATCCTGTTCGTCGTGGAGATCTCGGATTTGTTCCTCTGTTCTTGTCGGTTGTAGATGTTATTAGGGTTGGGTTCCTCCCGGAGAGCCGATGGAAGCCGGCGTTTTTGTGTCCGGCGTGCGTCTCCGGTGGTCGGTCACTGGTCAGTGACTCCGGCCGGTGAGTCTTGTGTCCTCTGTTCTAAGCTAGGTGCTGCTGCTCCTACTGCTCTACAGGTTGTAACAGTAGTATGGTGTCATCATGTAATATTAGTAGCCTGCCAAGAACTTGTAATGTGAATTATTCCTTATTATTAGTATCAGTGGTGATATTATTTCTTGTTCTTTTTTAATGTCTGCGATTAGAGCTTGGCGTGGTTGGCATGAAAATTCTCTCTATAATCGACACGAAAGATTAGGCATTCAGACTGCAAAAAGAGCTCCGGATTTGCAAGCGAAAGAGATGATTTTTACCGTCGCGGCGCGGAGAGCGACACTCATCGTAGGCTAGTTGGTCAGTTCAGACAACGTGAGCGCCGTTACTCGCTGGTGCTCATCGTGAGCGTGTTAACGTTTTGAATCGAGGCGGCGGTTACAGTGGGAGGAGAGAACAAAAAAAGGGCGCGAGAGTGATTTCGCGCCACAAAACCGTCGTGAGTCGTGACTCCGCGTCGTCTCCGCGTCCGCGGCGTGATAAAGGGTTAAGGCGCGACGTGACATGACATCCCGGGGCCCACGGCGGCCACGAGAACGGGTCAAAAGGGGAAGGGGAAGGAAGCCCCAGGCCAAGCTGCGAAGCCAGAACAGTGCGTGCCAGTGGCACCACCGAGGTGTACGTTTCCATGGATGGCTGCAGGCTGCAGAGGCGTGGCTTTGCTTTGGCCTTTGGCATGTGGGCACTGGCACTGGCACTGGCACTGTCGTACACACACTGTAGTGCGCATTGCCCGTCCGTGCCAAATTGGCAATGGCGTCCGGCCATCCTCGTGAGCATCCGTATGATACATTCTATAATGTAGCTCTAACCTAGAGTAGCCGATAAAAAGAAAGAATATTTTAGAGTGTAACGTAAAATATGAAGAAATGTTAGAGAGATGGATAGAGAAAACACTAATAGTATTTTGAAGAAGAAAATTTATAGGAGCTGATGGTATGGATGTTCTTAAATACGAGAGACGGGCAGACACGCCAACCATTGCATGAAACAAACATGGCTACAAGGTTGGTACCCTGCTACTACTTGCAGGTGAGAGTGGGCGTTTAGCGTGCACGGCAACCTTACTCACTTTCTTGGTGACCGAAATCTAGTCATTAGTGGGTGAGTTAGCAATGTGTGTGGCAGCCCCGAGAGAGAGAGTGTTAGGGCCCAAGTTTAATATATGAAATTAAAGATTTGGGTTCCTTTTTAATAGTATAAATATTAATCTAGAATCGGTATAATAAACTTGCCATGTTATTTAACTAGCATTAATGTACATTTACAGTACCAAAATTCATAATATTACATAGATTATTTTTATATTCTACATATCTAATATTCTAAACCGAATAGTTCCATTTCTTCTACTGAAAGTTCAAGATCGACATCTGCAGCGGAGCAGGGATCTATTCAAATTTTATGAATAGTCCCAATAATGGGTAAGTACACAATGGTACTAGCAGGTTTCCATATGAAATAAAATATTAACTAAATGTAAACTGTTTCAAGGAAAAGTGTGGTCATAATTTACTTGGAATAATATGCAATAAATTAAAAACTTAACTTCAGTGTTATAAAACCATTTTCTAAAGAAAATTTTAATGAATAAATCACTATCTCCTTTCTCCATCCTTATCCATCCATCAACCATTATTTTATAAATTCATGAATTTAATTTGAATAGAATAGGCATCACCCATTTTGACATAACTCCATATTCCAGAAGTATGGTCTATATATGTTTTCTTTATCGATTCTGCGAGAACACCTTGACTTTACCCGTAAAATGGCACATGTCTGGATGGCGGCATTTATGTCATTTCTATTAAAAATAGCCCAAGTTTTTCAATGTTTTGCACAGGCACAAACATTGAGAAAACTCCAGTGATATTGGCCTCACTTTAAACACAAATTAGGTAACATGTGAGTCACTTGGCCCAATATCCGAAACATAGCAATGCCTAGCCTCATACGATCATTACCCAGAACTACTTGACCCGACATTCCAAAGGTATTGCGAAAATACTAAGGCAATACCTTACCCATGCAATTACCCATCGGTAATTCATGCCTATACTTTAAATTTTCCTTCTTCTATTCATTAAATTGTCTATCCAATGACAAAATGAACATTATTCTATTTGTTGAAATATTCACATATTTAGATTTTCCTATACTATGTTATTATCAATTTTAACCATTTTGGGAGGGCTTTTGGTTGTGTAGTTTGGATTATCTAATCTACATAAAATGTCAAATTATAATTCAAATAAAAGATAGTTGATAAATAAGTAACTAAAAAGTAAATGCAATAAATAAATAATAAATGAAATTAGGAATTTCAATATGCTTCAAGGGTAGAAAACCTGCCTTCTTCGGTAGTGGGTTCGGTTTCGAAAGTGTCCTCCGGGTATTCTTGATCAAAAGATCAGGAGACAATTACTAGATTATCTAAGAATAAGAAAATAAAAGAAATTCCAATAAATACAAGAAATGAAGAAATATTATGCAAGAGAAAAATGATAATGCATAAATAATTTTGATAAATAAATGATGGGATTAAAATGGGCATTTCCTCAAAGCGATGAATTCTAATTTTTATCGGTATCGTCATGAATTTTGGTGTGGATCGACAAAGTTCGAGATCGGGTTCGACAACAAAAATTTGCCGGAGTTCCGAGATGGAATTTGTCGAAGATATAGGGGTAAAATAGTCAAAACATATTTTTTAAGAGTTTAATATAATTTTTAGAATTTTTGGAGAATTTTTCTAAATAGTATAAGTATTTTTACATGATAAGAATTATAAAAGGAATTTTTGTTTGATTATTTTATTATGAAATAATCAGGTTTAATAATTTTATTAATTTCTTTATGTCATTTTAGATTTTTGAAAATTTTGGCAGAATTTTGGGAGGTATGTTGATATTTTAAACAAATTCAAAAAGCTTTTCTGGATAATGAAAAAGAAAAAAAATAAATAGGGATGAGCAGTCTTTGGGCACAGTAGTGGGCCGGCTGGGCTTGGTCTAGTTCACGCACGGGCGGCCTGACAGGCGGGGCCCGGCGTGCAGTGAGTGAGAGGTGGGAGTGAAGGGAAGCTCGTCGGGGCCAACCATGCCATGGCATGGCCGAGTGAGGTGGCCGGTGGTCGGAAAAGAGAGAGGGAGTCAAGGGCTACCTTCTGGTAGTCTTGGCTAGGGCTGGGATGAGCTAGTGGTGGCCGGCGACGAGGGTTGGCGGCGGCGCGACTTCGGGCTCCGGCGAGGAGGGTGCTCCGGTGAGTTTTAGGAGTAGGGGAGTGGTGGAGGGAGTGGGTTGTGTTGCTGCGAGGCCGGGGATGCCCTTTTATAGGCAAGCGGCGGCTTGGCGGCTACGAAATCGTGAAAATGGCGGCGGCGGCGCGGGCGGCGCGTTGGCGTGCAATTGGTTGTGCGCGGTGGCCGGATGAGGTCGACGAATTGGAAGATGAACTTCGCGGAGTCAAGAGCAATCCGGAGAGGATGAAATCAAGAAGCGGGCGAGTTCAATGCGGCGTGTTTTATCCGTGAAATTAGCGGCGGGGCGCGCGGACTTGGGAACGAGGTCGCGTGGACCTGGTTTGGGGAGGGCGACGTGGATATATCCAGGCCATCGGATCAATTTGGGTGGCTAAGATTTAATGGTCGAAGCGGTTCGGTTCTTGGCCGTTGGATCAA
Source organism: Olyra latifolia (assembly GCA_036346145.1). NCBI lineage: Eukaryota > Viridiplantae > Streptophyta > Magnoliopsida > Poales > Poaceae > Olyra > Olyra latifolia. Next base: position 20,779,955 of record CM070531.1, read on the forward strand.
TTAGATTTGATCGTGGCCGTTGGAGGTCACTTAAAGCACCGGCGTGAAGAAATGGGCCGTTTCGGCCTTGGGCTTTAGGCCCAAGTGGGGCTCCGGGCTGAGAAAAAGGAAAGCGCATTCCCGGAAGGGAAAGCGTATTTTCAAATTTTTAGAAAAGGAAAGGGGTTTAGAAATTTGTAGAAAATTGTAGAGAAGTCAGAAAAATATGAAATAAATTTCTAAATTCTTAGAAAAATTAGGGGAAATAATATTGACCATTTATGTAATAAATATTTTTGAAAAATAAAGGATATGACTTTCTTTTAGTATTAAATAGGTATTGGATTTGAAAAATTAGGAAATGTTTAAAGGGACTTTAAATATAATTTTTGCGGAAAAATTTTTATGGTAAAATGGTGAAATATGGGTATGTTACAGAGAGAGAGAGAGAGAGAGAGAGAGAGAGATGAGACGAATGAACGAGTATGCATGGGCGGGGCCGCCCCCACTACACTGGCTACAGGTAAAGGAAAATGTAAATGTTACCGCTTCACATCGGAGTGGTGGGTGAGTCGTACCAAACACTAAGGACCACTTAATCACACTAGGATTGCTTACGGTTGAGAATGTTATGATATATAATAATAAATATAAAATAATTTCAGATATGAATAAATAGTGCAGCAGGTATCTCATATATAATTCTTACATTCATAACAAGTAAATTAGACATAATCAACTATATAGCACATGCAAATCCAATGAATTGCCATATATATATATATATATATATATATATTCTAAGACCGAAATAGACGATCCGAACGTCCATCTTGTTCGTCTCGATGAAATCTCACTACACACCAAATTTCAATTTTTTGTGAATTTGTTTACTATTTGTTTCATATTTTTGAAAACTGGACTTATTGGAGGGTTCACAGCTAATTAGATCAGAGATTTTCAAAAATACGAAGCAAATAATAAAAAAATTCAAAAAATTTGAAATTTGGTGTGTAGTGAGATTTCATCGAGATGAATAAGATGGACGGTTCAGATCATCTATTTCGGTCTCAGAATTTCCATAGCACACTAGCTATTATATATATAATCTCACATATATAATCATCATTGAGCTTAACTCGATGCCACACCCAAAAGAGTGCACAGCCCCAAAACTAAGGCAGTTGGCCCCTTGGCACAAGTGCTAGGTCTCCAAACAGCCTCAATTAGCCCTGTGCACAGATCAAAAAGGGAATTTGAGCAACTTACGTAGCGATGGATTCAAACCAATGTGAAGATAGGCAAAGCGCGTCTCAACGACACTGTCCCAGAAAACAATATTGCTGTCACTATAGAAATAGCAGCGACAAATATCCCAGAGATACAATGATGTCAATCCCAGTGCAGCAGCCCAAGACCACAGCACAAAGATCCCGAAGCATAGCACACATAGCACAAGATCACAGCACCCAACCCTTGGCCAAGGGACCAAGCCGATGCACGCAGCAACAAAATCAACTACGGGTAGTCACTGTCTTGGTTTCAATTAGGCCTCCTCTCATAAGATCAACCTAGCCTCCCTCAAATTGAGCCTAAAGACGAAGAATCAAAGGCATAATCGACTCAGGAATCACCCAATCGAAGAAGATTAAACACTAGGGTTAACTCATCGAACCGGGCCAGTGGATGCGAGAGAGAGAGAGAGAGAGAGAGAGAGAGAGGGAGAGGGAGAGGGAGAGGAACCAGATAAGGAGAGGCTCGGTGGGCCGTTGCAACGTACGGCCATCATTGCCGCCGAGCGACTCAGCCGCAGCAGGCGCCGCCCAGGCCCCCGAGTCATCCACTGCCGCTGCCTGCTTACACTTGAGTGCGTGCACACGTGCACCGCCCGAGCTAGCCTCGCGATGTAGGTGATGCTACTGCCTTATCACTTCCACCCATGGGCCAAAGCCTTAACCATCAGGAAAAAGCCCAACAATCCCACCCTTTTGCCTCAACATCGACAAATGTACTGATTTTGTGTAATCTTGTTTAATATACTGTTATTCAACAATGGTACTTTACGGTTTGAATCAAAGTTTAGTTAGAAGAACTATGACCATTCACAGGCAATGGAGGACTACGCCTTGATCCAATGCCTTAGTGTGAGGGCTTTCATTCAAATAACACATAGTACTAGGATGCAAACTACACCTTTGGTAGGGCAGGACGTTACGGTCATATCCTTGTATCTTTTCATAAGCTCACTAAAGAGTATACCCTTTAACTCTCACGGATCACAACTCCACGGTTAGCTCACATAGGTAAGTTCTTTCAGGAAATCTTGTAGGACAATTCCCTTGCCATAAGGCTATGAACTCATTAAGAGGTTTAACGTCAACCTGCCTTACAGAGTAAGCACTGTAGCTAATGGGACCCAGAAAGATATGCTTTTGGTGACCGCACAGCTTAGTTGTCCCAGAGCCTATTTCACGGGATCTCTGCTCATTCAGGATGGGTTTCCACTATAGTGACCTCTAGTAGGGTATAAGCCCCATTCCTCTAGACGCTGCTTCGATAATCGTCCTAGATATACCCTTAGTAAGGGATCTACTAGGTTACTATCGGACTGAATGTATTCTACAACAATATCACCCGTCTCTCTCGCATACCGAGTAGACATAAGTCTTCTCTTAATATGCCTCGAGGACTTATGTTGTCTTTTATACTCTTAACCTTGACTATTACAGTCTGGTTACCATAGTATATTAAGATAGCTAGAATCGGCTTTTCCAGCACAGGTGTCGTAGACCTAAGGTGAGTACTCCTTTTGACATAGGAGTGAGGGGGCAACCCCGCTGTTTTGTGTCTTAGACATCCTTTTTTTAGGTCATCCACGAAGGGCCCGGGGAGCAGACGCGGAGCACGAGAGAAGCCTAGCGGGCCTGGAGCGGGGGCTGGCGGAGCAACGCGGAGCACGAGCGAAGTCCAGCAGGGCTGGAGCGGGAGCTGGCAGAGCAACGCAGAGCACGCGTGAAGCCCAGCGGGGCCAAGGTTCACCGGAGTGGTGATCAGCAAAGAATAAAGCAGAGGTGAGCGGAGCAGCAGCGACGGGTCATATCTTCTTGCCACCCACGAAACTGAGGAGACAAACAGTACAACAAGACTTGCCACCCTGTCAGGGCACTCGAGCAGGCCCTGTACCACGCCAGGCCAGCCCGTAACCGCCACCCATGTGTAATCCTCCTTGTAACCCCACATTGGATACTTAACAAGAGGGCAAGGTGGTAAAGGAGCCAGGTGAAGGTTAGAGAAAAGACCACCGGACCCCTGGCAACGGGGCAGGTGAGGGGGCAAAGTATGTAAACTCAACTGAAATGACTCTATAGCCCCCGCGACAGGGGGCATGATGCAGCAGACAATGTACAGACCGTTCTATATAACGGAGATATGAACCAATGCACCAGGAGGGCTTTTTCTCTTTTCGACACCTCATTTCCACTTCGAGTGTGTGTGTTTCGAGAGAGAGCGAGAGTCTTCTTCAACAAGCTGCTCCGGGTGTGTGAGTTGCTCCGCTAGGACCTCACACATGGGGGAACCCCTTTTTCTGTTTGCGGGTTCACTTGCGTGACAGTGGCGCCGTCCGTGGGGATGGGCCACTTCCATGGCCTCCGCAGTTTCTTGGCCTATGTCCAACTTTTTGTCAGGCCCTGCGACCTCAACTCCATCCAGTTGTCCCATAGAAAAGGGTTCAGGTGTCTGACCTTCGGCTCCGACCGGAGTGTCCGGAGCGGAGGGCTCCACGCGGAGCCCGTGTGCTCTGCCTGCGTCGGGGCTACCCACTTCCGTCTCATCATCTAGGTCCACAAAGTCTAACTTGGGGATGTTCAAGAAGGAACAGCCAGGAGAACGTGTCTCGGATGGGCCGGCGTGGTGGGGAGGTTCGCTGGTGCGTGACGGGGCTAGGGATAATACGACGACTGAGGCAGAAGAGTCCCTACCCTCGTCCGCCTCCTCCTCGCCCACATCGCCGCTCCCATCCGAGGGAGACACAGCCTAGAGCGGACAGGCGGAGACCACCCTCACTCGCTTCGCTGGAGGGGAGAGCCACCCCCTCCTGGGCATAGACACCGCATGGAGCCCTTACTCTACAAATCGGTCGCAACACTAGGCCCCCACCACCTCCATCGCGGCCTCATACTCTGCAGGCTTACAGGGGCTGAGGAGCTTACACGCTCGCCTCTCGGCTGCCCCATGCCCATGGTTCCGGACCCCTCTAGCCGAACTGAAAGGATCGGGATGTTGCCTAGAGGGGGAGGGGGGGTGAATAGGCAATTTACAAATTTAAATCAGAGTTGACTATAAGCGGAAATAAGTTCAGACAGTCTAAAACTCGGACAGTCCGAGTTTGAGCACAGACAGTCGCAGAACAGAAATGTAGACTAGGCAAAAGCTGAATCTGAGGATGTAAAAGTCGTCAATCCTCAACCAAGATAACCTGTAGAGAATGTCAGCACAACTCTCTAGCACTCAATCACAAACAAATTTAAACCAAATTAGATCTAGCTTGAAGAAGCAATAAAGATAGATAGAGAGAGAGATGAAACCGTCGAATTTTATCCGAAGTTTGGATCCTTGAGGGGATCCTACTCTCCGTTGAGGAGGACTCAGTCACACTTAAGCCCTGGGTTGCAATCAACCCTAACCTCCCGGTGTTGCACCAAGCACTCACCAGCTTCACTCCTTGATTCCTTTCCTTGCGGAGGTGGAATCGAACCTTCACAAACTCCGGAGGCTCACCACACCAAGATTGGGAGCTCTCCGGTGACTCATAGCCGTCTAGGAGTCCTCAACCTCCAAGAGTAATATATCCACCGAGAAAACACATGAGGAGGTGGCCCTAGTGCTCACAAGATCGAATCTGGCTCAAACCAAGCACTCAAATCTGCTTCTCAACCCTAGAGAGGCTCAAATAGAACAAATCGAAAGGGGAGAAGCTTGGAGAGCTCAAGAACGAGGAACAGCAGTGTTTTCTCTCTCTTTCAACAGGCAAATAGTGTTAGGTGGTGAGGGGTGTGTACTTATAGGCCCCCAAGAAATGGCCGTTTGACTGTGTATAGATAGTCCGGACTGTCCGAGTTTTAGGGTCGAACTGTCCGGAATCTTTGAGTTGAAGAACTTTGGTCAGCGGTCAAATTTGCATTTTAGACTATGGGTGAAGTTTGGAAGTCCCACGAAGTAAGCAGGGTCGGACTGTCTGAGTTCATGGGTCGGACTGTCCGAGTAATTATTTTCCAAACAGTGGGTTTCGCAGCAAACAATTCGATCGTCAGGCTCTGATTGTCTGAAGTTTAAGGTCGGATCGTCGAAAATTCCGGACGATCGAACACAAGATTCGGTCTGTCCGAATAATTATTTTCTGAACAGCAAGCCTTGCAAGAGACCGACTCGGTCTGTCCGAGGGCCCGGACAGTCCGAACATCAGGGGCGGACTGTCCGACCCCTAAGGAAAGATTTTCAAGGAATTTCAGTGGATTTGACTTGGGCAACTTGAAATACAAACTGAGATTCTTCTAGTGAGCACTTGAGATACCTAAAAAATGCTTTCTCGGTTTATCCCTCTTAATAGTACGGCGGTCCTTAAGAACTCAAGATAAATGAAAATTACAATTTGTCGTTACCGACTCCGTCTTGCTTCATAGTTCCTTGAGGGATCCACAATCTTCCAAGATTCCGTCGGACCAAACTTTAATATGTGCTTTTACGCATTGAAACTCATTAGTTCTTTAATTACTTGTCATTAATCACCAAAATCTTTAAAGGGCCTAGATGCACTTTCAATCTCCCCCTTTTTGGTGATTGATAACAACCAATTAAAGCTTCGATAGAAACTAGAGATAACAATAAACAAAATAAACTCCCCCTAAAACATTGCATAGTAAAAGATACTAATGCTCATGACATGGCAAAGATTCTCATAACCACAATAACACAGATAACCATGACATGATAAGGAAGTTCACACAAGCATGCATTACCTAGCTATTACAATAGGTAGAACTCAGGGTTCAACATTAACACAAATAAGAGTTTTTAACAAAAGGCAAGGCATCTTAGTTTTTAACAAAGGCATCACAATAATGAGGGAAGCTTTCTTCTCACCAAAGGAAAAGGAATCAATCTGATTCTTCATAATCCTCATCGCTATCCTCCTGAGCTGGACGGGCGCCGAAGATCTGCTCCTCATCAGGGCTTTCGCCGTCCTCGCTAGACTCGCACTCCGACCCATCTGGAGAGCAATCTAGCTCAAGCTTGCGCTGAATGGTCTTCAGCCTTTGAGTGTTCTTCTTGAAGCGCCTGGAGATCTTCTTGCATTCCTCCTTTGCTTCCTTGCCCAAGCAGAAAATAGCCCTGAGAGCCCTTAAGACAGGAGAGGAGGAGCCCGAGGGAGCTCGCTGAGAGGAAGAGCCAGAATGACCTGGCTGAGAGGAGGATGCCCTTGGAGCTGGAGCCTTTTTGCCTGAGGTGATCACCCTGATCTGAAGTTTAGCATGCTCAACCTCCTTGATGAACTCCAAGTTGGTCACTTCTTCGATCATATTCATAATGTAGGGAGTATATCCACAACTCCTAGTGGGAGTGATGGAGGTCCGGCGAATCTCTTCCCATATGAAATCAAATACATCAAATCTCCTGGGGTTCCTCTTCATCATGTGCAGCAAGTTTATCTCATAGGACCCCACATTGCTAGCATCTCCACCTCTGGGTGTCATGGTCTTCCTAAACAGCCTGTTCAGGTAGTTGTCAAACGGTATCATCCCAGTTGTGGTTCCCAGCTTGGAAGTTGCCTCCACATCATACATATACTCTATTGCACCTTGACTCATGACATGCTCATTGTGAATTCTCTGCATTCCTTGGCGGTCTTCTGAAGGGAAACCAATAATCTCACCAAACCTGTCCTTGGTAATAGAATACCATTTTCCCTGAGTCATCCATCTCATAGTTCCAGCTTCATCTATTTCAGTGTACAGAGTAGCATAAAACTGGGCAATAACTTCTTCACACCAGTCATAACTGAAACCCATGATCCTCTTTATGCCAGTTCTCTCACAAGCTGCTATCACTTCATCAAAGACTTGATATCCCATTCTAGACATGTAGTCCCAGTCAACATATTGCATAGGAAGAATTGCATTTTTTCTTTCCATGATCACAGTGACATAGAATTCTTGGTGGAATGAATTCCAGAATCTAGGATCAGCACTGTGTTGATTGTATTGCACTGGGTTTTTCATTCTCTCTCTTCTCACTTCTTCTGTCTTCTTTTTGTAATCTATATGTCTCCTTGGAGCTTCAGGAAAGTGCACTGGCTTTTTCATGGCAAGTCTCTCTACCCGCCAAGGGGCATTACCCCTAGAACCAGCAGAACCGCCTTGGCCAGAGACTGATAGCCTCTTTACTCTCACAGCTTTCCTGAACTTTCCTCTTGAATCAGTTGCACTGCCAGAAATAGTTTCAGTCTCAGCTTCCTCAATCTCACTTTCCGCTCTTGACTGCTGAAGAGCTGGATCAAAGTGCGCCTTGGTGCGCCTAGCAGCATACTCGGTAGGAGATCCTTAGGCAACCCTTTTACCTCTGAACAGAAATAGAGGCAAACAATTGATAATAGCATCTAAGAATATGAATAAGAGTTTCTAGAATCAAATTTCAATTCAGTGCGACTCGGACAGACCGAGTCTGTAACTCGGACAGTCCGAAGGTCGGACAGACCGACATATACGTCGGACAGTCCGGGTTGCTCAGATTTGAAACTAAACCCTAGAGAACTCTAGATCCATCCAATAGAAATTGATGCTACTTTAGACAAACATTCTAGGGTAGATTAGCAACCATTTCACCGAAGTATTTCCTCTAAAAGTGCAAGAACGAGGAGATCGGGAAACAAACCCTAGAATGGAGGAAACTTGCACTTAGAAGGAAGAACTTACTTTGGATCCATGGAGATTGATCAAGGGGCTTCAGTCCGCTAGGAATCGGTTCTCCCCCTTGATCCAAAGATCCACCACGAAGATTTTGGGAAGAGAAAGCCGAAATGGAGAGAAAACGAAGTGGAGAGGTAGAGAAATGAATGGGAGAGTGGACAGTCCGGGAAAGAATCTTTATATATATATACTCTCAAAGATTCCGGACAGTCCGATTAAATGGGTCGGACAGTCCGACCTGGCAGCAAGCTTCGTAGCCAGCTATGGGGCAGGTGAGGGGCAAAGTATGTAAACTCAACTGAAATGACTCTATAGTCCCCACGACAGGAGGCAGGAGGCAGCAGACAATGTACAGACCCTCCTATATAAAGGAGACCTGAACCAATGCACCGATAGGGCTTTTTCTCTTTCCGGCACCTCATTTCCACTTCGAGTGTGTGTGTTTCGAGAGAGAGCGAGAGTCTTCTTCAACGAGTTGCTCTGGGTGTGTGAGTTGCTCTAATAGGATCTCACACACCGAGGGAAACCCCTTTTCCTGTTTGCAGGTTCACCCCCGCGACAACAGGTAGGTCAAAAAGAAGCTCCTTGGGCCATTCTGCCTCTACTGCCACTGAATCCAGAGCGACTAATTTAGCCTCCATGGTGGAGTGTGTGATGATCGTTTGTTTTGCAGACTTCCAAGACAACGCCCTACCAGCTAAAGTGAGTACATATCCACTAGTAGCTTTTATTTCATCCGAGTCACTGATCCAGTTAGAATTACTAAATCCTTCTAAGACAGCCAGCTGGCCAGAGTAATGGATGCTAAGACTCATGGTACCTTTAAGATATCTGAGAACTCTATGTAGTGCTACCTAGTGATCATCTACTGGATTGGTCGTGTAACAGCTCAATCTACATTCTGCATATGAGATATCGGGCCTAGTTGCACTACAAAGATACATTAAGGATCATGTTACTTGTGAATACAGAAGTTGATTAACTCCTTCACTAGTGTGCTTGCAAAGCTTCATGGCACCTATCATAGGAAGTGGAAACAGGTTTGGAGTCCATGTGTCCAAAATGAATTAGAATCTTTTCCACATAATGGGACTGCGAAAGCGTGATCCCATTCTATCCCTTTATTAACTTGATGTTTAGAATTACATCAACTTCTCCTAGATCCTTCATGTCAAAGTTTGAGGAAAGGAACACTTTTGTAATAACGTCTAAGTTAGTTACAAACAATAATATGTCATCTACATATAAACATATAATGATACCTTCGCCCCTTCTAAATCGATAATACACACATCTATCTGCTTTGTTTACACAAAACCCAATAGAATGGGACTTGCTTCGGGACTTGCTTGAATCCATACAAAGACTTAATCAGGCAACACACCTTATTCTCCTGGCCTTTAACCACAAATCCATCTAGCTGGTTCATATATATCTCCTCATCTAGCTCTCCATTAAGAAAAGCTGTTTTCACACCCATTTGATGGACAAGGAGTTTATATGAAGCAGCTAGAGCTATAAGCACATGAATTATGGGTAATCTAGCCATAGGGGAATATGTATCAAAGTAGTCCCCGCCTTCCTTTTGAGTGAAACTCTTATCCACTAAGCATGCCTTGTACTTTTCTATAGTACCACCAGGTCTCCTCCGCTTCTTAAATATCCATTTGCAACCCACTGGCATGTATCCACTAGGAAGATTAGTGATCTCCCAAGTTCCGTTAGCCATGATAGAATCCATCTTGCTACAGACTGATTCCCTCCTGTATTCTGTATCAGGAGATGCATATGCCTCTGAGAGGGTACGTGATTCATCATCCATGAGGTAAATGGCAAAGTCATCATCAAGCGACATTTCAGTCCTTTTCCTCTTACTCATCCTCAACTCCAAGTCAAGAGTAGGCTCAGCCACTTCAGGAGGTATAGAGTAGTGCTCATAAGAGCCATCTGGTAAGTTTATCTCATTAGATCTTATAGGAAAGATAGACTAAAGAACATCGCATCACAAGACTCCGTAAGATTATTAACTGCAATTTCGCTCGTCTCGGATTTAACTACTAGAAACTTATAGGCTATGCTATTTAACGCATACTCTAGAAAAACACAGTCAATGGTTTTAGGTCCTAACATCATCTTCTTCGTTAAGGGCAGATTAACCTTAGCAAGACAACCCTAAGTTCGAAGATAAGTCATTGTAGGCTTTCTCCCCTTCCAGCCTTCATAAGGTGTCACCTCTCGATCGCGGGGTGCCACCCTATTCAGGACATAGTTAGCTGTGAGAACTGTCTCCCCCCACCATCTGTCCGACATACCTGAACTTTGTAACATGGAATTCACCAAGTCACATATAGTTCGGTTCTTTTGTTTGGCTACCCCATTAAATTAGGGTGAATAGGGAGGTGTGGTTTCATGAATGATTTCACTTTCTTCACAGTAATGAGAGAATTCTTTGGAGATGTATTCACCTCCATGATCTGACCTCAACTGTTTAATCGTCTTTTCTAGTTAGTTTTCCATCTCAGCCTTATAGATTTTAAAGTATTCTAGCGCTTCGTCTTTAGACTTTAGCAAATATATATAAGAATATCTAGTAGTATCATCTATGAGAGTTAAGAAGTACCATTTGGCACCTTTGGTTATTATTCCATTCATCTCACAAAGATCAGAATGGATTAGCTCAAGTGGAGAAGTTTCTCGCCCCTCAACCGTATGAAACGGCTTTCTGGGCTGCTTAGCTTGCACACACACACACACACCTCATACTTAGAGCCTTTCTCATAGCTATAATATAGAATTATATTTATTTTTCTTAATCGTAAAATAGCCTCAAAATTCACATGACATAAGCGAGAATGCCACAAATCATGCACTTTATTATAAACGACATTATAAATGGGAATGTTATTGTGACTCAAGGCCGAGAGGCAGAACATACCACCACTCTCATACCCTTTTTCAATAAAATTACCAAATTTGGTCAGTATGACCTTATTGGACTCAAAGACTAATCTGACACCCTACCTACATAGTGTAGAACCACTAATCAAGTTTTGTCTCATGGTGGGGACGAACAACATGTCTTGAAGAATCAGCGTCTTGCCTAAAGTGAGCTTCAAGCAGACCTGGCCAGTCCCTCGAATAAGTGCGACAGCTCAATTACCCATTAGGACGGATCCACCAACTTGACCCTAAAAGGAAGAGAATGAGGAACGATCAGCACTGATACGGCGCGTAGCACCTGTATCAATCCACCAATTTAATGATGAATCATCCATAAAGGCTCTAGGTACATACCCATCAGTAGGTCTCGAAAGCGCCACTACAACATGCGCCTCAGCTTTACGGCCTCCCTACTGACCTGGAGGTGGTCCCTTGCCCTTGCGGTTGCGGCATCTGCGAGCTGTGTGCCCGACAATGCCACAGACGTAGCAGACCAGCTCCTCCATCTTCTTCTTCTTCATGTTCTTTGCCTTAGTGCCAGTCTAGGATTGGGGGTTCTTGGTCTTCTTCTTGCTTGCAGCATTGGAGTTCTTGAGATCCACAATATGAGCCTGGACTTGTGTTGAGGAAGGCCTCGAGCCTGCACGGGCCCTCTCCTCGACATTAATAGCTGCCTGTAACTCTGAGAGAGTCAGACGCTCCTTTATATGCTGACGAGCGGTCATTAATTCATGCCACAAAGGTGGCAGCTTCTTCAGTATTACGTTCACCTGATAATTTTCAGGGAGAATATAGCCATACTGGTTCAGGTCCCTGACATGGAGCTGAAGCTCTAGGACCTGCTCTAGTATAGATCTGTTTTCTTCCATCTTAAAATTCAGGTATCTCCCTACAGTAAAACTCTCATTGCCATTATCCCCCTCAGAGAACTTCTGCTCCAGGTTATCCCATAGCTCCTTTGCCATCTTGTAGTTTGAGTAGACGTCGAACAACCGATTATATAAGATGGCTAGCAATCGGGCTAAGGCGACGAGATTCGAATCCTCCCAGCGCTTCTGCACTTCTTCCCAAGGGGAAGCTGAGGAGGGTCCGAGATCACCCAAAAGATTTTAAGGTCCATTAACCAAAGCCTAGTCCGTGTCTGCCAACGTTTAAAGCTAGAGCCATCAAATATATTAGGCTTAACTACGTCACTACTACCGGAAGCCATAGAATATTGTTTTTTGGATTGTTGAGAATGTTGCGGTATAAGCAATATGATATATAATAATAAATATAAGATAATTCCAGATATATATATAGCAACAAGCAATTAAAATTATCATGTAACAAAACTACTAACATGAATTCTTCAATAGCAATTGTACTAAAATACTAATTCATATTCAGTAGTGTAATTGACATGATTATAAACAAAAATTTATAACAGTTTAAATAGCAACTCAGCTCAGTTTGAATTTGTTATAAATTGCTCTCAGATTTAATATGTCGGGTTGTTATAGATAGCCTTCCAACAACATTCAATTCACAAAAGGTTACATGATCATAGATTATAATATGGCAAATTCACAGTTTTATAAATGCTAAATAAATGAATTAAACTCCACTCTAAACAGGAATTATCTATCTCAATGCTCAGGTTGCTCCTGGCTTAAAACTCCAGCAAACATACACAAAAACAGCACTGTCCAGCACTATTTACATTCAATATGTCGCTGATAAACCAGCAAAATGCCACTGTTTTAACAATTCAACCGTAGGATTCAGTTTTCATATGAATAAACAGTTGCAGCAGGTATCTCATATATAATTCTCACATTCATAACAAGTAAATTGGACATAATAAACTATATAGCACATGCAAATCCAGTGAATTGCCCCATATATATAATCTCACGTATATAATCATCATAGAGCTTAACTCGACCCCACACCCAAAATAGTGCACAGCCTCAAAACTGAGGCAATTGGCCCCTTGGCACGTGCCAGGTCCCCAAACAGTCTCAATTAGTCCTGTGCACAGATCAAAAGGAGAATTTGAGCAACTTACGTAGTACTAGATTCAAACCAGTGTGAAGATAGGCAAGGCGCATCTCAACGACGCTGTCCTAGAAAACAATATTGCCGTCACTATAGGAGTAGCAGCAACAAATGTCCTGGAGATACAATGCATCAATCCTAGTGCAGCAGTCTAAGACCACAGCACAGAGATCCCTAAGCACAGCACACATAGCACAAGACCATAGCTCCTAACCCTCGGCCAAGGGACCAAACCGATGCACGCAGCAACAAAATCAACCACGGGTAGCCACCGTCTTGGCTTCAATTCGACCTCTTCTCATAAGATCAACCCAGCCTCCCTCAAATTGAGCTCCTCACAAGCTCAAAGATGAAGAATTAGAGGCAGAATCGACTTAGGAATCACCCAATCGAAGAAGATTAGACACTAGGGTTAGCTCATCGAACCGGGCCAATGGATGCGAGAGAGAGAGAAAGAGGGTAGGAACCAGATAAGGGGAGGCTCGGCAGGCCGTTGCAACGGCCATCGTTGCCGCCGCCTGCTCGCACTCGCGTGCGTGCGCACGTGCACCGGCCAAGCCAGCCTCGCGATGTATCTGATGCTGCTGTCTTATCACTTTCACCCATGGGCCAAAGGCCCATGGGCCTAAACCGTTAGGCAAAAGCCCAACAATTGCTCCATGCAAACTACGTGATGCTAAACATTTTTTTGCCGGAGATCATGGTACCAAACATGTAGTTGCCACAGGAATAATCAAATAAATAGTTTTATCTTGTTCTTTTTAAGTTGAATTAAAATTAAAACCTACAGCTTAAAAATTTATTATTTTTGTATAAGCCAAATGCTGTAGTATTTTGTAGCCAGGTTTTCAATGGTTCTTCTCAAAGCTCCTAAAGCCATCTTCTTAATAATATTTTAGGTTCCCATGTCCTGAATGTACAGCTGGGTTGAGCTAAAAAAACCGGGCCCTAGAGGGAGTACGATGGAATTTGCCAGATTCTTTCATAAGATGATTGGGCTTCGATTTTTTTTTCTTCTGGGCTCAAACACCAGCAGCTGCGAACCATATCTAGGTGGGGTCAGCTTAAATTCACCGGACTGGAATCTCGATGGTCTTGACTGAGCCGAGCCTCTTCGAAATGAATGGCTTTAGATGGGCTGAACTGGGCGTTTGGGCTGAGCTTGCCAAACTGGCTTCGATAGGTAGCATGTCTAAGCAGGCTTCCATTTTCTTGGTTTGTGTCCGGGCAAAGAAATGGAGGCTCGTTTTTAACTTTGGAATCATCCATCTTGTGGGAAGATAGAGTTCCTATTGCCCCCTTCAACCAAAAATATTTGTCGGTTTGCAATATATTTAGTGTGACTGCGTTTGATTGCGAGTATCTATGAACATGTCTAACTTATAGGATACAAATACATCTATTTAGTCTCGCTCCAGGAAAAACATTGATTTTGGTTGTATCTTGTGAACATGGCTCGGACAGGCTCTGATGCATATTAGACTTCTCTCATTCACAGCTTATTTACTATCTTATCTACTTATTTATTTATCTTATAAACTTCAATAGCTTCCTGAGGCTGTCTCAAGAATTAGGTCTAGTTTGTTTGACTTTTAAAAATTTTCTTTTTTATAGTTTTGAGACACGTATCCAGATAAAAAAATAGACTAAGAAAACAACGTTTGTATTTTGAAAACGAAGATAAGCAAATAAGCAGATAAGCTATAAAGAACCACCCAGTGATTGTTTCGCACAACGTTTTTGCTTAAATTATTTTATCATCTTTTAAAATGCTTGGACCTTTTGACGCCGTTTCTTCAAAATCTTGAAGTCTTGAGATAAACATTTTCAAATCCGGTTTTGATTATCAATTTTGAGTTTTTGAAGCCACTAGTCAAAGCAGTCAAAATTCAGTTTAACAGATAATCAGATATTTCATCGCCACAAAACAGGCCCCGAAAGTAAACGAACAACTTAATAACGAGACTGGCCAAACATATAGAAGCAACCAAATACCATCACTTGAATCCACTTAGCCTAGCCCAAAGATGAGCCTAGATGTCTCATAAGGGATTAAAATAATTAGAGGCATGCACTCAAACAACCACTAATTCATCAAAAGCAGGATTGATTAGCAAATTGTTCGACGTAAACTGCATTGTACTCCCTTCGTTTATTTTTATATGGCGTATTTTGATTTCAGAAAGTCTTTGAAGGTATACTTTGATTGTTAAATCTCTTATTATGTATTGTCAATTTCTATAAAATAATATTGTATTAAATGCAATTTGAAGTGCAAATCTATTGATACGTCTTTTGATGCATATAATTTGACTAACTGTTGGTCCAAGTTTATGAAGTTTTACCTTTTAAAATCAAAATATGTCTTATAAAAATAAACGGAGGGAGTACCAGATACTTTTTTTTTACATCATGCTACTTTTTTTTGAGATATTTAGATCATGCTTAGTGGGTGTGATTGAATTTGCCTAGTCTTTACGATGGTTGGGCTTCGAAATTTTGTCTTCTGGCACAAATTGATTGGGCCGACCGTGCCAAACTGGCTTCAGTGGTTCGAATGTAGAAGGAGGCTCTCAGCCTCTCATGTTGCTGTTTAGGCCCGTCTGTAACTTTGGAATCTTCAGTCTTGTAGGTAGAAAGAGCTCCAGCTCCTTTGGTAAAAGATACACCTCGGTTTAGACTACATATAACGGAATTGCTTTCGATTGGACGTCCAACCTGATTGAACGCTTCGACATGACCCAATCTATAAATCACGTTCCCATCCAGAGTGCATCGAACATGGGTGACACCCACCAGATCGTTGCTTCCAGTCTACTCGTTGTCTCGCTCGCCAGTGCTTCTCTGTCCACCTTATTCCCTTTTCACTATGGCTCTTGGCATCTGCTGTCCTTCCTCCCGTCGAGCTCGAGCGGTGGCGCTAGCACTTGCCCCTGCACTCTCTCTATCACCCCTATCCCATTTGCTCTCCTCCCTCCCTCTCTCCTTTTCTCTCTATCCATTTCTCTCTCTATGTGAGCTCTCTCGGCTGTAGGGCGGCACCTCTATTTCGAGTTCTTTTGACTATAGGGCGACGCGAGGAGGGAGGAGATGAGATGGAGGGACATTGTCTCGTGCTCTAGGTCGCGGGGAGGGGGGAGGGGGGTTCTCCATGGATGGGTGGGTGAAGTGGATGAGGCGAGGTGCCATAGCCTACCAATTACGTGGTCGAGCTCGATTGATGGTGATCCAGCTTGGCGGCCGAATCCGTTGAGCACGACGTAGGGGCTCATCGGATTTGGAGAAGAAGACGACCGAGAGAAGACGCATCGTCGTTTTGTGCTTTGAAACATTACACATGTATGTATGAAACATCGTTAGCAAATGTATGAAACATTTGATTTGCCCTTGCAAAACATTTACTATGTTTTGTTTTTCTGAAACATTTGGTTCTGCTTGGTGAAACATTGAGTTTACTCTTTTGAAATATAGTATTTGCTCTTGGGAAATATTTGGTTGGATGGGATGAAACATCAGTGTATAACTGTGGGAACATTTATTTCAAGTGCTTCGACCATGTTTCATTAGTACTTTATTCATGTTTCATCAGTTTTTTTACAATGTAACATTAGAACATTTGCTTGTATGATATCATGTTGCGGTGTTTCATTAGTGTATGTATTATGTTTCATAAGACAATGGAATGTTTCATTAGTAATCACCGATGTTTCATCAGTACTTCGTCCCTGTTTCGAAAATAAGCTAGCGCCCGATATTTTACATGGGATCGGACATCTGATCCTTAGCAACACCCTACGTATAGCTAAACTTTTGAAAATTTAGATATTAACTTGTAAACTACGGATAACACATCATAATACTATAGTTTTATTGGGTTCTAATAAAAACTGAAACGGCAATCAGTGGTGGTCAAAGTTTTGTGTGTGTGTATATATATATATATATATATATATAGTTGAGCTCAGGTCAGCCGCCGCTGACGGAGCCTCCCGTCAGCCGCGGATTTTTTTGCAAAATTGGTGATTGAATTCGACGATCCGAACTGACCATCTCCTTCATCTCGCTGAAATCTCACTACTGACAAAATTTCACATTTTTCTGATTTTTTTACTATTTTTTCGTATTTTTAAAAATCCACGATCTAATTAGTTGTGGACCGTCCAATAATCC
Source organism: Olyra latifolia (assembly GCA_036346145.1). Classification (NCBI taxonomy): domain Eukaryota; kingdom Viridiplantae; phylum Streptophyta; class Magnoliopsida; order Poales; family Poaceae; genus Olyra; species Olyra latifolia. Next base: position 20,797,048 of record CM070531.1, read on the forward strand.
CGGATTTCAAAAATACGAAAACAATAGTAAAAAAAATCAAAAAAATGTGAAATTTTGTCGGTAGTGAGATTTCAGCGAGACGAAGGAGATGGTCGGTTTGGATCGTCGAATTCGATCACTGATTTCTCAAACAAGCCGCGGCTGACGGGGCGATCCGTCAGCCGCGGCTGACCTGAGCTCAACTATATATATATATATATATATATACAACGGGATAAATATTTTTAAGCGGAAGGGGTGTTTCCAGGCATCCGTGCACGGCCTACTTCGATAATGTTCGAATTGTGGCCTGCCATGGGGGCTGCACTCATAGTCAAGCAAAAAAGTGTCACGAGCACTATGTCGGGTTAGACCAGGCCATCCAATAGTATAAGACTAGGGATACTTGGATAAAGCAACCGGATGCCCTGGCCTCAAGCCTACTCATGGAGCTGGCCATGCATTAGTGAGGAGCCGAGGAGACGGGTGCATGGAATCAGCAGCAGTACTGTGTGCAGTGAACCAGAGCCAGAGGTACGTAGCATCACAGATCGATCCATTGATGGTTCTTTCCATGTCGCAGTTGGATCGCAAATGATAGCCCTGGATGCATGCATCGAGTGAGTCTCTTGGCTTTAGCCTCAAGCACCAGCTAAGAGAGGCCATTCTACAAGTAGTCCGCTTTCTTTGATGGAAAGAAGCATGCCTAGTCATTACTCATTAGTGCCCAGATATACACATAATAGTACTACTAGACATGCCTTCTTGGGACCAGAACAGTAGTACTGTAAAGTGTTGGGACCAAAAATTCTCATGGGAGAGATGGCGATCGAGCATGTATGTTCAGTTCAGCTGCTGCATTCTGGGACGTGAGGTGTAAAGTGTTGCCCAGTGCGCCTAACAATCCACCAAGAAAATGAACATGGCAAGCAACCCCAACTGCCAAAGCCATCTAGCAAGATAAGCCCATTAAAACTGTACTACGTGCTTGTTTGCTAGGCGAAGCTCACGTTCACGTCCTAGGGTCGCTTTACCATCCACTTGCGTGGCTCGTGAGAGGAAAGAGAAAGAAAAGGCGCTGGTTTTAAGGTAGATCAGGTCATGCCATGCACGGAGGACCGCGTGTACGTAGCGCAATGCATTGGCTGGCTCGAGGTTGTTTTCCTTCAGTCTCACTCTCTCACTAGGTATACCAACACACCTGACACGTGTATGCGTTCGGCAGGACAACACGTGTGTCCATTCCGTGGAGGCCTTTGAGCAGCTAATCTTTCTTGATTGTGTGTGATCAGATGTGTACATGTATGTGCACGTGTGTTGTGTTCCGTGTAGGAGTGTGTGCGCATCCATTGTATTTTGTACGAAATATAGTGGCAAGGATAAAGCCAGCCTCCAATCCATCGCCACCAGTACACCACTTGCACAAGTGAAGTGAAGTGAAGTTGTGCGCTAGCTCCATCGATCACCAACCATATGATCCAATATTCCAACGTGTCTCGATCGATACTTCACGATTGGCCTGAAAAGCTTCTTTGGCGGCAAAACCATTAGCATGATTAATTCGGCATGAGGCATATTTCTCACCCAGGAAGGCACGCGTGGCTCGCTATTTGATGTGGACAATGCAAGAGTCTAGTCGCTACCATGCTGACCGTCTCAGCGAGGCTATATCTCTCGCTTCAGTTTGGTGCATATGAACTGGAAGCTTCCTGTCGAACTTTTGTCGTTTTGTGAGAGAGCGTGGTGGTTGGGCAGGTCGTATGTTGTGGCTGTGGCTACACCACATGTACATGTTGCAAGCTCGCAACTTTGCAAGGCCTCTTTCCATCGTCGCATAAGTGCGCTAGATCAATCTTGATAAGTATTAGCTAATAGCTAGTTTGAGGCTTTGATGGTGCATGGAACTTGCTAGAGGGAGATGGGATTAGGGAAACATATCAATTATATACAATTGTGCAGTTCGCTATCTGTTCATTTGTTTAACGTTAATGATTGATCTGGAATGCTCCTGCTAGATGGCTAGATCTAGCTTAGCTTGATTGGTTCAAGTGCATTTGGCATGCAAATCCATATATGTAAATGTTGTTACCTGTTGTTGATCCAAAGGAGAAAAAAAGGATCTAGGCTTTTGGAGCTTTGTGTGGCCCCATTTATCCAGAGGATAATGTTTCCTGTCACGAGTCATCTCCACTAGAAAATTTTATATATTACATCCATGGCTACCAGTAACAGAGAGTGGAGATCACCTGGATTAGTACAAACCACTGTGTCTACATGCAAATACAATGATTTTTAAACAAAAAAGAAGAGTCACTGACTCACTGCTACTACAGTGGAGCTACACAAAAGAAGATGATAAGAGAACAGACGTAAAGCTACACAAAAAGAAGAAGCTGTAGCCATCAAGGCTCGTACTGGAAATTGGATCGACAAAAGAACATGCCTCCAAATGCAAACGCTAATATATATCGTCATGGAAATAAAAATGCACAGCTTTGTGATAGAACAGACTAAGAACAAATGATCATCAGAATTGGGTCTAAAAGGAGTTGAAGAATGTCCTCAGTCCTAACTAGCTACTACGTCGTGGGGGTCATAGGGTGAAATAATTAATCTTGGAATGTGAGTATGTGTATATATAGATTATTTGAATATATATGACGACCAATAAGAATGTACCGAAACAACCCTTCATTGCAAAGGAGGATCAAGAAGGAAATTGGTGTCCTATGCAGGCCTCATAGGTATATACAACGATCATCTTTTGCGCTATTCTTTTCCTTACGTATTACTTGGTGCAAAGTGCAGATCTCATTAGTGAAATTACATGGTTACAATCATATCGTGTGATCGAGTGAAAAAAACCTCGTGTGTGCATCAGCGCAACAAATATTTTTTGTGGGAAAAAAAACTATTTTTAGTACCTCAATTTCGGTGATTAGCACTTTTTTGTCCCTAAAAATCAAAATCGGCTAAACATGGTCCCAAAATGTGAATACCATACAAAAAAGGTTCTTTGACTGATCAAACTATAGTTTTGATTGAGGTGGGACATATTTGAAAAACTTCTTTCATAAAATTTTGTCTTGAATTCCAATTAAATTGCATATCCAAGTTCTTGGTGGTTTTATAAGCTCATGATTTGTTTTCCATATTTGATAGCATTTTAACAAATTTCTAATTTTTCAGTAGTTTGGCAAACACAAGAAAATGCTAATATTATGTAGAAAATTCAGAAAATACTAGAAAATTCTTCCACGAGTTCAGATAATTATAAGGAACTTAATACACAATTTACTTTTTATTTTATGAAACATTTTTATGAAAAGTATAGGTCAAATATGTGCTACCTCCTACCTCCATCAAAACCACCATTAATTTAACCAATAAAGGACCCATTCTAAATAGTTTTTCATATTTTAGGGACCATATTTATCTGGTTTTGTTTTTCAAGTAAAAAGAACGTTGATGACCGTACTTGATTGACCAAAAATAAACTCCTTATTCCTTTGCTTCTTTGTTAGAGAAATTACTGCAATTACTCTACTATAGCCTTAATTATGTGCCTTTGCTTCCTTGTCCCAGCTCTATGATCCCTCGCCTCGCATATATGATATGATACGAGCACATAGGCATCTTAATTTAATCGTAGCTAGGTAAGATACGGTTCCCTCTTTTCAGAGTATATCGATCGCAGTCGAAGGAATATAGGCATATATCTTGAGACTATCACCAGTTATACTTGATTGGTTAATTAGATTATTGCAAGTTGCTACTCCATCACTGCACGCGCAAGTACAAGTTGCATGCATTTTCTTTTCGTTAAAGCCGAGAATCCTGAAGATTTCAGCATCAAATGAACGCTAGACCATGAACTACAGAAGTAGCAGAAATCCACCAATCATTTGGGCTTAGATATTCTTAGAGTAGAAATATTTGTAATCAACAAGCATATCGACCGACATAACCTACAAAACTCACGAAATCTCTAGTAAAATTTGTACAACTAGGAGTGTGACCTGCGCATTTGCACAGCTAGATTTGTATCAAAGTTTAAAATACCTTTTACAGATGATAGTTCATGTCCAATCGTAAGGATAATTTTTTTCTGATATAGTTCATGGTAAGATTTAGTATAATCTATGTATAATCCAAAAGATATATTAATAATTCCAATCTTGTTAAATATACACCATTATATCTATTATTGTAGTTATCTCGGTCTCTACCATCTCGTTGGTCTCTACATCATATTTGTTTCCTAAAGATATATTAATAACAACCCTAATATTATTAGATGCACACCTTTATATCCAACACTACATACCCCTGTCACGTTGGTCTCCACGCCATCTTTGTTGGTGCTAGTGCCAACTCGTCATGGCAGCCACGACTCTAGTGTCAGGTTTCTTCTCCTTTAGCTAGCATACATGGTTGTTTTGTTGGCTACTAATTTTTTATTATTCTAGTTCCAATTTTTTATTTTTATTGTATTTGATATGGACTATTTTTTCTAATATTATAGTAGTTGATACCGACTCGTTTTATATTATTTTTATTCTGAATTTTATTTCTTTTTTTTATTGTAGTTGATATGAGCTCTTTTTTTTGTCTTGTAGTTGATACAGACTCGTTTTCTATTATTTTTTATTTTAAATTTCAATTGCCTTATTTTATTATTATAGTCAATATAGATCCTTTCTTTTAATCTAAACCATTATAATTCATGCCCACAAAGATAAACGGTCTAGATCTTTCTTTTTCTGATTAATGTGGGAATTTCTATTAATTTATGATTAATACGAGAATTTCTAGTATTTAAAAATTAACATGGTGGCTTTGTTGAACCATGGCTAGAAGGTTTTTGTAGAAGTTTAGTAGACCATTTATTGATAAAAGGATTAATAGTATTGTATTGGCCATGGTAAGCTCTAATATAGTTCATATCTAATTTGGAACATTGCTCTTTTCAGTTAAAGATTTTTCGGATAAGTAATATGAGTATTTCTAGTATTTAAGGATTAACATGGTGGCTTCGTTGAACCATGGCTAGATTTTTGTAAAAGTTTAGTAGACCTTTTATTGATATAAGGATTAATAGTATTGTAGGTCATGGTAAACTCTAATATAGTTCACATCTAATTATGAACATAACTCTTTTCAGTTAAAGATTTTTTTGATAAGTAGTTGTGTTGGTGATGGTAAGCTCTAATATATTCCATGTATAATATGAAAGATATCATAATTTAAATCTAGCATCATTAGATCCGTTATATGCTATAATTGATGGTGTAAATTTTCTTCCTTTTTCCGTTTAATCACTACTAGAAAAACGAGCATTACAAGCGGTATATCACAAGCGGTTCGATGCGCACCGCTTCTAATAGTTGCAGCACAAGCGGTTCAATAGCCCAAGCCAGGAAGCCCTCTTTAGAAGCGGTTCGTAATACGAACCCCTTCTAAAGCCCCCTCTAGAAGCGGTTCGTAATACGAACCCCTTCTAAACCCCAAGCAACAGAAGGGATTCATGTCACGAACCCTTTCTAAAGCTTAGCACCTCTAGCAGCGGTTCGTAATATCTAACCCCTTCTAAAGTCCAAGCAACAGAACCCTTCATTGCTTGGGCTTTAGAAGGGTTCAGATACTAACCGCTGCTAGAGGTCCATTTTTTGAATTGTTAAAAGGAAAGCTTGCTTTATCTCATCAGAGAGCACGCGTGGGTAGGTTGGCTAGCTGGGTAAGACGTGGGTCACGAGGAGGGGTGAGGTCCCGAGTTCAAATCCCACATACCCCAATATTCTTTATCCTTATTCTTTACCTTTTTAGACACCACTAGAAGCGCGCTTCTAGTGCTCCCGCGAGCATTAGTCTCGGTTGCTTAGAACCGGTTATATAACCGCTTGTGAAAGCGGTTACGAACCGGTTGTATAGCACAGTTTCCTGGTAGTGAATATATGATGTCCCACACATTTACACAGCTAATGCGGCTAGATCTGTGAGAATTCGTAGTCGCATTGATCATGATATATTCTAATATAGTCCATGTAGCAAATCTAATATAGTTAAATTTGTTTTGGATCTGTAGTCATATTGATCATGGTTACGATGCGGTGTTCTTTGTTCATTCATTCAATGTTTCCGGATGCAATGTGAACCGACCTTCTTGATTTGCTGGTTGGTCATGATCTTGATGCATCCTTATAGATGGTTGACATGCCTGATCTTCTAACAGAGCAAATGTCCGATGCTTGCACATCTCTTCTCGTGGATTCACTATTAGGATATATATATATATATATACACACACACTGCATAGGCATAGTATAGTTTATGCTACGCTCGGTCGGTTCGATGGCTCGGCTCGGTCAGTTTCACTTCCTGATAAATAGCACGGTTCAAATCTTGAGAGAAAACCCACCCATATGTGGGAACACATTAATTGCTCGATTTTCAAATCTTTTCTTCTATTTTTCATCGTAACTTTTGACTGGGACTTCAGATCGACGAACGGTTTCATCGTTGGATTACTTATGTTTTTATGAACAAAACTAGACCACTCTTGCCATATAAAAATATATTTTTTGTGCAGTGTTCCTAACCATCATGTGCTAGGTTTCTAACCATCGGTGTTGGTTTCCTAACCATCGTATGCTAGGTTTCTAACGATCGTGCATTGAACTTGTAACTATCACGTGTGCTGGCTTTATAACTATCGTACGCTGGGCTCTAACCATTGTGTGTCGAACCTTCTAACCACCATATACTGGGTTTCTAACCGTTGTTTTATAGATTTATAGCCATCGTCCACCAAACCTTTATAACCGCGCCATGTGCTAGTATTCTAACCATTGGGACTAGGTTTCCAACAATTAGAAACCTAGCATATGATGGTTAGGACACCAGCACCGATAGTTAGAAACCTAGCACACGATGGTTAGGAACTCTGCGCAAAAAATATATTTTTATATGCAAGAGTGGTTTAGTTTTGTTCGTAAAAATGTAAGTAATCCAACTATAAAAAACCATTCGTCGATCTGAAGTCCTAATCAAAAGTTACGATGAAAAAAACGAAAGAAAGGATTCGAAAATCGAGCAATTAATGCGTTCCCACGTATGGGTGGGTTTTCTCCCGAGATTTTCGTGTTGCATGCAAACGACAAGCTGGTATAGGTAGATTTGATTTCCAAAATAGTTAGTTCTACTCTCTAGAATGGTTATTTCTTCTCGTAGATCCGAAAATTAATGCAGGCATTTTAATTCCCTCTCACTTTGTTGGGATCGGCTCCAGGTGCGACCGAGCATAGAATAGGAGCCGCTACGCCTAGGCGTAGAATAGCACGACCGTGTGTGTGTATATATATATATACACACATACATACATATATACATATAATATGTAAGAGATTTCAACGAAAAGATCAAGATGGATTGTTCGGATCGGCCATTTAAGTCTCAGATGTTATAAACTAGAGGCGAAGCATGGAGCCTTCCGTGCTTCGCGAAGCAACTCTCTCTATCTCTCTCTCATATATATATATATATATATATATATATATATATATATATATATATATATATATATATATATATATAATCCAACGGAGTCACCACATTCATCTTAAAATATTAGGAATTTCCACATTAATCAGAGAAAAAAGATTCAAACCGATGATTATAGTGGGCCAAATTAATAATGATATAATAGATCTAACAAGATTGGGTGAGAATAATACCAGCATTGCATGGCAACTCTATCGGACCGACCACTATCAGACCGGTCTTGCGGCAACAAAGAAAACTAATGTTAAGTGTTGGAGTTGGACACTCATTATCCATAAGTAATCAACCAGATCTTGTGGCAAGAGATTAACGTCCATATGCATCAAGTACGTATTTCAGTTGGATACTAATTAACTATAACGAATCAATCAGACTAATACATACAGACTATATTAGTTGTTTATTTTTTATATATTATTAAAGTAGAGGCAATTGAGCCACAATGTTCGCTTTAAAATACTAGAAATTCCAACGTTAATTACAGAAAAGGAGGAACATCTATCCCATCAATTATAATAGGGCCACAGTTTATAACAGTGTAGGTCCTTTTAATGTTAAAAAAAGTTTACACAGCAATTCAGCATGGAAAAAGACATATTTGCTTTGAAAACTAATCTTACACAAAGGATTTTATTAGATTGGATTCTATCTCAATAGCTACTCTCGTGGCATTATATAAAGAGGTCCAAGATTTGATAAAATCACCGAACAATGACCAAGATCAAGGACCAGCCATCAACATATACACGTGCAACGGGGAGTCCACAGGAAGAGTTACTGCTTCCCAAGATCGAGGAGCAGAATTTTATATATATAGAGAGAAAGAGTTGGGCAGGGGCAGAAGCACGAAAGACGCCGTGCTTCGCGTCTAGTTTATAAAATCCGAGACTCAAATGACCAATCCGAACCATCCATCTTGATCTTCTCGTTGAAATCTCTTACATTACCAAATTTTATTTTTTTTGCTATTTGTTTTATATTTTTAAAAATGATTTTTAAAAATATAAAACAAATAGCAAAAAAAAGAAATTTGGTCATGTAAGAGATTTCAACGAGAAGATCAAGATGGACGGTTCGGATCAGCCATTTGAGTCTTGGATTTTATAAATTAGATGCAAAGCACGGCGGCTTCCGTGCTTCACGAAGCACCGTAGCCTAACTACTATATATATATATATATATATATATATATATATATATATATATATATATATATATATATATATATATATATATATATATAAGTAGTTGAATCTGAAGCGGGAGCCGTGTGAGCCGACTCAACAGGATGATAGCTTATTGTACTACGGATCGTGGCATGCATGCACTACTAGAGAACTAGCCTTTGATATCGGTCTATCAGTACCGGTTGGATTGGAATTAGTACTGATAGTGACATCAGTACCAGTTCAACGGTTACTGGGCCACGGGAGCAGCTCAATACCGGTAGGAGGCACCGGCCGTCTCGATGCTCTAACATCGAGATCGATTCTTTAACCGATACTAAGGAGCCTCTGGCAAAGGGTATAGGCCAGCTGGCATGGGGGCTCATCAAGATCGGTTAAATCATACTAACCGCATCGATGTCTCGCTTCAAAAGGCTAAAAGGTATGCATATCCTATTGATATCAGAGCGCGTGGGTGGGTGAGTTGGTTACAAGGGTGAGGTGTGAGTCACGAGAAGTCATGAGGTCTTGGGTTCAAGTCTCGTTATTTTAAAACTATTTTTAAACAAGTCTCGGATGGCCTGTACCGGTTCAAAAACCGGTACTAACGGTTTCTTCCAATATTTCAAAACCATTTTTAAGCAAGCCTAGGCCCATCAGTACTAATGCTCTCGAGCATCAGTCCCAAATGGCCTGTACCGGTTCAAAAACAGGTACTAAAGACTAGCTCCCAACCGGTACTGATGGTTTATGTCTCAGAATTTCCAAACCCCGAGATCCGTGCTATCCATAGCACTCTAGCCATTCTCTCTCTCTCTAGAGTGTTGGGCAGGGGCAGAAGCACGGAAGACGCTATGCTTCGTGTCTACTTTATAAAATCCGAGACTCAAATGGCCGATCCAAACCATCCATCTGGATCTTCTCGTTGAAATCTCTTACATGACCAAATTTCATATTTCTTAGCTATTTATTTTGTATTTTTGAAAATCACTCATCTAAGTTGTGGAGCATCCAAATTTGCTGGTTTTTAAAAATACAAAACAAATAACAAAAAAAAAGAAATTTGGTCATGTAAGAGATTTCAACGAGAAGATCAATACGGACGATTCAGATCAGCCATTGGAGTCTTGGATTTTATAAACTAGACACGAAGCACGACGACTTCCGTGCTTCACAAAGAACCGTAGCCCAAATACTATATATATATATATATATATATATATATATATATATATATATAGAGCATGGATGCTTTGGTATCTTTCAAGAGATGATGAGAAGCAAGTAGTTGGAACCGGAAGGGGAAGCGTGTGAGCCGACTCAACCGGATGATAGCTCGTCGTACTACGGATCGTGGCATGCATGCACTGCTAGAGAACTGGTCTTTAATACCGGTCCATCAGTACTGGTTCAACGGTTACTGGGCCATGGGGGCAACTCAGTACCGGTTGGAGGCACCAACCGGTACTGATGCTTTAACATCGGTACCGGTTCGTGTCATGAACTGGTGACACGAACTGGTACTAAGGAGCCCCCAGGCAGGCGGATACAAGCCAACTGTCATGGGGGCTCATCAGTACCGGTTCGTAGGTACTGATGCCTCATTTCTGAAAGGCTAAAAGGTATGCATATCCTATTGATATCAAAGTATGTGGGTGGGTGAGTTGGTTAGAAGGGTGAGGTGTGAGTCATGAGATGTTATGAGGTCCTGGGTTCAAGTTTTGTTTCTTCAAATATTTGAAAACCATTTTTAAGCAAGCTTAGACCTATCAGTACCAATTAGTTAAACCGGTACTGATGCCCTCGAGCATTAGTCCCGGATGGCCTGTACGGCTATACTGGTTCAAAAACCGGTACTAAAGGTTTCTTCTAATATTTTAAAACCATTTTTAAGCAAGTTTAGGCCCATCAGTACCGGTTGGTTAAACCGGTACTGATGTCCTCGAGTATCAGTCCTGGATGGCCTGTACCGGTTCAAAAACGGTACTAAAGGCTAGTTCTTAACCGGTACTGATGGCTATTTCTCTAGTAGTGATGGAATGTAAAGGTTGTTAATTATGCTCGATGGTTTGGTCGAAACTGTACCATGATGTTTTTAGAGACTTTGACAGATTAGTGTACAGACCAGAGCAGAGTGTGAAGCAGCTGTCTAGGAGAGGGGTAAACAGCAGATCGTGCATGCGGTTTGGTACACGTCGCCGGCCAGAGCCACACGTCGAGGAGGGCGGAGGGGCGGCGCGACGATCGAGCTGCCGGCCGGCTGGGCAGGAGGGGAGATGGAGGCCGAGAGGAAGAGGAGGAAGAAGAGCCGCTCAGCACAATTTGGGTTTTTGCAAAATCACACGAGAGCGGTGATCAATGAGAGAGGAGATGAAGGCATGCACGGATCTCGACGCCAAATTAATCCTACGGCGACTAATGCACAACCCTTATGGAAAATCCGATCTCTGAACGTACACGCGTGACGCGTCCATGTGCACGCGTCCATGTACATGCGCTTGTGCCGATAGATCTGTTAAATCTTAGATCTAAACTAATTGCATTAGAACTCAGCTAATTAAATGCTTAATCTTGTCTAAACATGAACACTAATCATAATACGGAATAAAAATGTACTAACCTTGATTAGGAGATGCAATTAGGTTAATCCAAGCTTAATCTCGCGTGGGCTACACTGCGCGAGAAGAGTCACCGAGAGGAGTCGGTGAGATAGAGGATCTTCACGTCGCCTGTGCACGATCTAAACAGATCGGGTGTTAAGATTTGGGTCTAGCTCACGTAGCAATAGTGTGTGCGTGAGTTGGCCTCCCCTTAGCTTTTATATCGGCCGGCGACGGGGACCCTCAACCAAGGTTGGTTGGGGCGCCTCCGATCATGGCGCTGCTGGCTGTTAACCGTGTGCGTGTGGTGGTCAGCGCACGACCGCGCATGAACTTAGCGTGCGTCCGTTGCTGGCACTGCTGCACACGGGGCTAACTAACCCTAGGACTCGGGGAAAAACAATAGCCGAGATCACTAACTCCAACATTCTCCCACTTGATCGAAAGGCTAACTTATGTCCACTCTCAATAAAACAACGCACCAAGATAATGCATTACAGCGGTCAACAAATGCCATTGAAACCCTAGTATCTATAGTGTATAATTTCATCTAGATAGGACAGCCACTTAAACTTAACAGGAGTTGGTTTTGTTCTTATGGTCCTCGTTTCTAGGATCAAAATTATAGGCTTTTCAACAGACCCATGCCGTCAACATGCTGTTGAAAGAGACTGGATGGTAAGCCTTTGGTTAGCGGATCCGCAAGCATAGAATTAGTACTTATATGCTACACACTTATAGTTTGATCCTGGATTCTATCTTTCACAACATGATACTTAATGTCAATATGCTTCGCAGCTCCACTTGACTTGTTGTTACTAGAATAGAAAACTGTGGCCTTGTTATTGCAGTATACTGTTAGTGGTTTACATATGCTGTCAACCACTCTAAGTTCGGGAATAAAATTCTTAAGCCATACCGCCTATCCGATAGCCTCATAACATGCCACAAACTTGGCCTGCATTTTTGATGATGCAATAAGGGATTGTTTGGAGCTTTTCCATGAAACAGCTCCTCCCGTAAAGGTGAAGATATAACCTGACGTGGGTTTCTTAGTATCAATGCACCCTGCAAAATCAGCGTCCGAATAACCCACAACTTCAAGGTCATCAGACTTCTTATATGTCAGCATGTAATGCTTAGTACCCTGCAAATAACGCAGAACTTTCTTAACAACTTTCCAGTGATCCATTCCTGAATTTGATTGATATCTGCCAAGTATCCCGGTTACGAATGCTAAGTCAGGGCGAGTGCACACTTGTGCATACATGATGCTTCCAACAGCTGAAGCATATGGAATCTTCTTCATCTGATCAGTCTCTAATTGATTCCTTGGACATTGAAACGTCCCAAACTTATCGCCCTTTACAATAGGAGCAGGCGAGGCAGAGCAGTTATGCGTATGATACCTCTTCAACACTCTGTCTATATATGACTTCTGAGATAATCCTAATATATACTCCCTTGGACCTGTCTCGGTAAATTTCAATGCCCAGAACGTAGAAAGCATCACCGAGATCCTTCATGTTAAAATTAGATGAAAGAAATCTTTTGGTCTCATGCAGCATATTCTTATCGCTGCTGGCCAACAAGATATCATCTACGTAGAGCACTAAGATGATGAATCTACTTTCTTTAATTTTAATGTAGATACAATTATCTACCTCATTTTCCTCGAAGCCGAAGCCAAATTTCTTAATGACTTCATCAAATTTTAGATACCACTATCTGGACGCTTGTTTTAATCCATAAATGGATTTCTTAAGCTGACATCCCATATGCTCCTTGCCTTCCACAGCAAAACCTTCCTGTTGAGCCATGTATACACTCTCATGCAAGTCACCATTAAGAAACGTGGTTTTAACGTCCATCTGATGAAGTTCTAAATCATAATGAGCAACGAGGGCCATAACAATTCTAAAAGAATCTTTCTTTGAGACAGGGAGGAAAGTATCATTATAATCTATCCTTCACTCTGCGTAAACCCTTTTGCTACAAGCCTTGCCTTGAATCTTCTGACGTTCCCCTTAGAATCATGCTTAGTTTTGTAGACCCATATACAACCTACTATTTTGACTCCATCAGGAATTTCTACTAGATCCTAGACATCATTAATGCTCATAGACTTTAACTCATCTTGCATGGCCTCGACCCATTTATCTGAGTGTATGCTAGTTATGGCTTCCTTGAAGGAAGTAGGATAATCTACCTTTCCTATATCGTATACATCTTCATTCATGTATACGACATAATCGTTCGGAATAGCAGACCTCCTAGCCTGCTATGATCTTTTTAGAGAATCATCAGTTTCCAAAGTAAGCAGATGAGATTCATCATTTGCTGCTGCATTCGGTTCATTAGCAGGAACTATGTCATCATTCCCAGAATTCTCAGCTGGGATATCATTAACCCCTAAACCCTCAGCAGGAACAGAGGCAATGTGAGGCACATGAGTCATAGTCTCTTGGATTATCGGCAACGAGACATTAGGCCGCATCTCCTCAAGATCTATTTTCCTAGCCTCTAAGCTCCCACTAATTTCACCATTCCCTAAGAATAAAGCATGTCTAGTCTCTACGAATTTAGTATGACGATCTGGGCAATAAAAGCGATATCCCTTAGATCTATCGGGATACCCTATAAAGTGGCAACTTACAGTCTTAGGTTCTAGTATCCCAATTTGAGGATTGAAGATTTTGGCTTCAGCAGGACAACCCCACAGACGTAAATATTTTAAACTCGGTTTCCTACCAGTCCATAATTCATAAGAGGTTTTATGGACTGATTTACTAGGAACCCGATTTAATATGTGTGCAGCTGTCTTTAGTGCCTCCATCCACAAACTCACTAGCAAACTGGAGTGACTCATCATGCTTCGTACCATGTCCATAAAGGTATGATTTCTTCTCTCAGCCACTCCATTCTGCTGAGGTTCACTAGGTGTCGAATATTGGGCTACTATGCCACTTTCTTGAAGAAATTTAGCAAAGGGACCTGGGATTTACCCATAAGGGGCGTGTCTCCTATAATACTCACCTCCTCGATCTGATCTAACTACTTTAATTTTTAAATTATGCTGATTTTCTACTTCAGCCTTAAATATTTTAAATTTATCTAGCGATTCAGATCGATCGCGAATTGGAAAAATATATCCATATAGGGAGAAATCGTCAGTGAATGTGATAAAGGAGTCATATCCATCTACTGACGTCATAGGAAAGGGTCCACAAATATCAGTGTGTATTAATTCTAAAAGTCATGTGCTCCTAGTAGCCCCTTTCTTAATTTGTTTAACATACTTCTCCTTAATACAATCAATACAATGGTCTAAATCAGAGAAGTCTAAAGAATGAAGAATCTCTTCCTTAATGAGACGCTCCATTCTCCCTTTCGAAATGTGGCCTAAACGACAGTGCCACAATTTTGACGAGGTCTCATCATCGGTTCTTTTACGCTTATTGGTGCCATTATACACATTCATAGAAACAGGAGATTCATTCAAAAAGAGCATATAAAGTTTGTCTCGTCTAACCGCAAGACCAATAACATCATACTGGAATTTCAAAACACATTTATTGTTTCCAAAGTTACAATGGTAACGCTAATCATCTAAAACAGAAACTGAAATGAGGTTCCGTCTCAAACTCTTTACATAAACTACATTATTCAAATACAAGATGAAGCCATTTTCTAATGTCAGTCGCGGGTTTCCGATGGCTTCAACTTGTGCTTCCTTCCCATCCGCCACCCTAAGATTTCGCTCCCCCCTTCTTATAGTCCTCACGGTACTGAATTTCTACAAAGAATTAGAAACATGCACAGTGGCACTTGAGTCAATCCACTACGTATTAGGAAAATCATTAGCATAAAGGGATTCATTAACGAATGTAATTTCATCATTACCCTTCTTTGCTAGCCATTTCATAAAGCCCGCGCAGTCCTTCTGAATGTGCCCTTCCTTTTTGCAGAAGCGGCACTTGATGGTGCTTCCCGAAGTAGTAGAGCCATCAGCAAGCTTAGAGTTCATCTGTCCTCCCTTGCCATTTTTAAGCTTGGGAGAAAACTGCAACTTCTTCATGGACTTATAATCCCCCTGGAACTTCCTCTTATTCTGGCCGACAAGGTTCACATAATCCTTTCTCTCGGCCTTCAGCCTCTCTTCTTCTTGCACGCACATGGCGGTCAGCTCGCTCATTGTCCATTTTTTCTTCTGAGTATTATAATTTATCTTAAATGTTGTGAACTCAGAAGGCAAGGAGGTCATGATAAAATGGACAAGGAAGCCCTCAGAGATAGCCATATCCATGCCCTTGAGCTTCGCGGCCATATCAGTCATCATCATGATATGCTCACAAACGCCGCTGGTCCCATCGTACTTTGAAGTCAACATCTTCATGATCAAAGTACTTGCATAAACCTTAGAGGAGCCCTTGAACTGCTCCTCAACCGACGCTAGGTACCTTTTGGCATCCTCAGACTCAAGGATTGCTCCCTTGATTCCAACTGTAATAGTGCTCTTCATGATCATGAGCGACATTTGGTTGCACTTTTCTGCCAAAGCATCATAAGTTTTCTTCTTCTCGGCAAAATCCTCCACATTAGGTGCAGGAGGCGTGGGGGCATCCTCTCTGAGTGCATAATCGAGGTCCATTACGCCCAAGATAATCTGGATCTTTTCCTTCCATGAGGGAAAATTAGCCCCATTAATTTGCTCGATGCCGTTTATGGCACCAGCAATGTTGAAAGCATTCATAGATGAATAAAAGGAGCACCATTAGTAAATAATAATTAAATAATGTCTTACATATAATTAACCCTACGCTGGTCTGATTAATTACATGTTAATGACATTCCAATTCGCATCACCGTTGGGCAGAAACGAAATTAGAATTTTTACTTATTTAGATGAAAATTAATTTCCATAGTCTATTACAACAAACAGCTTTTGCCAGATTATTATAATGAACCATCAAAATTTATAATTTAAATTTTTTGTCCCAAATCAAAATTTTCCGTTGGTTTCATTTTAATCTGGTACAATTAATTAGCAGAATCACTAATATGCCATTTAAAAATAATTATTTAGGCCCTTGAAACATTATAGGCTTAGTCATCTAAATTCGGCCCATTGCTACTGATGCGCCCGTGCACTGTGACTTATGCGCACGGGACCGAAAGACTTACCTATCCGGCCACAGGCCCCTAAAATGACCGGACCACAGGGCCTTCCTACGCGCGCTCGCCCGATCCAGCCCGAGCCAAGGCGCACGCAACGCGCTTTAGTCCCAGCCTGTGCGCCTTAACCCCCTATCGGCCCGTGAGTAGGAAGGTTCAAGAAACCTTATCCTCTCCACTAGCGCAACCCGACGGGAAAGAGCGGCGGTAAGGCGAGCGGCGGGAGGGGCGGCGACCGCGATGCTGCGAATCGGACTCGCCGGCGACCAAGGCAGCCACGCATACTAGACTTATGCGCGTAGCGACAGGTGCTTGCGTGCGGGGCAGGTCCAAGGCCCCTATGGCGATGGCGCCGAGGAGCTCGCATGCAGCAGCTAATGCGCGACGGCGACCTCAGCCTTGGAGCGACGCGCTGGTGTCCATGATCCAGCAAAGGTACGCGGTTTGCTTCTTTAGGGTTTTCCAATTTGGGGATTTTGGGTCCGATTTGGATCAGGATGAACTAGGGTTCATCTCAATGCGTTATTGCCCCAATCCCGTAATGAATTTGTCCCATTCTGAGTGAATTTATTGTCTAGGGTTTCGGATTTAGGGAAAAATTTTGGGGAGGAAAAACATTCTTCATGGCTGATTCTTCTTCTCTTGGCTCTAATTCCTCGATGCCCTCCCTATCCATCTCTAATTTCTTAATCCGGGGCCGAAATTTAGGAAAAAATTTTGAATCGGGGAAAAGGGGATTTTAGGTTTGGTCGAGCCGAAATAGGGTTTAATTTCAGGAATTTCTTCCCAATTTGCTTCTTATATGATGATCCCCTCCTTCCAAATTCTTTATAACCCATCTAATTGCATCTAAAAACAAACAATCTTATCACCCACAAAACAACATATTTTAGGGTTCGGGTTTAGTATTAATCTGATACATAATTAGGGGTTAATTAGATAATTAGGTTCATGATTAGCACGAGTAGGCTCTGATACCAACTGTTAAATATTAGATCTAAACTAATTGCATTAGAACTCCGCTAATTAAATGATTAATCTCGTCTAAACATGAACACTAATCATAATGCAGAATAAAAATGCACTATCCTTGATTAGGAGATGCCATTAGGTTAATCTGAACTTAATCTCGTGCGGGCTACATTGCACGAGAAGAGTCAACGAGAGGGGTCGGTGAGGTAGAGGATCTTCACGTTGCCTGTGCACGATCTAAACAGCTCGGGTGTTAGGATTTATGTCTAGCTCACGTAGCAATAGTGTGTGCGTGAGTTGGTCTCCCCTTAGCTTTTATATTGGCCAGCGATGGGGACCCTCAACCAAGGTTGGTTGGGCGCTTCCGATCATGGCGTTGCTGGCTGTTAGCCGCGCGCGTGTGGTGGTCAGCGTACGGCCCTGCGTGAACTTAGCGCGTATCCGTTGCTGGCACTGCTGCGCACGGGGCTAACTAACCCTAGGACTTAGGGAAAAACGTTAGCCGATATCACTAAATCCAACAAAATCGTGCCTTGCACGCATGCATCCTCCTGCAGTACCCTACCGTACGTACCCGTATCCCGCTGCGTCAGAACGTTACAGCGCCTCATGCATGCATGCATATATGCGTGCATTATTCGCAGACGTTTTGACAGCGATTTTAACTGCTAGTTACATACATCGTCCAGCACTAGCTCCGGTTCTCAGCTTTTCCCCGGTCTTCGTCCTCCGGGCTCTGGCGCCATTGATGTCCCTCTGGTCGACCTTGCTGTAATCAATTAATTAACTGCAGTTAGACACTGCACCATACTCTCGAGTCTTATTTCAGAACCTAGCTAGTATTCGTTTGTCGACGTACAGCCCAAAATGGGAAACAAGCAGGGCACCCGAAGAAAGCAACAGCAGCCTGTCACGGTCAAAGCTAGGCATCGGCCAGCCATGTGTGTGCACAGATAAGAACTAGCTAGCCTGTTGCCGATGCACGCATTCATGTGTCCGTAACAGCAGCGTTGGCCTTTGCTAGTTCCATGCCATGCGCGCATGCAGGCCGGCCGGTGGTCGTCGCACCGCACACATGCAGTGATCTGCAGCTCGAGTGTCGGCCGGCCTGGCACCCACGCCGCCGCTGTCGGCTTATCAACCTAGCTATCTGCTGGAACTGGACCATTCCTTTTGGTTTGTGTAATTGTGTCGATTCGCGACCAGCGACCGTCGTCGACGTACATGCGTGGCTACATACCCATGCATGCACGCACGATCTGCTCGCGTCGCATGTGATCTCTAGCTAATTAGTTGATCGTGGCCGGCCTCGCCGGCTGGCCGGCAAGATCTCGAACTCCCAGCGTGGGTTTCCATTTATTTCGTCTGGCGACCGGAATCCGTCGCCATTTCATCCGGCAACGAGGTCCTTTCGCCGGTTCGCACACACCATGCCTCGTCGATGGATTTGTATCCTCTGTCTTTGTACTTTTTTGCTGTTTATCTCACAGACCACTGCAGCCACATAGATCTACAGTAACTTTGTACAGTAGAAATAGTACTGTTTGGTGTTACTGCTTACGACAGTACTGATGCTACAGTATTTTGCGACAGTGCTCTACCATTTCACACACAGGTTACTGTGCGTCTCCCTCGTCGACAACGTCGGTGCTGCTATGACAACTAGCTGTCGTTTGAAATGGCTACTACTAAAAAAAAATTATTCCAAACAACAATGGGCTCATTTGGTTGAAGTATAAAGAATACCAATAAATGCCATATATACATTTTTGCCACATCTTTTTTTTTGAAGAAAAAAGGTACAGTTTGGCAGAATATGGTAAAGTTGGGTTCCAACAAAACGGACACGCCTATGTACATCGACATGAGTTGTTTACTTTGTTGCGCAAAGAGAATCGATTGACGAGCCTGACTTAAATTTGATCATGCACGAACGCGCCACACCCTACCTGCCCACATCCCTAGCACACAAATGCTCATAATGCTACGATGCTGCCTTTGTGCAACACCGATCGCATTGCCATCATTATGATGCTCCCACTCTTTCGATCTATCCAGTTGTCCACCATGTCTGGTCATCGGTCTGATCGTGAGCCAAATTCGGTGCCTTCATCTTTAATAGCCGCATTGTTAGTCTGATCACCACGTATGGTCCATCTTTACCTACGGTAGCCCAATTCGAGTAACCTGCCCATAGTATTCAACTACAGTGGTCGAATCTTTGATCGTCTTCACTCTCCACCTTGTATCGAATCAACCATTGTCTGACACCGGATAAAGGAATAATCCTCACGATGCCACATATTTATGGCTTAGGATTAAAGAGTCCGATTCAAACTCTATTTAGTCCATTACAACTCAGAGTTATAATATAACCTAACTTTGTACACATTTAACCCAAACTCTAACAAATTTGATTAGATTTTGCCATGGCCTCTCTAGTTTCAGCTAATTCATCTTGCACTAGTTAATTTTTTAGATAATGGATAAAATCCGGCTTCTACATCCGAAGATATACATAGTCCACACAGTATTACAACCAAATTATTATAAGACCCAACCAATTAAACTAAAGTAAAGAATTGGGTTTGAACAAAAGATAACATCAAGACGTAGAAAGTCTAATATTAAAACGCCATCCATGTTGATAGAAGACCGTCATAGCTGCAACCTCCAAAATCTGGCTAATTTTCTGAAAAGCATTTCTATCAACCTCCCTTTGTAGCAACGCCCATTGTCACAACCAATATGCTCCTCTGAAGATGACCTGTATGAAAGTAACATCTTTTCTTTTGTTAAAAACCATTTCATTGCGACAAAGCCAAATAGCCCAAAAAATCAATGCCATGCCTACCCAAACATGTTTCCTTAAATCGGCTTTTAAACCCAAAAGCCAACTAGAAATCATATGATTCATATTTTGTGGGTGTGGTAAACCAGTACAATGTGGATAACACGCCAAATTGACCTAGCTAGATGGCAATCAAAAAACAAATGATGCACAGTTTCTCTCCTGCTACAAAAACAGCAAGATATATCACCTGGCCAATTCCTCTTGGCTAGATTATCCTTTGTTAGAATAACTCCTCTACCAACAAACCAAAGGAAAATCTTAATTTTTAGTGGAATCTTTAATTTCCACAAAAAATTATTTGTACACGTAAAATTTTGGTTCAAAAGTTTACAGTACATAGATTGAACAGTTGATTGTCCATTCTTGTGTAGGCCCCAAATAAGTCTATCCCGTTCAGAGCACAAATGAATGTCATGCAACCGTGATACCAAATTTTGCCAACTAGCAAGATTATGCCCAACTAAAATTCTATGAAAAGAAACTCCCAAAGCATTAGATTCCATAACTTCTGCAACAGTAATATGTTTCTTACTAACAATCGAAAAAAGATGAGGATATTGCTCTTTAAGTCTAAAAGGTCTCAGCAAAACATCCTCCCAAAATCTAGTCTGAGTCCCATTCCGAACTTGGAAAAAACCACAAGATAAAAAATCATCTTTAACCTTCATCAAACCTTTCTAGAAATGGGAATCGTTAGGTTTATTTTTAGCTTGAGATAACGACCAAGTATTGAGATATTTATTAACAAGCAGCCTTTGCCAAATCCCATCTTCATTTAATAGCTTAAAAAGCCATTTACTAAGAAGACATTTATTGTGTAACTCTAGGTTAGTAATCCCTAGACCATCTTGATCTTTAGGTTGGCACAAGATATCCCACTTAGTAAGTCTATATTTTCTCTTTTGACAATCACTTTGCCAAAAAAATCTAGACCTAAAATAATCCAACCTTTTTAATACCGTGCGAGGAATCTCAAAAAAGGACATCATATACATCGGAAGGCTACTCAAGACTGAATCCCCCCCCCCCCCCCGCCCCGCGAGGATAGATGCTTTCCTTTCCAGCTACTAAGTTTTTTTCGAACCGATCTTCAACCCCTTTCCAATCTGCATTCCTTAATCTACAATAATGCATAGGAACACCAAGGTAGCGAAAAGGATAAGATGCCACCTCACACCCAAAAAGGTGAGTATAAAAGTCTTCATAACTCTTGGCATCCCTGAAACAAAAAATCTCACTTTTATGAAAATTAATTTTGAGGCCTGAATGTTGTTCATAAACACTTAAAATTAATTTTAGATTCTTCGCTTGATCAAGATCATGATTCAAGAAAAAAATAGTGTCATCTGCATACTGCAAGATAGATAATCCATCTTCCACAAGATCTAACACCTTGAATATGACCATGCTGCACTAGTTAATTAATCATGCATGCATGCTGGACCGGCCAAGTAAATTGCACATTGTGTAAAAAAAAGTAAATTGCACATATACTATTTGCGTAACCACTCACACATTGTCGTGGAGCGAGTCTGTACGTGCGGCCCAAATGACATAAGAGAACGACAAACCCGGCAGGCATGTACTACCGGTCGTACACTATCAGTACTACAGTACTAATCATCGAATAGCTGATGTGCCATACAAACATTTCTGTCGTGCCGTGTCACGTCACCAGCGCACCATCGATTCATATGTGCATGCAGGACGAATCATGCAAGTAGCACTGGGCACTGCTAGCTAGGAAAGCCTGATTTGATCTTTTGTATTTTTTCATTTAAGCTATAGGCACGTTTTGGGATCTGTAGCTAGGTAGCTGTGAGACTATATGGAGATCTTCATGTTGTGATGATTATATATGATTTGATTTGATTTGGTTGAGTAGTTTGTGTTTCATGTTGTGATGAGTATATATGACTTGATTTGATTTGGTTGAGAAGTTTGTGTTTGATACTTGTTTAGAGTCAAGCGGATTTATGTTTTGGCATGTATAGTTTTCACGGTTTGAACTGTTTCATAGTGCTCTTTTGCTCAGATGATTTTTTGATCTCATATCTCTTGTAGAGAATTTCAAGACGAAGGTTTTTCGTTTTGGGCGGAAAGTCATTTAATGCACGGATTAATTAATATAATTTTCGCAAGCTGTTGTGTATTGTGGCGCAGTTTTGACTAGTTGTCATTAGTGCTGATTTTGGATTAATTAGGGCTAGTGCATGATTATAAATGATAATATGCTGACTTGCTGGGAGGTAAGTGAGATTTTTGTGAAGATTGTGTTGGTCTATTTCAGTGCAGGTTTGGAGGCAGCTGTGGTTGTTGGCAAGTACAGGGACTACGTTGGGAGAATCGAGGTCCAGAATGGTCGAGGATGCCGGCAGGACGGTTGGGCTAAAACCGGGCTCATATATAGACGTCATGAAGATGGACTTGAGGTATTTCAAGGTTTTCGGTTCGGGTTGGAGAACCGAAGGTGAGGATGGAGCGGTCAAGTCAAGGGATGAAGGCCCGTTGCATCGGTTTGACTCGGTTTTGTATAAAGCTCATGTATGGCCTATGTAACCCATTTAAAGCCCATGATTATGGCTTGTTGAAGAGTGAGTGGGGTGAGTGAGCCGTAGCCCTTGATAGATTAGCTTAGATTCTAAGTTACTTTTGAATGGTGGAGATGCATTAGAGTAGCCTATATATATGGAGGGTGCAGGGATGCCTCCACTCAAGTCTTGGATAGGGTTTTATATGGTTGTATCTTGCTCATTGAGAGCTTTGCCCACCTGGATATGGCTGTGAAAAAAACCCAGCAATCAATAGAGATTAAGTTTCTCAAATTTTTACCTTGTTCTTATTTTGTTCTATCGTTTAAATCTAATTCTTCTTGGTTGTTATTTTGTTTGCACCATGTTTTCTTGCTTCCCCTCCTTCTACTTGTTAAAAAATTATTGATCAAGAAGGTGTTGTGGTTGCTCATGTTATCTATATTATTTTTCAACTCACCAAGAACACATACATCAAGATTTACTCTCTTTTGCTCGTTTTGGCAGATTCGGTTTCTCTGTGCAACAGTTCTTGTTTATTATATAGAAAATTCATTTGATATGATTTTGGGGTGATTCTTATTGGAAAAGATGACTTCCATATGTACCCCCTCTTCAGGTGGTATTGGAAAAGAAGTCACGGTTTGTGAGATACAAAGGTTTTACTGAGCCCTAAATATTTTGTCTGAAATTTCTTTGTGGCTGTCTTGTAAGTTTTGCTCTATTTTTATTTCTCTTCATTTGGAGGTGATTTTTGGTGGGTATCTCCGTGACTCTTTGTTTCTTCCAAGGAAAAATTTAAAAATTCAAATGAGTCACGCTTTTAGAGAAATCACTTCTTGATCAAGATGTATTTCTGTTGAAAGTTCTCTTTTCCTTTGCAAAAGCAGCAGGCCTTATCCTAATTATTTCTCTTTTTATAAAATAGCTTTTGAGTTGATTCCTTTTTGGTTGGACTCTTAACAACCAGGAGCATCTAAGAAAAAAATCCCTATGACCACTTGACCCATGAATTTTTATTTATAGCAATTTTATTCGAGATATGTGCTGCTGTTCCTAAGATGATTCATGGTTGCTCTTGATTCTTGAGGGTTCTTTTGTTTGATTTTATTTTCTTCCTTGTTCTTTAGAGCGTGTTGTGAAGAAACCGTAGATATCCATTTCGCATCTATTCAACCCATTTCTAGCCGTCTAGCCTAGTCTTCAGTAGCATTTTCTAATATGTAGTTTGGTAGTCTTTTTTCAAGAGATGGATCAAAGTTTCCATCTCATATATAGTGAAACACAGTAGCTTTAAATACACAGTATGTCGTGTCGATCCTAAAAATCAAACTTGAATAGATGAAAATGGACATCCTCGTATACAAACACTATGCTACAAACCTATATATCTACCTTGGTCACACTCTTTGTAGGTTGGTTATTTGTTCTCGGTCATGGAATATCTAAAACACCCATAATGAGTATGAGTTTTGCTAATTTGCTTGATCGAAGATGTTCCGACGGCTCTCGGGTGATAGCGACGAGGACGCGGGGCGAAGATCTGCATCAGAGGTGGTCTGGGGTTTTGGAGTTTGTATCTCTTTGCCACGATCTTAATAGCTCTTTGCATAGCTAATTGGGTCTACAGTCCTAACAATGTCCGAAGCAAAGCTATGAAATCTTCAGGTAAATTAATATTAGTATCATCTACATGAACAACTTGTGTTGTGTGAGCCATGCTCACCTTTCCGCCCGTTACCGATGTTTCAGTACGAGGATGAAAACCAACAGCAAACACAAGCATCCACCTGGGCGGTTTCTACTGTTTAAAAGAAGATCAAGGGAACCAATTAGTGGAGTACCATGAAGATATGTGCTCTTTCAGTTACTACAATGTATGATTGCAACTCAATTAAATCACGAACAAAGGTCAGCTAGCTAGGTAACCAGAGAACATATGTAGGTTGGTAGGCACAGAACATATTCTCTTTTGATTAGTGAAAAGCCAGCCGTCGTTTTCACGTCAGAGTCTTGCAGCCCTCGTGTAGAATCCAATTAGACAACTGCAAAGGACGTTTGCGAATAGGTGCTGAATTGAGAATTTGGATCTTTTTCACATTTTAACTCTATATAATAGGGAAATGCTGACTCTAACTAGGTATGTCACATTATTAGAATCAATAAATAGCAACTAGATAAAGCAGATTGAATTGACCCAAAACAGCCATAAGTCAGCAAATCAGCCGCGTGAACGGTGGATTGTTCGATCTAGCCGGGTTAAATATAAAATCTACGTAATTTTGGTTCCGTTCATCCATAAATCCTAAACTTTGCAAGTCATTGCCGGGTTTACGTAGAGTAGCACGTGACACCCTCGTACGATGTGATTTTCTTTTTGAGAAAGGGAAAATATATTAAAACTTGATATAATAACAACCCAAATTACACAGGATCCCTAAAGAACTGAAAATAGCACCAATACATCTAGGATCACACCATGTTCTATTGCAACACCAGTTTCCTTCGCCTCACCCACCTCACAGCATAGAAGGCGGACTCTGCAGGCCAACAGAGCGAAGACCCACCCTCCTGCCCATTTTGGCAAAGGATTTCGTTGAAATGTTGGGCCATAGCATACAGTGTCCCAGTAGCAGCATCAAGACACTTGTAAAACTTTGAAGGAGCATCGACAAATCCTTGTTGGTAGCTAACAAATGAAGCATAGATCTAGCACCACCATCCCCAAAACCCTTGTATCTGGCAGTCCGAAATTCAAACCAACCTAAAAATAAGGCACATCTCAAGGTTCACCCCTCTCAAAAAAATGGATTAGCATAACTATCATCTTTATCACCACCCTAGGAACGAAGCCACCGCTGCTAACGTCGCCGAAGTTGGCACAGAGGTGCAGGACCTTGCCGGCCGCCTGCAGTCGCCACCTAGGTAATCATAACTACCTAAAAGTACAACTACTTCTAGTACTATACACCACCCGATGGGCCTCTAGTCGGCTACCCACTCTCTTCAACGCTAGGAAGGTAGCCAGAGTAGGGGGGGGGGCTAGCAAATCTAGTGGACCGGGCATCAATTTTTTTCTCCACTCTCCACTATAGTAGGGTGTGGGGAAAGAATTGATCCAATATGAGCTCTTCCATCTATGGATGGCAATCGGATCAGATACCTCTAGGTTCAACTGTCTCGGACCCGGACCAAAGACCCAAACATCCAGCTTAGACTTGGACCCGAACATCCATCTCAAACATGGTTATTCACCGGTACAAATAAGGACCCATACCCAAACCCAATGGATACCCAAACCAGCGGACTTGAATGGGTACCTATCAGGTCCGACCACTCGTAGGTAGATCACAGAGAGGGAGGGAGGGAGAGAGGGAGGTAGGGGGGAGGGAGAGAGAGAGAGAGAGAAGGCTGAGGGCATTATCGGTGATGGAGTTGCCGTAGGTGGGAGGAGATGAAGGTGGCTGGAATTGGCAAACTTGTTTGTAGTTGCATACGTGGTCCTTGGTCAGTGGTGATGTAGCTGGTGGATGGGTCACGACGGGGTCCAACCGGTGCAGGCCATAGGCGGGTAGCGTCGCGGCAAGATCTAGCAAGGGCGTCGAGCTAGGCCGAGCAGGTCAGTAGGGGCACCAGGTAAGGACGAGCAGTGACATGGGGGGGGGAAGAAGTAGGCCTATATCCTATAGGGGTGTCGGGGGAGTGGGGTAGACCGAGTAGGGCACCCGTTGGTGAGGTTCAGGCCGAGTAGGGACAATGGCCTGCTATGGTTTAGGGACGGTGGATATGGATGTGGGATTCTGGAGAGTAGGGGTGGAAACGAGCAAAGCCCGAGCGAGCTCGGTCCAGCTCGTTCGGGCTCGGTCTTGGTAACGAGGCAGCTCGGCTCGGCTCGCTCGGAAGCACGAGCTCGCAGGGGAGCTCGGCTCGGGCTTGGCCAAAGCTCGAGCTGGCTCGTACCGGCTCGCGAGCTTTGCACGGCACCGATGTAAGGGAACCTTGAGGCGGAGGACGGCGCCGCCGAGGCCGGCGCCGGTGCCGTTGGGTCCGCCGGGGGTGAGGCTGAGGACGGCCACGTTCTCCATGGCTGCACGCTGCGCTAGGCAGCTGCGGCCCACCCGATGCTACGGCGGTGACGAAGGATAGGAGGAGGTCGACGGCGTTGTGGATGGTGCTCATGATCGGAGACCAGGCGGTGGCGGCACGGCGGATCGAAGCAGCGGGCACGGCGGCCTAGGGCGGCCTTGGCGGCGCGTGGGCATGGCGCCGCGACAGCGGCGACACGACGGCCGTGGCGGGCGGCGTAGCTGCTGACGACAGCCAGCGGCGGCTCGATGAGGCATGTAGAAGAGGAGCAGCGCCCGGGTTAAGTGCAGCGTGGGGCAGAGGAGACCCGGGGGCGGCGTGGTAGATGGGAGCACTGGGGGTCGCGGCGGCTAGGTAGGAGCGGCAGCAGCAGCGGGAGTAGGTCACCGTGGATTCCATGATGGCACGGCCGGCGGTGGAGAACAGGGGGAGGAAGGAGTAGAGAGAGGAAGGCTGAGGAAGAAAAGAAAGATGGGAATGGAAGGCAAGAGGAGGGGATGAAAAAAAGTGGCTCGGGCAGGTGCAGGGAGCCAGGGAGCAGGTCTGGAAAGCAGCGCCGGGAGAGAGAGATGTGGAGGAGACCGAGGCATAGAGAGAGGTAGGGAAAAGTAGAGGCTGGCGACCGGGGGTCAGACAGATCTGTAACATCTGTTTCCTCCCGCATGCATGCTGGGCTAGAAACGAGCC
This sequence comes from Olyra latifolia, assembly GCA_036346145.1. Taxonomy (NCBI): domain Eukaryota; kingdom Viridiplantae; phylum Streptophyta; class Magnoliopsida; order Poales; family Poaceae; genus Olyra; species Olyra latifolia. The sequence goes on from CM070531.1 coordinate 20,824,658, forward strand.
ACGAACGAGCCCCGAACGAGCTCGCTGTGGCTCGGCTCGGGCTCGAATACGTTACCGAGCTGGAAGAGCAGCTCGGCTCGGGCTCGTTTCCATCCGAGCCGAACACGAGCTGAGCCTGCAACCGAGCCGAGCCCGAGCTGCTCGCCAAGCCCGAGCTCAGGTTCCAGCCCTACTGGAGAGTGGAAGTGAGTGGATGTAGGCAGTGAGGAGTGGAGTGGCTAGGGTGGGAGCGCTGGCAGGCTGGCCACTGAGTGGGTAAGTGGACCAAGTTAGTTGTGTAGCATAGAAGTGTGAATGGCGTAGATATCACATTATCAATATTATTTCAGATACCCATTGGACACCTAAGGGTACAAATGAGTACCCGCACCTAGATCCAGACCAAAAACTAAATACCCACGGGTTCAAAATGAGACCTAGACACAAACCATCCATATGGTCCGTGTACCCTGCTATCCCTATTTCCATGATGCACTTGCGAACGGTGTTGCGTGCTGTAAGGATGTTGCTCTCACCGTCTATCCATCCATCTATCCTGGATTCCGTTCCTTTGCCGTTCCCACCAGCCGTTCGTTCGATGGATTGTACATTAATCTTATGTTTGCACTCGTGGAACTGCAAAAGAAGGCTACATCCATAGACACTATGTACACGCGCGATTAGTTAGGTAGGCCACATGCATCTGTTAATGTGCAGTGAGTGATCCCATCAACAGTAGTCTACTTACCATGCCTGTTGAATTTGATTAATTGGAATTTGATCAATACAAGAGTAGCTAATAACTTAAGAGCATCTGCAGGGTATGCATTAAATAGGGTGAGAGAATGGGAGGATATTGAACAAGAGTATCTACGTGATGCGAGATGCCCTCGAAAGGGATAAGGGAAGGACTGAACTCAAAAAGGTAACAGGGCCATGGGTTGGGAGAAATTGGTATGAGGGGTAGGAGAGAGAGAGGAAGGGGAGAGGGGCAGTGGTCTGAATTTTTTTTTGGTACGGTTCTCTTTGATTAATTCTTAACATCGAGCTACCCTGTTCTACCCTGTTCTGCGTAGCACTCTAAGGCTTCTCAAGTGGATCTAAATAATACAAATGTCACCGATCAATTTTTTCTCAGTGTATATGTGTCGCTTCCTATTGAAGCTTTTCGTCTAACATAAAAATCGATGCACCTTATTAAGGGGTACCCATCGTCTATTAAAAAACTCGGGAGGATCTTTCCCATCACTTTGGCCTCGCATCTCTCTTCCTCTCTCCGATACCATCACACGATTCCTTTACCTGCTCGAGTCAACTCAAGAATTTATTCTAAATTAAGAAATTTCTCGCTTGTTCCGACTTATCTTAATGTTAGGCGTCGTCAGCTTCTCTTCTCTCATGGTTCACTTCGCACGGTACATTGTGCATGCTCCATGGCTGCTATGTACCAACGGCTGGCAGGAGCAATCCACAACTCCTCCTCATCCATTGTTAATCGAACGGCTAAAACTTTCAGTGTAACATATCGAGTAGCTAGTATGCATATATGCCTGCGCCATGCATGCGGCCGCTTGCCGGCCGGCCGAAGCTAGCAGAGGGGAGTAAGGTCAACGGATATATCGTCGATCGATGGTGACGGCAAGATCGCAAAGTTGGCGAGATTGATCGATGCAGTCACCGGCGCCGTGCGTGGCGCTGCGTGTACGCCATGTTCAGCCGGCGCGCGGTTTTCCTGTATGCGCCGCCCCTGATTTCGTTCCGCCGGCGGCCGGAGGCCGGCGGCGCGGCGGGGGCCTACCCAGGGCGGAAAGCGGCGGGATCATGTGCCGTGCTGCTCCACTATCTGGCTTTCTCGATCGATTTTTCGGCACCAAATCAGATCATGGCGTGCGTACCAACCTCGCTGGATCGCCGGTCGCCTCCCTTTCCGAGGGCTGGACCGACCGTCCAATTGGAGGCTTATGCATCGGACACCCGCCATGGTTTCTGATTCCCTCCACCAACCAAACAATACCATGTTTTCGGAGATGCAGCGGTGAACCCAGCTGTCCCGTGGAATCCATCGCTAGCTACAAGCATTTCTGATTTTTGAACATGTTCCGATCTCTGCTTCTCGAGATGTATATAACCTCGTATATTATCTTAGCTGACAAGGAAATAAAAAAGCCATATGATGTGTAGAATAGAATTCAAGCAGCGCATGACCATATTACTGAATCTCCATTCTTGGCAAAGAGTTGCATGGTGATAATCGCCAAAGAGTGGCATGCCTTTCAGTTTCTCCTCCCATTCTTCGTCTCGTTTTGTAGCAATGTCCAATGCTGCAGTCCATAAACTCTCTCGAAAAGGATACGTATAAAAGCATCTTCTTTCCATTAAGCATCTCTTGTTTTCAACTGTTATATTTGTCAAAAGTCCTGAAAGTGTATTACCACAATGCCAGTTATGTCTGATATTCAAAGTTACAAACGTATATTGTACTAGCTAAGCGCATGTGCTTTGGTACGAATAATTATTATATTACTTTCCACTATGTCATGTTTGGTATATTTTGCTCTTGCTCGCATCTTTACTTTCACACTTGATTGTGTCGTGCTTTCACACCTTTAGTCCTGCCATCTTAGCTCCGCTTTTGCGCTCCACCGTATCGTGCTCCAAACTCTTTCATTTTGGTATATCTTAACCTGATTAAAAGTTTTGTAAAATACAAAGTGCTAAAATAAAAAAATAGATAAAAAGAGAGATTTTGGTATATCGTTAACTGTTCGAAAGCTTCTTAAAATATTAAGTACTAAAATAATAAACCAACCCAAATAGACGAAAGTATCCTTATGATGTCTAGACCGTTGGATTGAGTATTAGTGGTCAGGATGGGTGGGCTAGATGACATTAGGGATGGCAATCGGGCAGGTTGGACATGATTAGCATAGTCGTGAACTTATACCCGAGCTAGAAAAACACAATCTGTACCCGTACCTGGCAACATGTATGATATCATACATATGCCTGTACCCGTTGGGTACCCGAAACTTGAGGGGTACTAGATACCAACACATGACAACAACAGTTTGGGCAACTCTTGTAGGTTGCGACGACGAAGGGGTGGAGAGGGTTGGAGGAGTGCAGTGAAGACAAGGGGGAGGAGAGGCCAAGAGAGAAGGGGTCGGTTATTCGCTGAATCCAAGCTTTCACCATCTACGCCCACAGTCGAGCCCGAGATCCTTGCCAAATCGACCCACCTCCTTCGTCTTCCATGCTCGTTGAGCTCACCATCTTAGGGGAGAATCGTGGTGTCGGTGTTGGTGGAATCGACCTCGTGCTGGATAGGGCAGGTGGCAGTCGGCAGAGGTGGCATACAGGGAGGCGGTTGGATCTATGATCTAGACCATTCTCCACCACAAGCTTTCCGTCATCTGAACTTGTCGGCTCAGATATGAGGTTCGAAGTGGCGTGGGGTAGAGGCTTGGAGCAACCAATGTAGATGACGGTGGTGGCATTCAAGAAGACAAAGGGATAGGACTGACCGAGTGGGAAGTGGTGGCAATCATGGGGTCGTCGTATGGGGTGGAGAGGTGAGCAAGGAGTCGGAGGATGGGGGTGGCGGCGTATAGGGATTAGGTTCAGGTACAATACAGGGAGGAGACGAGTGAGGAAGGGAGTAGTACGTATTTATTATGCTATCCATTTTTTGGTTAGCCCACATGTCAGATGTCAGGTAGCAACTAATGGTTATAGGCACTACGAAACCATACGCATGAAAATAATACCCACAGGTTTTAAATCTCACCATACCTGTGCCTAATAGGTATTTAAAATTTACCAACAGGTATTTAGTGTTTACCATATCTGTACACATTGTCATCCCTAAATGACACTACAAGAAACAACACATTTTCATTGGCTGAAAACTGTCGAGAAATGGACGAAAACCATCGAGAAAGGTTTCTCTCGATCGCTGGTCGTCGAGAAACAATAGCAAACAAGAGAAGTTTTCTCGACGGCATAGATCTGAGTCATGTGCAAGCCGTAGAGAGATAGAGCAATGAAAAAAAATGAACGTCGTGTCCTTGTCGGAGCCTGATGCCCGGGCTCACCTCTGTAATTATGGAATTTATTTTAGGAAAAAGTATTTTTCACTCAAATAGTTTCATCACTTTTTAGTCCTTGACAACCAAAAAGGTTAGATATGGTCCTCGAAATACAAAAACCATGCAGAAATGTTTCATTTGACCAGTCAAATGGTAGTCTGGACAAAAATTTATTTGACCTAGTTTTACATAAAATATAATTTCACAAAATAAAAAATAAATTGTATATTTTAGTTCCTTATAATTATCTGGGCACTTGGAAAATTGTTTGTAGATTTTTCTGAATTTTTACAAACTGGTAGCATATTTTCTCCTATTTTTCTAACTACTAGAAAATAGAGAACTTTAGCAAATGTATAAATTCTATAATATACATGGAAAATTTTATAAGCTTATAAATCACTAGGCAATCAAAAATGTAATTTAGTTTAGATTGTAGATAAAGTTTTATGCAAACATCTATGTTAAACACATGATGTTTCGGTCATAACCATCAATTGACTAGTCAAAGAACCATTTATGCATGTTTTACATATTTCGGTGACCATGTTTACTCGGTTTAGGTTTTTAGAGAGCAAAAAGCCTTGATGACGAAAGTTAAAAGACAAAAAAAAGACATTTTCTTTTATTCTATTGACATTTTAGACATTTCTTAGAAATACATACCGACAACATGTGTAACTAAAAGTCATAGTATGAAACATTCAATTTTTCAGCTCAACTGTTTAGCGGGAAGTCGTTCAATGTAGCACCTAGTTGAAGTTGTTTTTTCTCTAAAAGATATTATAGTTGAAATCAAAGCTTATGTGAGCTACTTTCAGCTTGATCTGTACGTTAGGAAACCACTTCTCTAAACTCAAACGCTCTGACTTCTCAAAGATCTTAAAGCTCTCAAAGATCAGCTAAACCAGATGTTCAAGAGGATGAGGCTATTTTTGTCCCAAAACCGATTTAAGCCAACAGGTTGCTTCTAACTTTTCTCACATTGAAATGGTAAATGATTCGGCGGCAAATAATCCTTTTAGTTTAGCCAAGAAGAATAGCCGACTTGGCTAGCTTTTGCACAGTAAAAAAGAAAATAATTCATAATATACCACTGTAAAGATGTACAATCCATAATAGGTCACTCATAAAAGCATAGCACGTGGGCTAGAACCCCATGCTCACCGTAGCTTCTCGGTTACACTGTAGCGCAGTGAGCCGTTCGAACAACACCAAAGCATAGCAGCCTACCGATCACATTTCATGAATTTGATCAATCGGAGTGTCGTCGCCGGCGGCTGCTAGCTTGACCTATAGACGCCAGTAACCGCTCCGAAGCTCAGGCCGCGACAAGGAGCAATCTTTTTCGGTAGGTCGGTGCGCGCGCGGTTTGTGGCTGTGTTCGTGCCGCCCCGGTTTTGCCTCCGGCGAGGGGGCGCCTGCCTAGGACGGCGGGAGAAGGACGGGAGCACGCATGCACGTACATGTTGCCTGCCGCTCCACTTGTGGCTTTCCTAATTAATCCAGGCCCGCCTCTACTAGCTCCGGCGTGGGGAGGCGCTGCTGGCCGCTCGCGTCCCTTTCTCCCCGGCCGATCTGGAGTGGACCGCGCCCAATTGGCGCCACGGTCTCCGAGGGATTCATGCATGGACCGGAGACGGAGACGATAGTCTCTGGTAACCCGTCGTGCTATGCTCCCGGAGATGCAGCGGCCAAAGGACTGGATTTTTGTTGTGTCCTCTCCACGCCGCCGTGGATCTAGCTGTGACCAGGAATCTAGCTCCTTTTCGCGCACTACTAGTGTACTAGCTTCTGTTGAAGTTCCAGAAAGAACACCCTGCACGACTGCACGTACCTAACTATGATCAAACGCAGGAACGCATGTACTTTTTTTTTTTCTTTCGAACCCACCGTGATGCAAAACAATACTGAGAGTCTGAAGGACTAGAGTCGTGCACCGACGGCTCTACGACAAATACACTTTAATCCATTAAACAAATATGAAGGATACAGAGAAGCCAGAATATTTTCTATTATCTATAAGTCAAATATATATAAGTCAAATATATGTAATCTACTCGCACTTCAACACGTAGTATTCCCTCGTGGCACATGTTCTGTCTAACCTTGTCATGCATTTGACATGCATGACAAAGAGCATAGTCTCTCTCTTGAGAATGAATTTTCCACATGTATATATGAGGAGCTGTTGGATCTACTTTGAGATCCGTACGACACAAATCCTAGAGAAGATCTAACGGCTACATGCATATGTGGAATGGATCCCCCCTCCACACACACACACAAAGAGCATAGTCTGTCTGAGTTATTTTTTGCTGTAACATAAAGTTGTGATCGATGTCCAGCACTTACCTCTAGCAACATACTAACTTTCATGTACTAGCAATTTCACTTGGAGCACTTTATTGTGCAAGGCGTTCGTTCCATATATAAGGATTCATAACTGTCTTGGTCATGAGAAACTCTAATATAGTCCCTGTGGTAAATCGAGTAGCTAAATTTGCTTTGGATATATTGTCATATTGACCATGGTAAGCATTAACATGTTCCTTTGATCTCGAGATCAATGTGGTTGCTCCCTATATACCTACGTTCGGTGCTTGCACATATGACATCTTTTTATGGACTCCCTGCTGCATCTATATGTGTTTTGTTGAGGTTTTGATTCGCCACTCCTCGTCTTGGTGGTTGCTCACCAAAGCATGGAGAAGATCGTAGACGCATGTTTGAATTGAGCCTATATGAGGATGACCCATTCATGTCTAAATGCTAGAGCATGAAAAAGAATAGTGCATAGCACCTTGCTAGTTGAGGAGAGTGAATACTAACTTAAAAGGGAGAGCTCTCCCCATACTTCAACATGAGGCACATGGGAGTTGAGAAGGCTTAAGGCTAAAGTCACATGCGCGCGCGTATTACGCTTATTTTCACGTGAGTTGTGACGTGTCGGCAGTGAATTAAGTCCTACCACCTTAAATCTTCTTTTAATTTTTGTGGTTTTTTTTTTCTGTTAGCGCATGGATTAATGAGGAATGTTTTTGTGGATGTGAAATGGCCATTAAACGGTCACTAAATGGGCAGTTATGAGTTGGAGACTAGCTATATCTCCTAAAGACGTCCAGCTGAATAGGCTGCTTCTTTTCTCGCATTATCCATTTTGCAATATGCATTGAGTCTTCGTGTTGCTTCTGTTCTTCACCATCCTTTCTTCTTGCCATGCAACAGGAGGTAAGGAGAGAGATCTTTGAATAATTGCCATCGCGAGGGCCTACATGAGGATGACAATAAGGTTTCTGGGCAGCACATTTATGCGAATGCTTATGTTCCTCCTCCACAACGTCAGCTACAACCTAATGCTAAGCTTGATTTTTGATGTTACTTCCTCTATTTGCGGTCGGTTCTGTGCTGCTTACATCTCATCATCAAGCCTATCGTAAGTTTCATCCATCCCTCTGTTAGTCGCGTGTACCAATATGTGTTGATCTGTTCATATTATCATGAGTAGCCTACTGCAATTCGCATATGTGATTATTTCTGTATTTTTTCCTCACAATAAAATCTGTAATTAAAATAATGCCTATATTTCCAACAAAGCATGTTTGCATTCTCGATGGTTTCCTATGGCTCCGCCATTCATAACATATTGGTCCTAGTGAGTGCACCAAATTAATGTGCCGGCTTCATGGGTCTCTAGAATGATCCAAGCGCGAGAGCTCGATTGATACGCCAGCTTCACAGTTCTCTTCATATAGTGCTGAGATAGTAGCCTTACAGATAGAATGCAATCCAACAAAATCATGCGGGTGAGATTAATATCCGAAGCAAACAAGTATCTTTCCATTCTAAACAAACATAGAGTAAAATCCAATATGATAGGAGACGTAGCGATAGAATCCAATCCCATAAAATTCTATCACTAAGATTAATTTTCAAGACAAATAGTCTCTTTGATTTTGATGCAAACTTGACTTTTTTTTATTATCAAACGGACTTACATCATTATAATCCGGCCCCACTATAGTTGACAATGAAGATCTTTTCTTTTTTCTACTATAATTTCTAGTATTTTGGAGCGAATGTGGTGCTCGTTGGACTGTGCTTTAATTATATGATAGATACTAATCATTCATTCTTCTTGATCCAATGGATTAGATCACTAATGATTTAATTATACTATACATGACCAGTGTGGTAGTATAATATATGCCACTTCTGAATAGTAATTGGTACACTTGGATAGTTGCAAAATAGGATAAGAGGTTGTGGTAAGATAAGTACAAGGATTTTGATGCACAATCAATGTTGTGGATAGTACATGAAGATCATCGTGCAAGGTTGTAATCCACTCTCCATTTAGAAATTACAATACCAACCTTAGGTAGGATTTTGTTAAGGTGCACCCAAACTATTTTGGTTGTGGTTTTACTTGATTCAATAGCCTAATGATGTCCTACATGCCCTCCAGGGGTAAGTCAAATGGATACATTTGGATCATACATATTTAATCTAGCAGCCCAATTATCTCTTGTCCCTAAAGAGTAAGAACGAGCACCATCATAGAGCTTAAAAAAATATCTATATGGCTTCAACATATCGTACAAGTATCCAACTTTCCATGAATTGACGAACAATAACAATCCCATATATTAGCCTAAATGTATCGTGAACAATGTTACACAATGCAAGCTACCCATAACCATGGAGATGCACGTGGAAATTGTAAATCCATGACCTAAAGCTATTGCAGGAGATGTCGAGCATGAGGAGGTCATGAATCGGGCCTAAGGGCTATGGCAGGTGGCACAATCGCCGGTTGGCATGGCGTGTCTGTGGATTTGTCCTCCCCACCTCTGCCTCCTTGAGCACTCGTACCACCTCCACATTAAACTTGAGGTGTTAGTAGTTGAATTGACGTTTATAGTAGATTCAGTAGCAGATTTGGGGTGTTTACGTTGTGATTCATAACTTGGTCATATTGTGGAAAAGGTGGGTGAGTAGCTAAGCTTTCAATACAATGCAAGGCAGCGAGATTTGCTTAAGTGGTTGAAAAATTACAGCCTTGAGCAGTAGGCTGTCTAGGGTATGTACATCGCTGCTCGTCACTATCATCTTGACTTTATAATTAAACCTAGTAGACAGTCAAAATAAGTTTGATGTATAACTAAGAAACGTTAGGTTTTTGTAGATTCCAAAATTGGTATAGTTTGTCATGTCTGAGATTTAAACCTATATGTTATGAATCTTTTGCAATTGGGACAACAAGGAAGATTGCTAAATAGAGAGGATGGCTTTTGGAAAGAAAGCATGGGAGCAATGTTATGCTAGTTGATATTTATCTACTTGTTACTTGTTGTAGATTTATTTTGAATGATAGTTTTGATGTAGGAGGCTTGATGTCATTTGATGTTGTGTGTGGATCTTCACATAGTAAAGAGGGAAGCATATATGTTGAGCAAAGGTTTGGTTGTTGTAAATCCTTTGTTTACGCAATATTGCTTATAATAATGTGTGATGCACATGAGTCCTACTTTCGGTGATATGTTTCTATTGATGAGAATGGTTACGATATGTTAGCATCACTATGTTGCATAGATATACAAGAACTACCTTGGGCAGGCATTCCACAAAAGTGGAAAAATAAGATCTACTTCAATAGGCACTATACATTAGTGGAGGGTTGGAACCTTATGAAAAAGGATGGGGCAGGGTATTTCACCGATGGGTGGCACTCGCTATAGTGGTGTGAGCCTACATTAAAGATGCATCATACATTTCTTCGATTAAAAGAGAAGTGAATTATAATGGTACGGATTGCAAAATAATCATTTTATAGATTTTAGATGTATTAACTATGCTATGTTACACCTTGATGAGTCGTGGACTTACTCTTGTTTGCTTTTTTTTTACTTTTAAGTGACCATTGTTGGTGACACTCATGGGATGAGTGTAGTACTTGGCACAAAGTTACATAAATTATCACTTCCTCTGGTTAGAATGTTTCAATTGAGAGACATAGAAAAGTTAGATCCCGTCGTATCATCCTCAACCAATCTTACCTTACTTATCATTGATGATGATGAAGACACACATGATGATATGCAAATAGAATAAAAAATTCAGCATGCATTCAACTCCACAACACGGTGGCTTCCTATGCTAAGTTGATGAGGAAGTCAACTTAGCTATGAATTAACTAGAAGTTAGAATAAGCTCTTTGTTAACAAATGATTAGGAAGTCAACTTAGCATAGAAAGCCATCATATTGTGGAGTTGAATGCCTTTTGAATTTTTTTATTCTGTTTGCATATCGTCATGTTTGTCTTCGTCATCGTCAATGTTAAGTACGGTAAGATTGGTTGAGCATGACATCCCAGTGTTGTGGATCCATTGTCTAGTTTTGAATCATGTTTGTGCCCTGAATTTATTTGCTTGTGATATATGTACATGTGTATATGGAGAAATGCTATTTATGGTATTGTTCTATTGCTCGAATTAAAGAATTTATGAGAACATGCTACCAAAAGTTTTTAAGAGATAGTTACATTTATATTACATTCTGAACCCCGGATGGGTTGGGCTATTATGATGGCCATGGCAGACTGGAAAGAGAGAGGTCAAGAGGAGGAGTACAATAAAAAAATTGATGTATATGAGCAAAATTATCTGAGAATGACATATTTTGAATTTTGCATCTTTGGGATTGTACAAATTAGGTTCTAGTTTTTTAAAGGAAAATTTTGAAACAGACCACTTTGCATTTGCATAAAAAATTAGAACGACTTTTCATTTTTCAAGATAAAATTGTTTGCATTAAAGGGTGTGTTTGGCTTTGGGAGCGAATAGAGACTTGGAGTAACAATAACATTCATTTAGTTGATACACTCATTTTCCATCCCCTCACCACTTGTGCTCTAAACAAACAATTGAGCTTACTTCCCATCAAAGGCTACGATGAGGGGGTGTTGGTAGGGGTTTGGCCACCCTATGATTCATGCAAAGCCTTCCTTACTATCTTATGAGTTAGTACTAATCCCTAGTAATAAAGTTACATGATTAATTTGGAGAAGTTTGTATATGTAAATCTCTAATTTCCTCTAAAGAAATGAAGAATGTTTCATCTATGCACAATCTTGGATTGATTTGAGTGTAGCTCATATTTTTTTTCCAAACACTTCATATATTTTTGATTTGACATTCATGCTACCACCATGTTTAATATCAACAAAATAGAATATGTGTGCATGGTGTTTTTTTTTATTTCCCCCAAAGAAGCACAACATTAATATCTACATAATAGAATAGGTTCGTGGTGTTTGCTAATTTTCCTCAAAGAAGCATAATGGTTTATCTCTATATTTTTAAGCTTAATCAAGTATTTCTTACGTTTACATAGTTTTGATCTCAATGTTGTTTGATTTCATGTAAGCCCAAATTAAAACATGTGTAGTTCCGTGACTCCACCATCACAAATACTGTTTTCAATATGTTGTTGCTATACAATGTCATTGTGATAGTTTGAGCACCAATTATTACATAGCACAATAGAATTTCTTCTTAAGAAACTAGCGAAGTACCCATGTGTCGCAACAAAATAAATAGGACAATGTGTATAGAAAGCACAATTTTATTAAAATATACTTTCCCAAATTCTATGAATTTGATGTCTAAAATATAATCAACTGCCTCTCTATCAGATCCGCATAATTGAGTAAAAAAATAAAAAAGGCTCACCTAAAACATTGGTAGGGAGCAATGATATTGAGGCTACAAGTGCACATCATCAACCAGTGGGGATGGTGGCCCTATGGTAGGAAAGGAGAAGGTGATGCCCACATGGAAGAGAATGGTGAGCTACGTGGCCCTAGTGCAAGAAGAAAAATGGACGGTGGAGGGATGAGCGTTGTAGGGAGATTTTTATGGGATGACATATGGTGGGTATTTCTAATGGCAATGGAGAGAAATTTTATGAGATGCTATATGGTGGGTAATTTTAGTGATGATGTACAAGGATTTTATGTGATGGTGTGTAGCAGCTAATTTTAGTGAAATGATGTACCACTCATGTTAGAAATTGATAGGTAAATAACAAAAGTAGATCAAGAACAACATGAACATGAGACACCGATTTTACATAGAAAATCCTTGCGAAAAAAACCACATGCGCCGGCTGGGAAACTCAATATATGATGAGAGTTACAAACATGGAGGAATTATCAAGAGCTCTATCTTGTGCGGCTTACGAGAAAACTTTATGTATGGTGACTCGAGTCCAATATGATAACAAAATTCACTAATTACAACGATCCACCAATCATAGTTTGTGGAGGCCCCGCTCGGGGTCCACCTGAATGATTCCTGCACTAGTCCCTAGATCGGTACACTAGTGCCACCATTGCATAGCCGGATCAACAAGCATAAACGATAAAGTAGCTAAATATTACAGAAAGTATCGTCTTATGGCGAACAGTTACAGTACAGCCATGCAAGGCCAAAAGTTACAGTCCAACAAAAGAAATGTTCAGAGTTATGTGGAAGTCTTCAACAAAAGTAAGATCCAGTGGCTATGCATCTCTGCAAGAGGCTGGAGGAAATGCCCTAAGCTTCTTTGCCTTCAAATCCTTGCTATTCATCTTCGAAGGAAGCGTAAGGATCTTCCGAGCAATCTCCATCTAAAGAGTGAGTGAGTAAGAGGATAAGTGCGCAATCAAACCGTACTTGCGAGTTAATACCTTCCTAATGCAATTAATGCTAAGGCTGCCAAGGAAGGCCGAGGGTTTGCTTATTTGCGGAAAGCCATTTTAAAGTAATATTAGAAAGCAACCTATAACTTAGCAAGTTTTTAATAGGAAAGGAGGTGTTATAAGAAAGAGTTGATCTCTAAGCTATTAGATTAACCCTGTACCATCCCATGGTACAACTAGACCATTCCTGCTGGAATAACCATTCCTAGTCTTCCTCCGAACACTCGCCATCTTATTCCGGAATTCGAGAATTCCATTGTGGATCATAGTTCCTAGATTGCCGGTCCAGCGAACGCTTGACGTAGACCACCTCTTGTGGTGGCGCCCTGCCGCGCTTACCACGAGTTGAAGCTTCAGCAAGAGCCTCCGCAGATGGCCATGCGTTGTGTCAGACGCATCCAACACTAGCTTATCAAGGGACCTCTTTCGATCCTGCTTCATAATTCTCCCTTCACACACCCGCCATCTTATTCCGGGATTTGGCAATCCCGTTGTGAATTATACCTCCTAGGGTTTTGACCCAGTGAGCGTATGATCTAGACCACCCTCTTGTGGTGGCGTCCAGCTGCTCTTACCTCAGGTTGGAGTTCCTGTCAGGGCATTCGCAGGGCGCTCTCCTAGGCTTTTACACCTGTACTACCGCGTGATGGCCATGCGTTGCGTCAGACGCATCTGATACCCAAATCATAGTCATGGGATCCTTCCGATCCCGTTGAACAAGGCTCGAGAGCCGAAGGTCCAACCTTCGCTCACTGCTGAACTCAATAGGTCCACGACCATCCGTCTAGATCTTCTCTAGACCACAAACCAACCTTGGTTCTCAACCCAACTCAACCATAGGCACACATCTCGAGACCGACTGACACAGCATACCAACCATACTATATCCAGTTCATAATATAAGTAGTATTTTCGTGGTGAGCTAGTGTTCACCACTATAGGGTGTTGTGCCCCGGAAACAGGAATTTAGACCTAAGCATGTCTAAACAAGTTTTACCCACGGACTAAGAGTCCAAATGTTTAACTGTTTTAATGGTTTGCAAGGAATAAGACTATCAAAACAGTCTTGACATGATATTCAAAGCAATCATGGCATGGTAATTGAAAGTGTCAAGGGTCATGGCATGTGTATAACATGATTAACAATCTAGGTAAGAAATTTATATTGCATGCAATTTTTATAACTGGTTCAATATAGGTTTTAAAAAAACTAGGTAAGATATGAACTAAAGATGTTAACTTGCCTTGTCTTGAGGCTTAGGGGTCTTCTTCGGTGTCCTGGAACCTTCCTTCAGGATCCTCGACGTCTAATCGAATGTAAAAGCCAATATAAATATGAAATTCAAAATAATGCATAAATGCACGAAGAAAAGTCTATTTTTGTACTTCTAGATTAAAATATATGAATTTTACAAACTTTAACCAATTTAAAACTAATTAAAACAATTTACAGAATTAGATTTCCATTTTTAATAAATACCCCATGCTCTCCTGACAGATGAGCCTCGCCTATCAGCCTCTCGGCTCACGATGGACTAAGCCCATGCGCACGCGCGCTCATGCCCACAGTGCACCCTGTGCCTTTCTAACATGTGGGGCCCGCATGTCGGTGACACGGTCCACCGTGAACCCTATCCACGAGACCGATCCGATCCAATGCAGTTTAAACCCGTGTGACCCTGCACCGTCCTATCCAGATCCAACGGCTGTGGATGCGCCACGTCACCTTGCCGCTTCGGCGACCATGCCACACGGCAGTGCCCAACTTCGGCACGGCGGCGCAACTCCGGCGAGCTCGATCTTGAGCTACAGAGCACCAAACTCCACGCTCCTAGGCTCTACAGGTTGCTCTCGGCATTGTCAACTCACTGGAACCATTTGCCGCTGCTGGCGATCACTGACGACGAGTCAAGACGGCCCGAGGTGGTGGCGCTCCACAGTCTACACACAACTAGACGATACGACCCTCCCTAACCTAAACTAAGCACAGATTCTGAATCTAAGGACTACTAGGAACCTTACCATGGCCACGCGTGACTCTGGGGACCTCCGGTTAGCTTCGGCAACCTCCAACGGCGGTGACAGCGCGTGGTCTCAATGATGACAACTCTCTGGTGCTCAATACGACAAAAGCATGCCACGATGAGGTTCATGACATCGAGGCATGCCTCCAGGGAAAGAATCATAGGCTCGTCTCTCTCCTCGGCGACTCCATCCACCTCGGCTCAAGGCCATGGCGGCTATGGGATCAGGAAAACCAAGCGCAGCGACTCGGGTGCTGAAATAGCTAGGAACCCTAGGTTGGAATGGACATCAAGGCCCGGTGCGCGGCGGTGCAATGGCTGGCTCTGAATCAGCTGCAGCGACGACGACTATGACGGTGGCAAGATCCAACAGCTCCAGCGCGGCCACGTCACGCGAACGGGTGCCTGAGATCCAAGGATACCAGTTCGCTCGAAAAAGTAGCATCTGACGGCTGCCAATGCTCACGTGCGCACAACAATGGTCCAGATTGAGCCACGTCGCCCCTTTCCAGAAAAAGAAAATAAAACCCTTTTCCTTTTTCAGAAAAGCTGATTAATGTTTTCTTAGGTTTAAAAATATCAAAACACTTCAGAAAAATCTGAGAAAATCTCAAAAATCACCCGAAGCATTTGGAACTCAATAAATTTTAGCAAGCACTGTTCGCTTTTTTGTTCTTATAAAATTGTTTTAGTGCTCTAGGTTTATTGAAAATTGCTCTTTTAGTTATTTTTAATTTCTATATTAATATAAAACCAATTTTCCTTAAATTATCTAAGGTAAAACAAAGTAATTTGAACTCACAAATTTTTAGGACGTTACAGTTAGGTATCATTATGTATGAAGTAGGTGTCCACGAAAAATGGGTAGGTAATATAGAGTATGTATTGTCAAGAATCACGTACCATCGAGTATTGTGTACCGTCCCCGTCATGTATCGAGTATTATTGTGTATCGTTGAGTCGCATATCATCGAGTACTATGTATATCAAGTATTAGGTAGGTATCGTCATTAGGTATCTCCAAGTATCAAATAGGCATCACCAAGTTTTGTGTATATATCATATAGTATTAAGTATCATCAAGTATCGAGTATCAGGTACCGTCGAGTATCGAGTATCAGATATCATCTATTACTCGATATCATCGACTATTAGTATTATCAAGTATTAGGTATGTTTCATCAAGTACCAGGTATCGCCAAGTATCATCAAGAACGTGTCGTCGAGTTTCATGTAGATATCATGAAGTATCTGGTATTATCGGGTATCATCATGTATCGGGTGTTATCGAGTATTAGGTAGGTTATCTTCGAGTATCAGGTATCACTAAGTATCAAGTATGTATCATCAAGTTTCACGTAGGTACCATCAAATATCAGGTATTATCGGGTGTTGTCAAGTATCAAATATCATTGAGTATCGTGTATTGTCGAGTATCGGGTATCATCTAATATTGTGTGTCATCGAGTATCGTGTATCGTTGAGTATTAGGTATCATCGAGAATTGGGTATCATCGAGTATTGTGTGTCATTGAGTATCGGGTTTCATTGAGTATTATTTTTTAGGTATGATCGAGTGTCACATATCATCGAGGATTAGGTGTTGTCGAGTATCACGTATTATCGAGTATTAGGTAGGCAATTGAGTATCATGTATCAACAAGTATCAACTATGTATCATCGAGTATTTGGTATGTATCATCATGTATCAAATATTATCAGGTATTATCGAATATCAACTATAGTCAAGTATCGGGTATCATCGAGTATCGGGTATCGTCCCTCGGTGAGTGTCGTGTATCATCCCCATTGAGCATTGGGTATCATCGAGTATTAAGTATCGGTATCATCGAGTATCGGGTGTCGTCGAGTATTAGGTATCATCGAGTATTAGTTATCATTGAATATCGTATATCATCAAGTTTTGATATCAGATATCACTTCTGTCGGGTATCAGATATCGTAGTGTTTTGAGCATTGGCAATTATTGAGTTTCAGGTATCATGAAGTATCGGGTATAATCAAACATAGGGTATGGTTGACCTCCATATATATTTTGAGTATGGATATTGTCGAGTATTGGTATTGTCGAGCTTCAAATATCATCGAACATCGGGTAACATTCAAGTATCGGGTGTCATCGAGCACTGAGTATAGCATCGCGTATCAATTTGTTTCAAGGGTGACTTCTCTTGAGTAGTGGTGTATGACTGCTCTTCCAAGGAATGAGTGTCAATAATAATTTCACCCGGTTTTAGCGCATGCAAAACGAAAGCGAATAAAAATAACAGAAAATAATGTAAAATCAAAAATGGAAATTATTGGGAGGCTAGATCTTGATTTTTATATGAATGGCAAAAAATTTTCACAGGAATGGAATATGGATGAAATAGATATGAAACTGCGAACATCCGGAATCAAGAAAATAGACAAGTACAAATGCATTGATGCATAGGCAGCTCTGGAGTTATTTGTCGCCCCAAACTCGCCACCACGCACCCAATCTACTGCAGGGATGACAGGTGAGCAAGCCAACAAACCACACGGAGGCCGGTGATGAGAGCGAGGGCACGTGAGCAAGGAAGGTGGTGAACATCGTCAGGTGAGTGTTAGATTGTAGATGCAGAACTTGGCACATCGCTTGCGTTCTACTAGCCATCGATGCCTCCTCGGTGGCTGGCCATCATTATGTGGTGCTGCTTCCATCTGCCCTTTCATACTTTGTCGTTTTTCTATTCCGTCTCAAAGCATTTTGGAGAATTTCTCTAAATTTTACTATGTTTATGTAGTGTTTCATCCCTACTTTTGCCTTGTTTACTACGCTTTAAAGCTGCATTATAATCTTAAGCCACATATTTGTCCTTTTTATATAAGCTAAGCGCTTTGACATTTTCTAGCCATGTTTGAAAGATGAGTGCCATTTTCTCATAGTTTGCACTTTTTGATGATTCACTTATTTGCTAAAAATCTAAACTTCAAGGGTTTATAGAAGAACACCGTAGAAATCCGAAGTATTTTTGTCAGCCAAAAGTATTTACGTCGGCCTAGAAAAAACCAATGTATATGAAAGTATTTATGTCGGTCGTGGAAAGGAGCCGACGTAAACATGAGCAGAGGCTGAGGACATGTGGCGCTATTTACGTCGGCCTAAAGAGCGGCCCATCCCGCTAGATGAAATTTGAAATTTGAAATCTGGTGGGAGGTGTATTTACATCGGCCAGGCCGACGTAAACAGGATACGTGGTACCGGCACTGTGACTACATGCAAAATCCTAACTTGAACTTAGAATCGTCGAGATATAGTCACTCCTCTCTTATTTGATGAAATATGCCAATTAAACATCTATTTGTCGATATTTGTTCGTTGCTACTCTAAGTACATGAAAATTCTCAAATTAGTGGCCATTAGTGCTCTAAATAGATGAAAATGTCCAATTACTCTTTTTTTCGATAGTGACTTAATAATTGTGTTATTTATAGGAATATATGTCGCGGTAGTTCGGGACACCACATAATCTTTCTCCGTTTAATTCCAACCTCCACTCTTCTTTGCCCAGCAATCTCCATACATGGTATCGTCAGGTATTTAATTTTTATTTAACGCACTCTAGCTAGCTCTAACATATGTTCGTTAATATAGGGTTCGGTGGCCCCCACACCCGATGCATATGTTAGAGGCAACGGCGCTTCTTTCTCGATGACTCCGCCTTCAATTGGCGATTTTCTTAACTCAGGAGGTGACACCGGTAGTAGGCTACATGCAAATAATGAGAACTATATGTTTGTTATATGTGTTTGATATCAAGAAATGGATATGGATATGTGTTGTGATTATATGCTTTTGATATATATATATATATATATATATATATATATATATATATATATATATATATATATATATATATATATATATACTGTGAATATAATGTCATGTTTGTTGATTGTATATTGTTCAATATAATGTTTCTGATTATTAGTGAATATTTGCATTGGTTTTCCAATAAAATTTTTATTTTTTACGTAAAGCCGACCTAAATACTATGGCAAAATTCCTAGTATGTAAATATGTCTGCCACGTTGGCTGGCATGACGTGCCAGTCATTTAAGTTGGACAGAAGCCGACATAAATAACGTACCACATGGCATATGCCACATCGACTAGTTGACAT
The DNA here is from genome assembly GCA_036346145.1 of Olyra latifolia. Taxonomy (NCBI): domain Eukaryota; kingdom Viridiplantae; phylum Streptophyta; class Magnoliopsida; order Poales; family Poaceae; genus Olyra; species Olyra latifolia. The sequence goes on from CM070531.1 coordinate 20,843,665, forward strand.
GTCACATATTTACTTTGGCTTCTAGCCAACGCAGCTACCCCCGCCAGCTAAGGGCGACGACTGATGTTTATGTCAACCTCCAAGCTGACGAAAATATATCCTATTTACATGTTTACGTCGCTGGGATTATGTCAACCTAGGTGTTTATGTCGGCTTTTGGCGTAAATAAGTCGGATTCCTGTAGCGGAAGCTTATTTTTTAGAGTTTTGAAAAGCGGTTTCAAGGTTAAAAAAATCGGCTCAATATGCTAAATCTTTTGAACTTTTCAACATAGATACGCAAATGAACCTCAGAGAAAGCCTATATTTTCGAAACTCTGAAAACAATTTTTATTTTTTTTTATCTTAAAACTTTTTATATTATAATCCACCGCCCGCCTATGTAAAGTGGCCGAATTATCCTCTCTATCCGTATTTCCCAGTTCGCACTTCCCAGTCGAGCTCGAACAATAGCGCACGAGTTTAAGGTGAAAAGCCAAAGCCAAAACCACAGCTGTACCCTTACCCGACACAGCCTCGCAGGCACAAGAAAAAGGCTTCACCGCAGGCAGAGGCCGAGGTGTCACGCGCCGGAGCGCCACACGCCCGCGCTGGGCCCGGCACGTGCTCGCCGGGAGCCACCTGGCGCCGAGCTGGGCTCCGCGACGGCGGACGCGTCCAAGACATCGACAGGGCCGACCCGCCCGCCGGATTTTCTCGTCATCGCCGTCGCCTCCCTCCATCTATATATTGCTGCCCCCCTCCACCCCCCGCCTTCACTCAACCAAGAAATCATCACTCGATCAAGAAATCATCACTCCATCGTTCGATCTTCTCTTCTGCTCTCGCTCTAAGACTTCTTGTTCGTGGAAGCTTCTTGGTTGGGCTTGGGTTCTTTGATGGCGAAGCCGAGCGTGGTGGTGCCGGAGGTGGGCGTGGCGGTGGCGGTAGCGCCGGCGGCGTGCCCCTGCCCGGGGACGCTGTTCCCGTACCCGCCGCCGTGGGCCGGGATTGCCGTGCGCCGGAAGTGCCAGCTGCAGGTCGAGCTCGGCGCGGGGCTGCTCAGCGGCTGGGTCGAGTCCATGCGGGCGTCGTCGCCCACCCAAGCCAAGGCCGCCGCGGCCCTCGCCGCCGGCGTCGACGACGAGCACGCCGCCTGGATGGTGCACCCTCGCTTCTCGCACCACACGCCACGACTGTCGTCGCGTTCGCGATTCAGTTTCTTGCCTCGATTTGCCTGGCGCGCTGACCCGGGTCGCTTGCATGCATGCGTGCGCGCAGGTGAGGCATCCGTCGGCGCTGGGCAAGTTCGAGCAGATCGTGGCGGCGTCCAAGGGGAAGCAGATCGTCATGTTCCTCGACTACGACGGCACCCTCTCCCCCATCGTCGACGACCCCGACGCTGCCTTCATGAGCGAGACGGTGAGCTACCTTCAAGCCTAACACTGCCTCCCCTGTTCACTCTGCTTGCACACACCATGCGACTCTGCTCGCCGCGCTCACACGCTCCGATGATGCCGCAGATGCGGATGGCCGTGCGCAGCGTCGCCAAGAACTTCCCAACGGCGATCGTCAGCGGCCGGTGCCGCGACAAGGTACACGCACTGACACTGCATGCATCACCTGACCGACCCTCCCATTGCCATCACCGAAACAGCTCAATCACTGACGGGAACTAAGAGAGTGGCTGCCTTCTACTCTCCAGGTGTTCGAGTTCGTGAAGCTAGCCGAGCTCTACTACGCCGGCAGCCACGGCATGGACATCAAGGGCCCGGCCAAATCCTCCTCCCGGCACACGAAGACCAAGGTGAATACACACACTCGTTCTGATGCCCAATCACACACATCTTCTCTGACGTCTCTGACCTCTCTCACAAACTAAAGATACTTTTTTTTCCCTCTCCTCTCGTTGTGTGTGTGGCCTGCAGGCAAAAGGAGTTCTCTTCCAGCCGGCAAGCGAGTTCCTGCCCATGATACAGCAGGTACCTACCTTCTACCTCACACAAACCCTTTCCTTTCCTCTTAACCAGTTTCTGCCCATGATAATCAGTTTCTTGGTCGCGTCAAGATTATTATTATTTTTTTTGCTGCTGATGTATTCTCGATGACGTGATTAGGTGCACGAACGCTTGGTGGAGACGACGAGCTGCATACCTGGGGCCAAGGTGGAGAACAACAAGTTCTGCGTCTCAGTCCACTTCAGATGCGTCGATGAAAAGGTAAGCGATGAAATAGAACGGATGGCCGTCGCTCTCGCTGCCCATTTACAGCTTTCTTTCTTCCACTAGTGTCACCCGAGCCGCCTCCACTGCTGCTCGGACAAGATAGCAATGATTAACATTAAGCCATTTTGATCTACGCTCCTAACTAAATCCTAAATAATTCATGAATAAATGTTCTTGGATCGATCGATCGGATGGTGATTGGTGTAGTCGTGCATGCAGAGCTGGGGGAGGCTGGCGGAGACGGTGAAGGGCGTGCTGAGAGAGTACCCGAAGCTGCGGCTGACGCAGGGGAGGATGGTGTTCGAGGTGCGCCCCAGCATCAAGTGGGACAAGGGCAAGGCCCTCGAGTTCCTGCTCGAGTCGCTCGGTGAGTGATGAATCATAGCTGATAGCCGCCAGACTCGCTCTACTGAATCCACTGAATCTATGTGCTGATTGGGTTTTCTGTGTGTTGCTTGTGCGGTGCCGCAGGGTTCGCCGACTGCAGCAATGTGCTGCCCGTGTACATCGGCGACGACCGCACCGACGAGGACGCCTTCAAGGTATCGCATGTATATATATATTATACTCCTGTGCATCGTCATGCCGTTTTGTCTTGTGCACTGTATATCTATTAGTAATGTAATGTAATAATGTTAGCTACATCTCGGCCAAATGGATACTACACAGCAAGATACGATTTTTATTTTCCGCGGCGGCTGCAGAGGCTGACGGCGGCGTTGGCGATTGGTTTTTGACTCAGGTTTTGCGGCGGAGGGGGCAGGGCGTCGGGATCCTGGTGTCGAAGCACGCCAAGGACACGAGCGCCTCCTACTCTCTCCAGGAGCCCACCGAGGTGAGCAGAGCAGAGCAGAGCATGCAGCCTATCGCCGGCGGCGATCGCCGGTGTTGACGCTTACCTGACTCGTTTTCTTGCTCGCCGCGACATGCAGGTGATGGAGTTCTTGCTGCGCCTCGTCGAGTGGAAGCGCCTCTCCAGGGCCCGGCTCCGGCTATGATCGGCGGCGGACGCTGCCGCGTGAACACATCGCAACCGGCGGTTTCCGGCTTGGAGAAGACACATAGGCACCAAGCCTCCGTTCTAACGATGTCCCATGATTTTCTTTGGTGGCCATTGAAGCAGAGCAGAGCACAGCAGAGGCGATGGCCAGATCCAATCCAAGGCCATGGAGGGCGCCAGCTGATCACTAGATTGGTATCCAGATCAGAGGCAATTCTTGTACCATACTACGCTTCCTCTCCCTCCTTTTTTTCGGGGGCCTGCTTTGCAAGGATATGTATGCATACCAAGAATGTAAATTTCCACCTTGCTATGTAGTAGAAGACGAAAATAAAATAATCAAGAGCATTTGCATGCAAGCACCAAGAACACAAAGAGAGGCCTCCCTTCTCCATCAACTTTTGCTAACCACTACACTGCCTCAGTGCCTCTTGCATGCATGCATGAGGCATTCTTGTACCATGGTGGTATACCGTGCTTTCCTCTCCCTTCTTTTTTTGGGCCCTTTCCAAGGACACCTAGACATACCAAGAATGTAAGGGCGTATTTGGTTGCTAGCTAGGCCTGACGAGCCAGGTTGGTGGGAGTCTAGCTAGGCTCATGCAGGTGCTTGTACTTATTTGCCTACATTTGAGTTGAATCGAGCCACTCACATTTCATCGAGCAAGTTGCGGGCATGGCATGAACATGTCTTGGGCGCATTGCTCACGCCATGGCCGCACTCTGGACGGACACTGGACACACTGCTCACACTATGGCTGCACTCAGCACACGCCTCTCTCATGCCATGGTCGCGCTTTCTGCGTAACACCCGTGCATGGCACGCGGACTTTATCGACGTGAACGCCCTCACCCCCTTCTGGCCATGTTGCAGCTTCCCTGTCCTCCTCTTGGCCGGATCCGGCGCCGCCACCGCTTCCCCGACCTTTGCACGGCCAGATCCGGAGCAGCCCTAGCCATGCCGCGACCTCCCTAACCTCCGTTTGGCGGGATCTGATGCCGCCGCCACTCCCTCGCTCGATCGGATTCAGCGTCGCCGCCACTTCCCTAATCTCCACCTGGTCAGATCCGATGTCACCCTGGCCACGCCATGGCCTCCCTGACCTTTATTCGGCGGGATCCGGCATCGTCCTGGACACGCTGCCATATCCCCGACCTCTACTAGGGCGCCCGATTCGGCGCCGCGCTGGCCACACTGCTACCTCCCCGTCCTCTGCTCAGCTGGTGGTTATCGCTCTGCTTTCCTTGCATGGCACAGGCCAGGCTCGGGGAAACAACCATTCCCCTCGTTACCCATGGTCAGCACATGGAAATTGTTGAGCCTAGCCCCGAGGCTTAGCTAAACAACCAAACACTATCTCCCTACACCACGTGGGCCTCACCCGAGCTAAACACGCTCTAAATTATTACCTTGTTATGTAAACTAGTTAGACCATCCACATCAGCTACTCTATTCTCCCACTCTATAATACTATTCACTGCTCTCTCTATCCAACACTCTAAAATTCCTTCATACTTTACACTACACTCTAAAAGATTCCTTCCCCGCACCAGCTACTCTATCCCAAACTGCAGTATTATAGAGTACCTGCTACGGATACTCTTAGGTGTACGTGCTCTGCAACAAAAAAAAAGTGAAACCGCGAAACTCAATGGGACAAAACCTAAAAATTAGGGGCATGTGCAAGAAATCAAGAAATTTATGGGTCAAAACATTTAAAACTAAGGCAACCTAATTAAGGGAGCAAAACTAAACATGATATGGGCTCATCACTCATCACCGGTTCACCACTCACTACTAGAGACACAAAGCTAGTATATCCGTGGGGCAAAACGTGAAACAGGTAGAGATATGTAGCACAATAGGAAAATGAAATAATGGAAAGCGCTTTGCAAGAAATTAAGCAGCAAGAATAGAAAGAAAAATGGCCTCGACTCCATCTACTTTTGCCAACTACGTACTACGTACACTAGCTCTTACATGGTGTTTTCTGCATGATGCATCTGGCAGAAGGGTATCTCCTATTCTCCCTGGCCGCTGGTTTCCTCTTGTGAGTTGCACTGCATGCAGACGCACGTTTAAGTTGCATGAAGCAGAAGCTAGTAAGCTACCGGCGCACACACACTGCCACTGCATAGATCTTAGCGACCTACCAAAGCTCAGAACTTAGGGCTAAAGCTGCTCGTAGGAGGACGCTGTGTTAGGACAGCGAGTACCACCGCTCACATGACGGCAGTACTGTACCACGGCTTCCTCTCTGATAGATCCAACGTTGTTTTGTCTTCTTCCTTGCTAAGATCTCTGACGAGGCAGCCATCGTCAGAGCTGTCCGTGTCCCTCTGTCTCTCTCTCCCCCTCTGTGAGTGAAGCTTTTCACTGTGAACAATGGACGATCTCTGCACCTCCGCTGTCCGGCCGTTGACCCCTAATTTGTTTGGATCGATCGACGGCAGATCGAAGATGCTGCATGCTTCTTCACTGTGAACAATCTCTATCGCATTGCCACTGCTCCAGTGGTGGCTGGCTCATCGTCCAAAGAAGAGCACAGCAGCTGATGATCACTGAGCAGTACAGCTTCATCCGAATTAAGCAGCTCACAGGGACTGAAATATTCACTGATTTCGCTCGCGAACAAGAATGGTACATTGGGTCGCTGTTGATAACAAGGGCCATTTTGATTAGTAGTTTTTTTGCAGCTACAGGTGGATCATTTGGACGGGACTATTCGCCGGAGACATGCATTGATCCACCAACCAAAATCACAGGACAAGGAAGGAGAGCTTGCCCCACCGGCAGAAGAACCACCGGCTGGATCGAAACGCAGGGAATCAATCTATTGTCCCCAAGAACCTCGTACCTGGGCAGCTATTGGGTACTAAAGGCTTGTCGATTTGTGGCGTTCCTGCGTGCACAGTGGGGTTGATTCAAAGACAAACTTAAGGCAATCATCAATGTGTGTACGTACCTCCTAATTAGAAGCCATTACATGCTTTCTATAACCATGATATTTAGAGCTCTATATCACGTGGAACTTCGATAGACAGTACTAGTTCTATTCTGCTCTTGCCAATAAGCGTCCCTCCAACCGGCTCTGTTTTTTTACTACATGTCTTTCTAGATTGTGCTATGGTTCGTTGTTGTAGTTTATTCGTTCGGTGTAGCTCAAGTCAGATGGAGAAGAATTCGGGAGGAGGAACCTTTAGGATTCTCGATCAAAGCGGATGGAGTTGAGCCAAAAGGGTTCATTAACTTCTAGTCTGGAGCCAAGCAATTGTGTGTAGTAAAATTTTTAAGGTGTAGGTTGCTTCCTGCAGAGGGCCGGTGGAACCCATGAAAATGGTCCATCAATCATGGCAGAATCTACGTCTTTACGAATAGGCTTCTTTGGCTCTTCCAGCACAAGCATGCACCAATGCTCGACGAAAGAAGTGCTGCAAAACCACGCATCAATCATTAACGATGATATTTGCCGAGAAAGGCGTCACTGAACGAGAGCCAAAAGCTATGAAAATGAGAGATTAGTAGTCGCGCAGTCGTGCTACAGGTTATGCAACCACTGATAAGTGTGGGGCCTATCCGTCAGCGGCCTGACGATTTCACACAAACAGACCTGTTGGTACGTGTAGCTAGCTAGCTAGCTAGCTCCAACGATGGGTTTAAGACAAGCAGATATTTACACTGCTACTGATTTGCATGCTCCAAAGTTTTTATCTGATGGCGAAGTCATCCAATATTGCACCACCATTGGCCAGCCCCACCCACATCAGAATGAGGGCAGAGCAAGTGGTAGAAATGGAATCTTGGATAATGCGTGATTTTTGCCATTTTTAGGATAATATTAGGCTGGTGCATGCACTTGATCTTTGGAGCCAAGCAATTAACCATGAAAGGGAGGCACCCCCACTAAGCTTAGAGAGGCGCAGGGATAGATGGAATCTCTGGATGCACGACGACGACGATGAGGACGATGATGATGGTGATGATGATATGCGGACGACGATGAGGACGATGATGATGGTGATGATGATATGCGGACGACGATGAGGACGATGATGATGGTGGCTTGGGCGAGGAGTAGGATTCCACGTTGGAGATGGAGACGCTACCATGCTTCCAATTATTTGGTCCAATGCGGAAGATGAATCCGATTAGTTTTGGTTCATCAGAGCTTGTATGGCAACCATGCACAAGATTGTATACTAGGGTATTGAGAACGTATTTCAAGAAGGCAAAGCATTTGATCCACTTAGGTTTCAAAAGTTTTAAGAATCAGCTTCAAGATGGCTTCCAAAAAAGGAGAAAAGGTTTTTATTGTGCAAAAGTCAAAAGGGCATGTATAAGACATACCAAACATGAAGAATTTATGCGTCATTCTGTCGCAGATCAATTTTAGAGGCATGCTTTTCTTTATGGAGTTCGATTTTTTTTTCATTTTACTGGACATTGAGTTTTTTTTTTCATTATACTGGACTTTGAGTTTGAGGGCGATCAGATCCTGCTTTGGAGAACCTTGTCAATGCTGCGTCGCATAGACGAACTAAGCACGTCAATTATGATCCGTAGTTATGCATAGACTTCACTGTTGATTACTGGGAAAGCAGCGCACATAGATCAAATCCGTCCATACATCTCCTCACCGAATTATTTTATCAATCTAATCGCCAAAAAGGATTGTGCCCTAGGCCTTCTTTCCATGCAAGCAATTATCATGATAAACATCCCATGATCACTATAGTTAGCCTAAAGCTTGAGAGGACGTATGCATGATTGATTGAACACGCCTTGGCAGATCTAAGGTGTCACATAGCCTAATCATGCATCTGTAATGGTGTTCCTGATTTTTAATGAGCTATTTTACCTTTACGCAAAACTTTATTTAGCTGGGGGAATTGCTGCAAATACATTAACGCTTTTGCTATTTAATTAGCAGTCGGATGATAATCCTTTTTTATTTCAGTTGATTTTTCCGTCCTTTGATTTCCTTTGAGATCAGTGCTGGCTACATCGGGTTTATTGAGTAATTACTCGGGTGCTGAGGGTTGGAGCCAGCCCGAGGCAAGGCTACCTACACAGAGCACTCACATCACTAACGTTACATTGATGGTTTTTTTTTTAAATTATTGCATTGATGGTCTTTGCTGCCTCCACTTTGCATTGGTTACTACTACTTAGGGCATGTACAATGGAGAGTCAAGAGTGTCTCTTAGCATATTTTTCTAAGTAAAAAAGACAAGTATATAAGGGTATGTATAAAGTCATTTAATAGAGCGTCTCTTAACGATTTAATGCTGCTCCTCTCTAATTCTACCTAGGAGCTTGTGAAGAGTCGTCTCTTCAGTAAGAGTCGACTCTAGCATTTTTTTCATTTTCCCCCCTGCCACATCAGCGAAACATGTCCACCTCATCGCTAAGAGACGCCCTATTAAATTCCTTTGTACATGCCCTTACTAGTTTATGTTTGCTAAATCACTCACTGAAATTTTACATAAGTAAGCTTAAAATTATAGTTCTATCTAATTAATATGCAATTTTAGTACATTTATGCTGCAGTTTTAAATTTTATTTGTTTTTATATTTTCCTTTTACTAATACATGCTAAACTTTTTTTAAGTTTTGTAGGGTTCACCAAGTTAAATCTTTTGTCTAAGCTATACATTTTTTATTCATTTTTTCTATTGGTTAGTCAACGGAATTTTGAGACTGATTTCAATCAACTAAAGTGCACACAACTAAGTCCTAAATTGCACTCCTTGCTAAAGTGTAATTTAAGTATAGTTATACTGTAATTTTTAATTTGTGTTTTTTTTAGAGTCCATCAAAGCCAAAGCTTTTGTCTAGACTATAATATTATTGTTCGTTTTCTATCTTGTTTTTGTTTTCTTTTTTAGCTAAGGGCAAGGGCACTGCAAATTCTAAAGGAGGATGAAGCCTCCCGACCAAAACTAAAGGCCTGGTCTCTCCCACAAGGTGAGATTCTCTTGAATTATAATGGGGACCAGCAATGGGCTCAAAGACACATTCTAAAAAAATGCCTTGATTGCGCTCTTTCTAAATGTTGTAGGCGGCATAAATGAGAAGACCGCTAAAAGTTTCTTGCCCACCCCAGATATCTTGGAGGCCACATCATGCCACCACTCTAGGAAGTTCTGAAATGAATTAGGTCCGACATCGGATAGGAAGTTGAAGTTGAGTCTACCGAGCAGGAAGAGGTGTGTGCAGGTCTCATTGTATTGATCAGCACATCCAACCATTTCTGGCCAGGATATTAGCGGTGTGCAACCCATTGAGGGCCAAAGTCTAGAAGAAAAATTTGCATTTGTTTTCCGTGTTGGCTTTCCAAAGCAATCTCGCATTTGCACAGGAGATACTACCCTGGAATTGCATGTTATAAGCGGATTTGGCCATGTAGATGGAGTTTGGCGTTCTTTGCCAAAGGATGTCATCAGGGCAGGCTGGGTTCAAAACAATATCACGAAGCTTGTCCCAAAGCTGGGTGTATTCACGGAGTTGCTCGATGGTATGAATGTTTCGCACTGAAATGACTCACTTGCTGTGAAGGAGCCCGCGGGCCATCGTCCGATTCTTCCATCTAGCGATTTTGGAAAGATTAGGGTCAATAGTTTTAGGTGAATCATTGTCAAGCCATTTGTCATGCCAAAACAAGGCCTTCTCACCCTTACCTAGCACAACCTGGGTTGCAACCCTAAGCAAGCTGATATCCACAATATCACAAGTTATTTCCATGTTGGTCCAGGGTTTGGACTTGCTTTTCCAACTGGGAATAATTCCATTTTACACCCCTCAAATATCCAAAAAGTTCATTCTATATCCCAAACTACAAAAACGGTTATTTAACACGCCTATTTAAAAAACCAGGTCATTTTACACCCCCAATGGTTTAGAAGGATGGTTTTGATAATGTGACATCCAGTTTTGTCTACGTCGCTGGTACAAGTGGCCTAATTAGTGATTTTTAGACTCCAAAATTGAATAAAAATTCTCAAAAATAATTTGGTGTGTAAGGATCCTAGCAAAAATATTTTTCAAAAATTTTGAAATTTTTAGAAATTTCGGTTGGATTAACTTAAAACATTAATTTTGGATATTTAAACATTTATTTTTCTAAAGTTATTTTTTTCCTGACCCTTATGCATTAAAATATTTTTAAGATTTTTCCTAGATTTTTAGTCCAAAAATCACTAATTAGGCCACAAATGCAGGTGACGGACAAAACCGAATGCCACATCACCAAAACCAACCTCCTAAATCACCGATGGTGTAAAATGACCTAGTTTTAATATATGGGGATGTTAAATAACCAATTTTGTAGTTTGGGGTGTAATATGGACTTTTTAGATAGTTGAGGGGTGTAATATGGACTTATTCCTTCCACCTATGCCACAACCATCTCAGCCTCAAAGATCTGTCAAACCTTTCAAGGTCTAGGATACCCAACCCGCCGGACTTCTTTGAATGACAAACTCTACGCTAGTTCATAAGGCAGTGACCATCTTTTGCACGCTCATCCCCATACAAAAGGAAGGATTTCCTAATACGGTCTATCTTCCTCAGGGCCCATTTCGCCAACGGGAAGATCGTGAGGTTGTACATCGGCAGATAGGAGAGAACCGAGTTTATGATGGTGAGCAGGCCTGCCTTCCAAATCAGGCATCCTTTCCACTTTGGAAGCCGCCCGCTGATTTTCTCGATGATCGGCAGGAGGTGAGTTTTTTGAAGCCTGTTGGTGTGCAGCGAAAATCCCAAGTAACGGCAGGGGAAGTCTTTGCGCTCTCTTGGGAAGATTGAAGGATGCAATAGGACATTCGGATGTCTTCTGTTGAGGGATTAGGGAACATAACTACATCGTCTACATATAAGGATGTTTGCATGGGGGTGAGGATGCGATGGAATAGCAGAGAGCAAGCCTTCTCCATTTGCTAAGTTGAACCGTCTTTGTAACGGGTCAATGGCAATAATGAAGAGCATTTGGAACAGCGAGTCACCTTGCCGAACGCTCCGTCTGTGGTAGAAGCATTTAAGGCTTGCCGTTTAGGAGCACCCTAGAGGTGGATGTATTGAGCAAAATCAAGATCCATTCTCGCCATTTGGAGCCAAACCTGATATTCTTTAGCACTTCAAGGAGGTAACCACCACAGTGCACGGTGTCGAAGGCTTTTGCGATGTTCAATTTAAAAGAAGCGAGATGGTATCCTTGCCTTGTGGAAATCTTGAACCACATTCTAACATATATGGAGTTATCTTGGATGCACCATCTTTTGACGAAGGCACTCTGGCAAGAGGCCAGAGATGATAGAGTCAAGAAGAGGAGCGAGGCAGTTGGCGAGCGGAATGGAGAAAATCTTGCTGATACTATGATTCAAACTCATAAGTCTAAAGTCCACAATAGCTCGGCAATCTTCCTTCTTAGGCAGATGAACTATGTTGGCGCTATTTAAGAGCTAGAAGGAGGAACCACGGAGATCGAAAAGCTGATTGAAGATGGCGATCAGATCCAGCTTGATGAAGACGGCAAAAAAGGGCCACTAAATCCGTCAGGCCCTAGAGGCCTTCTCAGTACAAAGGGAGAAGATGGTGTCCTTGATCTCTACCTCGCTAAAGCTGTTTTCCAGCCCAGAGAGGTCTTGTTGGGAGTACGTCTCTGACTGGGGAAGAGCCAAGATGTGAGTCAAAGAAACGGTGGCACTCCTCCTCTTTCTGCGATTGAGGAGTGACTTCACACTGCGCTGTCCAGAGAGATTGGATGAGCTTCTTCCATCATCGGTTGTTGACTCAGATATGGAAGAATTCAGAAACGCTTCCACTCGAGCGTCCGTCTCGAGGCTAAAAAATTGGACGCCTTGCTCCTAACCTGCCACTCGCTGCCCTCCTCCCCGTCAAAGCAAGCAGCATCGGTTCACCCCTCCTATCAAAACAATTAAGCTCCTCCTTCTCATCCCCTCTCCCTTCTCCTCGAGAAGCCACAAGACAGCCGTACGCGGACCATCTGGCGTTCAGATCCCAATCCGGAGGTACTCTGTTCATTCCCCCTCCTTGTTCTGTGTTCTTTTTGGGTTGGCATTGGGAAGATTTTGAGTGAATTTAGGGGGTGTCTCTGGTGTTACCGTGCTGTGGCATGCTCGGATCAAAGCTTTCAGTTTAGCCGTCTATCGTTCTCTCTCTTTTCCATCCCCAAAATATTTTCGCTGTGTGGTGGAATCCTGTTCGGCCTTTTGGATCAAGAGTTAAATCTTTGAGGTGACCTTGTCGTTTAGAATTTGAAGTAGCTGATTTCTCTGTTCATTCTGCCTGCAGATCCTACAAGCTTGGAACGAGAGCAGGCATGGCGCTGTCGCCGTCGCCACCGTTGGCTGACACCGACTCATCTCTAGAAAATGTGTGCTTGGCGAGCTTTTGGCAGCCGGATCCAGCGAGCACAGTATGAGAGCTCGCAGGATCTAGAGAAGAAGAAGGCTAGGAGGAGGTGTAACCCCCCTCATTTCTGTCATGAAACATGAGACATATACGTATAAAACTTAGGGTTCCTGGTGAAACTTTGATTTTATTCTCGTGAAACTTTCTTATTTTGCATTGGGTGATTCTTGAACAACAGTGAAACATGAGGTTTCATCAGTAGTTAGCCAAGTTTTACTGACACTTCTTCAAGTTTCATCAGTATATAAGCCAAATTTCATTGTTATTTTTTCCAGTTTCATATGAATTTCTTTAAGTTTCAACAGTATCTAGCCAAGTTTCATTGCATTTTTTAAAGTTCCATCAGTAATTTCTCCAAGTTTTATGATCTTCTTGAAGTTTCATCGGTACTGTAGCAAAGTTTCATTAGTACATTTTTTAAGTTTCCGTAATTATTTTTCCAAGTTCATCAGTATCGTAGCCAAATTTTATTAGTATTTCTTTAAGTTTCATTAGTAGTTGTAGCCAAGTTTTATTAGTATATTTTTCAAGTTGCAGTAGTTATTTTTCCAAGTTCCTTTGATGACGTCATGCATCCGAACTCTATCGGACGTCCGACACGTGGCGCCCACCTTAAGAATCTCGTGTTCACGTCCCCTTGCCTAAAGGTTCTTCCGTCGTCGGTTGAATATCCAGAAAATCCTAATGTTGTTTGATACACGCCTTTTCCAAGGCAGCAAGGCCCAAGCTTCACTAATGCATCCTGATCGAGCTCTACTCGAACAAATATTATATTACTATATATTAAAGCCCTTAAAATGGGCACCTCTCAGCCTGTCCACGTCACCCCTAAAACTTCGGCCGTCCGATCGCGAGCTCGCGGCGATCCGACCATCCACCGCTGACGGTTATGCAAAAAAAACCCTTCGGGTTTTCTATTTTGGATATACGTCCTTAGATCTTCGCACCCGTTGGATCGGCAGATCGAGCGGCCTCGCTGCCATGTTTTTTTTGTTTGCCCCTTCCATTTTTTCATCCTCGCTCCGCCGTCCTCCCGCAACGCGCTCTCCACGCCGAACCCTAGCCCGCTCCCCTCTCTCTTCCGCGTCGCGCACTCTCCGCCGCGGTCTCTCTCGCGTCGTGCTCTCCGCCGGTGCCTTCTTCCCCTCGCCTTCTCCGGGCCCTCCACTGCCTGCAACATCGGCGATGAGCCGTCGCCTCCCCTTCCTCCCACCGGTGCCGGCTCCCTTCGCCGGCGCCGTCCCCCTTCTCTCTACCGTCGTTCCCCCGCGCCGCAGTGCCAGGACGCCCAGATCTGGGGACGGCGAACCACAGGGCGGCGGCAGGGTGTCCATGCCGCCTGAGGGCTACGGTTTGACAGCAGCCGCCTCCGTCGCCGTGCCCCTCTTCCATCCTCACCGAAGCCGCCCCACTGTCGCTCCATAGTGCCTGCCGTGCCGCTGGATCTGCTGCCCCGCCACCGCCACCACCGGATCCACCGCCCTCGAAGTCGCCTTCTGCCGGATCCGTTGTCCCTGGCCATCCGCTACCACCGGATCCGCCGTCCTTGAGCCACATCGCGCCACCACCGGGTAAGGCCGCCTCCCCTCACCTCCTTCTGCCTCCCTTTGTTCGCCCGCGCGCCCGCCTTTGCTCCGCCACCGGATCCGCTGTCCCCGCCACCGCCACCACCGACTCCGTCCTCCTCTCCCACCGACGTGACCACCGCCCAGCACCCTCGGCCTCCATGCTCAGTCTCCCTCCTGCCACATCATCAGCCCTCAGTCTGACTTCGTCCCTCTCTGCTCTTCCTCTTCCTCTCTTCTTGCATATGATTTTTGATCTTGCTTCCGATATGCATAGGCTCCGTCATTGGTCGCCCCTCCTGCGTGCTGTTGTTTTCGCCTCTTCCGTCGATCGCATGTTGCCCTCTCCTATTGATTACCGCGGCCATTTCCACCCGCTTCCATCGTTGGGGCTATCTGCTCGCTTGCTACTCTCCATTGTTCAGATTGCATCGGCTTCGCCATCGTGTTTCCTTCGTATTGGGTGCTCATGGTTTCTACCTATAAGGTGTCTGCTCTTCGACAAATGAATTTTTAGTAGCTGCTTCCATTTGCTGACGTTTGTTTCATACCACTCACAGGCTGCTTGCAGGATGAATATTTTGAAGGTTGTATACATGACTTTCTGCCCTGCCGAATTGCTGGTCCATCACTCAAATCAGCCTGTCGTAGATAGTTGTTGTAGCTGGTTTTTTTTGCACCTGATACAAAACAGGAATCTTATTCACAATAGCTCTTCCGAAAAAGGTTAGACTTTTGTTTATAAATCTTTGGTCAATTTAGATGTTTGCTAAAAGATTTTCCATGCACTACAGAGGGCCACTGTTATAGTTTGTCCAGTCAACTGCAATAGAATATATGTCCAATTTGTCCTGCGCAGTTCAGATCTAGCTCCCGTAATATGCATTTTGTATATGAACTGAAGTAACCTCTCTTCACAGACATAGAGCTGGTAAATCCATTTAGTTATCAACAACCAAACAAAGGTTGCCGTATTTCAGCCTTTTTTTCGATAATTACCATATTGTCGGCCATACCTACAATAAGTTGTGTTTCTATTCTTTGTTTCGGTTAAAAACTAACTTCAGACTAAACCAACATACATGATTTATACCTCCAATTCTAATAAACCGTTAGCCAGTGGCGGATCTAGGATTTTATATTAGGGTATGCCAAACAGCGGAGTTAATACTATAATATATAATTCGGTAAAATCCAATGAACAATTCGGTAAACAACTACAAATGTTGTCGATTTAAGAATGCAGTGTTTACTAATTTGACAAGACAAATATGTACAAAAATACTATACTGTATATAAAGTTACAAACTAGTAAATTGCAAACTAGTAGATAGTAGATTATATACACAATAAGTGATAACTGATAAGTCAATAACACAAGGATTGAAATTTGAAAACTTGAAGAAAAAACTAAACTAGTACTGTAGTACAGTAGTACCTTACCTAACACAGTTTAATACAGGTGCACGCTGCCGCGCTGGACGCTGGTGATCCGCAATTCCGCACCGTCGTCCGTCGGGCGTCGGGTCGTCGGGACTCGGGAGACGGGAGCGAGTCGCCGAGTCGATGCCTCGATGGCCGACGACGGCGCGGGCGCTGGCCCCGGGCGGTCGTGCTGCCGTGCTAGGCCTTCTGGCCTCTGGCCCTCTAGGTGAGCTCGCGGTCGATGAGGCTGATGAGCAGATGAGGCCGGGGGCGGCTTGGGCCTCGGGAAGTAGCTACGTGATCAGCGCCGGCGCTTTCGGGCGCGAGACGTGCAAATTGAACCGAAACGACGCGCCGGCCGCGGTATATGGGTTGTATTTTCATTTGGGTCATATACATCCACGTATTTATATACGGGCTGCAGGATATGCCGTGGCCCACCCGACATACCCTGTAGATCCGCCCCTGCCGTTAGCTCACAGAACGTTTGGTATTAACGCTTTTGTCGGATTCTACCTATATACAACCTTTTTGCAGTTTACTTACATTCTCACTTACAAAACAATTGGTGTGTTGTCAACCACTGCTACAGTCAACTATGTTTTTGTTCTCTCTTTCAGTTAAAAAGTCCACTCAGAATGAAGCTCTAGACTTTATTCATTATTTACCATGAAACTGATAACAAAATCTTATGCTTTCACACATCTCAGAAATCTCTCTGTCACTGTATAAGCATGATAACCTACAGATGATTTAGCGAGTATACAACACAGGTAACATACCAACACCAGCCACATATTGTGGTCCAAAGATAGACCCTCTCTTTTATAGGCTTGATTTTTTGTATTGGTAAAAAGCATATAAATTTACTAAGATTTAATCCTAGAAGATGTTAATTCTATACAAAATATTTTCTACCACTAAACTGGTTAGCTTGGTTTAGAGCAACTATTATTCCTCTGCTTACCTGCAGGGATATGGTTCTTCATGGAATCAATTTATCCATACATGGATTCTGTCATAGAGAGGAATGGTTTGCACGGCTCTTCAGTAGCTATCCATCCCCTCATGTTCTTTGTTCTTTCCTGAAAGTGATAGGTGGTGAACTGGTAATTTCCTCCCTTCACTGTCACTGAATTTTGAATTTTATCCAGTAAACAAACCTTTAACCATTTCAGATAACCGTTAAGAACTTGCGAAAAACTACGCTTAATCTTGATTTGTATTCGAACTCTGTTCCTCTTAGCTCCATTACTGATTTTGACATATGCAGGGCCATCAGTATTAGCTGCATTAGCCTGGGCAAAGAATCACACTGCACTGCTTTGCTACAAGGTTAGTTAAAGATCACTGGCAAAATCACATGTCCAGCTTAAATGTTCCATGGGGCATAGCTAGCTGCTTACTGCTTAAGAGTTACGAGATAAGCAGCTCCCAGATTCAGATTTGGGAGTTAACACGACCCAGCATCCACCCATGATCCATGCACGCATCCTGCAATCAGCTTCAGTGTTCATGCATGCAAGGATAAGAATCGTATGCTTTATAATTGTTCCTCCATAATGCATTAATCATGCTTGATCACTGTTCATCATCATTCATAATGCTGGTCTGGTCACCATTCTGTTCGCGTGTCAATGTGGCGATGTGCAATATTCTTCTGAACCGCATGAACAGTCCACATGGCCTGTGGCCACTCATGGAGTTGAGATATATACACACACTATGTTGCCTTTGTCTTCAGTTCAGGTGTCTGTGCCTACATTCCTTCACTATCTTGTAATGTTGGGTTCTACCGTCATGCTTGCATCAACTATTGTTTCTACAATGGGTGGAATTGCTATGAGTATATCAACATTTTTTTTGTTATGAATAGCATGTTATCACACCTTTTCAAGTATAAAAGTCCTTTCCACCTGTTTCACAGGCTTCTTGGTTGATTTTTACATTCTACTGATTGACATTGCTAGATATACATTTTGCCTTATATTACTATATGTGTACTTTCCCATTATGTTTCGAAAGAGATATATATACATTGCCTTACTGTATATTTCATATTTACACATGGTTAGGTCCATCTTACATTCAGCCATTTTTTATATCTCGGCTATGATATAGCTTCCGAATTATCTCAACTCTTAAGGTGTTGCAAAATACATCATTTCTATTTAAACCTTTATAGATTTAATGCTTACTTCATATCTGCTTGCAGCTATTGGATACTGAACTCAACCAGTTATATCATATTCGTATGTAGGTACAAAAAGAAATTAATACCCAATTGAAAACGAAGGGAAAATCTGCACATCCTCTTTACTCAGATTGAGGTGAAGTGAACATTTTATCTTACAACATACAGCGCAAACTGAGTCTGCTTTTATAGTTTATACCAAATTTGTTGATCATTATCACAATGCCCATATTTTGCCCCTTTTGGATTCCAGTAAAAAATGCCAGTTTATGATAAGAAAGCCAGGAACTTGGTTCATCTTTCATGTACACCTTCTGTTATAAGCATGTTAAAAAACTTTTGTATTTGTGTTATATTAGTAATATCATTCGTCCATCAATTTACCTTCAAATCCTACTCTAAACTCTTGATTCACTCTTATTGTTTCGAGTGCGTTTTTTCTCATATAATATGGCAGTTTTTACACTCTATACAACGCGCGCAATAGTTTCCTAGTTAGCAACATCGCTCCACGCAAACACATACTGTTGTTGTACGTATTAGATTATCTCAAAATTAAATGGATCAAATAGACACATAGGTAGGCATGCATCGTCACCCGAGAAACCTACTAATCTATTAGCACAGAGAATGTGTATTTCAATCTGTATGATCAGTGCGTGAGCAACACATACTAAGATGGAGGTTAGAGCGACTGGGCGAGTCTGACAAGCTCCGTCTCCTGTTAGAATCCACCAAAATTTTTGTAGCTTTCTCCTGATACATTAATCCTTGCACAAATGTATCATGCTAGCTACGGTCCTCTGCTGCTCTTTAATTACTAGCCACTCCTTAGAAAACGAACGGCTTGGATCCAACAAGATGGAGGAAAATTTTGAGAATTTATGTCACTATTAGTTCAGACAAAAAAAATATGATATAACCAAATTGAAAATCAGGTGCACATGCCTAAATACATGACTACACCAACTTTTAAGAGTAATTGTAGTGTACATTACAATTGGTAGCATAGTTTAGATCATTGTTTCTGGGAGTGCTCAGTCAAGCTTGAAAAGTCCCGTAAAACTATCCCCCAAGGCAGACGGCTAATATCCATATTTTAACAATATAATACATGCCTTGGGAATAACCCGATAGACTCGATCATCCGAGGACAAGAAGGCGGTGATTGAGTGGGTTATCTCTAAAATGCTTTCAAGGAAATGCCCCTCTGAGGTGGTGAGAACACCTCTGTGAAAGTGAAACGGCGTCGCCTTCATACCAGGAACTAAAAGTGTGGACGATTGGAAAACAGATTTTTCGCCGAGCTTACTTGTTCATTGAGAGACCAAACAACCCCTTCTTGCCAAAGGGTTTTCGTCGTGCATGTGTGGATTCATCGAGATGAAGAGTAGATCATGACACAGAGATTATCCTAGTTTGTGTCTCTCGGAAAGTGATAATAACCCTACTCCTGTTGTACATGTGTGTTAGTGTTATTGCGGCGAGATTGGATCTCATCGTTTGCCGATGTCATCCCCTTCCCATAGGGGGGTATATATAATACAAGGTATACGCAGTTTGAATCCTACACGACCTAAAAAACCTATCCGGATAACCTAGAATCCTACCAGATTTATAGATATATTCTATGAACACACTAACTTGAGCCCTAAGAAATATCAATATCTGGAAGACTTCAGACTTGTCAGCCGGACCGCGTCCGGACCCCAGGCCGTTGGGCTGCATTACACTCGCAGGCCCAACACAAAGCAACGGGTCGAAGGTCTCTTGGGCCATCTCCCCCCAAAAAGCTAGCTCAATGAGGGGGTGCTCCCTCACCCTTATAAACCATGCTCAAGCCCTCTCCACAACCAATGTGGTACTATTCCCAACAATCTCCCCCTCACACATTGGGTCGAGACTTGTCCGGGAACCACCTGGGCTACCTGGGCTCTGATACCACTTGTCAGCCGGGCCTCACACCCGGACCCAGGCTGTTGGGCTGCATTAGACTCGCAGGCCCAACGCAAAGCAGCGGGTCGAAGGTCTCTTGGGCCATCTCCCCCCCCCCAAAAAGCTAGCTCAATGAGGGGGTGCTCCCTCACCCTTATAAACCATGCTTAAGCCCTCTCCATAACCAATGTGGGACTATTCCCAACAAGACTCTAGATATAGAAGAATTCCTAAGTCAGCGAGAACATCGTGTACCTTCTTGGGGCCCATGACGACACGTATGCTAGCCCATAAGCAAAGAGGCCTACCCCTGAGCATCAGTTGTCAGGGTATTAGTCACAGCTTACCATACTCGACTCATTCTTCCTAGGTACACGCTCCAAGGGCATATTTCACATGGAACCTAGCAGCCATTATATCTTATCCAATCCCCGATAGCTAGCCCTCGAGTCTCAAGTGAAAAGCTACTTGGTTGGCCTTCTCCTTGAGGCTAAAAGCTCGAAGAAGGGATTGGAAAACATTGGCAAAGCATTACTATCTCATCCGAGCAAGCCATTCTCGGAAACGAGCTTAAACCATGTAGATCAATAACACCTCATCCGAGCAAGGCATGCTCGGGAACAATATTAAGCTACCGAGGACGAGCTGAACTCACCTAGCCCGAGCAAGGACTGGGTGGATAACACCCTCTTCAACGGTTATATTGTCCATAACGTCTATTGTAACGCCCTATGGGAATATCACCACACACATCAGCCCACGATTCACGAGCCCGTCTTTTTAGGTAGAATAGTTATGCCCTTTCAGTTTCTCCACTTGCACTATAAATAATCATGCATAGTAAAAACATCCTTCACCTGCTTTCATTCCCACACTATGAACGCTTAGCACGATAGAATCCTCGCAATCTCCTTCTGCTTCCTTCTTCTTCCCAATGTCCTTGCCCAGTTCCGAAGCAACCAGTTTGATCGATGCTCTAAGGTAACGACTTCTTAATTATGTGTTTCTTTGTATTTCATCCTTGTTCGGGTTGATAATCTTCATCTTCGTCTTCTGTAGCTGGTACAAGCACCTGCGTTGACTTCCAAGCGAGCACGATAGCCCCTGAAGAGGTCGTCAGTGCTCACACCGAGCAAGAAGCCAAGGTTGCGGACCTAGAGCAGCGTCTTACTAGGGCCCAAGCCCGCTTTGAAGTTGAAGTTGGACGTCTTGAAGCCTAGGTTGGGGCGGCCGTGGCGAAGAATCAAGAGGTCACCGTTGCATTGAAGCAGGAGCGTGCTTGGTCCCAGTCCTTAGAGGCCAAGGTGGAGAAACTTACCAAAGCCGTTAGGGAAGCTTCGGACCAAGCTAAGGAGGGCCAAAAAGTAGTGAGGCGCTTGCGGCTGGAGGTCTAGGAAGGGCACCAGGCGCAAATTCGGGTCCTGAATCTCCAGACGGAGCTCAACGAGCTGAAGGAAAGGCTCTTGACTTTGGAGCAGGAGAAACTGGCCAGGGATCTAGCAACCTCTCCTTAACATCTTTATAATTTCCTTTGTCACCTTGTCAAGCAAAAATAAAACTCAGTTTCATAAAACGATAGGCATTACCTAAGTTTACCTTGGTAGTTTCTAGGTTCAAGGATGTCTTCCTCGTTTTTGCAAAAGAAGCAAACAAAACATACTACGATAGAAGTAGGTACGATGCAAAGAGAAAACTTGAATTGAAATGGCACGATCCTAACCCTAGCCCCCGCTGTGACTAAGTCCTGTGCACCTAATTTGCGAGCATAAACTTAGTCACAGGATAGGTAGCAGCAATCTCCGCCCTTCAAATGCTCGGAAGCCATGTCCCTAAGTTGTGAGCATGGACGGGGACACTGAAAGAGAAGAAAAACAGATCGCGCTTGGCCCTATTCCTCCTAGTGTCCTAGCCCATGCACCTGAGTTGCAAGCATAGGCTTGGCAGGTAGGGGAGGTGACTCACGACCATGAGGCATTTAGATTGTAGGACAATCACGCTCTAACCGAGCTATGTGCTTGAACTGACCAATAAGGAGGGCTGTGTGCGATGAGCATCGGCTTATTTAGGCGTAGACCCTTAGGCGGCGAACACAAGGCTGAAATGTGCATGATATTCACAATTGTCACTCCCCATGATCTCAGTCCAGCCAGGACTAACGAGAACATCTTTCTCTATTCCTTCTGCTATGCTAACGCAAGTGTACCCTCTCACGAGTCGGTGCTTGGTCTAGCGGGTCATCCCGAGCATCCTTGATAATTGAAATAGAGCGAAAAAGTGGACAATACTGAAAAGAAAGAACTGATAATTAAAAGGAGAGATTACATGTAGAACTTTCGAAGCTGGTCTATATTCCATGTGCTGGCGAGCTCACATTAGTCTTCCATTGCTAGGCGTACAACCCTGGGTCGTACTATAGAAACAACCGTATAAGGACCCTCCCAGTGGGGGGAGGATAGCTAGTCGGTGTTCAAAAGGTCTTAAATTTTTCATAAGACCAGATCGTCAACTTGCAAGGTCCTTGGTCGTACTGCTTTTGCCGTATGCTTGCAAAGAGCTTACAAGTAAGAGGCGGAGCGTAGTAGAGCTCGGTTATGTGTAGCCTCCAAAAGGTAGAGGTCGAGAAGGTATTTTTCCTCTTGGCTGATGTTGTCGACCGTATTGACCCTCGGAGATCCCAATAGAATTTCAGGGGGGCAGGACGGCCTTTGCACCGTAAACGAGTTGGAATGGGGTTTCCCTGGTTGCTTGACTGGTCGTGGTGCGTACCAACCATAGGACGGATGGGAGCTCGTCCACCTACATCCATCCTCGATGGGTTAGATGCCCTAAGACCCGCTTCTTGATGCCCTGGATTATCTATCGATTGGAGCGCTCAACTCCGCTATTGCTCTGCGGATGTGCTACAGAGGCGAGGCAGATCTGTGCACCGATTTGGTCGTAATACTCCTGGAATAGCCTACTAGTGAATTGAGTCCTGTTATCGGTGATCAGATGATTTGGGACCCCGAACCTTGTGACCACATTATTACGGAAGAACTTCATAGCAGCTTAAGCTGTGATGGTCGAGACTAGGTCAGCTTCAATCCACTTGGTGAGTCCTGGAGCTCCTTACTGATCTGGTTGATGACAAACTATGAATCCCCTTTCACAGTTAACCACTGCACGCCGAGTGATTTTCATGCCCGTAGCCTAGCCAGAAGCCCCTCGTACTCTGCGGCATTGTTGGTCGCCGTGAAGTGTTGCTACATAGCATACTATAGACATTGTCCTGAGGTGACACAAACACGACTCCAACACTAAACGATCGTAGGTGCGAGACTCGTCAAAGAACATTGTCCAACAACCACTATTCGAGAGATTGGGCTTTGGACTAGCTTGGTTGTGATTCGTCCACTCCGCGACAAAGTCCGCCAGCACTTGGGATTTGATCGCTGAGTGGGATATGAAGCGGATGTCAAACTCGGAGAGCTGCATGGCCTACTTTGCTATGTGCCCGCTTTCATCTTGGTTCCTCAGAATTTTGCCCAAGGGGAAACTGGTTGGCACCGTGATCGTGTGGGCTTAAAAATAGTGTCGCAGCTTTCGGGACGACATGAACAAAGCGTAAAGGAGCTTTTGGACCTCAGGGTAACGCTCCTTCGGATCATGGAGCACTTCGCTCACGTAATAGATGGGACGCTGGTTCCCATCTCGGACCATGGTTAGGATAGCACTAACGGCCTGAGGGGTAGCGGCGATGTACAAGAGCAAGGCCTCTCTTGCTCTAGGTGTGGTTAGCAAGGATGGTGTGGAGAAGTACCGCTTCAGGTCTTTGAAAGACTTGTTCACCTCCTCTGTCCAGACGAAACCGTCGTGCTTTCGGAGCGCTTTAAAGAAAGGCAGCATGCATTCGCCCAGTCGGGAGATGATGTGGCTTAATGATGCCATGCGTCCTGTGAGGGTTGCACCTCTTTTACGCTGAAGGGTGGGCACATCCTTTCTATGGCTTCGATCTTTTCTGGGTTCGCACCTACACCTACCGAACCGACCATGTGCCGAGCACCTTACTCGTTTGCACACCGAAGACGCACTTTTCTGGGTTTAGCTTAATTTGGTGCTTCATGAGGTTACTGAAGGTTTCCTCGCGATCGGAGATGGGGCTAGATTCGAACACGCTTTTGAGCACGATATCATCAACGTAGACTTCCAAGTGATGGCCTATATTGTCAGGGAACATTTTCTGCATCAAGCGCTGGAAAGTTGCTCTAGCATTCTTTAGACCGAAAGACATGGTCGTGTAGCAGAAGGTACCGAATAGGATGATGAAGGCCATTTCTTTCTCATCTTCCGGTGACAAGTTGGTCAGGTCATATCTTATGTAGGCATCCAGAAAACTCATCAACCGAGCTTCCGCTGTCGCATCGACCAACTGATCAATGTGTGGCAGCGGAAAGTTTTCCTAGGGGCATGCATTCGTTTAGGCCCGTGTAGTCCACGCAAACACGCCAATTTTTCCCTTTCTTTTGAATGATGACTAGATTGGCTAACCATTCTGAGTAGTGGATCTCACATATGAACCCTGAAGGAGCTTGTCGAGCTGCTCTCTTATTTTTGCTTGCTTCTTTGGAGAGAATCATCTGAGTTTTTGTTTCACCAACTTCTTATTAGGCTGAACTGCCAGCCTGTGCTCGACCATCTCCCTTGGGACACCGAGCATGTTGGACGGTTTCCAGGTGAATACGTCCGTGTTTACCCATAGGAAGGTGACGAGCTTGAGTTCCTATTTGGGGTCCAAAGTAGTCCCAGGTGCACGACCTTGGTCGGATCTAAGTTGGAGGAGGGACTGCTTTGCAATCACCACCGGGCTAGAGGAAGATCCTCTTGTGAGACGTCTTGCTTTCTCGATCGAGTCCACACTAGGGGAGTTGTCTGACCATGCTTAGTGCCTTCTCATCACAGCTTAGGGTGACCTTGGCGTTTCCCCTGACGGTGATCACTCCATTTAGACGGGGAACTTTGAGGCTCTGGTAGGTGTGGTGTGTTACGGCCATGAATTTTGTCGAGGCCGGCCTACCCAGAATAGTATTGTAAGGGGTTTCAAAGTCAACCACCTCAAAGGTGACCAACTATGTCTGAAAGTTGCTTGGACTCCCAAACATCACGGCCAAGATGATCTGGCTGAGGGGCTTGGCCGAGGTCCCTGACATGATCCCATGAAAGGGGACGATGATGTTTTTGATCTTTGACCTAGGGATCTGTATTTGGTCTAGTACCTTGGCCGTGATGAGATTGAGGGAGCTGCCTCCATCAATAAGCACGTGCCCTACTGTCGTATTGCTGATGGTTGAGCTTACGACCCGCGGGTGCTTCTAGGTCTTGGTAATCCCAGGAGGTCAAGGCTCCTTCAAGAAAAAGATTGGTAGCTCGGTCCACTTGATCTGTTGGATCGGGCGGGATCCTTGGTCGGCATGGTACACTTCTCGCGCTGCTTCCTTGAGGTCTCGCTGGGATTTGTAAGCGGAAGACCCGCCAAAGATCATGGCAATGTGGTTCTCGGGCTCCTAGAATTCCATGTTGTCAGCGGTTCTTTTCCCCTTTCTATCATCTTTTACCGCGGGCACAGTAGGCATCTCACCCATGCCCTCGTAGAAGGACTCTAAGCGAGCTAGCCAAGTGCGGCAATTGCACAAATCATGTTCGGTTTCATGGATTGAGGAGAACCTGTCGCTCTGGTATTCTCTCGGTGGTCCTTTGCCATGACGCGGGGGAAGGCGAGCCCCCGTGCCTTTCCCATGTTATGAGGTCGGGGATTCCGCCCTTGTTGCCGCTGACATGCTGGAGATTGTTGCGCCTGCATGACAAGCTAGTGCTCACAGGGTTGTTCGATCACAACAATAACGTCTTACGAGGTTTGATCTTCTTCTCAAGCGAGGAGGCCCTTACCTTCTTGGAAATCTCTAGGGCCGGCTGTGGCGGCAATTTTTCCTCATCGAGCATCTTTTTCCATTTGACCTCCTCATCAGCGTCAGCATATCTGTCGACTAGCTCACTAGCTATAGGTCCGGATGGATCTCCAGATCCTGAGTGAACCAAACATCTCTGACTACGAGCTTGAAGGCTCGTATAACTGACTCATCCAAAATGTTCAGGATAGAATTGCGGACCTTGATGAACCTTTCGATGAAGTCACGGAGAGACTCAACTGCGGTCTGGATCACGCGCTCGAGGTCTCTTTCTCTAGCTGGTCGAGCGTAGCAACTCTGAAAATATGATCTGAGTATAGGAGTGAATCGACCCCTCCTTCTGATTGAAGAGCCATGTTCGGGCCACCCCGTTGAGCACAGCGGGAAGGTAATTGACCATTATGTCCTCATCCCCTTCGGCTGCCAAGATAATGGTCGTATAGATCGAGAGGAACTCACCGGGGTTTTAGGTCCCATTGAACCTATCGATATGTCTGGGCTTGAACTTGTTCGGCCAGACAACGTCTTGAAGAGCTCGAGAGAAAGCCTGACATCCATAAGCCCTGGAACTTCGACGTTCAGATCGATTGACGCGATCTCGGCCATCACGCGGTGGTTGGTCGTACGGGTGAGGACCGAGGCGAGAGAACACTTCCCGGTCATGGCGCGGGGATGCATCGCGCTGAAGCTATGTTCATCTCGACCACTGCCCTCCAAGCTCTCCTCTCCGTGTCCTCTTGCATGGTCGTGGTGCTGGCGATGACGGTTGCGGATCTCCTCGGTAACTCTCCGGGATTCTTCGCTAGAAGAGCCAGCTGGCCCTCTTGAGGACTCTCTCGAGCTTTCTTAGGTGGTGGCGGTGGGGCCAGATCAGTGGTTAGCTTCTCGAGATCTTCTGCAACGGTGATGCCTATGGCTCCCTAGTGTTCTTGCCCGGGCTCGTTTGCGAGCTCGTGCATGACCACCGCTAGTGCCCGTAGCCTTTCTTGCCGGATAGGAACTGAAGCCGAGAGTCATCGTTCCCTAAAATGGGCCTCCGATGTCGAACTAGTGAAGGCGGAGGTGTTCAGGCGTTGTTGCGGGGCCTACCCCCGACGCGCTACCAAATGCTTGTCAGGGTTCTTTCCAAGGAGGATTTGAGGCTAGTTTGGACGGTGTCACGAGCGTGCTGCGAGGCCGCTTCAGAACTTTCTCCCTCGAGTTGGCGATTGCCCTATGTAGTCATGTTGATGCATCTGCCAGTAGATGGATATTAGGGGGTCATCATTGAGCTACACAGTCTGGGTCCGATATATCCTGGAAAACCTATCCGGATAACCTAGAATCCTAACAAATTTATAGATATATTATATAAACACGCTAACTTGAGCCCCAAGAAATATCCATATCTAGAATGTTTTGGGCTTTATATATGGAAGCATTCCTATGTTACTGAGAACATCAGGCCGATCATCCTGATGTACCTCCTCAGGGCCTATGAAGACATATATGTCGGCCCATAAGCAAAGAGGGCTTCTCCTGAGCATCAATCGCAGGGGAATTTGTTCGAGCTTACCATGCTCGACTCATTCTTTCTGGGTACGCGCTTCAAGGGCATATTTCACACAGAACCTAGCGGTCGGGATATCTTTCTAATCCTCAACAAAAAAGGTATAGAAATTCTTGAATTGATGAATCAGAAATTAAGCGAATAACTCAGGTCAAGAGAGAGGCAAGGGATTTAGGGGTATGTAAAAAGTTAGCAACCATTAATTGAGATAGTTATCTATGTGATTATATTGCACGTATAGTGTAACAAATTAAAGTAATCATATGAACCGTTAGAAAAAAGAAATGTCATAATTAATATTATTATTTTAGTGCATATTAAAGTGGTTTGTTAAGATAAAACTTTTTTTTAGAGAAGACAGCTATGAAAATCCAACAATATCCACAGCTGGCCATTAGGGCCAAATTAACTGGGCCAAACCGGGCGGCCGCTACTGCTCACTTGGCCGGCTCGGTACGGTTCAGTTATAAAACAAACCGAGCTGGCCCGGTTCGGTGAAGCGAACCGTGCTTGGGCCTGACCCTTGGTCGGTCGGGCCGGCACGCTTCGGTTCGTATAGTAGCGGCCTGGTTCGTTACTCCGGCCTAGTTCGGTTCATTTGGCCCCGTTCACCGTAGGAAATAGATTTTATTTATTTTTTTTGCGATTTTTGTACATATTTCAAGATAAAGTTGTTCACATTTATTTAAAATCCACAATAATAAAGCTATTCTTCTCATTTAAAATACATTATTATATTTCATTTAAGGGTTTTTATCATTTCCATATTAATTTTGATTGCCATTTTTGAATGTCTCATTTAAAAAAAAATTTAAATTCTTTTTAAAAACCGGGCCAATCCATAGCAATTGGGCCAACCGGTCCAAATCTGAACCGGGTCGGCCCGGTTCGTTCGGTTCTATATCTGAACCAAAGTTGGGCTGAGACCCTGGCCCGTTAGCCTGATTGGCCTGGTTCGCATAGTAACTGGGTCCAAAATGAAGCGGGCCGGCCTGTTCGCCAGCTCTAACAATATCACATCGTGCAGAACCAGTGATTTAGTCAAGATTAATGACCTTGAAACATATTTTCTAGTTTGCTGTTGTTTTGACAATCGATCATGTGATTTTGTTAGTGAATTCACTTTTCTTTAATTTGTTCGGCCATCTGCTATTTCTAGACATATATTACAAATAGATATCTATCTACTCCCTTCGTTTCACAATGGTTGTAGTTCTAGCATTCAAAATTTTTATCAAAATGGTTGTAGTTCTCACATTCCAATGCAATTTTAGAGACAATAGGACCTTTGTACCCTTCATCAATGCAGCCATATGTTTAGCTAATATGTTCAGCTACCATTCATTAAATGAGGGTAGACAAGTCATTTTCCACGTCTTCTTATTTTTTGTGCATTTAGCTAGAACTACAACCATTGTGAAATGGAGGGAGTATCTATCTACTCTATATATTAAAAACAAGGTCCAACAAAGCCACCACGCTAATAAAAAATACTAGAAATTCCCACGTTAATCCTAAAATAGTAAAACTCCCACATTAGTTGGAGAAAAAAAAGATCTATACCAATGATAATCATTGTGTGCCCGAATTATAATGGCTATGATTTAAAAAAAAATCCATATCGACTATAATAATAAAATAGAAGCAACTAAATTTAGAGTAAACAATAATATAAAAAGGAGTCCATATCAACTACAAGACATGAAAAAGAGTCCATATCAACTATATTAAAAAATAAAAAGAAATAAATTCATAATAAAAATAATATAAAACGAGTCTGTATCAACTACTACTAGACTAGAAGAAAGAGTTCATATCAACTACAATAAAAAAATAAAATTTAGAACAAAAATAATAGAAAACGAGTCCATATCAACTATTACAAGACTAGAAAATAAGTGCATTTCCTCGCGTGACCACCTCCACTGCGTTGTTGCTTCTGTCCTTCCTCGCAACGCCACTCCGACATTTACTTGCCATCGATGCCACTTTTCCAAGTGCCACCGCCTCCGCCCTTCCCCGTGTCATCATCTTCGGCCTTCATCCTTGGCACCGCTTCGTCTTGGCCAGATCAGAAAGGGAGATGGGGGAGAGAGAATGAGAGAGGAGAGAGGAGAGGAGAGATAGCGGAGAGGAGAGGATGATAGCCAGGCACCATGCATTTTATTTTATTTTATTTCTTTTTGTGACTGATTGGCACTTTACTTGCCACGTGAGCAAAACCACATCCCAAACCGTCTTAGGGGTTATTTGTGCCACTTTTGATGTTCTGGGAGCAGAATATCTGGTTTTACAGTTTAGGGAGTTATGTAGACGAAGCACAATAGTTCAAGTGCAAAGTATACTTTTTCCTTATATTATGAAAGTAGAGTTAAAAAAGCCACCAGGTTCATCCTATAATACTAGAGATTCTAATGTTAATCACAGAAATAAGAATCTATACCGTTAATCATAAAGGTTTAGATTAAAAGAAGGGAATTGCTTCCATCCTTAGGTCCGAAGCTATTGGATAGGACTCACACTCAACTCCCATTAAACTCCCTATCATCTCTAGGAAGGAATATGTCCTTTCTCTACCACACTCTCTCACCTCTATGATTTCTCTCCCTCCTCATCGATACCCACTCGGATTTGTGTCCTCTGCATTTGCACTCCTCTGCCGTTGTCTCTGCCGTTCGCCTCACAGATCACTGTGCACCCTGCCCTTGCCGTACCAAAGGGAGAGGATGCGCTTCCATACCACTTTCTTTGCTGCGTGAAATCTGTCTTGTTTCTTTCTTTTTCCCAACAACAAATAGAGGTGGGAAGGAGAGGGATCCTACAAGGCGAGGTGAGCATGCGCCGCCTCTACCCTCCTCTCTTCCTCTCCCATCTACGCTCCTCCCTCCCTCCCCCTCTCTCTTAAAGTTCTCTCGGTTGCAGGTGAGAGCAGGCTAGCACAGTGAGGAGGGAGGAAATGAGGTGGAGGGAGGTGGTTTAGCATTCCAGCTTGGGGACTCAGCCATCGATGTGTGAAGTGAGAGAGGCAAGGTAGATGAGCTAGCCTGGGGATATGTACTGAAATTTGACATTGAAACATCACATGATAAGCATGAAACTTTATATTTGCTGCTCTAGTGAAACACACTTAAAAAATATCCATATGAAACATGTGTTTTTCTGTTCCGAAATATTTGGTTCTACCTGTTGAAACATTGGTTTTGCTTGTGAATCATAGAGTTTTTGCTCTCGTGCAACATTTGATTGTATGAGGTGAAATAACTGCAGAACCATTTGCTTCGCCCTTGTTTCACCAGTTCTTCGACCATGTTTCACTAGTACTTCACTCATATTCTATCAGAACATTGCTTCAATGACATCATATTGTGGTGTTTCATCAGTATATTCATTATGTTTCATAAGGCAAAATGGCATGTTTCATTAGTACTTCAGTCATGTTTTATTAGTACTTATATATGTTTAAGAAAAAGTGTTTGATTTTTGCTTAGGATTAGACATCCGATCTTTAGCAAGGCCCTTAAAAAAGTGCCCATGTCGACTACAATAATAAAATAGAAGTAATTGAAATTCAAAATAAAAAATAGAAAAAGAGTCCATATATAATAGTTACTGCAAGATTAGAAAACAGTACATATCAACTACAATAAAAACATGAAAAAAAAATAAATTTTGGAACAAAAATAATATAAAACAATTCCATATCAACTACTAGATTAGAAAAAGAGTCCATAACAACTACAATAAAAAGTAAAAATAAATAAAATTCAAAATGAAAATAATAGAAAAGAGTGTGTATATATTACTACATGACTAGGAAAAGAGATCATATCAACTACAATAAAAATAATAGAAAAGAAGTACATATCGACTATGATAAAAGAACAATATAAATTTTTAAAAAAATTCTAATGAGATCAAGGTTGACTCTATTAGAGCCTACTATGACTAATACGAGTATGAATCTTTAAATATACAAATTTCTCTCAATTTTGACATAAATCTAATCACGCAAATGCATGGAACACCTTGTTTGTTGTATATATTAAACTACTCCTAGTGCATGTTGTCTTATTGCTATTTCTTAGGTGACCACTCACCATATCAGTAATAGAGCATTAAGACGTTGCATATCCTATGCACAATATCTTATGGTTGTTTTTTAGTATTTTTAAAGTAAGAGAGGAAGAAGGTCAATACAACATCCAAAGTCTACCAAAACGGTCATTCACATAAGACACTGCTTTTCCCTCTTTCCTCGTTAATTCCAAAGTCTTGGAGGTTGAAAACGATCTTGGAGGTTGTTTAGAAAAGATACTGCTTTCCCTCTTTCTGGTTAATTCCCTCCCACATCAGCGGAAAATCATACCATAATTGGTAGTATATATCTATCTTTCTATCTATCTATCTAAATTAGATGTCAGCGGAGCCACCACGTTCCCTCTCAGCCATGGAGCATTCACTCTAAAATACTAGAAATTCTTATATTAATCGGAGAAAAAAGATAAAGATCTACACCGTCGATTATTGTGGATCTGAATTATAACATCCAATAGATTGTACAACGGCCATCATCATGCCTCAACAATACGTTTTCAAGCAACCAAAGATCGAACAACAATTAATACATATTAGATTCCGTATGGCTAACAAAATCCATATTAATATCTATAACTATCTATAAATACATACAAGTGGTCAAAGCGATGGTAAGTTGTAGCTAAGTCTAGCTCAAAACAAAAGGAAATTCAACCAATCGCCGGCAAGATCGACCAAGGACATCTAAATCCATGATAATAATAGGTAAATCAAGAAAAAAATGATCTACATCGTTGATTATAGTGGATCCAAATTTTAACGGTTTAATTAATAGAATAAATCATATCGATTACAATAAAAAATAAAAAAGTATAAATTGAAATAAAAATAATAGAAATAAGACTCCATGTTAGATTAAAAGAAAGAGTTTATATCAGTTATAATAAAAAAATAAAAATTACATAAATTCATATTAATAATCGAAGAAATTTCCATGTAAATCAGGAAAAAGAGAAAAGATCTACACCATCAATTACAGTGGGACCAAATTATAGCGGCTTATATTTAAAGAACGAATTCATATCAACAAAAAAAGAATTCGGATAAAAAATAATAGAAATAAGAGTCTGTCAATTAAAAGAAAGGGTTCATATAAACTATAATAAAAATTAAAAACATAAATTTTGTATAAAAATAAGAGTCCATTTAAAAGAAAGAGTTTATCTCAGCTATAATAAAAATATATAAATTCAGAATAAAAAATAATAGAAATAAGAGTCCGCGTCGGATTAAAGAAAGAGTTCACATTAACTTCACTAAAAATAAAAATAACATAAATTCTAAATAAAATAATAGAAAAATGAGTCCACATCAATTACAAAACTAGAAAAAGGGTCCATATAAACTATAAGAAAAAATATAAATAACAGAAATTTAAAATTAAAAAATAGAAATTAGAGTTCAGTATTAACTACAAAACTAGAAAAATCCATATCAACAAGAATAAAAAAAATAAAAAAACTAAATTTTGTATAAAAAATAACAATAAAGAGTCCATCAAATACGAGAGAAGAAAGCAATTCGTACAACTATAGTACTAGAAAAGAGTCCATATCAACTAAAATAAAACATATAAATAAAATAAAAAAGAAACAGTCCATATATATATCTGTCTATTATATAATAATTAATGGGTAAGAAACGGAGCTACCATATATGCGAACTAAAGGAGAAGACCAAACGTAGAGTTTTAGCTGGCACAATGAGTTGGTGTGACCACCAATAAATGTGATGTGAAGGCCAATAAAAAGATAAAGATAGAAATAACTACAATGGTGATATGGTGTTAGATAGAATGTAGAGATCCACGTTACACCTAGATTATTATAGTTTACAATAATCTATATCGTTACACGTCATTAATAATTCTAATTAGATACGAACATGACAAAACTTTTTAAATCTTTGACACAAATCTATTTTTTAAATCTGACACAAATCGAGCCACGCAAATACCGACATATTAATGAGGGCAAATGCATGGCTAAGATACCAAAATCGGAAGTAGTCTTATAACATGTTAATTAGTCTTATTATTATAAGCAGTTAAATACTGAGTAAAACAAAAAAAAATGCATGGTATCCGGACAAAACATTAGGCTAGCTAGTGATTAAAAATAAACTTGACATGAATATTGTTGCTACAAGTGGATAGTGACCAAGCACTAGTTGATCATGCACCTAAAGTACAGATTAACAGGATAATCCCCCTCCAATTATCCTAAACCTCTTCTTAATCATCTCATACTCTCACCTCCCCTTCGGGAGCAACTAACACAGCCATCTCATGTTAAGAGCTTCCACAGGCACCCACGGTGTTCCCCAACTTCGTCGGTCTCCCGCCGCACCACCGCCGAGCCGAGCCGCCGCCAAACGCTGCGGCGCCTCCTCCGCCGCTAATGCCACCTCTCAGGTTGCCGCCTCCAGTCCCCTCGTCGCGAGGTCTTTTCCCTCCCACCTCCGACAGCCCACGGCCCCGGACCGCCTGCACGACTCTGAGCAGCAGCATTACGCCCTCCACGTTGAGGGACCACCACCCCATGCCGCCGCCGCCGCCGCCACGGCGAGCGTCGCGGCGCGGCGTCGTCCGGCTAGTCTCGATGGCGTCGAGGAGGTCGGACACGACGGATTTGCTCGGCAGCGCTGCGGCGGAGGCGGCGGCGGCCGCGCCGGTGCTGGCATTGGCCCCGAGGGTGATGGTCAGGTGCCTTGCGGGCTGGAGCGCGCCGGTGAGCAGGGAGCGGCTGAGCAGCTTGACGACGGCAGACGTACGGACGGCGCGCTCCATCTGGCTGTCGCTGCTGACGGCGGTGGACCGGTCAGGCGGCAAGTCGGCGGTGGCCCTACCGGGCGGCGAGGCGGGCCTCTTGAGACGCTGTATCCTAGCGTGTGCACGGACCCATGGGTTGGAGTGTTGATTCAGCTCGCCGGCTTCGTCTGCACCTGAAAAAAAACATGCATCGAACAAAGATTAGTTGCAGTATTTATGAGACAGATGGCAGGAATTAATCTGGACTCGACACGTCTCCATGTAACATAATTAATGTTCACTATTCATTGCGACCGTACTAATTACGCACTGATGTATAATTAAGCGTACTGCTCAGATGTGTTTAACTACGTGTACATAAGGGGAGTAACTACTTGAAAGTTGAAATACACAGTGAGGAATTAACCTAGCTAGCTAGTATAGGCATGCAGAATTGTGACTGCATCGTATGCATAGATCGTGTCTGATAAGAGAATGTTAATTACCTTGTGCCGTGGAGATATCCTGGTACGCGCAGAACCGGGAGAAGATCTCGGCCAGCGTGGCGCACTTCCTCTGGGAGCCGCCGGCGGCGGCGGCGGCAGCTGCGGCGGCATCGGGTGGCACGACGACGGCGTAGAAGAACCCCGGCAGCTCGAAGACAAAGACGTGGGCGTCGAGGCGCGCCACGAGGGCGTCCCTGGCCAGCATCCACTGGTGGTCGGCGACGGTGCAGGAGGCCATGGAGACCGGGTTGCCCTCGACGCGGATCATGTGCACGGATAGCTCGCCGGACCTGAAGAGCCTCGCGTCCTCGAACCGGTCGCCGCAGAGCACGAAGAGGCTGACCGGCGACGCGCCGTCGATGGCGACCAGCTGCGTGTCCCTGCCCATGCGGTACTCCCACGTCCGCCCCACCCTCAGCGCCGGCCGGCTAGCCGCCGTTCCTCTCTCCCGCGACGCCATCCGATTGGCAATGCTGCTAGACCGAAACCATATCCATAAGCTAGCACACTAGATAATAATGGATATATAGTTGATAACTTGATATATGCATCTATACCCTATGCATGCATGAAGAACCGCGTCTATACTCATTCATTCAAGCTCAATTAATTCTAGCTATAGCTTGCACGTATATATGTCACGCGTACCTACCATGCACAGAAGGATACAAGTCCATGCATAGCATAGTGAGCATCCAGATATTTTTCGGATATTTTGTGTGGCTATTACCAGGGTCAGAAGAAAAGCATGCAAACACGTTATTGTTGGCTTCGACCATGATCACTAGCACATGGTAAACTAAAGACCATGTGTACTTGTGTATTACTGCTTAATTAACTACTAGAAGTCTAGAAGCAGCTAGCGGTGTGCTGCTTACCAGGAGAAGCTCTCTCTCTTTCGATAGAGCTAGGTAGAGAGACGGCCGGAGAGAAGAAAGAAAGCACAGTGACCAAGATCTAGTGTGTGGAAGATGTTTGTACGAGAAAGAAGCAGCGCTCGCGGCCACTCTTAAATAAGGGGATCAGAGGAGCGGTTGCTCTGCGGTTCGGGGAGCCGAGGGAGGGAGGAGAGAGAGGGTGTGTCTGTGAGAGGAAGGAGAGAAGAAGGCGGGAGCACGCGCCACGCACGCCGCGGGGGACACCTCGCACGCGCCCAGCCCCTGAGCGCTCGATCGCCTGCGCGCCACATCGCGCCCGGGCCCCGCTGCACTACACGTGGCCCCCACCGCGCTACGTGGCCGGGCGCCGCGGCCAGCCCCGCGCTGCGCTGGCCCCCTTGCATGCGCGCGCGCGCAACCCGACTCGCCCGACGTCCCGACCCGGTCTCTTCGTGCGCGCGCTTGCATCATTGCATGCACGCATGCAGGCACGCACGCTTGGGTTTGGGCTCGTTTCCTCTCCACAGCCGTGGACAAGAGGCGGTCGATCGCGCCAACAGCGACCGGGTTAACAATTTAAATTCATGTGTTCTTTCTGGACCTTGTTTGTTCAGTTCGATGTTCAGAAACGACTTCGACAATGGAGTACAACGTGTTACGGTGCATGTCAGTGCATGTGCCTACTTTGCTTCACACTAGGCCGGGTAGCATTGGGTACCGGTACGTACGTGGATCACCTGAATAGCAGTGGTAGATGAAAACTTCTGTGTGCTTAACACTAGACCGGATAGCATTGGTACCAGTACGTACTTGGATCACCTGACTAAGGTCCTATTAATTTATTTGAGCTGTGATTTCTCCAAAGCTGTTTCTTACTTTTGACTCTAGAAAGACAGTATTTGCAAAAATAGCTTTTTCAGAAGTTGTATCCGTTTGGTAATCTAGCTTTTGGTTTACCTGTCTAGTGGCTTTCTGTTGAAGCTTTCAGTTAAATGAAGAGTATAACATCTGTAATGCCTTGACTGTTTGGAGAATCTAGCGGATTGAAATTCATCTTTTCGAGTCTGTTATTTTATGTAACAAGTTGGTTTGGCTAGTAACAAGTATGTTACGCCATGATCACAGACAAATAAAATACTCGAATTCAACTCCAACACGCGAAATGGTGTGTCAGTGATAACTGTGGTCCTTATGCGAGCCGTCTGTGAGTTTTGTACTGATGTTGGAGGCTCATGTCATGCTGGTGTTGGAGGCTCACGGCTAGTGTTTTTGCATGCAGTGACATATACGGAGAGCAACCGGGCCGGCATCATGATCGTGTGTATGGCTTTGTCGTCGACCGGGCTTGGCTCCACGCCTTGTTCATGATCGAGTTCTCGCTCATGATGTGGTTGCTGCGGAAGACGGTTGGTATATCTTGAAGATGTGCAAGAGTACTTCAGTTCTTTGACGCTGCGCTGATTTGAACAAGAGCCGGTCGATCGCGCCAACAGCGACCGGGTTAACAATTTAAATTCATGTGTTCATTCTGGACCTTGTTTGTTCAGTTCGATGTTCAGAAACGATTTCGACAATGGATTACAACGTCTTACGGTGTATGTCAGTGCATGTGCCTACTTTGCTTAACGCTAGGCCGGGTAGCATTGGGTACCGGTACGTACGTGGATCACCCCTGACTAACAGTGGTAGATGAAAACTTCTGTGTGCTACGCAGGTGCATATTGTTTTGAGCATATCTGCTTATTTCTATCAACTTATTTGCTTATTTTTTGAACTTTGAGAGCTTTTCGAGACGGGCTTGAAAATTTAGTCTAACTTAATTGCTTTGTTTTTTAGAGTTTTGAGATGTATCTTTGAAATAAAAAAAGAATAAACTCAAAAAACTAAAGCGTCTTTATTTTAAAAACAGAAATAAGAAAAAAAGATAAGTAAATAAGACATGGCTAGCTACGGTAGGACTTTTCTTTGAATGAGTTTAAATTTAATTTCCACGGATTATCATTTTCGTGAACTAACCTCTAAAGATAAGTTTTGTTTAAAAAATGTTTGTTGATATTAGTATATGAATCAAACAGGTTATTCTGAGGCATGCCCGGTGACGATCGTGCACGGTGCATGTGCGCCTTATAGACTTACAGCATCATCGATCTGCCGACGCCAGTGTACCATATATAAATACAAATAGTCCCGCCCCCACCTGATCATGATCGATGAATAAGAGATACTAATTAATCTAGCCCAGAATGCATGATTTCTTAAGGGCTTTTCATCTAGCTGTTAAGGACTCGGGAAATCAATCCACATATGCATTGCAGTATATGGCACCATTTTGGTGGCCAGAAATGAGATATCCCACGTAAAAATGTGACCGCATGCATGTGTGGCCGCATGCATACTCTTTAGCCCTTGCATTTTGCTTTTCTTGTCCATGGATCTTGTTCCCTCTTTCATGTATGCATGACCTTACAGAACAAGAGGTGTGCCTACGTACGGCCGCTTAATTTGGAGGCATGTCGTGGAAGTATTCCGAGCTTGACAGCAAAGACCTCGTCTAGCTGGACATCTAATGCAGTTAAACGTGTTATATATGATCTGATCATCCGAGAAGAATTCAGGCTGGCACGCATACTACGGCAAAGAAAAGGCCCCTATATTAGCGCGCATGTTGATCAGGGTCAACAACCGAGCAGAGCCCCAAAAATTAGGGGCTCCCAAAATTTTTTTAGGTATAGAGGAGTACTTAGCTGCAATTGTATTATTGAGAGGACTAGAAGAAGAAATATCTAGTTTTGTTCTTAAATTTTTAAGACTTGCTAGTTGCTACGTTGTTCTTTCTTCTATTCACTATTAATGAAACTAGGAGGTGTTTTATTTGCTCGTCATGTCTTCTACAATTAGTAAATATGATTTTGGTTATGAAAAGCGTAAAAAGAAAAAAAGACTTGAATCGCTAGCTCAGACTCAAAAGGGAGCTATTGATAGATTTATTTTAAAAGAATTTCAAGTTAGTTCTCAAAATCAAACTATTGACGCTAATTAATGTTGATGAGGATCATGGTGATGACTGATGATGCTTTTCAGTAGAAATTAAGATATAGATTTAGTTTTTGAATACTATGTTTCTCAAATATATATATAGGATCTTATTTTGCATTTAGGACCGTGGCCTCAAATTCTCAGGTACTCTTACCGATATATATGGCCGGTGACATGGAGTCATCTATCTCGATCGATCACTGCCTAGTCTGCCTCCAAACACCGCGTACGTGTTAGTCTTCAAGATGCAACGGCCTAGCAATATATATGTTGTCTGAAAGTTGAACGCACGTGTTAACCACCACCACGAACACGCAGGTTGAAATTATCCATTAGTCGCCGGTTCCAAAACATGCATGCCCATGCATGGCTTCTTTGACGTTACATGCCTTGCCAACCATCTTAATAATTAACAGTGCGGGCGAGTTCCTTCGTGGGATTTGCCAGCCTCTTGCTACTCTCTTGACAGTGTAATTTGCCGTGAATTAATGGCTAGCTCCCATAGTCCCATGCTGGGGGAAGTTGTGAACAGTGCACCCTTAATTAGCATGTTTAAAATAAATTAGTTGGAGGGAAACAAATATTATTTGTTCCTGAAACAAGTTTTAGAAAAGTGCACATCGTCAATGGCAGTGCTCACAATAGGCTTGCCTTGTATTCAGAGTGCTAAGTAGACACAGTGTTGTTAACATAACTTTAACCACCAAAATGTATCGAATAAAAATTAATGCCCGGGCTATCAAGCCGAAAATAGTAACAGAGAAGTTAGATATATATACTCATCAATAGAGAAAGTACTGTTAGTAATGAGATGCATATATACTAGTCAGACGTCCTTGGAAGCATGCAAATTTCAGAAATTTAAGGGGGTAAAACGCTTAAAATAGGAACATGCGTGCATTTACAAACTCGAGGGGCTGAAATGCCAGTGGGACCTGTGTAAGAATTTGAGAAACTGCAAGGGCTAAAGCAAAAAAATGCAAAAAAAACAGAGGTGCATGCACAAATATAGGAAACGGGACGGATTAAAATGTCAAAGTGCAGAAAAAGGACAAGAGAACAGATCACCACTCTGCGCTCTGCACTTTTAAAGGACGGCTGGGCAAATTACTTTTGGCATATAAGTGATGTTGACATCTCATAAAGATGTTGCCGAAAAATTGCGGCTCTTATAGTAGGTAACAAAATACGCACAAAAAATTAATCATATATAAATCTTGAATTATTCTATAATTGTCCACTCAGTAAAATGGCAAATTTTTAAATAGCAATCTTTCAAGTGACAAATCTTAAAATATTCTATTAGCTGTCGGGGATTGGATAAAGTACCCTAATGGCTGGATCCATACATGACTTATCCTTAGGGTGCGTACACGGGGAAGATAAGGCACTCCGAATATTGATGCTCGGGAGTAGGTCTTTTTTGTTTGTGGGCGTGTTATCATTGGCCCGAAGAGGTGCATCTGGATGGTCGGCCCGGTGCTCGCGTCGTCTCAGAAATTCTTCCACGTCCAGAGCCCGAAGCATTCCGCATATAGATGTTTCTTGTGGCGCAAGTTAGAATGTTTATAGGATATACATGTAAATCGGGTAGGATCCTAGACTATTTGGATAAGGTTTCCCAATTGAATAGGACTCGGACTGTGTATGTCTTGTACTATATATACCCCTATGGGAGGGGGACGTCATTGACAGATCGAGATCAATCTTGTCGCAATAACACATACGCAAATGTGTGACTGGAGTAGGGTTATTATCTCTTTCCGGGAAGCCCGAACCAGGATAAATCTCTGTCCCTAGTTAGTTCTTCATCTTGGCGAATCCGTGCATCTACGACGAAAACCATTCGGCAAGAAGGAGTTGTGTGGTCTCTCAATCAACAAGTAAACTTGGCGGAAAAACGACTTCCCAATCGTCGATAGCTGGTGCCATCCGTGGGGACCAACAAATCATTTGCCCAAGAGATCCCAAAGATGTCGGATGTCGAACGCTCGTCTAATCATCATGCTCTCGTTGGGCAACATGATGGCCGTCACGAAGGAGCGAACTCAGAGTATGTTCTCAAGTCAATCTCGTTCCAAGCCTGGCCAAAACAACTTTCCCTACGTTCGATGGGGATGACAACGAGCTCTATGCTGGCTAAATATCCCGGATCGCATAGAACTCAAAGACAGAGTCTCATCGTGCGTAAGCTCGATGATGACCCCCTCATACCTCTCTACTGGCATATGCGTGAACATGCCTGCCTAAAGTAATCGCCAGCTCGAGGAAGAAACCTCCGAAGCAGCCTCGCAACGTGCTTGCAACGCCACCCAAGCTCGCCTCAGATCCTCTATGGAAAGAACCGTAGCGAGCATCTAGCAACGCGCCAGGGGTAGGTGTCGACGATTTGTGTCGGCAATATATTTTATAGGGCTATGCGAAAGGTTACAACTACGATGGTAGCACAGGGAGCCGAATTTATACAGGTTCGGGCCCTCGGGACGAGGTAATACCCTACTCCTGTACTCGTGGATTGTATTATGGTGGATCTCAAGGATGTTGAGATGATGCTGATGATGATTGTTGGATGATGAACTAGGGGCCCCTGACCCCCTTTATATAGTGTAAGGGGCCGGGTTACAGATAAAATCCCTAATTCGTATATGGAAGATACAGATATGACCAAGTTGGTTACGTCTATATCCATGTATTCGAGTAGGAAACGAGTTCGTTTCCTTGTAGAGCACGCCAGGCCGCGTCAGCCTCTAAGCCCATCTTCTGGAAGGTCCAATTCACTCGGTCCAAAGAGGTGGTGCGTCCAATTGTACTTCTCCGGATACCCGGGGCCCATGTTATACACAGTAGCCCCCGAGTGCTTCGCGACAGGGTTGTCTTGATTCGGGGTTCAGCTTGCAGTCCTTTAGATGTTACCCGAGTGACGTCACTCTTCGCCTGGCTGATGAAGTCCTGCTTGCCCAGAAACCTGCCGATCAAACAACGCAATTGCAAAGGACTCGAGAAAATCTCAAGTCTTTAAAAGATGTCTGGTACCCAACCCGACTAGTCGGCATGCTGGCTATTGGCCCCACGGAGAGACATACCAAAAAAGATGGATGTTGCCGAGTGATCAATGCCACCCAACGTTATCCTCCCTGTTGCAACTTATGACATTCGAGTCTGACGGGCAGAGCTCAACATTCGGTCCAGCAGGGGACATGTCACAACTCACGTAGGGTATTCAGGCGCCTTGATCCGACTAGTGCGAAGTCAAGCTTGTGATTCCCAGAGGAATACACCCGCCTCCAAATTGAGGTCCTCCTAGTGGTGTTTGTCTTAGCAACAAACGATCCGGAGATATGCCACTGAGACCCAACCAAAGAGGTAGCTCTTTGACGCCTAATCTGATTAAGAAACTAGACCAGCCATTGATCCCAGGGGGTACGCCAAGAGCTGATTTAATCATTAGGGAAGCACCCAATCCCTGAAAAATCAAGGATTAGCCCATGGCCCATCCAGGGGTGCACCCTTTTTGCCTGACTAGGTTTGACCCAAACAACACCCGTACCCGAACAAAGTCGTGCACAGCTTTCGGCTCACATAGAGCATGTTCTCTGGGACCTAAGTCCAGGTCCGACCCTCAAAGCATTGATTTTAGAGCTTCATTCTTTCCCGCGCAGCGCGAATATGAAACGCCGCCCATTTCCTTAAGTGAGAGCGCACCGCGCTCCCATTACCACGAGTCATTTCCAGCGCCGCCTGCTGGAACGCCAAACGTCGCTTTGAATGTTGCACCATGTTCCCAGAGTTCTCCACACCCAATCTCGAGAACAAACCTCATCGGGGTTGCTTCCCAATGCCATCACTCCCCGAAATCGATTCGTCTTCCTGATCTTGGCTATAAAAAGAGGCCGGCGCAGCGGCCGCTTCTCACCCAAAGTCCTACTTGAATCACTCCATCTCCACCTACTCTCATGGCTGATGAA
The DNA here is from genome assembly GCA_036346145.1 of Olyra latifolia. Lineage (NCBI taxonomy): Eukaryota > Viridiplantae > Streptophyta > Magnoliopsida > Poales > Poaceae > Olyra > Olyra latifolia. The sequence goes on from CM070531.1 coordinate 20,886,140, forward strand.
GAGTTGGCGGAGCTCTAGGCGGAGTACGACCTCGCGCTCGCCGAGGTTGCCGGAGAGGAGGCCCGTGCCCGCGACGTCGCCTCCGTCGCGGTTCTGATTGAGGTCGCCCCGGCCCTTGCCGAGGTGGCCGATGTGATCGTGGAGGCGCTGGTCCGCGCCCGTGCCCGCGACGCCGCTATCGCCGAAGCTTTGATCGACGCCGCCCCAAGCCTCGCCGGGGTGACGGACCTAATCATCAGGGCGCAGGCCCACGCTTGCCGCCATATCCTGTAATTGGCTTGTGAGCCATTATAAATATTAACAAAATTGTCTATTTTGCCTCCAGTCTCTTCTCTGTTTTTTTTTATCGTAGCACAAGCTAATCAATTTTTCACGATTCGAGTCACACGTTTTGCCCAAGCGAGTTAGGTCCCTTTTACTAAGCACACTGCCCAGCGCATCAAGTTCCTTAGCATTAGGAATTGGCGCGGAGCTCTATCTCCAATAACGCAATCGGAAAGCATGAGTGTTGCTAGGAAACAAAAGTTTCGTTACTCGGAACGACTAACACTTAGGCTCATCATAGATTTGAAAAGAAAAAAGCTCAATTAGGTGTCAAATAAATGTAGTGGTGGAGACTGCCCCTGATCAGGTATGACCCCCAACTTACGAACCAGTCGGAATCTGACCAATGAGTAAGTCAAACTCAATAAAAGAGGAAGGGTGCGCGACTGCGCACCTAATTAGGTGTAGCCCTCGACTTACTGGCTAGTCGGGATCCGACTAGGGAGCAAGTCAAGTTAATTTTAATAAAAGATTAGGTGCACAATTGCGCACCTAATTAGGTGTAGCCCTCGACTTACTACTTAATTGAAATACAAATAAGTAGCAAGTCAGAAACTGAATTGCGTAAGCGTAAAAGACAATGTGAACGAAAAGTTATCTTTATTTAATTGTAGACATGTGTTACAATAGTCGTCAGGTATAGAACCGACGCAATTGCTCGATGTTCCACGAGTTGTCCAGGAGAGTGCCGTTCTCAGGCTTTAGTCGGCGAGCCCCCGGGCGTACCGCTGAGTCGCGTGAGGACGTCTTGATCTGCTTGGAGAAGAACGACGAGCACCTCCTCCTATTTTGGGTCGAGCTTTGTTCCGATCTGAGTTGTCTTGGTTGAATCGGACGGGTCAAGCGGAATACACTTGACACCTTCGTCAGGCTTGATGCCTGACTTAGATGGCTTCTTGTTCGGTAGATCGTCTTCGTCGCGAAGAGTGGTGGCCGCCTGCCGGATCTTGTCCAACTCGGCAGCTGCTTCGATTGACTGGGCGAAGTCGCAGTTTTCCCTATCGAGGAGATGGGAAAACTTGACATCTCCACGGATCGTGATTACACCCCGTGGACCTGGCATCTTCATAACCAGATAGGCGTAGTGTGGGACGGCCATGAATTTGGCCAGGCCTGGCCTTCCCAAGATTGCGTGATACGCAGTCTCGAAATCGGCCACCTCAAAGCTGAGGTTCTCCGTCCGGTAGTTGTCGCGAGTGCCAAAAGTGACAGGAAGAGTGATTTTCCCGATCGGCACTGATGATGTTCCCGGAATTATGCCATGAAACGGCGCTTCTGTCTTCTGGAACGCCGTCCTTGGGACCTGCATCTCGCCCAAAGTCTTAGCGAAAAGGATATTTAATCCACTCCCGCCGTCAACCAGGACTTTGCGCAGTCGGACTCCCCGTACCACAGGATTCAGGATGAGTGGATATCTTCCTGGGCAAGGGACGTGGTCCGGGTGATCTGAGCGATCGAATATGATCGAAACTTCAGACCACCGGAGATACTCGGGGGTCACCGGAATAGCTGCATTGATTTCCCGATCGGTAAGCTTTTGCTTACGCTTGGACTCATATGCATCCGATCCCCAAATATGTAGTTGAGCTCTCGCTCGGTTTCTTGGTAAGCGTCGCCCTGAGGAGGGTCACGCTTGTCATCTTGTTTGGCGTCCTTTGGAGCATCGTTGTTATGATCCTCAGCGAACTTCTTCAAGATGTTGCAGTTTTTGGCCGCGTGCTTTCCATTTGGATGGAAAGGACACGGCGCCTCCATGACTTTGTTGTAGTCAGTGGGCCGAGGCGGCTTCTGCCGACCGTGATCCACGACTGCCACCAGCTCTTCACCCTTGCGCTTTTTGTCCTTCTTGAAAGAGGACTCGGGCTTGTCCTTCTTGCCTTCGTGCTTGCTCGTGTGGTCCTCCTGACGCTCAGCGAGAGCATCCGAGACGGTAGCATATCGATCCGCCAGGGCGAATATCTCCTTGACGGTAGCCGGGGGTTTCCGAGACATCTTCTTGATTAGATCGGGGTCGCGAACTCCCTTCTGGAAGGCTGCGACGACGACCGCCTCTGAGATCTCCCGAATTGTGTTCTTCTTCTTGGTGAAACGCCGAATGAAATCCCTTAACGACTCATCTTTCTTCTGATGAATCTGATAAAGGTCCCACTGGGTTCCGGGCTTCTCGTAAGTACCCTGGAAGTTGGCGACAAATTGGTCGCAAAGCTCTCCCCAGGAACCGATTGAGTTCTCTGGAAGGCCTGCGAGCCAATTTTGAGCCGGAGGGGTTAACATGACGGGCAAATAGTTTGCCATCACGTCGTATCCTCCACCTGTGGCCTTGATTGCCAAAGAGTAGATCTGCAACCAAGCCTCGGGGTCCCGATCTCCATCAAATTTCACAATCCCCTTGGGGTTGAACCCTTCGGGCCAGTTTACCTGACGGAGTCGGGGTGTAAATGCCTTGATCCCATCAATTAATCCTTCCCTTGGGAGGAGATTGGCGAGAGATTCGACGTGGTGGAGTCGGCGCCGATCCTCGTCTCGCTCCTCCGCTGAGCCGATGTCGTCGCGAAGGTCGCGACTTGTACTTGGCGGCCGTTTTGCCCGCGACTGACAGGCACCGACCGCCCGAGTGCTACTCGTGGCAGTCTGGCTTCTGGCCGAGTTGGCCTGTTGATCCCGAGTGCCTTGGATAGCCGCTGCCGTCACCATGGCTTTGATTTGTTCCATGATCGGCGTCGCGGGGCTATTATCTACAAGCAAAGGGCCCACATTGTCCAGAAGGGTCTTAAACGCGAGGATGTTCTGCTGCGGCGTACGGATGACCGAGTGATCTCCCATACGGACTTGAAGCAGTTCTTCCTAGACTTCCCGTGCACGACCTCGTAATTGGTCGCGCAGGTCTCCTCCACCTCCGGGGTTTTGTTCGGCTCCTGCCTCTCCTATGGGACGCCGAGCCGATCCGGAGGTTTGTCCATCCAGTACGTAGACGCCACGAAAGTCGGGGAACCCATTGACGCTCTCCTCCGACTTGGATTCCGAGAAGGAGAAGCTCAACCGATCCCGATTCGTTGGCTCGTCGATGGGAGTGATTATAACCCCCACTTCTCGTGCCGGATCACGGGTCAAAAGAGAATCCGACTGAGATTCAGCAGAACGAATCTGCTGAAATCTTGCAGCCAAATTGACCAATCTGAATGGTATGTCCACTCGGGAAGTTGTCCTGGTTAGAGTTGTCCCTGAGCTCTGGCTCAGAAAACCCGTCCCAGCATGTGCTTGCTGTGCTCCGCTCCTTAGCCCGGATTGGAAAAGCTGGCATGTTATCCGATGGAAAACAGTGGCCGAGTTTTCTAAACCGAACGGGGAGTACCACAGATTAGGAATTGTGATTCCCGACTGGATCGGAGCGCGATCCAGACTGAGAACAAGATCGCCACTTGGCGCTTCGCCAGCCAGAAGAGCTGGTAAAGCAAGAGGCAGTAGATCCCGACCGAAACCGAAGGGGAGTCCTGCGGTAGGCCAGTCGAAATTGTTATCATCAGATTGGATCTCTTCCGAATCAGAATCCAGGGGAGAGATCCTGAGGCGGTGAGGCTCGGCCGGAATCGCGTACCACCTCCCCCGGTAATGCTTGGACCGAACGAAGTTCGGCTCACACAACCGTAGTTCCCTGAAGTCTCCGGCGATGAAGCCTTGGCTGGGGGCGTAGGTGAAGACGAATCCGCCAATTGAAGCCATCGGAGTCGATGTAGTTGATCATGCCGCCAGCCCCTACCTGACGCGCCAACTGTCGACGATTTTTGTCAGCAATATATTTTATAGGGCTATACGAAAGATCACAACTACGATGGTAGCACAGGGAGCCGGATTTATACAGGTTCGGGCCCTCGGGGCGAGGTAATACGCTACTCCTGTGCTCGTGGATTGTATTATGGTGGATCTCAAGGATGTTGAGATGATGCTGATGATGATTGTTGGATGATGAACTAGGGGCCCCTGACCCCCTTTATATAGTGCAAGGGGCCAGGTTACAGATAAAATCCCTAATCCGTATATGGAAGATACAGATATGACCAAGTTGGTTACGCCTATATCCATGTATTCGAGTAGGAAACGAGTTCGTTTCCTTGTAGAGCACGCCAGGCCGCGCCAGCCTCTAAGCCCGTCTTCTGGAAGGTCCAATTCACTCGGCCTAAAGAGGTGGTGCGTCCAATTGTACTTCTCCGGATACCCGGGGCCCATGTTATCCAAAGAGGTGGTGCGTCCAATTGCAACCTCGCAACGTGCTTGCAACGCCACCTGAGCTCGCCTCAGATCCTCTATGGAAAGAACCGTAGCGAGCATCCGGCAACGCGCCAGGGGTAGGCCCCTCAACGACGCCCGAACACCTTCGCCTTCACCAACTCAGGCATCAGAGGCCTCGTCCGGGGAACTACGCCCTTTGACATTGGTCCCCGCCGGGCAAGAAAGGCTGCGTGCACTGGCAATGGTCATGCGCAAGCTCGTAAACGAGCCTGCACAAGAAGACTGGGGAGCCAAGGGCATCGCCATCGCAAAAGATCTCGAGAGGCTAGCCGCTGATCATTTGGCCTCACTGTCGACGAATTATGTCGGCAATACACTTTATGAGGCTATGCGTAAGACCGAAACCCGATGGTAACACAAGAGACAGATTTATACAGGTTCGGACCCTCTACGGTGGAGGTAATGCCCTACTCCTGTGCTCGTGGATTGTATTAGGGTTGATCTCGATGGATCAATGTTGAGGATGGCTATGGATCGATGTGATCTCTCCTCTCCTCCTCCTCTTGTCCTCTCGAACTAGGGGCCCTGCCTTCCTTTATATAGTGGAAGGAGGTAGGGTTACAGATAAGTATCCTAGTTGGTTATGAAAACTGGGGATAGAGATAGAAAGTCTATCTCTATCCTTTCTTGCCGAGTACATAAGTACCGAAATACAACTGTGCCTTTCTTGTGATACAAGTCGGGTCTTCATGCGGGGCAGGCCTGTCTTCTAGATGGTAGGCGTGACCCTGCTCGGTGAGGTGGTCCGTCTAATTTTTCTCCGTGAGGATACCGGGGACCATGTTATCCACGGTAGCCCCCGAGTGTTTTACAGCCGAGTTGATGCCTTCTCAGATGTGTATCAACCGAGTCATACTTCAAGTTGAGTACTCCGACTGGAACCTTCTCTATGCCGAGTGCTCCATTGGCATGCAAGGAGGCTATGAAGGGCTCAAGAGAGCTTTGCAGGTTGAAATCTCCGAGTGACTCCCAGCCCAATTTCTTGGAGTCCTGGAAGTCGGCGCGATGGTTGACGTCGCGGCGTGAGTAGAATGTCGACGAATCGCCCTCGGCCAAGGTGAGAAGTCGGCGAGTAAATCGGCCTTGTTGTCCTCGGCACAATGTGCAAGAAGCCGGTGTAGTAAGTCGGCGCGGTTGTCCTCAGCGCAATGCGCGAGAAGCCGCAAGTTGGGGTGGCTATCCTCGTCGTTGTTGGGAGCAACAAGTCGGCGTAAAGTCGGCGTGGTCTGTCTCGACACGATGGCGAGAAGCCGAGCCGTAGTTTGCGCCGGGACCGGGCGTGGCATGCAACGAGCCATATAATGCACTCAGATGCCGTGTAGGCATGCAACTGCACGAAGTTGGCGTGGCGTGGAGCTATCTTAGTAGATTGCGCTTTCGGCGCGGTGTTGACACATAACTGTGCCATGGTCGGTGCTTATAGCGTAAACACTTCCTTGAACCTCTATAACATGTACATGTAGGATTTATGCAGTATCTGAATATGAAAACATTTGGTCAGATATAAAATCTGACTATCTTTATGTGCGAAATAGCTATTTTTATTTTTCCTACTTGATGATTTTTGTTAGTCCGAGTGGTTTTTCTTCCTTTTGTTATGCACTCTGCCCGACTAGTCTAGCCCCCGAGTATAGGGAGTTGGCACATGGCTTTTTATCCTAGGCACTCGTTTGGGTGACGTAGAGTTCGTCGTGTTATGGGTTCAGATCTTCACTACTCAAAATTATAGCGCACTCGGATTTCACTTAAATCACTAAGTAACAAAAGCAAAAAATAACTATGAAAAAGATGGGAGCACACAATTGTGTGTAGCCCCCGACTTATTGCTTAGTTGGAATTTAACTAAGTAGCAAGTCAAGAAATAACTTTGAAAAAGATGGGTGCGCGCAAGTGCACATAATTATGTGTAGCCCCCAACTTACTGCTTAGTTGAAATTCAACTAAGTAGCAAGTCAAGAAATAACTATGAAAAAGATGGGTGTGCGCAAGGGCACACAATTATGTGTAGCCCCCGACTTACTACTTAGTTGGATTTCAACTAAGTAGCAAGTCAAGAAATAACATGAATTTATATGTGAAAAGATTATAATGATGAAAAACTTAGCTGCTTTGCTGACGATGATGTCGTCCTTGCTTTTGAGCTTTTAGCCACCGGGCGTATCACCTTGTATGCTTGAAGCGCAGACGTGGGCTTGTAATCGTGCCGAAGTTTACGCTCGGGGTGCTGGCGTTGGCGTGAAGACGTGCCGAGTTTGACGTAGGCATGCAGCCGAACCGTATAATGCACTCGGTGTCTTTGGCGTGGCGTCTTGCCGTACCAAAGGTTGCGCGAGTCTTTGGCGTTGGCGTGAAGCCATGCCGAAGTTGACGAGGCATGCAAAAAGCCATATAGCGACTCGGTGCTTGGCGTAGATATGCACCGTGCCAATGGTTGCGGTCGGGCGCCGGCGTTGGCGTGAAGCCGTCTTAGAGTTGGCGTAGGCATGCAACGAGCCGCCTAATGCACTCGTGGTGTCTTTGGCGAGACGGGCGACCATGCCAAGGTTGCGCAGAACCTGGCGTTGGCGTGAAGCCGTGACGAGTTGACGTAGGCATGCAGCCGAGCCATATGATGCACTCGGTGTCTTTGGCGTGAAGCGTCTTGGCCGTGCCAAAGGTTGTGCTCGGGGCGCTGGCGTTGGCGTGAAACCGTGCCGAATTGACGTAGGCATGCAGCCGAGCCGTATGATGCACTTAGGGTGCTGGCGTAGACGTGCAGCCGGTCCAAGTTGGGAGACCCATTCGAATATCTTTTTTCTTGCGGTACCTAGACTAAGTGTATTAAATCTGGCAATTGACCCCGGAGGGTATACAGGTATATGGCAGTACCCGGCCTAGTATGTCGGATCCGGCATGTGGCTCATGCAGAGCGTACCTAGGGCTTAGCCGAGTGGTCATCTCGAAACCCGTTCGTGATATCCGATTCTGACTCGTGCAGTAACCGGCAATTGACCTGACATGAGGCAACAATTGACTTAGCATGAGGCATATCACATGATTAGGTTTAACCGAGTGCACCCATAACCAATAGTGTAGGGCAAGCAGCTCAATGAGCGTATCCTCGGAACCTGAACCCTTAATAGCTTTTAGCATCTGATTTCACTTGGTGGTCACCAGCTAGTGGCCTAACATGAGGCATGCTTACTCACTGTATTATTTTTGCGGATGGCGCGTGAGAGCGCACAATGGGTGCGCCGACGTGAGATCATGGCCTCGCGCCGACCCCTGACCGCTCTCGACGGATGGCGTTGGCATATAGCCATGCCGAAGTTGATGCAGGCATGCAGCTGAGCCGTATAATGCACTCGGTCTTTGGCGTGGCGTCGCAACAGGATTTAAGGTTGCGCTATTTGGGCGTTGGCGTGTAGCCGTGCCGAGTTGACGTAGGCATGCAATGAGCCGTATAATGCACTCGGTCTTTGGCGTAGGCGTCAAACACCGTGCCATAAAAACCATCTCGCATTATCCTGCATTGTACCCTGTGGAGACAATGAAAAATACGAGTGGTAAAGAAAAAACTGGATTGCAAAACAATATACATGATGTCCAATTATGTATTTTTATTATGTCAAATTGTCGTCCTTTTATCTTTTCCGTATTGATTTACGCTTCTCCGAGTATGTTTAATTCCTTTTGTTAAGCACTCTGTCTAGCTCATCAAGTCCCTTAGCGTTAGGAGTTGGCGCGGAGCTCTGTCTCCGGAAACGCGTCAGGAAACCCAAATTTTGCATTGGAATCAGAGTTTCACTACTTAGAATGTGTGACACTCGGAATCGGTAAAAGTCAACATGGAAAAGAACAAAAGACTCGAAAAGAGATGGTGTAGATAATACACCTAATTAGGTGTAGCCCCGACTTACTGGTTAGTCAGAATCCGACTAGGGAGCAAGTCAAATCAATCTCAATAAATGAGAAGTAAGGGGTGCGCCACGGCGCACGTAATTAGGTGTAGCCCTCGACTTACTGCTTAGTTGGATACCAACTAAGTAGCAAGTCGGGAGATAAATTATAATGATGTAGTTGAGTATAAAAATAGACAACTTAGCTATTGATCGTGTCGTCCTCACGCCCGAGTGAACGAGCCCCCGCATGTCACCTTGTCGTGTGCCGTCCTCGGCGTCGTCTTGTGAAGCCGGGCGAAGGAGGTCGACGCGGCTGTTCTCAGCGTCATGTGCGAGAAGCCGGTGTAAGGAGGTCGGCGCGGCTGTCCTCAGCGTCGAGCGCGAGAAGCCAGCACAGTAAGTCGGCACGGTTGTCCTCGGACAAGGCTTGAGAAGCCGCCTAGGAGTCGGCCGCGCGCTGTCCTGGCTTCGTCGCTGCGGAGAAGCCGGCCTAAGGAAGTCGGCGCGGGTGTCCTCGACGTCGTGCGCGAGAAAAGCCGGCCTAAGGAAGTCGGCGCGGCTGTCCTCGACGCCGTGCCCGAGAAGCCGGTCTAAGGAAGTCGGCGCGGCTGTTCTCGGCGTCGTGCGCGAGAAGCCGGTCTAGGAAGTCGGCGCGGCTGTCCTCGGCGTCGAGCACGAGAAGCCGGCCTAGGAAGTCGGCGCGGCTGTCCTCTCCGTCGTGCGCGAGAACCCGGCCTAGAAAGTCGACGCGGCTGTCCTCGGTGTCGTGCGCGAGAAGCCGGCCAAGGAAGTCGGCGCGGCCGTCCTCGGCGTCGAGCGGGAGAAGCCGACCTAGGAAGTCGGCGCGGCCGTCCTCGGCATCGTGCGCGAGAAGCCGGCCTAGGAAGTCGGCCGTCACGATTTCGACCGAAACCTCTTCTATCGTCATCATGGGGACGTTTCTCATCTTCTTCTCGCTCCTGTCGCCGAGCTTCAATGTCTTGACAAAGGTCGCGGTTTGTCGTTGTTGCCGGAGCAACGAGTGGGAGCGGCGGTAGTCGTTGTCGTCGTCGTCGCAAGTCGGGGAGTGTAGGAGCCGCAAGTTGGGATGACGTAGGAGCCTCGCCGTGATCTTCGGGATGAGATCCGCTTTATCGTCGAGGTCCGCCATGCCCTTGCCGAGGTGCACCAAGGATCACCGAGGTGCTGAGCGAAATTCACGTCGAGCTTCATCTTCGCGCGGGATTCACGTTGCCCCGCGCAGTCTGTCTTCAAACGGTCGCCACGGTCACATCCGAACTCGGTGTTCGATGATCTTGGACCCGTTGGAAAGATAACGAGATAAGCTTTCCAACGCATCTAAAACCACCCCGAAATTCCTTCCAAGTCAACAGAAAATCGTGATGCGGTGGAGTTAATACCCTACTCCTGTGCTCGTGGATTGTATTGGGGTTGATCTCGATGGATCAATATTAAGGATGGCTATGGATTGATGTGATCTCTCCTCTCCTCCTCCTCTTGTCCTCTCGAACTAGGGACCCCTGCCTCTCTTTATATAGTGGAAGGAGGTAGGGTTACAGATAAGTATCCTAGTTGGTTATGGAAACTGGGGATAGAGATAGGAAGTCTATCTCTATCCTTTCTTGCCGAGTACGTTAGTACCGGAATACAACTGTGCCTTTCTTGTGATACAAGTCGGGTCTTTATGTGGGGCAGGCCCGTCTTCTAGATGGTAGGCGTGACCTGCTCCGTGAGGTGGTCCGTCTAATTTGTCTCCGTGAGGATACCGGAGATCATCCACAGTTGGCGCGCCAGGTAGGGGCTAGCGTCACGATCATCTTCATCGACTTCGATGGCCTCCATCGGCGGATTCGTCTTCACCTACACCCCCGGCCAAGGCTTCATCTTTGGAGATCTCGGCTTCCTTGCCGATGACTTCGGGGAACTCCGACTATCTCAGCCGAGCAACACCCGGGGGACGCTGAATGCGACTTCAGCTGAACCACACCACGTCGGGTTGCCTCTTGCGGATTCTGATCCGGAAGAGATCCAATCTGACGACGATGATTCCAACTACCTCACCGAAGGTACTCCCTTCGGTCCTAGTTGGAATTATGAGCTTCTGGTTCTACCAGCTTCTTCCGCTGGTAAGGAACCAACCGGCGATGCTGTTCCTAATCTGGATCGCATTCGGATCCAATCGGGAATTGCAACTTCTCAGTTGTCCGACGTCTCGTTCGGACTGAGAAACCTCTGTTTTCCATGAGATGACATGCCGTCTTCTTCGGTCTGGGCTAAGGAGCGGAGCACAACAAGCACACACTAGGACGAGTTTCCCGAGTTTCGGCTTGGGGATAACTCTAACCAGATCAGTTTCCCGGGTAGATGCTATGATACCACTCGGATTGGTCAATTCGGCTGCAAGATTTCAGCAGATCTGTTCTGCTAAATCTCGGCCGAATTTTCTTCTGCTAAACGATCCATCACGAGAAGTGGGAGTTATAATCACTCCCATCGACGAACCAACAAATCGGGATCAGTTGAGCCTCTCTTACTCAGAGTCCGAGTAGGAGGAGAGCGTCAATGGGATCCCCAACTTTCGTGGAGTCTATGTGGTGGATGAACAAGCCTCCGGATCGGCTCGGCGTCCCATAGAGGAGGCAGGAGCCGAACATAACCGCGGAGGTGGAGAAGATTTGCACGACAAATTGCGTGGTCGTGCACGTGAAGTCCTAGAGGAACTACTCCAAGTCCGTATGGGAGATCACTCGGTCTTCCGTATACCCCAGCAGAATATCCTCGCATGTAAGACCCTCTTGGACAATGTTGGACCTTTACTTGGAGAAAACAGCCCCGCAACGTCGATTATAGAGCAGATCAAAGCCATGGTGACGGCAGCGGCTGTCCAAGGTACTCGGGATCAGCAGGCCGACTCGGCCAGAAGCCAGACTGCCACGAGTAGTACTCGGCGCAGTCGACACACTCCAACTCGCAGGCAAGACGCTCGCCGAAGTACAAGTCGCGACCTCCGCCTCAACATCGTAGCTCGGCGGAGGGAGCGAGAGGAAGATCGACGCCGCACTCCACCGCGCCGGATACTTCCCCGTCAGTCTCCTCACCCTGGGGATGGTTTGATTGATGGAATCAAGGCGTTCACACCTCGACTTCGTCAGGTAAACTGGCCCGAAGGGTTTAACCCTAAGGGAATAGTGAGATTTGATGGAGAGCGGGATCCAGAAGCTTGGTTGCAGATTTACTCTTTGGCAATCAAGGCCATGGGAGGAGGATACGATGTGATGGCAAACGATCTGCCAGTCATGTTAACTCCTTCGGTTCAGGGTTGGCTCGCGGGCCTTCCAGAGAACTCAATCGGTTCCTAGGGAGAGCTTTGCGACCAATTCGTCGCCAATTTCTAGGGCACTTACGAGAAGCCTGTAAAAACCCAGTGGGACCTTTATCAGACTCATCAGAAAAAAGATGAGTCGTTAAGGGATTTCATTCGGCGCTTCACAAAGAGGAAGAACATAATTCGGGAGATTTCTGATGCGGTCGTCGTCGCAGCCTTCCAAAAGGGAGTTCGAGACCCTGACTTGATCAAGAAGATGTCCCAGAAGCCCCCCAACCACTATCAAAGAGATGTTCGCTCTGGCGGACCGGTATGCTACCGCCTCGGATGCTCTCGCCGAGCGTCAGGAGGATCACCCAAAGAAAAACAAGGGCAAGAAGGACAAGCCCGAATCGTCCTCCAAGAAGGACAAGAAGCGCAAGGGTGAGGAACTGGTCGCGGCTGCGGATCATGGTCGGCAGAAGCCGCCCCGGTCCACTGACTACAACAAAGTAATGGAGGCGCCGTGTCCTTTCCATACGAATGGAAAGCATGCGGTAAAAAAATTACAATGTCTTGAAGAGGTTCGCTGAGGAGCACAACAAAGACGCTCCGAAGGACGCCAAACAAGACGACAAGCGTGACCCTCCTCAAGGTAACGCTTACCAAGAAGCCGAGCGCGAGCTCAACTACATATTCGGGGGATTGGATGCATACGAATCCAAACGTAAGCAAAAGCTTACTACTCGGGAAGTCAATGCAGCTATTTCGGTGACCCCCCGAATACCTTCGATGGTCCGAAGTCCCGATCAAGTTCGATCACTCAGATCATCCTGACCACATCCCTTGTCCAGGAAGATATCCACTCATCCTGAATCCCGTGGTAGGGGCGTCCGTCTGCACAATGTCTTGGTCGACAGCGGGAGCGGATTGAACATCCTTTTCGCCAAGACGTTCAACGAGATGCAGATTCCGAAGTCGGCGCTCCAGAAGACTGATGCCCTATTTCATGGCATAATTTCGGGAACCTCCTCGGTGCCGATTGGGAGAATCTCTCTTCCGGTCACTTTTGGCACTCGGGACAACTACCAGACGGAAAACCTCAGCTTTGAGGTGGCCGATTTTGAGACTGCGTATCACGCAATCTTGAGAAGGCCAGGCTTGGCCAAACTCATGGCCGTCCCACATTACGCCTACCTACTTATGAAGATGCCGGGTCCGCGGGGCGTAATTACGGTCGGCGGAGATGTCAAGTTTTCCTATCTCGTTGATAAGGAAAATTGTGACTTTGCCCAGTCAACCAAAGCGGCTGCCGAGTTGGACAAGATCCGGCAGGCGGCCACCACTCTTCATGATGAGGGCGACCTGCCAAACAAGAAGCCATCTAAATCAAGCATCAAGCCTGACGAAGATGTCAAGCGTATTTCGCTCGACCCGTCCGATTCAGCCAAAATGGCTCTAATCGGGACAGGGCTCGATCCGAAATAGGAAGAGGCGCTCGTCACCTTCCTCCAAGCGAATCGGGGCATCTTTGCTTGGAAGCCATCTGACATGCCAGCTGTCCCGAGGGAGGTGATCGAGCATTCCTTGAATGTACACGATAAAGCCAAGCCAATCAAGCAGCGGCTGCGTCGGTCCGCACAAGACCGGAAGAAAGCCATCAAAACGGAGATCACCAAACTTTTAACCGCTGGCTTCTTAAGGGAGGTGCTCCACCCCGATTGGCTGGCGAATCCGGTACTTGTACAAAAGAAGAATGGTACTTGGCGCATGTGCGTCGATTATACCGACTTAAATAAAACATGCCCCAAGGATCCGTTCGGACTTCCTCGCATCGACCAGGTGGTTGATTCTATTGCCGATTGCAAGCTTTTGAGCTTTCTGGATACCTACTCGGGCTATCACCAGATTAGCTTGAAGAAAGAATATTGCATCAAGACTTCGTTCATCACTCCGTTCGGGGCTTTCTGCTACGTCACTATGCCCTTCGGATCGAAGAACACCGGAGCAACGTATCAGCGTTGCATTCAGCGATGTTTCCACAACCAGCTTGGGCGTAACATGGAAGCATACGTTGATGACGTTGTCGTCAAGTCTCAGGTGTCCTCCGACTTGGTTACCAACCTGTCGGAGACATTTAGGAGCCTGTCGGCATACAACATGAAGTTGAACCCGGAGAAGTGTGTCTTCGGGGTCCCTTCGGGAAAGCTACTCGGTTTCGTGGTATCCCACCGCGGAATCGAGGCCAACCCGGAAAAGATTAGAGCTATCATGGAGATGGCTCCCCCAACGTGCCAAAAAAATGTCCAGCGTCTAAATGGGTGCATGGTGGCACGCGGCCGATTCATCTCGCGGCTCGGCGAACGTGGGTCGCCCTTCTTTAAGCTATTGAAGAAGCAACCCAACAAATTTGTCTGGACACCTGAGACACAGAGGGCTTTTGAGGATCTCAAATCGTTCCTCACTTCGCCACCTGTTTTGGCATCTCCTATGCCACAGGAACCGCTTCTGCTATACATTGCGGCCACCACTCATGTAGTGAGTGCCGCGGTGGTAGTGGAACGAGAAGAACAAGGACGTGTCTACAAGGCTCAACGCCCGGTCTACTTCGTCAGCGAAGTATTGGGCGAGTCCAAGGTACGCTATCCGCAGGTGCAGAAGCTTTTGTATGCGGTTCTGATCGCCTCTCGGATGCTGAAGCACTACTTTCAAGAACATCCAATTTCGGTGATCACTTCTTTCCTTATTGGAGAAATCCTCCATAATCGGGAAGCCACTGGGAGGATCGCTAAGTGGTTAGTAGAGCTTAGAGCTTTCGAGCTCTCGTTCAAGCCACGCAGCGCCATAAAATCACAAACACTCGCTGACTTCATTGCCGAGTGGACGGATATGCAGGCTCCCCCAGCCATCGAAGAGGCCGAGTACTGGAACATGTACTTCGATGGCTCTCTCCGACGACAGGACGCGGGGGCTGGTATCGTTCTTATATCCCCTGGAGGCGAACGACTCAAGTATGTCCTCCAGATTCATTTTCCAGCTTCAAACAACGCAGCGGAGTACGAGGCACTCATCCACGGGCTTCGTATTGCCATATCACTCGGCATCCGGCGATTGGTGGTTCGTGGGGATTCTCAACTCGTGGTGAGCCAAGTACAGAAGGATTGGACTTGTATCAACGACAACATGACTGCCTACTGTCAGGAGGTCAGAAAGTTGGAAGACAAGAGGCGGCAGATGAGCTTGCAAAAATGGGCTCTAGTCGGGCAGCAGTCCCGGCTGGAATTTTTGTCCAAGAGCTTCACGCCCCCTCCATCACATCGCAGGAGAAACTACCCCAATAGGATGAACAACCACCCGAGTCAGAAGTGCTTGCCCTCGACTCGGATTGGACGCGACCGTACTTGGAGTATTTGCAAGAAGAAAAGCTTCCCGATGATCGGGAGGCTGCTGAACAGATTCAACGTCGGAGTCGTGCATACGTGGTGCATGAAGGAATTATGTATCACTGGCGCCCCAAGATACTTCGGCGCATATCCGAGTCCGGCGACACGCCCCTGCTGCGTGAAATTCACTCGGGTATGTGCGCCATCACGCCGCCTCGCCTACGTTGGTTGGTAAAGCCTTTAGTCAAGGATTTTATCGCAACCGCCGCCTCCGACGCAGCGAGATCGTTCGCAAATGCGAGGGTTGTCAGTTCTTCGCTCGGCAGATTCACGTGCCAGCTCAGGAACTTCAGACCATCCCGATCACCTCGCCGTTCGCCGTCTGGGGGCTCAACTTTGTCGGACCCTTCAAGAAGGCCCCAGGTGGTTTCAAACATATCTTCGTCGCCATTGACAAATTCACCAAATGGATTGAGGCCAAGCCTGTGACCAAGATTACGGCAGCCAAAGCTACCGAGTTCTTCCAGGAGATGATCGGTCGGTTTGGCGTACCCTCTCGGATCATTACGGATAACGGCTCTCAATTCAGAAGTGACGAGTTTCAAAGCTAGTGCGAAGATGTGGGCATAAAGATTTGCTTTGCTTCGGTGGCACACCCTCGGAGCAATGGGCAGGTCGAGCGCGCGAACGGCATGCTTCTACAAGGTGTCAAGGCGCGCATCTTCGATCGGCTCAGACCATATGTGGCAAAATGGATGAAGGAATTGCCTGCCGTGCTCTAGGGGCTTCGCACAAGTCCTAGCCGAGCAACGGGGCAGTCTCCCTTCTTCCTCATATATGGGTCTGAGGCGGTCCTTCCAACGGAGCTACAATTCGGGTCGCCCCGAATTTAAAAGTTCAACGAGGACGAGTCAGAGGCCAGTTGGATTGACGAACTCGACCGACTGGAGGAAGCTCGGGACGCTGCAACAATTCGGTCAGCCAAGTACCTCCAAGGGTTGCGCCGTTACCACAATCGTAATGTACGGGATCGTGCCTTCTCGGTTGGAGATTTGGTCCTTCGGTCCAATCAGTTGAATGGCCATAAACTCCCCACGCTGGGAAGGTCCCTACATTATTGACTCGGTAACACGCTCGAGGGCATACCGATTGAGGCGAGAAGACGGCACTCTCATGGATAACTCGTGGAACATCGAGCAATTACGTCGATTCTATACCTGACGGCCGTTGTACACACATTTACAATTAAATAAAATAAGTTTTCGTTCACATTGTCTTTACACTTGTGCAATTCAGTTTCTGACTTGCTACTTATTTGTATTTCAATTAAGTAGTAAGTCGGGGGCTACACCTAATTAGGTGTGCAATCGCGCACCTTTTTTTGTCTCTGATTAAGATCAACTTGACTTGCTCCCTAGTCGGATCCCGACTAGCCAGTAAGTCGGGGGCTACATCTAATTAGGTGCGCAACCGCGCACCCCTTCTCTTTTATTGAGATTAATTTGACTTGCTCCCTAGTCGGATTCTGACTAGCCAGTAAGTCGGGGGCTACACCTAATTAGGTGCAGTCTGCACCTATTCTATACCTAATCGATCTCTCTGTTTTCAAATTCTTGTTGAACCTAAGTGTTGATCGTTCTGAGTAACGAAACTCTTGTCTCCTCGCAATACTCATACTTCCCGACTGCGTTCTTGGAGACAGAGCTCCGCGTCAACTCCTAACGCTAAGGAACTTGATGCGCTTGGCAGAGTGCTTAGTAAAAGGAACCTAACCTACTTGGGCAAAACACAGAACTCAATTAAGAGAAATCAATTAGGTTATTTTATATCAAAAGAATCGTTTACATACAAACGAACTGATAATTTACAATGAGTTCCTATGTTTACATGGAATCTAAGTCTAAATTATATACAAGGGACTCGGTTGCCGGCTTCACTTCCTCGAGTAGGGCCAGCGTCTTCTCCTCGGTGCAGGCGAAGCCGTCCTTGACAGCCTCAAGCTCGACTCGGGGATATAACGACTTGACGATACCCAGCGCTTGGCTAGTACTCATCAAGTCGACCTCCTTAAGTCTGGCCTTCAGCTGCTTGGGGGCTTCGGTCCACCTTTGGATCACCGGCCCATTGATCGCTCGGCCACCATGGTGTAGAGTCATCACCGAGTGGGTTCCATGGCCACCAAGAGCTGTTCATAGTGTGCCTGTGCAGTTTTGACATTTTCACTCAAAACGTCAAATTGCGCCTGCGTCCTCTTCCTGTATGCTGTCAACACTAGAGATACAAAGTCATTTGGGTTAGGGAACTTACCCTCTATCTCGACGACGACTTTGGCCTCCGACTTCTCTAGGGCCAGCTTCTGGTTCTGGGACTTCACCAGCTTCGCTTGGGCGGCGACCTCAGAGTCCCTGGGCTTGGCCAGCTCCTCCCGCAGGCTGGCGATCGTGGCATCACGGGCTGCACCATGTGTAGAAGGTGGTGTCATTCGATCGTACATAAACCACAAAGTTCCGACTCAGGTTGGGATACTTACATCGGAGGGAGCCTACAAGGTCGAACTTCTTGTCTTGTAGCCCCTTGATCTGGGCCTGCAGCTCCCGACGCTGCTTGGACGCCTCGGTTCGGGCCTCAGCTACTTACCCTACACGGATTTAATCCGCTCAATCTGGGGGAGGAAGTAGTTGAGGAACTTGGTCTTCTTCTCGGAGAACTCGCCAAGCTCCTGCAGACGGAGTAAACAATGACTACTTCAAATCGGCAAAATGTACTCAGCTGATCGATGAACTTACCCTGATCAGTCTGCTGCATTTAGCGGCTTGCTCGAAGAAGGTCGCCCTGGCCTTCTCCTCCGTTTGATCGTCGAGGAGAGTCCACTCACCGGCCTCGTCCTTCCAGGTCACCGAGAACTTAGGCTCAGGCTCCTCCTAGGGAGACGGGGGCCGGCGTAGAATCTCCTCCATCGACTCGGCGTCTTCGCCGCCCTCGTTAGTCGGCTCCGGGTTTGGCAGGGCAGCGGCACCGTCTTCACGGTCCTACGCCTCTGCCGCGGCCTCGGTCGACTTGGTCGGCGGAGGGACTATGTCGGTGGTTGGGGGAGCAGCAGAGGAAGGCGGAGGCGGAGAAGATGCCGCCCGACTCGGCTCAGCAGGCTTCGGTGCTGGCTCGGTCGGGCGATCCGTCGGAACTTCTTCCGACGGTTTCCTGGGAAAAGAAAACGCTTCAGCGCAATGAAAACATAAAAGAAGGCGACCAAGAGGTGACAGTGTTATGCTTACCGATTGGAAGTCTTAATTTTTATGCCAGCGCCCCTCTGAGCGGAAGACCCGCTTGAGAAGGCGTCGGACGGGCCACCCGGCCCGGCCGGAGACGCCGAGGGCGCCTGCTTCTTCTTCTTCGGCGACGCCCTGCGATCCGCCCTTGGGGGACTAGTCGCCTGACTGCTCGGCCTCTAGGCCGGCGTAGGCTGGCTCACACCCTCCTTGGGGGCTTCATTGATCTTGGGGCCCGAGCTTTGCTGGTTGCTTCCCTTGAGCGGCAAGGCATCCTCCTCCTCAAAGGAGGCCGGGCCCTTGCCTTTCTTCTTCACCGGAGCTTCTCCGGATTCCTCGCTAGGGCGCTTCTCACCCTTGTGGGCAGGGGCCTCAGGCGTCGGGGCGAGGGATACAAAGGCTTGGCGGTCCTGCACAGGATTGCAGCCTTCCCGAGTTGTACAATAACGAAACTACTCGGCATGGAAACAAATATGAAGAATACTCAACCCTTACCTCTGGTGGCGGATTGGTGAGGGAGAAGCTTCTGGGACACCCCTAGTTGGTGAGGGATGTCCCCGAGGCGAAAAACTCGGAGAGTCGGTCGACGGTGTCCGAGTGGGAGATCGGGGTATCCGTCTCCCGAGTTGGGTCGGTTGGCCCGGTGTACTCGAACCCGAGCCGAACCCTTTCCTTGAGAGACTGGATGCGGCGCCTCGTGAAGGAGACGGCGATGGCCACACCGGTCAGCCCCTCTTCCTTGAGATTCTGGATCAGGCCGAGCAGCTCGCTGACCTGATCCATTTCAGAGGAGGGGGTGCAGAAGTCCAAGAGGGAGAAGCTCGTGGCTTCCTTCCATCAAAGGAAGGGAGACAAGGAGGGGATTGGAGCAATAGAACCATTCTTGGTTCCATCCCTTCAAGGAGGTCCGAAGCGGCAAGGAGAAGTACTCCTTCTTAAGGCCACTCCGGAGTTGGAATCCGGCCCCGCCGACGGCCTTAGGGGCATTGTCGGTAGAGAAAGCTTTCAGATGAAAAAGATGGCAAAAAAGGGCGAAGAGGGGAGCAATCCTAGAAAAGCCTCGCAAAGATGAACAAAAAGAGAGATTTGAAGAACGGAGTTGGGGTTCAAATGAAAGAGCTCGATTTCATAGTGGTTGAGTAGACCACGAAGGAAGGAGGAAGCGGGGAGTCCAAACCCGCGGGTAAAGAAAGACTCAAAAACGACGATCTCCTCTTGGCGAGGAGTAGGAAGGACTCACCCGCGGCGGCGCACCAGCTGATGAGCTCCGGTGCTGGGAGAACGCCGGCGTCGACCAGGGCCTGCAGCCGCTCTTCGGTGGTGATGGAGGTTGCCCAGTTCCCCGCCATTGGAATGTGATGCAGGATGGGGAGCGGTGAAGTTGGGTCTGGAGTTTGGTGGCGGCGATGGCGCTAGGGTTGCCCGGGTGGCGGCGGAAACACTAAACCGTAGCGGGAGCGTTTCGGGGAGACGAACAGATTTGGGCGCACAAGGCAAGCGGAACTGTTCAAATGCCCGACGTGCTCTATTTTAAAGGAAGTGGGCGACGTTTTGGTTTCCGCACCGGGCGGGAAGGAATGAAGCCCTAAAATCATCGCTTCAAGATTTGGGCCTGGAGTTAGATTCCAGAGAGCACGCCTCCCATGGACCGCAAGCTGTACACGTCATTGCACGGGTACAGGTGTCACTCGGATTAAACCGAGTCGGGAAAAGGGCGTGCCCCCAGTCGGGCCTTATGCCAGTCGTCTCTGAGGACTGGGCGCTTCCCGGATTACAACTCAGCTCTTGGTGTACCTCCTGGGGTCAATAGTCGATCTGATTTTTAGTCAGATTGGACATCAAGAGTTACCTCTTCAGTTGGGTCTCAGTGGCACATCTCTAGATCATTCGTCATCAAGGCAAACACCACTCAGATGGCCTTAACTTGGAGGCAGGCGTATTCTCCTGAGAATCGTTAGCTTGACTCCGCACTAGTCAGGGCGCCTGAACACCCTACACAAGTTGTGACATGTCCCCTGTTGGACCGAATGTCGAGTTCTGCCAGTCAGATCCGAATGTTATAATTCGTAACAGGGAGGATAACGCAGGGTGACTTTGATCACTCGGCTACATCCACTTTTTGGTATGCCTCTCCATGGGGCTAATAGCCAGCATACCGACCAGTCGGACTGGATACCAAACATCTTTTTGAGACTTGAGATCTTCTCTTGAGTCCTTTGCAACTGTGTAGTTTGATCAGCAGGTTACTCGGCAAGCGGAACTTCATTAACCAAACAAAGAGTGACGTCACTCGGACTATATTTGATGGGCTGCAAGCTGAACCTGGAATCAAGACAACTCAGCCGCGAAGCACTCGGGGGCTACTGTGGACAACATGGGCCCCGGGTATTCGGAGATAGACGGTTAGACGTACCACCTCCTTGGGCCAAGTCGACAACATGGGCCCCGGGTATCCACACTTGATGAGAAACCGGCCTAGGAAGTTGGCGTGGCTGTCCTCAGCGTCGTGCGCGAGAAGCCGGCCTAGGAAGTCGGCACGGCTGTCCTCGACGTCGTGCGCGAGAAGCCAGCCTACGAAGTCGGCGCGGCTGTCCTCAGCGCAATGCGTGAGAAGCCGGCCTAGGAAGTCGGCGGTCACGATTTCGACCGAAACCTCTTCTATCGTCATCATGGTGACGTCTCTCATCTTCTTCTCGCTCCCGTCGCCGAGCTTCGATGTCTTGGCGAAGGTCGTGGTTTATCGTTGTTGCCGGAGCAACGAGTGGGTGCGGCGGTAGTCGTTGTCGTCGTCGCCGCAAGTCGGGGGGCATAGGAGCCGCAAGTCGGGACGGCGTAGAAGCCTCGCCGTTACCTTCGGGATTAGATCCGCTTTATCGTCGAGGTCTGCCATACCCTTGTCGAGGTGCACCAAGGATCACCGACGTGCAGAGCGAAATTCACGTCGAGCTTCATCTTCGCGCGAGATTCACGTCACCCCCGCGCAGTCTGTCTTCAAATAGTCGCCACGGTCACATCCGAACTCGGTTTTCGATGATCTTGGACTCGTTGGAAATATAACGAGATAAGCTTTCCAACGCATCTAAAATCACCCCGAAATTCCTTCCAAGTCAAAGGAAAATCACAACGTAATTTTTCTCCAGATTCTAGACACGAATAGATCGCATCTTCCCCGATCGGATATGATCCGATTCTTCGAGGACAAGTTTGTCGAGGTTGTTGATGATGAAATCCAAGCCGAAAAACTTGGCCGAAGGTGAATTCGACGGCGCTGGCGCCGAGAGATGCTATCGAGTTTGATGAAGATGATCTTAGCGCTGCCCCTACCTGGCACGCCAACTGTCGACGCATTATGTCGGCAATATACTTTATGAGGCTATGCGTAAGACCGAAACCCGATGGTAACACAGGAGACAAATTTATATAGGTTCGGGCCCTCTGCAGTGGAGGTAATACCCTACTCCTGTGCTCGTGGATTATATTGGGGTTGATCTTGATGGATCAATGTTGAGGATGGCTATGGATCGATGTGATCTCTCCTCTCCTCCTCCTCTTGTCCTCTCGAACTTGGGGCTCCTGCCTCCCTTTATATAGTGGAAGGAGGTAGGGTTATAGATAAGTATCCTAGTTGGTCATAGAAACTGGGGATAGAGATAGGAAGTCTATCTCTATCCTTTCTTGCCAAGTATGTAAGTACCGGAATACAACTGTGCCTTTCTTGTGATACAAGTCGGGTCTCCATACGGGGCAGGCCTGTCTTCTAGATGGTAGGCGTGACCCTGCTCCGTGAGGTGGTCCATCTATTTTGTCTCCGTGAAGTTGATCGTAAACGAGCCTGCACAAGAAGACCGGGGAGCCAAGGGCATCACCATCGCAAAAGATCTCGAGAGGCTAGCCGCTAATCATTTGGCCCCACCACCTCTATCCGAGCAAAGGGGACCTGAAAGACATGCTCAGAAGCGCCCTCAAGGGGGCCGACTAGCTCTTACAGCAACGAATCCCGGATTGTTACCCGGGAGAGCTGCGATTGTTGTCGTCGATTCCACGACCGAGCATAAAGACATGAAGAGGAGAGCTCTAGGGCCCGCAGCCAGGGCGGACGTAGCTTCACTATGGTGCACTCCCCACGCTGCGACCAGGAAGTATTCTCTCGCCTCGGTCCTCACACGTACGACCAATGACCTCATGAGGGTTGGGATCGTCCCGATCAATCTGAGCATTGTAGTTCTATGGCTTACATATGTCGGGCTTTCTCCCACGCCCTTCACGACATCATTTGGCAGAACAAGTTCAAGCCCTAACACATCGAAAGGTTCAACAGGACCCAAAACCTCGATGAATTCCTCACAATCTATATGACCGCCATCTTGGCAGCCGGAGAGGGCGAGATCATAAAAGCCAATTATCTGCCTACCGTGCTCGACGGGGCAGCCCGAACTTGGCTCTTCAATTGGAGGGAGGGATTTATCCACTCCTGGGCCCAACTCAGCGAAATATTTAGATCAAATTTTCAAAGTTTCTACGCTTGGCCTGGCAAAGAAAGGGACCTCAAGCTCGTGATCTAGACCGCAAGAGAGTCTCTGTGTGACTTCGTCCAAAGGTTCATCATGGTACGCAATTCAATCACAAACTCCTCGGACGAGTTAGTCATACAGGCATTCAAATTTGGAGTCAGGCATGTCCGGTTCACTCAGAATCTAGAGATCTATCTGAACCTAACAGCTAGCGAGCTTTTCCACATGGCCAACTACTATGTTGACGCTAATAAAGCGGTCAAATGGAAAAGGACGCTCGATGAGGGAAAATTGCCACCACAGCCGGGTCTTGAGATCTCCTAAAATGTAAGGGCCTCCTCACTAGAAAAGAAGATCAAGAAGAAGAAAAGGGGCACAACTCGTCAGGCATTATTGCTGCGATTGAACAGCCTTCTGAACACGAGTCCGTCATGCAAGTGCAACAGTCCCCAGCACGTCATCGGCAACAAGAGTGGAAGCCCCAACCTCATAACACGGGAAGGGACACAGGGCCTTGCCTTCCCTCGTGTCACGGTGAAAAGCCACCAGGCGGATACCAGAGTAACAGGTTCTGCCCGATGCATGAAACCTAACGCCATGACTTGCGCAACTGCCGTACTTGGTTAGCTCGCTTAGAGGCGTTCTACAAGGGTAAGGGTGAGATGCGCACCGTGCCCACGGGAAAAGATGATAAAAAGGCGATAAGGATAACATGGATTTCCAAGAGCCCCATAATCATATTGTTGTAATCTTTGGATGCTCCTTTGCATACAAATCCCGGTGAGACCTGAAGGAAGAGACGCGGGAAGTATACCACGCCGACCAAGGATCCTGCCTGATACAACAACTCAAGTGAACTGAGCTACCAATCACTTTCTCAAAGGAGGACTGTCCTCTTGGGATTACTAAGCCCTAGAAGCTCCCGCTGGTCGTGAGCCCGGCCATCAGCAACGCTATGGTGAGGTGTGTGCTTATTGATGGTGGCAGCTCCCTCGATCTCATCACGACCAAGGTACTACACCAAATGCAGGTCTCTAGGTCAAAGATCAAAAACATTGTTGTCTCTTTTCATAGGATCGTGCCAGGAACCTCGATCAAGCCGCTCAGGCAGATCGTCTTGCCAGTAACGGTTGAGAGTCCAAGCAACTTTCAGACAAAACTAGTCACCTTTGAGGTGGTCGACTTTGAAACCCCTTACAATGCTATTCTGGGCAGGCCGGCCCTGGCGAAATTCATGGCCATAATACATCACGCCCATCAGAGCATCAAGATTTCCAGTCCAAACGAAGTGATCATCGTAGAGAAAACCCCAAGGTCATCCTAAGTTGTAATGAAAAGGCGCTAAGCATGGTCGGACAACTCCCCAGCATGGATCCGACCAAGAACTCAAGACGTCTCACAAGACGACCTCTCTCTAGCCTAGCGATGAGACCAAAGCCATCTCCCTCTCTGACTCAAATCTGACCAAGGTCATGCACTTGGGGGCTGCTTTGGACCCCAAATAGGAACTCAAGCTCATCACCTTCCTTCAGGCAAATGAAGGTGTGTTCGCCGAGGAACCGTCCGACATGCCCAGCATCCCAGGGAGGTGGTCGAGCATAGGTTGCCAGTTGAGCCTGACAAAAAGCTATTGAGACATAAACTCAAGCAATTCTCCTCGAGAAGCAAGCAGTAATAAGAGAGCAGCTTGACAAGCTCCTTTAGGCCAGGTTCATCCGTGAGATCCATCACTCAGAGTGGTTGGCAAATCTAGTCATCGTTCAAAAGAAATGGGGAAAGTGGCATATGTGCATAGATCACATGGGCCTAAACGCTGCATGCCCTAAGGGCAACTTCTCACTGCCACTCATTGATCAATTGGTCGACGCAACAGCGGAAGCTTGGTTCATGAGTTTTCTATATGCCTGCTCAGGATACCACCAGATTAGCTTGTCACCGAAGGATGTGGAGAAAGCGGCCTTCATCACCCCGTTCGGTACCTTCTGCTACATGACCAAGCCTTTCGGTCCGAGGAACGCTGAAGCAACTTTCTAGCTCCAGATGCAAAAGATGTTCCCCAACCAAATAGGCCGCAACTTGGAAGTCTAAGTTGATGATATCATGGTCAAAAGCATGCTCGAGTCCAGCCACGTATCCAATCTTGAGGAAACCTTCGTTAACCTCAAGAAGCACCAAATAAAGCTGAACCTGGAAATGTGTGTCTTCAGCGTGCAATCGGGAAAGGTACTCGGTTACATGGTTGGCTCGGCAGGAATGGGTGCAAACCCAGAAAAGATCGAAGGCATAGAAAGAATGCATCTACCCTCTAGTGCAACAGAAGTGCAAGTCCTCACGGTACGCATGGCAACGCTAAGTTGCCTCATCTCCAGGCTATGCGAACACAGTCTGTCTTTCTTTAAAGTGCTCCGGAAGCACAATGGTTCCATCTGGACAGAGGACGCAAACAATACTTTCGAAGACCTCAAGCGGTACTTGTCCACACCGTCCTTGCTAACCATGCCTAGAGCAGGAGAGGCTTTGCTCTTGTACGTCATCGCTACCCCTTAGGCCTTCAGCGCTGTTTGGACCGTGGTCCGGGAAGGGAACCTACGACCCATCTATTATGTGAGCGAAGTGCTCCATGGACTGAAGGAGCGTTACCCTGAGGTACAGAAGCTATTTTATGCTTTGTTCATGTCATCTCGAAAGCTATGACACTATTTTCAAGCCCACACGATCACGGTGCCAACCAGTTTTTCCTTAGATGAAATTCTGAGGAACCAAGATCGGAACAAAGATCACCAGCGGGCTGTTCCAGGAGTACTGCGAGCCAATCAGAACAAAGATCTACTTCACCTTTGTAGCATATCCGCAGAGTAATGGGACAGTTGAGCATGCCAATGGACAAATGATCCAGGGCATGAAGAGGCGGGTCTTTGAACATCTCAACCGTCGTGGGTGGGCATGGAAGGACGAGCTCACTTCTGTCCTATGGTCGGTACGCACCACAACCAGTCAAGCAATCAGGGAAACCCCGTTCCAGCTTGCTTACGGTGCAGAGGCCATCTTGGCACCCGAAATTTTGTTGTGATCTTCAAGAGTTAATACGGTTGACAACATTAGCCAGAAGGAAGAATGCCTCTCAACCTCAACCTATTTGAGGCTACACGTGACCAAGCTCTACTACGCTTAGCCTCTTACTAGCAAGCACTTCACAAGCATGTGGCAAAATTGGTACAACCAAGGACCTTACAATTTGGCTATCTGGTCTTACGAATAATTCAAGACCTTTCGAACGCTGACAAGCCATCTCCCTGCTAGGAGGGTCCTTACACAGTTGTTTCAGTAGTACGCCTAGGGGCCATACGCCTAGCAATGAAAGACGGACGCGAGCTCTCCAGCACATGGAATATAGACCAGATTTGGAAGTTTTACGTGTAATCTTTTTTTTAATTATCAATTGTTTCTTATCAGTATTGTCTGCTCTTTCACTCTTTTTTTGTTGTCAAGGATGCTTGGGGTGACCCTGCTATACCGAGCATCGACCCTGCAGACCAGGATTGTGGGACATGATGATTGCGAATGTCACACATATTGCGATTCTTATCGCATATAGGTTCCCCTTATTGGTCGGTTCAAAATTCTAGCTCGGTTAAGAGCGTGACTATCCTGCGATCTAAATGCCTTATAGTCGCGAGTCACCTCCCCTACATGCCAAGCCAATGCTCATAGCCTAGGTGCATGGGCTGGGACATTATGGGGGATATATAGGCCTAAGCGCAATATGTTTTTATTCTCTTTGAGTGTCCCCACCCATGCTCACAACTTACGGGCATGGTTGTCGGGCATTTGAAGGGTAGTCTGCTACCTCACCTGTGACTAAGTATGTGCTCAGAAATCAAGTGCACAAAACTTAATCACAGCGGGGGCTAGGGTTAGGATCGTGCTATTTCAACTTCTATTGGAATCTATATTATTCTTGGTCATATTTGCAGGATAAAGGAAGACATTGTCAAATCAAAAGCTACCAAGATAAAACTTAGGTAATGCCTACTATCTTATAAAACTGAGTTTTATTGCTTAACAAAGTTACAAAGAAGGTTACAAAGCTCCTAAGGGGAGGTCACTAGATCTTGGTCTAGCTTCTCCTGCTTCAGAGCCAAGAGCCTTTCCTTCAGCTCATCGAGCTCCGTATGAACATTCATGACCCAGATATGTGCCTAGTGCCTCTCCTAGACCACCAGCCGTAGGCACCTTGTTGCTTCTTGGCCCTCCTTGGCTCTATCCGAAGCTTTTCGAGCAGCTTTGGTGAGTTTTTTCTACCTTGGCCTCTACGGACTGGGACCAGGCACGCTCCTGCTTCAATGCGATAGTGACCTCCTGGTTCTTTGCCGCAACTACCCCTACCTAGGCTTCAAGATGCCCAACCTTGGCTTCGAAGCAAGCTTAAGCCTCGGAGAGGTGTTGCTCCAAGTCCACAATCCTAGCCTCTTGCTCGGCGTGGGCCTTGGCAACCTTTTTAGGAGCTATCGTGCCTACTTGGAAGTCAACGCAGGTGTCTTCTACTAGTTGTGGTAGATAAAGATAGAGGTTAATAACCCAAACATTGATAAAATACGGAGAAGCACGTAATTGAGAGTTGTTACCTTGGAGTCCCAAGCAAGTAGGTTGCTTCGGAACTAGGCGAGGATGTTCACCTCGTGTAGCGAGCCGAAGGGATCCTCTTCTACGCCTTCATCCTAGAGGCTGTCCGTCGCTGCCGAATACTTCCAAGGAAGGGCAAGGAGACCGGCCTAGTGAGTGACGCCCAGGACCTTAGTGGCGGTAGCACGGGCACTCTGCGTGCTCAGGGGCTGTCCCGACACCGTCAGGAGTTCAAGCAGAGGGCTCTTCCTGAGTAGGAGTCACCACAGAAGGTTCGACGACCTCCTCCTGAGCATCTTGTATGCCCGGGCTGCATGATGCCCTTGAAGACAAGAGATGCGGGAACTACCTAGGGAGGCGTTCCCCCTAGGGGCTCCTCGAGTTAGTCCCAAGCATGCTTCATGCTCGGGGCCTCCTCTTCTCCTAGTCCCAGAGTATCCGCAGAAGGCGGGGGATGTTCTTCGATGTCCTCCATGTCATCTTCCGCCATAATGCGATCTACAATATGCTCAAGCTCACGGTCCATAGCACAAGTGATAATTTTGTTACTATAGCAGCAAAATCGAGACGGTGGTCCCGGTGATCTATCAAGAAAAGGACAAAGGTAAGAGATGCCAGTCAAGCAGAAAGAGAAGCTGCTTGTATGTACGTACCTGCAGCCGAAAGGGGAACCTCCTCTTGATCCTTGGTCAAGTCAGGGGTGAGCTACTCTTCTTTCCCTTGCTCCGGTGGTCTCTAAGGGTTGCTCGGGTTCCTCTGAATCCAAGGATTCTGAGGCCACGGCCCCGGTAGCCCTGGGACGGGCGCTCTGTACCAAGGGCTCGTCAGCGTCGCTACTCAACATTTCTTCCCCTTGGACAGTGGAAATCGCCAAGGTTGAGTCCACTCCTATTGATGTTGCGAGCATGGCTCGTAACAGAGCTTTCTCCTCCTCCAAGAATTCGCACTTACACTTCGTAACAAGCTGGGAAAGACGCTTCATGAGCTCGGGATTTTCTGCGGTAAAGTTACTCGTCTAGAGTCATAGCTCGCGTACTTTGACCTTGTTGACATACTCTAGGTGAGTTTTCCAGATGCTCCATTGTGGGGAGCTTGAGGATGGCTTGACCTTGGTTGAACGCTTTGCCGAAGTAACTTGGGAGGCCAGAGCTTTATGCTTCTTGGTGGGAATCTTTCTTGGTATCTTTCGTGTGCCTGCACCGCTCACAGAAAGGGCGACAATCACACTCTCTAAATCCCTTTTCTCCTACAGGCACGCCTCATCGAGAATGAGTTAAAGCTTCCCAAGCATGAAAAGGAGAAGCAGTTAGGATTGTGTACCTCTTCGGAGCGCTCCTGGATATTCTTCACACATATCATAGAGGAAGAGGACCCCTGTTCCCTCTAAGCCCCAAAGAGCTCGATCATCCAAGCTTCCACCCAGCCGACGCTTGGATCTGCGAAGGTCGAGAAAGATGCGAGCATGACAAAGAACAATGCCCGGGCATGGAGTAGGAAGGAAAGGGTGAAATGTACCTAAATCGGCCTCGTCGGTAAGATCTTGCCAGTCGATGATCTTATAGAAGGGATGCTCTCTCCTATAGAGGGGGCACACCCTATTATATAATAAGTCATCTGTGATCTTCTGGCTGTGAGCCCACGGGAGACAAGCTCGTTGATCAAGTCGAACCACTTTTCCTCGTCAGCCTGTATGGAAGGATTGGGGATGCTCTTCTTGATCGGGACTTCTCTGCGGAAGTAAAGGTGATTGTCCGCAGATTTCTTAAGGTAAAACCACCGTTCGGCCCATCCAGAGATGAAGTCTTTTAGGGTCGTAATGCGGTAAGAGAAAGGAGATAGAGATCGAGGCCAAAAATACACTCAGCCAACTGCGGAGTTGTTCCCGGTATGGAAAAGAGAGTAAAAGTGAAGAAATAGACTCATGGTGGGCATGATACTTAGGAAACCTTCACAGAGGTGTGTAAAGATGGCAATGATAAGAATAGAATTGGGGTTCAGATTTAGGATTTCGTATCCACAGTGCGCGAGCATGCCGACGAAAAGTCGCTCTCTGGCTTGCGGAGACCTTGCATGGTATAGAGCTTAGTGAAGATGACCTTATCCTCTGCCAGCTCCGGGTATTCCTCTGTTCCGGACGCTCGCCATGAGTATGCGTCTAGGTGGCCTAACTCCTCGAGCTTGAGGATACACTCAGTGGTGATGGAGCTTGGTCCAAATTTTGCCATGGAGGTGATTTGGAAAGAACATGGAGGGAGAGAAAGATCGGGAGGATTCTCTCGTGCTAAGTGTTCCTAGTCCGGGAAGATTAAGAGCAAGTGAAGGGTGTTCTCACTGTGTGATTATTTATTCATAGTATAAGCAGAGAAACTGAAAGGGCATAACCATTTCACCTAAAAAGACGCGCCACGAATCGTGGGCTGACATGTATGGTGAGATACCCGCCGAGCGTTGTAGTAGATGTTATGGACAATGTAACCGTTGGAGAGAGCTTTTCTGCCCAGTCCTTGCTTGGGTTGGGCGTGTTCGGCTCGTGCTTGGTGGTTCGAGCTCATTTCGGAGCATGCCTTGCTCGAATGAAATATTATTGATGGTTTAAGCTCGTTCTCGAGCATGGCTTGCTTGGATGAGATGGTAATGATTCACTATCATTTTCTAATCCCTCCTTCGTGTGTTTAGGCTTAAGGAGAAGGCCTGACCAAGTAACTTTTCACTTAAGCCTCATGAGCTAGCTGTCAAGGATTGGATAAAGTACCCTAACGGCTAGACCCATACACAACTTATCCCTAGGGTGCGTACCCGGGGAAGATAAGACTAATATGGCATGCTTGAGCTGATACCTCGGTTGTTGATGCTCAGGAGTAGGCCTCTTTGCTTGTGGTCTGTTGAACGTATTATCATGAGCCCTGAAGAGGTGCATTTGGATGGTCGGCCCGGTGCTCCCATCGTCTCATGAATTCTTCCACGTGCAGAGCCCAAAGCCTTCCCGATATACATATTTCTTAGGGCGCAAGTTAGCATGTTTATAGGATATACCTATAAATCTAGTAGGATTCTAGATTATTCGGATAAGTTTTTCAGGTCGTATAGGACCCGGACTGTGTATACTTTATACTATATATACCCCCATAAGAGGGGGAGCGTATCGACAGGTCAAGATCATTCTCGTCGTAATAACACAAATGCATAGGTGCGACTGTAGGGTTATTATCTCTTTTCGAGAGGCCCGAACTAGGATAAATCTCTATCCCTAGTTCATTCTCTATCTCGGCAAATTTGTGCATCTATGACGGAAGCCCTTCGGCAAGAAGGGGTTGTGTAGTCCCTCAACTAACAAGTAAGCCCGGCGAGGAAACGATTTTTCAATCGTCAACAAATATATTTTCAATTATTTATTGGGAAAAGCATAACCATGTGCATATGCAGTCCATGCAAGTTGGTTTGGTCAAATTTTTCCATGAGACCCGTGGAATGCTCTTTCCTATCTCTTGTCCTATTTTATAAAAAAGACACCACCTTCTTCCAAATTCTCCCATCAAGTCCTTCAGTATCTCCTATGGTCCCCTCTTACTCCCTCCCCGGTCCAATCTTCTATGACGATTGTTTGCTATTCGTCATGGAATATATCAGCCGCCCTCAGCCCCTAGAAAATAGTGATGAAACATGAAATTTAGTCTAAAACAACATTAGAAATCATCATAATTGCAAAAAAGCTAGTCGATCATTGATTTAAGATTATCGTCATATAATATCCATGACGATGTGGCAAGTGTAGGAACGCATGTCAGGTCCTCATCTGATGTGGCGTTATCGGGCCTATATGTTGCATACATGTGGACAGATGTGGGCCAATTGTGAAACGTGTCCACATGGGACCTACTTTGCGGGACCCACATGTTAGATAAACAATATTAAATGAATTTTCCGACGTGTCCACGTTGGACCCACTTTAGGGGACGTGTCCACGTGGGACCTACCTTAGGGGACCCACATGTTAGATAAACAACATTAAATAAAGCGTCTGACATGTCCATGTGGGACCCACATGTCAGGTCCCTAATCGGATGTGGCATTATTGGGCCCATATGTCGCATACACGTGGATAAATATTGGCCAATTGTCGACGTGTCCATGTGGGACCTACTTTATGGGACCCACATGTTAGATAAAATATTATTAAATAAATTTTCTAACGTGCCCACATGGGACCCACTTTAGAGGATGTGTCCATGTAGGACCTACCTTGGGGGGACTGACATGTTAGATAAACAACATTAAATAAATAAGTGTGGTGCAAGCGCTAGAACTAAAAATAAAAAAGTGTACGGAGCTAGAGCTCGAACTCAAGACCTATGTGATAGGTGGCCAGGGACTCACCATCACGCCAGCGAATGACTGTGGACCAAAGGTTTTAATAGGTGGAAGCGCTAGAACTAAAAATAAAAACGTGTGCAAAACTGGAGCTCCAACACAGGACCTATGAGATTCATGCCCAGGAACCTACCATCACGCTAACAAATGGCTGCTGACTGAATGTTTCTTTTCATTTTATTTAATAATTGCAAGGGCAAGAGCTAAAAATAAATAAGTGTGAACAGCGGGTGCTAAGCTCAAACTCAGGACCTATGAGAAACATGCCCAGGGACTTACCACCACACCAGTGAGCAGTTGTTGATTTATCAATTTGTTGTCCCTTATTTGTATGTTATTCATCGTTCAACCATACATGATTTCCTTTCGTCTATCTCGTCCTAGTTGACAAGCCGCCGCCTCCACTCCAGCTGTGTCCCCCTCTGTCCGTGGCGATGATCGTGGAGCAGTACTCCGTGGATACATGTTTGAGGCGCCCTCCCTGTCGTCGAGCAGTTCACCAGGACTGAGTCGAGATCGTGTAAACCGTAGAGCAAAAGGTATTCTCTTAGTGTAGGTCTTTAATTTGTAGGAGTGATCACTGATTAGCCTTTGCAAGATCAAAATTACATAAATGCATTAGGCAGTGCCAATTGATTAGTCTATGTTTAGCCCCGATTTGTATGTTAGTCTATAGGTCTGCATTGTTGCTTTTTGCGAATTTGTACATAATTCTTAAATTACATTTGTATTGCCCAGAAAATTCATGAGTGGTATTTTTATGAATTTTCGTAGAATTGTTAAATTCTATTTTTATTTTCAAACTCTGGCCACCCCATTCTTGACCTCCAGCTTGAATGGTAATGCCATCCTAGATAGTCTGTTTTTGCCAATTCGTTTGTTTACAGGCACATTTATACATATGTTTAATTTTGTATTTGGTCTCATGATGTTGAACAGATGGATGCAAGTTGGATACATGGTAAACAATTTACCCCTGCATATATTAACGGCGTGGGTGAATTTATCAATTTATTCGAGCAAGATTCAATGAGAATGTGGAGATACGTTGCCCATGCCGTGGATGTCTTAATCAGACATTAAGACCTCAGTCAGATGTACATGATCATATTCATATTTATGGAATGTCAAGTGCATACACTAAGTGGGTTTATCATGGAGAATCATTTGATGCTGAAGTTGTGGAATATCAAGTGAATGGAGATGAAAATGTTAACCATATGGGGCATTCTGGTCACGATGGCTTGGGTGTGGGTGAGGATGACAACGACAATGATGGTGGAATGTCAGAACTGATAGAAGAGTTGTACACAGCTATGGACCAAGGTGGAGAACATTTAACGTTTGCTAGAGTGCTTGAAGATGTGAAACGAAAACTTTGCCCATAATCTAACCTATCTAGATTTTCTTTTCTTGTGAAGTTACTTCATGTGAAGTCATACTATCGAATTAGCAATACAACATTTAATGCACTACTGAAGCTATTGTCATTGGCATTCCCTCATTGTGAATTTCTCCAATCATATTATGAAGCAAAGAAATATCTTTGTGAATTGGGTCTTGGATAAGATTCAATCCATGTGTGAAAGAATAATTGTTTGCTATTTTGGAAGGAGCATACGAATAGAGATGATTGCCCAATATGTGGTGAACCGAGACGGAGAGATGCAAATGGTAAAATGCGAGTTCCTCAAAACATTTTGAGACATTTTCCGCTGATACCAAGATTGAAGAGGTATTTTGCTTCAAAAAAACAGCAGTGGACATAATGGCACAAGTTGAAGCGACAACCTGTGGAGAATGAAATGAGTCATCCAGCTGATGGTGAGGCATGGAAAAACTTCGATAGAAAATATCTGATGTTTGCAGAAGATGCAAGGAACATGAGGCTTGGCATAGCTACAGATAGATTTAATTCATTTGGCAATATGAGTACCTCGTATAACATAACATGCCACCATGGATATACATGGATCAATCGAACTACATTATGGCCTTACTCATCCCTAGTCCAAAATATCCTAGAAAGGATTTTTATGTATTCTTGGAACCTCATAGAAGAGTTGCCTGAACTATGGAATGGTGTCCATACTTATGATGCATTTACCGCTACAATGTTTGATCTGCATGTTGCAATAATTTGGTACATCCATGATTACCTAGCTCGAAGCACTTTGTCAGGGCGAACTACAAGAGGATATTATGCATATGTTCACTATGACAAAGATCCATTGTCATGGGCCATAAGGAAGAAGATTTGTCACCTTGGCCACTGTCGTTACCTTCCAATGGACCACCATTGGCGAAAAAGCAAAGCACATCTTATCTTGGATTCCTCTATTCAATATGTATCTCCTTTCCCTACTGACTAATTATGCTTGATATCTTAGGCTGAGATGGAAGCTATGATGGTGCTTAATGCAGATTGTAACACAACAAAATCACATACAGATGTTGTTTTCAAAGTTCTCTCCCAGAGCAGTGCTACCAGCAAATTCCTGAAGAATGTTAGATTAGAGACAACAACATCCACGAAGACATCGAGTGAGCGAGTTCTTTAGGAACAACTTGATGAAGGGAGACAAGAAGCAGCTGCACTTCGACAGACCATCGAGCATCAGCAGCAGGAACTTGATGACTTGAAGCAAAAGGCACAAGCAGCAATTGAAGCGATGACCAAGACACACAGAGAGATGGAGGAATTCAGGAAGAGGCAAGAGAAAAATGATGCAGTTCTTCACCATCTCCTAGGCATTGCACATGTTAATCCCCCCGTCCGACTATGAATGTGATGTGATGTAATATTTTGCTCTTGGCTGAGACTGGAAGTGGTTGATGCTGTGCACTTATCTCTGGAAGTGGTTGATACTGTGCTGGACATGAAACTATATTTTGCTTGCTAATGTAGTACTTCATGACTGGGTGTTGGAACTATTTATCTGTGTGTTTGCTGAACATGTGTGTGATGCTATGAAACAATGAAATATAATGTGTCACTTCTATCTGTATCTGTGATGGCTTCATGTGGAACTATGTATCTGTGGTTGATGTTGCTATGTGTATTTGTGATGAAAAAATTGTATCAGCTATACAGCCCTAGAAGTATTGGGCCTAAATATTTCATTGGGCTAATATTAATGGGCTGACAAAATGGCTTAAAATGTGTTTTCGTCATTAAAGGATTCACTTTTTTTACGAAATATTCTTATCATAAACGTCATGTATAGGCGACATTTCATCATAAAAAGCATATTTGATAAGACGAAAATAGATGTTGGGTGTTTGTTTTGTGACAAAAAATCCGTCATATAAGGATGCCACATCAGCATGCAATTTTGTCATAGAAGGATGCCATGTCGGCATGTAATTTCGTCATAGAATACTTTAGTGCCACGTCATCATCCTAGGTGGCAACCATGACACGTCACCAACCACCTCGGACGATGATGTGGTAGATATGCCAAGTCACCAGCCACCTAGGATGATGACGTGACACTGAAGTATTCTATGATGAAATTGCATGCCGATGTGGCATCCTTCTATGACGAAAATTTCATCACAAAATGAGCAAGTAGGATCTATTTTTAGCTTGGCAAATATGTTTTTTATGATGAAATATGGCCTATATATGTGACATTTTCCAAGTATTTTATGACGAAAACATGGTATGTCACAGAAGAGCACCTGTTATATGACGAATACTGCTGTTTCGCCACTAGGAATCATCTATGACGCGACAACAATGACGATTCCTATTTTGTCATAATTTCACCACAAAATTTTACTAATGACGATTTCATGATTTATGGTGACGTATCTGTCACGTCATTGATAAGTACTTTTTCTGTAGTGATCCCTTCCCCCTCTAAGCTCCACGCGTTGCCACGGTCGAGCAGTGGTGGTCAAGGCCCGTGGTGGTGAGCTGTGGGCTAGGGAGGAGGAAATGAAGAGGGACTTTATGGAACAATTTAGAAGTAGGATTGTGATAAGAGACCGGAACGTAGTGGGCGGATCTCAAAGCAAGATCAAAACAGTTACAAACATGTCTAAAACGCATGTTAGTAGGAAAACCATGCACACTCAATGATTATAACTTTGACAAAAAAAAAATCTTTACGAATATTTAGTTTGGCATTTGTCGGAGTAGTGCGAAACGCCCCGCTTCGTTGTAGAATCGGAACAATCATTCCCGAGCTATGAGAGCCATTTCTTGACTAGATCCTAGCATGTTCACTCTTGATTCCTAGAGAAGTTGGTTCTCATATGCTAGATATTGATCTAGATAAGATCCTTGTGAATTCTAACATAAGATAATTAGGGCAGAATTAAAGAAGAAGGGGAACACATTACATGCAATCAAGCTTGGTGTGAAATTACTATACAATCAAATAAAAAAGTTGTTAAAATTCTTTAAAAACATCGTGTATATAATCATAAACTTACTCTATCTACGTACAAAATTTCAAGTTAATTTACATATCAAATCTCAAGTTCAAATTAATTGGAGTAACAAAAAGAGGGGGAATTTGACAAACATTAAGGATTCAAATTTGTCAGAATTTTCTCTTATTTCCTAATAAAGTACATACTTAATTTTTTTTAGAATTTTTCATAACTTTCAAGTTTCATTGCACTGATCAACATATTCCATGAAGAAGAAGAAGAAGAAGGTATATACAATGGGGTTGTTCGCTTCAGTTTATCTTATTTGCTTATCTTTTTATTTGCTTATAAGCTAAACTTGAGAGTTTCTCAAGATAGTTTAAAAATTCTGGTCCGCTTCATTTGACTTGTTTATGAAAACTTTAGGACACACCTTCAAGAAAAAAAGAATAGACTCCAAAAGGCAAAGCGTTTGACTTTTCGATTAGGATATAAATAGTAAAATAAGAAGATAAGTTAAAGAGAACAACCCAATGTGTTATGAATTCTCAAGCATGATACAGAGTAAGTTAGATTGATTTCATTTGCTGGAGAGAAACATAGTTGACTGATGCCATGGTTATTCATAGAACAAAGAAAAAAATCTCCCTCAAATTAAGCATTGGCTTGAGTGACATAGATTCACATCATAATTTGTCTTTCTTGATTATCTATATATATCCTATACATATGTAATATTTTCTAATACATGTAACCATAGGATCTCCACCTACGGTTTCTCCATTAAAAAAAGATGTATGGAAACCTTGCCGCTTCTTTGTTAACACTCAGCCAGGACTGCTCAACAAGAATAAAGTTGCAATTTGTATATCTTTTAAGAAATATATGATTGTGAAAAACCCTTCACTCTTTTAAAATGGGAAAATTGTATTTGTGCCACCTCAAAGTTGCAATATCTCAAAAATGTCACAACAAAGTCAAATTGTTTAGATGCCATTATAATGTGTTGATTGTTGCAAGTAAGCTATTATCAGGATTTTCAGATTTATTTTAACCAAACTATCCTCCCCTTCTTCTTCCTCAATCCCTCCACCCTTATCTCTCCTCTATATCCTCTAGATCTAACGAGCCCTGCCATCCCTCCTCTTTTTTGGCCACCGAGCCAAACCGCCCCTCCTCTTTCGGGCAACAAGCCTTGCCACCCTTCCTCTTCCCAGGCCGTCAAGCCCCGCCGTCCCCTCTTTCCAGGAAGTTGAGCTCCATCGTCCCTCCTCTTTCGGCCAACAAGCCTTGCCGCCCCTCTTCCCTAGCCACCTCCCCTCCTTTTCCACGGTCGACGAGCCTTCGGCCAGCTCCTACTCCCTCCTCCCTCTCCGACCATGGGGCCTGCTTTGTCACCACCCTGGTCCGCCATGACCTCACCGATCCCAAGCCCCACTTACCCTCCTCTACCTTGGCCGACAAGCTTGCCGAAGTTGGGGAGGAGATCACCGAAGTTGAAAGAGAAGGGAAGAGGAGAGGAAGAAGAAGCCAATGACATACTGGAGGTAAATTTAAAGAGGGCAGAGGGACAAGAATGATCACAATGGAATATTTATAAGGAATGCGACTTTATAATGGTATTCAAGCAATTTCTGACTTTGCGGTAGTATTTCTAAGATGTCACAACTTTATAGTGGCATGGATGCAATTTTCACATTAAAAAAGCAATTTTTTAGAATTAAAAAAATTAAAAAAGCAATTATAATGTGTTGATTGTTGCAAGTATGCCATTATGAGAATTTTCATATTTGTTTTGACTAAACTACCCTCCCCTTCTTCTTCCTCAATCCCTCCACCCTTATCTCTCCTCTAGATCTATGGAGCCTTGCGGCCCCTTCTCTTTTCTTGCCACCAAGCCCCTGCTCTTTCGGGTGAGTCCTTCCTCTTCCCAGGCCGTTGATCCTCGCTGCCTCCTCTTCCCTGGCCGTTGAGCTCCACCACCCCTCCTTTTTCGACTGACAAGCCTCACTGCCCCTCTTCCCTAGCCACCACCCCTCCTCTTCCACGGCCGACGAGCCTCCAACTGGCTCCTACTCCCTCCCCCTCCAAGCCCTCAGACCGTGGGGCCTGCTTTGCCACCGCCCTACTCCGCCATGACCTTGCCGATCTAAAGCCTGCTCACCCCTCCTCTATGCTGGCCAACAAGCTCGCCGGAGTTGGGGAGGAGATCGCCAAAGTTGGAAGAGAAGGGAAGAGGAGAGGAAGAAGAAGCCAATAGCATATTGGAGGTAAATTTAAAGAGGACAGAAGGACAAGAATGAACACAATTGCATATTTACAAGGAATGCAATTTTCTGATGGCATCCAAGTAATTTTTGGTTTTACGGTGGTATTTATAAGATATGACAACTTTGCAGTGATGCAGATGCAATTTTCACTTTA
Source organism: Olyra latifolia (assembly GCA_036346145.1). Classification (NCBI taxonomy): domain Eukaryota; kingdom Viridiplantae; phylum Streptophyta; class Magnoliopsida; order Poales; family Poaceae; genus Olyra; species Olyra latifolia. The sequence continues at coordinate 20,924,894 of CM070531.1, forward strand.
AAAAAGCAATTTTTTTGAGGAAAAAAAGCAATGGCGGGTCTTATTTTTGGGCTGAACGGCAAGTACCAGTTGGTCATCCGCCGAGCCTGGACCTGGATGCACGCGCGTGCGCCTCCTCGCACGCAGAAGCGAGCGAGTATATTCTTGCCAGGATTCCATCGCGCGGACCAAAATATTTCCGGCTTCTCGTCACCTTCTCAGTTCGTACGTGCTCCATCGCCATGCAACTTGCACTGCCCACTGCGGCGCTGCGTTGGCCCATGCGCGCGCCCGCCATTCCCGACGGCGCCCCCATCGACGCACCGGAAGGCCGCCGCTCGCGGCCGGCGCGGCGCCGCCGCCCCCGCGCCGCTCGACACGCGGCCTCGCCGCGCTCCACCGCCGCCACGTGCCCGGACCGATTCGCCTCCGCGGCCGGCGGCTGGAGCCTCCCCCATCGCGAGTTGGAATTGCGAATCGGAGATGCACAGGTGTCCCCCGGCCAGCGCGAGAAATGATCAGGGGCTTTGTGGTTTGATGGGTCGGCTGTGCGGCTAGCTCAGCCCACCAAAGTCGACTGTTGGCTCGTCTCTTGTGTCTCATCGCCTCCATGGCAGCACCGGCCCACCGGTTTTGCCGTCGCCCAAGCCCAACGCCGCCTGACGATCCAGCGCTCAATTTTATTTCTTTTTCTTTTTTGTTTTGAACGAATTTTCAGTGGATCTCTTCTGGCTGATGGGAGGGAGACTGTAGATTCACTTAGGGCCGGTCAGATTCAAAGGAATTTAAAAGGAGAAAAGAATGAACAAAAAAATTTTGTAACGGTATTTAATTTGTGTTGTTACTTTAAATAAATTTTGTAGGACAACGAGATTTCCTTTAGAGCCTTTTCATTCAAAAGAATTTTAAAAGAAAAATCGAGGAATCTAATCCAAAGAGAGAAAAAACCCCCCTAAAAGTGGCATTTGATTTGAAGAATCGCATTATAAAAACTTCACATGATAGGATTTTTTTTCCTCCAAATTTTGGAGGATTCCAAGCGGTGTAACGTCTTTTTTCCATTTCTTTGAGAATTCCAATGCAACTTCCTTTCGTCCTCTCTCCATTCCATATCTACTCAGTTAGTATTTAAGCTTAAAATTCCCGTATTTTCTTGTGTTATAATCAAACGACATGCTTAAATAATTCATGTGGATTTAAATCCTACAAGATTCAACTCAACATGCCTAGACATCTCAGTTCTACATTTTTCTATTCCAGTGTTTTTAGAATCTCGCAAATCAAAGAGGCACTTACATTTAGAAGGAATTCCAACACCAACCATAACTTCATGTTTGGAATTCCTTTGAGACTTATAGTGCAACTTCTCTCTTCCTCGCTCTACTCTATATCTAATCAATTAATTGTTAATCTTAAAATTCATGTGTTTGTTGTACAATCAAACAATATGCTTGGACAGTTCACGTGGAATTCATGAAGCCAAGACGTTCTAATCATGTATGTCTTTCTCTTATTCATGGTTTTTTAGAATCTTGCGTATCAAAGATACACTTAAGATGAGGCAATAATTCTTCTTTATTTCAGACAAACATTATTGTAATTTTTTTAGACAATACTGTAGTTTATTTGAGACGACTTGTTTCTGCATATAGGCATGCACAATGCTCATGATTAATTGTTGTTAAACCAAACGCTGAAAAAAAAAAAAATCCCCGTGTGGTTGATCAATGAGAACTAATGATACAGCAAATCATAAGTTCAGTTTTGGGTCATGTACCAGCCCAATTTGGCAAATTTTAAAAAATTCACAAATTTGAAATAAAACTCGAAGTATTTACTATTTATCATCCGAAAATTCAAATTTTGATTCAAATTCAAACCAATTCAATCAACTTTATCTAAAAGTTGAATTTTTGCTTTTCGGGATGGCCCACCGTGCTCAGCCCATCTTGGGCCCAGATCGGCCCACCTTACCTCTCTCTTTCTCTCTCTCTCTCTCCCCTCCTTTGACGCACCGACGCACACACGCTAGGGCACTCCTTGCACGTGCCGCGCAGCCATCTTGTCGCACCGCTCGAGCCAACAGCACCGAGCCTGTCGCCCCGTCACCCTCACCCTGCCACTATGTCGCTCTAGCTAGGCCTGTGCCGTGCCGCGCGCATCGCTTTCCCACGCCGCTCCACACCGTCCCACGCACTCAACCCCCTCCCTTGAGCCCAGCACCTGCGGGACGCTGTTCTCCACCCCAATGATCCTCCCTTCCCACTTCTAGCCGCATCCCTAGCCCTATTTTGCCCCTTCTCCCATTTCGCCGCCGCCAACCCTAAGTCACCCTCCTTTTGCCTTGCTCGTGCCTTGGTAAGCCGCCAGCCAATTCCTCGGCGATGCTCCGGCCATCAGGTTCTAACCTGTCGCTCGCTAGTCCTATTCTGACCAAGTAACAACTTAATAATGGACCAGAGAGCCGCCAGTTCCACGTTGTAGGTTTGCCGGAGCTCAGCCGAAGCGCTAGGTAAAGTTGTTGTCTCATTGACGTCACCCCAATGTCAGGCCAGTGTTACTGAGCCACTGATATGTGGGACCCTCCAGCATTTTTAAATCCCGCCGTGGATTAATCTTGAGTCACTGACATGTGGTCCCTGGTCCTACATGTCAGATTAACTGGAAAAGTATTCATTTGGAATACGTCTTCCAAAACTAATGGTGTATTTCCTTATCTGGCAAGGGAGCACCTTGACATGTGGGCCCTAAGGCCCACCTGTCGATCACTTGCGCCCTCTGCCTGGTAGGTCCCCGGCCCACCGGTCAGAGCAGCCACGAGCGAGCCATCTATAGGTCGCACGCATGTGTCACTAGGCCGCACAATAGCAGCCCAGTATAAATAGTAGCAGGACAAGCCCAGTACTGTTTATTGGATTTTTAGAAAATTTTTTATTTTTAGTAAATTCAGAAATAGAAAGTGAATTATTAAAAATAGTATAAGACATCCAACAATCGTATAAAACTTCCAAAAAATACTAGATGTAGTATTGGACTTAGGAAAATATAATAGTTCAGATTAAATTAAATCTTGTGCTCTGAAAAAAAGATGTAAGCTATTTAAACCATTTTCCTTATTTATATGTTGCTAGAAATCCAGTTAGCTTTATTAAAAATATGTAGGGGACTCTGTAAATCCTCAAATTTTCCTAGAAATTATTCTAACTTAGGAACAACTGAAGAAAAATATTAAGTCAAGTATTAATCTAGTATAAATTACAAAATTAAAGAAAACCCACAAGGTTTTATAAAATTAATAACTAAAGCACTTTAGTTTATTCTAAAAATTATTTTTCAGCATGGATATTTTATTTAAGGGTAATTAAGGGCATATTCATGCATGGCACATGATGACACATAGAAAACCTCACTGTCTTAATTAAGAGATGGTATGCTATGTGTAAATAATAGTAAATAAGTCGTACATCCATGCATCATCACTTTTTGCATATGTTTATACATTGACTTAATTTTCAAGAATAGACGTTGAGGACTCGGAGAGAAGATTTAAAGATTCCGAGGAAGAGTACTGTTTGATAGGACAAGGCGAGTTAGATCCATAGTTCATATCTTGCACAGTTCTACATAAGTTATTTTGATTTAACTAAGAAATTGCATGTTCTATTATATGTTGCAATTACTTGAACTACTAGAGTATCTATGTCTATTCATTATTCATGTTGTACACATGCATGTTCCTTGTTATGTTTGATTACCATACCTATTTGCCTTGATTATCATGTCATTTGGAGCCCTAGGATAATTACTAGATAATTTGAACTCATGGTCCATAGGTAAAATTTTCTTGGATGTGCTCAGATCTAATCTATGATTTTCGAGGTGTAATTGCCCCATATCGGTGAACGAAAATTCACCACTACATCTGCTCACATCTTAATATGAATTGGTATATATTTAATCTAGTATGGAATTGAGGTTTGTAATTAGGTATTACGCGATGTTGAGTCTAGTTTGGGCCACGATGCAGTTAAGGACGATTAAGATCCTGTGATCGTGTCTATGGGTTCATGGAGGATTAGGTAAAATGAGGTGTATATAAATGGGATTGAGACTTAGAGGTCGGAGACCTGATTAAGAATGAGGCAGAGAGCGGAGTACGAGAACTCTGGCTCTCAGGCCATGAGAAGCGGGATCAGAAGTGGTCCCTTGAAGTTGAATAGTGTTGGATGCGGTTTGACACAATGCGTAGCCATCACGTGATAGTGTACATGTTGGAGTCCAGTTGCGTGCTCCGAGACGACCCTGGAACAACGTCCAGCCCGAGACGAAGGTGGAAGGGTGTCTCACCGAGGGTGATTTAGGTCATGCACTTACTGGACCACTTACTGGACCAGTAATCCAGTAGAGTGATGATTCACAATGAGAGTGGCTAAATCTCATAATATGAAAGTGGGAGACTGGAATAATGGAAACAGATAAGTTAGAGTAGGTTTAGTGGTACGAAGGGGTTGGTATAGAGGTTGGAAAAGGGTTGGGTAGAATGGTATAATGGGAACCACGACTCATTCAACAAATATATGACTATTTAACAAGGATTTAAATTAGCTAAGTTATAGGTTTTTATTAGTATTTTTAACTGGCTTTATACAAATAAAAAAACTTTTAGCCTTCCCTTAGAGCCTCTATCATTACTTGCATTAGAAGGGTATTAACTCGAAAGTGCGGTTTGATTACGTATTTCCCTTCGCACTCACTCACTCTTTTAGATAGAGATCAACCTGAGAATCCTTATGAGTGTCACGAGGACGATGATCCGGTCTACAACGGTTATGATGAAGTCTAGGATGGCCCTCCAGTTATTTGTAAGATTGCATAGCCGCTGGATGATCTTTTATTGTCTTTAAGCTTTCTGCATTGATGTTGAACTCTGAACATTAGTTTGTGATGTACTATGATATTTGGCCTGATCGGGCCTGTTGTAAACTATTCGTCGCGCCTTTTCAATTAAGTAACTAAGACAGTTCTGTAACGCTTGTATGCAATTGAACCGGCTATGTAATGATGTGCATTAGCTTGTCGATTTAGAGACTGGTGCAGGAAACCCAATGGTCCTCGGAGCAAGGGCTTACAGATCAGCCGCTCAGGGTCTATAGTATCAATCATGTCGCTGAAATCTCGGGCTATGTCGAGTATAATTCAGTAGCTGGAGTAAACTTGCAGTAGTATTATCAAGCTGCACTTGTTTAAGGTGGTGACTTGATTGGTCCCAATAATTCTCCATCCATGAGCCAACCAGTGCCTACATTAGTGTGCGCTTTATGTTGCCATTATGCAACTGCATACAGTACCACAGTGCTTAACAAAATTGTGCAGTAGCAACAAAAAGGCCTGCCGAACTGCCTACCCACTGAATTCGATGAACCAGCATGCAGTTGCATCAGCAAACCTCACTGCCGGTGGACGTTTGCCATAATTAATCAGCTTCTCTACCATCTGTATACAATATAGACAATGTTATGATAGATGGTGATCTCTGAGAGTACATTCCTGCAATTTAATTAATCTTAAGTGTTCGCGATGGATGGTTTTCTTGCTTGCTTGCTTCTCTGAGGAGGCTGCAGTTGGTAACATATATGGGTATCTCATGCCCGCTTGCAAATGTAGCAATTTCACATAAAAATTTGTACAAATTTCATACAGAATAGTTAAACTCCAAGAATAATTAAAAAAATGTGCTCGAAACATACTTAAAAACTTGATAACGGAGAGATTATGCAATAAATATGGTAAAATTCTATCCAAAAAACTCGGTAGCTAGCTGCCCGCGATCGGCATGGCACGTCTAGTTATAAGTGATAACCCGAAGGAAAAAAATGTCCATGTGTCATTTGCTCGAACATAACACTATTGACATTTAATTAATCCATGATCCTAGGATTAAGTAATTAACTAACCAGAAGAACTAGGTAGCATCTTCAGATTAGAAAATCACTGCTTGCTCTCACACCTCCGTGTTGGGGAAAGGCTGGTTGGTAAAGTTGTACAGGTCAATTAAGGGCGTGCAAAAACTGGACAGTTTGTGCTTCTTTAGGTGTCATCTGGCAATGCTTAGCTGCAAACCACCAGGTAGTCAGTACTAAAAGGCATATGATAACATATTCAAAGAAAAAACACATCAAGTTTCCATCCGGCCAAGTCATGATTCATCACCTTCTCTTGTTCTACATTTAAAATGAATCATTCAGACTGCACAATTAGGTGTGACACAGATCTGATGCATCAAGTAGCTCAAGGTAAAACACCACCAAGTTACAATGCATCCAAGCTAGATATCCTCCTCCTCATCTCCTTATGCTGGGTTAATTAATAATTGCATATTTATATATTTAGTTGAGCAGGCCAAAGCATTGAAAATTAAGAAGAGAGATGCCCATGATGCAGCAGCAAGGACTCAAGAAGGGTAGGGTGAACAACTGAACATAAAAGTGAGTTAATAATCCATAATGGAAAAGGTAAAGTACAGGCCAAACTGAGTTTTGCCAAAGAAACATTTCATCCACCTGTCGGTGGATTAGGTGGTCAATTAGGTAACGCACGAAACAAAACCATCCTGCAAGTTGTAGTGGTGCAAGTACCAGATTACATCTTAGAAGGCAAGGTACACTCGGATAATCCTACGGAAACTGAGTGGAGAGCGGCAAATTTCCAAAGATAAAATAAGCACATTCAGAGGCTGAATGCACATTAAAAACAAAGTTTTAATTTGGCGAAGTCTTTGTGCTCGATTCAGAAAATTCCGAGTTCGAACAACATGACACCGACCTTAGGTATAGTAGCAATCATATGTCAATTTTGTAATGGAAAGGTCCGAAACAGCATCCACCCCATCATCTACAGATGTTTAGTGGTGTCAATGGCCTGCAACTTGATACCATAATACTGCATACTTTTACAGGCAGGTTGAGCAAGAACCCAAAGTAGGATTCAAAACTACCATCAGTTTAGCATATAAAAAAGGGGCAGCTGGCGGTACATCACTGTAAAATTCATAGCTTTATGGTATACTACTCTATGCATCATTGACATATGAACCAGTGATTCTATAAGTAAAGACATGCGATTTTGCAACATGGTACACCAAAATTTTCCTTAAAAAAAATGTAACATACGAACACACTTCACTTTGGAACGCCCCTTTGTAGTCTACCGCCCATGATCTAACGAATCTCAACGTATGATCGGAGCATATGTCCACATGAGAAGGCTGCCTGTCGTGACCAATCGCAGATCTTGATGCAAGATCCGACGACCGATAGAGATAGAGCTTTCTTCCAGCGTGGCAGCCCCCGTAGAACTGGAGACAGAACTGCAGGGCTCAGTACATAATCTGCGCTGCCTGTCTCAGATCAGGCGTGTCAGTCGGTCCTAAGTTGAGGCAGTGAAAACAAACAAAGACACATCGATGAGAAGGAAAACGAGACATCAATGCAAAGAGGAGCAGAGGACGGCTGACCTGACAGAGTGGCTGAACAAACGCTACAGTGTGTGTGAGAGTACGAGTACTGCAAGGCTACGGGGAGCAACCAACAAAAGCGAGCGCAAAGCTGCAGCATGCCCGCGCTTTCTTTTCTTTTAAAGCGCCTCCTCCTCCTCCCCCTCCTTTCCCCTAAAGCTACCAACTTTGCCTCCATTGCTGCGTGCTCCAGCTACTTCAGCCTCGCCATTGCCAGCTGCCAGCTGCCAGAAGGGGAGATGAAGAAGAAGAAGGCGGCTGCCGGAGGTGGGGGCAAGGGAGGGGCGACGGCTCCGACCGACCTGCTGGTCTGCTTCCCCGCGCGGCAGCACCTGGCGCTCATGCCCAAGCCGATATGCAGCCCGTCGCGGACGACCTTGGACAAGGCGGTGGCCGCGCGCCGGCGGCAGCTCTCGGCTGGGAGGTCCGGGGGTGGAGGCGGCGGCGGCGGAGGGCGTGCGCGTGGGAGTCCCCTGTTCCGGGGCTCTACTAAGGCGAAGCAGACCGTCGAGGAGGCGGAGGAGCCGCAGTCGCCCAAGGTGACGTGCGCCGGGCAGATCAAGGTGGGCAGGCCGAAGAAGGCGAGGGTGGCGGCGGCGAGGAGTGGTAAGGAAGGCGGCGGCGGCGGTGACAGGAGCTGGCTCACCGTGGTGGAGGAGATCGAGCGGCTGCGCGAGCAGAGGAAGAAGGTGAGCTGGCTCCAGGCCGTCGGGATCAGGAGAGACGCGCTGCCCTTCCTCGGCGGCGTGCTCCGGAGCCTCCGGGTCAAGACGCGCTGCTTCGGATCGCTCCACGGCGCGGTGGATTCCTCGACGGAAGACGACGACGAAGACGCGGGGGAGCAAGAAGGGGAGTCGATCACCGCCGGGAGCAGCGCCACCGCGAGCGTGTTCTCCAAGTGGCTCATGGTGCTGGAAGGTACCGAAGAACCCCAGGAGAAAGACTCCAGAGACGAGGAGCACGACGACGAAGAAGGCGATCACCCGAGCAAAGAGGCGACGGACGAGTGCTCCAAGTCGCCGTCCGTGCCGCCGCCGAACGCGCTGCTGCTCATGCGGTGCCGATCGGCGCCGGCGAAGGGGCTGGCGAGGCGAATAACAGAGGAGCCACCGCCCGGCGAGGTGAAGCAGGAAACGGGAGGCGCGGACACCGCCGCGGGGGATGACGACGGTGAAGAAGAGGACAGAGACGAGCTGGTGTTCATGAGCACGGCGCCGGATTTCCTGAAACTGTCCATAGATATCGCCAAGGAGACGTGGGTCGTCGGTGGCATAGACCCCCTCGCCCGGAGCCGGAGCTGGAAGAGATGACCGGTCGTCCGGTGGGCGCCGGCGAGGAGCTGCGGCGGTTGGATTCGTTGTACATAGCTATATTTACGTACTTCTCGAGTTCTCGGCATAACAGTGTGTGCTACTGCTTACATGTTTTCGTTCACTTGCAAAAAATAAAACAGCTATACAAATGTGTGTCTAATCATTGCGCCTTCTTGTCAAGACTAAGAAAAATTATATCACCGAATTTTTGCCACTTATCACCGACTACTGGTGTTATAAGTGGGGTCCAATAAAAAATATATCACTTAAAAAAAATTCAATGCATTTAAATTTGGAAGAATTTTGCCCTAATTTTGCTGACATACCGAAATTTCCGATAGCACCAAAATTTTAGGGATTTCGGCCGATATAATTTACAAAATCAAATTTTGATAAAATAGAAATTGTCCGGAATAATTTTGAATAATTCAATTATCATCGGTTTTCAATTGTATCGCTATCAACAGGTAAAATTTTAGAAACACAATTCTATCACGGAACATCGTGTAACTTGCGTTCTCTTGCGCATCTGCGATTGGTGAATTGGTGATATCTTGATTGCAACATGACAACGAGTTGGACAAAGTGGATATAAGCTTAGGCATGTTTTGAATGCAAGGTTGCTCATGCATGTTTGGGAAGCGAGAATTTCAAAAGAACCATAGCAAGGAAGAACTAAATCTATCACCGGGCACCAGAAGATGTACCATTATCCCATATTCCTATTGGGACGGATCACGTCTATTCTCCCAACAAGCTCCTCCGTATGACATCGATGCAAACAGTCCAGCAGTAGCAGCGCAGCAAATTCTGCAGGAATGATCGTCCTCTGCTGCTGCAGAGGCAGAGGCAGAGGCAGACTGCACGACATCAGTCACAGAAATCCAAATGCTAGCAACAAAAATCCTGCGCGCCTTCCAAGACAACAACATACCGCTCTTGGTCCCATGGTGCATTCGACCCGGCTACCTGCTTCGTCGCAATCACAAGGATCAATCACCGAATAATTAACAAATCAGCATTACCACAGGATCTCACGATCTATAACCCAGCAGCAGGCGTCAGTTCTGCACCAGACGCACGAGCAGAGATTAATCAAGTACCACTACGCTGCAGGCCGATTAATTTTGCACCAAACGCACGAGCACAGAGCAGTAAAGTATATACCACTACGCTGCAGGCTGATTAATTTTACCCAGATCTGTGATTAGCAAGGACAGCAAGGGTGTCATATATGTCAACACCTAGCACAGAGAATACAGAGAAATGAGTGTGCCGACTCACCTTCGGCAGGCATAATGGCAGCAGGTGGCGTCTGTCCTGCTGGGGCCCGACATACAGCATTCTATGTATGTGAAGTTCACTTCGAGTGCCTGCAAAAGGGAAAGGAGCAAAAGGGAAAGGAGAAAAAAAGAAGGGAAGTTCTATTCTACGCCTGCCACTGCAAACTGGAGGCAACACCATTGAAAAGCTAATTTGTTCGCAAATCAAAAGCTTGTGTTAACAGTTGTTCTCCGAAGAGAGATCTCTACACATGGCAGGACATGGTCAGCACTGTAAAGTTTCTTCCCATTCACCTGTTCACCCAAAATGGCGAAACTGGTTCATGAATCCATGCTAAACCTGTTTACAGGTAGTTTTGGCACATCTGGTAGACATGACAACCAAAGTATGTGAAGATCATTCAGACAGCAAAACTACGAGTGATTTGTAATTCCGAAGCAACTTTCATCGAATGACGCGCTGTACAGTCTTGCTCAAATCTTACAAAGGAAAGAGGGGGAGCAAGAGATTGAATCAGTTGAAGGCGGTGCTAAATGAGAGGTTCACCATGTCACCCTCCCGTGGGCAAAGCTGTACAGTGGGTGCCCGAATTAGGTCCTGCAAAATTGTTGCAGCAAAGTAGTGTTAGTAGCAGAACTTAAAGTTATGCATCATACAGTGGCATGAAATGCTTTCTAGTGCAAAATGGGCTATGTACGATGTATTTACCACACTGTGCATATTTTAGACGTAAATGAGGAAAAAGCATTGGGAAATCTGCCCCATGTATGACCAGAGAAGCCTTTAATCAAAGAATGCAATGATAGTGCAAATAGAAATTTTCATGAGATTACTAGGTACAAATAGCAAAAATGATTTACTTAGCGCCAACAAAGAAAACTGGTTATAGAACAATATGAATAACACAGCTAAAAGGTGATATGAATGAAACTTACATGAGACTGATATATTAAAACTTTTTGGCTAGTTTTCCTAGGTCTATGGTACGCATTAGCCATTATGATAATCTGTTGGTATTTGGTAATAAATAGCAAGCATGTTACCAAGATGAATGCTTTAAACATCACATATAGAAAGCTAAAAAATACAGGTAAAAAAACCTATTAACAGTGCAGTTAATTTTTTTCTTTCAGGACAAAACGAGGTTAGCAAAGAAAAAAAAAATAAAGATTTTCTTTAATATCTCAAATGCAATTAATTAAAATAAAGAAACATCAAGAGGTATACCCCAGACAACAGACAACTAAACTAATTTGTTGATGCGCTAGATGCTTTCTGGATCTCCATCGTTACAGCCTCAGCAAGGTCTGATGCCTCATACTCAGCTCCGAAGCATCTTACGGTCTCCAAGCAGGGATCTAACAAGTACCTGTAACTTCAGATGATCAAGTTCTTGAAGCAATACCAACATGGCAAGTTATATACAGATGATTCACATGTATCCTTACATATTATGAGAACTTTCTACAAGATAATCCTGACCAACATCATCAACTTTTTTAAAGAAAACACGGTATTCCTGTGCAATCTGTCTTACTGCATTGATGGAGCCTGTTAATCCTATTATTCTTGGGTCAAATTCTGCACTTCAAATGAGGAAAGATCATCACTCGAAACATAGTCCAAAACTTGAAGGTTCCAATAACACAGAACAAATAGACTAATAGCGATCAACTTACCACTAAGGTATGCCTTAAGCTGAGCAGGTGAATCACGTTGAGGATCAATTGTGATAAAGAGCGGAGTAATCTTAGTATCATACTTTGACTCTATCAAACAACAAATGAAGTTTCATAAAAAAAATACGAAGATTGCAAATCATAATACAAACAGCAAAGTTCAACAAATTCTACTAATTGCAAGCCAATTATAGCACACAAGAAACAGATGCTCTACATTGTGGGTTGCCCCAGTTTTTTTTTAGCAAAAGGTTGACCCAGTTTTTCAAACCCAGCTGACACAGAATAGTTCAGAACCTTGAGAACGAGGATGAGGGAACACAAGGATTAGCTAAAACAGTATTAAAGACATAATTATTTAATACAATAGAACCTTCTTCTTATATCCATAGGTAACTGCTACCAAATGGAAATTGGATTAACTGTTTCCAACCCAAATATTATAAGCACACATGCATGTTTGCAATAACAGACATAAAACTCATGTGCATTATGCAATAAGGCCACTAACCACTAAATGTGTAAAAGAAAATACAGAACATAATGATTTGATAAAACAACAAGCAGAAGGGGAATAATAAACAATCTCAACAAAAGAGTTGCCTCCTATCATTTATCAACAAAAGAGTTGCCTCCTATCATTTATGTCACAAGAAAAAAAATAATAAACAATGTCAACAGATGAGGTGCCCCCTATCATGTATGTCTAAAAAGAAGGTTCATGTGGTAGTAGCAACACACCTAACAGCTTAATAGCATTAGCCATCTTCTGAACTTCTGCTGGCCCCACATCTGGGCATGATGTATAGCCAAAATACATCAGTGTCCAATTTCCTCGAAGCTTTGATTCAGTCACCACATTGTTTTCGGTATCATACAGCTTAAATGGCCCTCCAATCGCAGGTCTATTGGTAGTACACCTCTTGGGAACACTGGGCTGTTGTGCTTCTTCAGATGGAAACATCACGATACAAAATAAAAAACATCAATAGATAACACAATTACAGTTAAGACACTGCAAAAGACTTCATGAAAGCAGCAGGTTGTCCAAGCTAAGAAACTATGTACAAAAACAAATTAATTTAAAAAAGATTGCTATCATGCACTTTTTATTCTTTTTCTCCAACAAAAGTAGACCAAAGCAGCTACTGCCATTATAGCAGTAAAAGAAAGTACAAGCTGCTGTGCACAACAGATATAGAAGTGTCCAGAAGGAACTAAATGATGAGAAGACACTAATCCACCATAAAAAAGATTAATCAGGTGTTGGAGCATGGAAAGTTAATCTTCCTTTAAGCTATAGGGTTTCAGCGCTTCTCATTTATTTCTGAGATCAAGGTGAAGCACAAGGGAGCATTTCAAGGATCCTTCATTGCCTAAATATATCATGGTATCATCTAGTGCAATACTGATGGAATTTAATTAAGCTAATACTGGGCTAACAGAGTAGAGCTGAAAAGACGAAAATAAATGTCATCAAATGTATAACTTCAGAAACAACATGAACTGCACTGCTGGAAAATTCTGTAAGTACCTAAGAGAACAGCACGCTTCTCATCATTATAGTGAACATAAGTGGCTAGTCCGACAAAAGTTAGTAGAGCAGATGGCTGCAAAACCAATATTCACAATGACATAAGAATAGTGCAGATGCAAAATATTCCCAAAGATCTGTTAGGCAAAACTACAGTACACATCTTCAAAAATATAACAATTAAAGCTTGCCAATAACCCCTTGATGGCACAAGTTGATATTTAACAAGACTGTACTGTAGAAAATATTGTAAATCACAATGCAGTGCAATATGTTAAAATAAGATGAGACGGTCAAGAAAAACAACATACAACGATGTAATATATCAGTGGCTGATGATTTGGCACATTCTCTTTAGCAAACTGTCTCACTGGTCTATCATACTTGGAGCTTCCTCCGTTAGAATAACTTTGAGAATGGCAACCCCGCACAGGAAAAACCCTGCAGAAACAAATTACAAGGACCACTCAACTCAACAAAAATAAACAAAAATGCACACCCAGGACAGTGTACATGCAACAGACACACATCTTGCAGGAGCAACCACGCACAGGTAGCATTCATCTCATTCAGGCACTATAATACTTTGATCAATGAACCCATGACACTGGATCGACGGTCAACAGTAGTGTCAAACTATCAATAAGGGGCAGCAAAAAAGTTGCGAAACCAATTTATATGTGAAATAAAACAGTTGCCATTCGATTTTGTGGTATAACTTATAATCCATACCATGATGTACCCACTTATGCTAGTGTGAGCTATCAATAAAATATATGCAGCAAAATTGTAATCCGAAATGTTAAATAGCTTGTGTAGCAGACCATGGATAGCACAATTACTGAATTACAAGCAAAATTAAACACTAGAACATCATTGTAATCTAACTAGGCGTCAAATTTAGTTTAAGCAATCGTTTATTCACATCCAGACTCAAATCGCAGCACCTGGATGCTGGACATAGTGACACGACCAAATGGCATGCAGGGACGGCAACGCATTGCTCGTTTACCGCAACAGAATACTGCGATTAACCATAACTTACCATAACTTCACATCCATTTCGTCGGGAAATTCCCTAAATTACCCCCACACACCAAACAGCAGCTCCGCCAGAATCCTCCCAGTTCGCGCAACGCACATGAGTAGAGACGACTCAATTACTCAAAGCCTCAAGCAGACCACCCTAGACGCCGAAATCAGCAACCCCAACGAGAACCGCAGCAGCCGAGGACGCCGTCGCCGAAGCGCCCGCTGCGGCATTAGCGCAAACAGCTGGCACGCGCAGGAGCATCGCAAAGCAGAAACGGGGTAGGGGAGGGGTCTCACCTGGGCCGCCACGGCGGAGGCAGCTCGGCCGCGCGGGCGGTGCCGAGGCGGCGGAGGAGGGAGAACCTGAGGACGCGCGGGGTCAGCATGGCCGGGCCGGCGGGAAGGCTCCAGAGCGAAGCGGAGGCGGAGGCGACGAGAGGGGGAGGTCTCGCTCTCGCCTCGGTCTGGTGTGTCATGTGGAATGCGTTCGACTTCTGGTCCAAGAAATCAAAGCTTTGGACTTCGCGCAGCCCAAAACAGTAGTGTGCCTTGTGGGCTGGACGGATATGGGTTCTCTGGCCCAAGAAAGTAGTGTGCCCTATGGGCTGGCCTTCATCTTACCACAGGCAGTTTAACCAATTTTCTGTAAATTTTAGCTAGCAACACTGACATCGTCATCAAAAATTCCTTTCTGTAAGTTATCACTGGCCTTTCATCCCTCCGAGCCAAACATTACGGGTTTTTAAAGTCACTCGTGGAATATTTTAAAGTCGCTTCTTAAAACTTTTAAACCCTAATTAAGGTTAAACATTCTAACTCATCGAAGCCGTTTCTCAAACAGGAACAATAAAAAACGGTATACGGTTTTCTGACTACGAACGGTATAAGCTATGAACCGTCTGATCAAATCCGCTGCTCGCTCTCCCCGCTTCGAATAGCTCGCTCTGTGCACGCACTGCCGCTTCGCTTGCTCTGCACTTTGTTGTGCTCGCTCTTCCTCTGCTCTGCTGTGCTTGCTCTCGTGCGTCGCTGCCTATGAGTTGCTATGGGCTATGGATGCCTCCGCACACCGCGTCGACAAAGGTGGATTTGGGGATTTTCGTTGATGGCATCTTTTTGCTTTTAGTTCTTGCATTTTGGGATAAATGCGTTGGAGTGCTGATGAAGCTTGTCGTACCTTTATACTCGATGAAACTTCTTTTTTTATGACTCGGTGAAATTTTTTTACTGGAACTTGATGAAACTTTTTTCTGAAACTTGATGATATTTGATGAAACATGTTATATATCTTGAAACTCAATGATACTCGATACTTGAAAATTGACCATACCCAATACTTTATACTCAATGATATCCTATATTCAACGGTACCTAATACTTGATGATACTCGACAATATATAATACTTGACGTTACTCAATATTGAAGATGTCCATTACTCAACGATACTTGATACTTGTCGTGATACTTGTTGATGACAAATGAAACTTATGATACTTGTTGATGGAAACTAAAACTTATGATATTTTGTTAACGATACTTAGTACTTATCATATTTGGTGATGGCACGATACTCAACGATAACCAGATGTGTGACGATGCCATAATACTCAACAATATCTGATACTTGATGATAACTGATGGTTGGCTATACCCATCGCTTGATGCTACCCGATACTTGACAATGTCCAGTACTTGATGGTACCTGATACTTGGCGTTACTCGTTGCTCGATGATGTCCCATACTTGGCAATGCCCAATACTCAACGATAACTCTGAAACTCAACGGATGCATGGCGTTTGATGATACTCGATGCTCAATGATACTTGATGGTTGATACATGATATTCATGATATTTGATACTCCCTATGGCATAATTAACAACAGCATAGAAAGGAGAAAGACAGTGCAGAAAGTCTTGCGAGGGAAGATACAGGATGCTCGTTTTGTTTTAATTGAGGCGGAGTGCAGGGTGTTAGACCATCTCCAACCATTTTCCCTTCATTTCATTCCCTTCCCCAGTCCATTCCCAATCCACATACCCTTTATTTCCCACCATCTCCAACAGCATCCCTTCGAAGGGAATCGTACAGGAAAAGGAGAGAGAATCCCTTCCTGGAGGGATTGGAGAGAGAAATCCTTTCACGAAGGGATTGCTGAAGGGAATCCGTTGGAGCCCTGAAGGGAACGAAAATCCCTTCGTGAAGGGAACGGGAAGCGCGAAGGGACATGGTTGGAGTTGGTCTTATATCCTCCAGAGAGCCCCTGAATGGTATAGCTTTGCCTAGCCCCTCCCTTTCTCAAAACCCAATATTTTAGCACCATCTTTCAGCCATACTAGAAGGGACCATGCGCAAAACCCGCACCAGTCCTATCAGACGGCTTTTTTTGCATATAGATTGTGCATAATTCTGCTATACAGCGTACTTATAAACTGAACTAAATTTAAAGTGATTATTGACAATAGTATTTCATCCCTTTCATTATAATTCATGGCAATAAGAAAATAGAGGACGAAAATGTTTAAATTTAAAATTTTTCCAAAAAGTTCAAACCTTGTATGGACCTTTTTCGTTAAACTATGATTCTATTTTTGTAAGCATTTTTTTCCTAGAATTTTTAAATAGGCTGGGAAAAAGGAAATAGAAGAGTAAAAAGAGAGCGAAAGCGTTTTTTAAAATTTAGAACTGTTCTAATTTAAAAAATTAACCAAAAACTAAGTTTTTTATGGACCTTCTCTGTGGAGCCACGGTTCCATTTTTGGAAACTTTTTTCTGAAATCTTTAGACGGCCTACAAAAAAGAAAATAGAAGAAAGAAAGAAAACAACGAAAAAGTTTTTTTAAAATTGAAAAGTTTTCTAATTTCAAAAATTTTCCAAAGAAATTAAATTTTTTGGGACCTTCTTTGTCCAAGTATAGTTCCATTTTTGCAAATTTTCTTTTTTAAATTTTGAAATGTCCTAGAATAAAGAAAATAGAAGAGAACAAAGTCTGAAATTCAAAATCTTCGAATTTCAAAAAAAATTTAAGAAAAGTTCAAAGTTCAAACTTTTTATGGACCTTCTTTGTGTAGCTAGGGTTCTATTTTTGCAAACTTTGTATTTTTTGGGTTTTAGGCCTAGGAAAAAGAAAATAGAAAAAAGGAAAAAAGCAAAAGATAATAGAAGAGAACAAAGTTTCAAATTCAAATTTGTTATAATTTCAAAAAAAATTGAAAAAAGTTCAATCTTTTTATGGACCTTCTTTGTATAGCCATGGTTCCTTTTTTTACAAAGTTTGTATTTTTTTAATTTTTTTGATGGCCTAAAAAAATAAAATGAAAAAGAGAAAAAAGCTACCGGAGCAGAGGAGGGAGGAGAACATAGTTTCAAATTCAAATTTGTTCTAATTTTAAAAAAATTTGAGAAAATTTTAAACTTTTTATGGACCTTCCTTGTGCAATCATGGTTCCATTTTTGCAAAGTTTGTGTTTTTTTTTGAATTTTTGATGGTCTAGAAAAAAAATAGAAAAGGGAAAAAAGCTACCGGAGCAGAGGAGGGAGCCAGCAGTGGGAAAAAGGGAGTTCGCCGGGATTGAACTTGTTCTAATTTCAAAAAAATTGGAAAAAAGTTTAAAATTTTTATGGACCTTCTTTGTGTAGCCATGGTTCTATTTTTGTAAAGTTTGTATTTTTTTGAATTTTTTGATGGCCTAGAAAAAAAATAGAAAAGGGAAAAAAGCTACCAGAGCAGAGGAGGGAGCGAGCAGTGGGAAAAAGGGAGTTTGCCGCGGATCGAACCGCGACCGGTGGAGTGAAAGCGAGCACAGCTAACAAGCCCACCGAACGGCCTGCCTCGTCAAAAGTCGCCGTAGCAAATTTTTTTTATATATATTGCGCGAACGGATGGCCGAATCGTATTTCCGCTGTCCGACGGCCCGCGTTTAGCCGGTGACATGGCCGAGCGGCGGGGCTGAGAAATCACGAAGTGCTACACGCTATAATGTAGGGTAAATCCGAACTAAACATTGCAACCTTTGCTAGACGACTGGCTGGCAACGGGAAACGCCATCAGCTAAACAAAAATTTCTGTTCTTACACAAGCGTGCAGTCAAGAGTCTTTTAATATAGGCATGGATGCACAATTAGCTATTTAGCTAACATATGTATATGAATTATCTCTACATCTCGTTCTTTTCATCTTAAACCAACGGTAAATTATAATCTAAAAAATTTATGGGCGCTCCACAGGGAGATTGGAGAGCCCAAAAAAATGTTTTTACAAGCATTAAGAAGAACCACTAAAAGCCTCATAAAAATGGCTGCAGAGTGTTACAACGTTTGACCTCATCCATTACTAATCCTGTGGAGGGTGCGGCCCCCATACTCGATAACTACAAATATGCTACTTTGCATTTTCTCAGGCACGACCTCTATTCAGATCTTTTTTTTTTAACACAAGGGCAAGAGCTCTGCCATTCCATTCAAGAAGGAGAGAAACTGTACAACGATTAGAGAGAAAGAGAGGGGTACAGGGGAGGGAGAAGGAGGACAGAAGGGGGAGGGGAAGAAGATGACCCAACTGAGTAATGGCCACAACACACCAGCACGCAACACCTAGAACAACTGCCTCCACGGCAAAGCATTGGTAGGTGCGCGAAGAACACCGACCGGCATCACCACGAGGGATGCAAGGCCAAACCCCCAGTAACACCGCTGTCGACTGAGAAGCGGAGCACGTGAAGAACAGCTAGGCTGTCAACCGCCACCGCCGCGCAGGATGCTCGGATGAGACGACAGAAGAGAGGAAGGGACGTCATCCGTCACCGCTGCACGGGATGCTTGACCAACAGCGCCAGCGACCACCACCAACAACCGCACCCCAGTGCACGCAGAGTCTGAAGAAGAAGGCCGCCACCACCAGGCGGGATGCACGACCCAGGATGACGCCCGCCCACCACAGGGTAGCCACAGACATAGCCATCAGCCAACCAATAGCGCGAAGAATCTGTAGGGCGACGCCTTCAGCAAGGGTACGACGACAAAATCGCCGCCGTCGCCCGCGCAGACCTAGTTTTTCACCCGAAGATACTCTAGGGGGTAGGGGCACCACAACGAGGCCTCCAAGGAGGGAACGACACCTGAGGGTGCCGCCATCGTTGAGCCAAGCAAGAAGCTGGGCAGGGCTTTCACTCGGAGTACCTACACCCCACAAGCCGCACTAGGAGGCTGAGGAGGCCTATGACCAGAGACCACCTGCCGGACGCCAATGCTTCAGGAAACCAAAAGGGGGAAGGAGTCCCAACGCTGAGGACTGCCAAGCCGAGGAACAGACACCGTCGCCACAAGGGGGAGGGGACAACCGTGACGCTTCGACGCAGCCGACAAGGAGAAGAGCGGACGTCGCCAATGAAGAGGAGGGAGATGACGATGACGCTTCTCTTGACGCTCCACCACAGACATGCAGACCGCTGCCACCACCCGAACCGGACGGTTCCGAAGCCATCAGAGCAGACTGCCAGGGAAAGGAACGGACGCCGCCGCCACAGAGGAAGGGGACGACGGCGACGCCTCAGCCCAAGCCACCAAGGGAAGAGAGGACGCCACTGCCACAGAGGAGGAGGACCGCGACGACACTTCACCAGGCGCTACACCGCCGACAAACCCAGACCCGACCGGAACCGGCAACATTGATCGACCCGCAAGCACAAGCACCTTGAAGGCGAGCCGCCCACCGAAGACAACACCGAGGACCACAGGCCTTGGCCCACTGCTCAGACTAGGGGAGCCAAGCCGAAGGAGGGAGACCCGAAGAAGTGGCGAAGGCAGAACCCAGAAGCATGAAAACGACATCGTTGCCGCCACCCCGCTACGCGAGGGAGACTAGGGAGGGGGCATCCCATCCGCCGATGCACCACCGCAAAGAAGAGGCCACGAACCGAAGCCGCAGACCATCCGGAGTCGATCAGGGGACAGCCACCAAGCGCCAGCCATCGCCGATGCACTGACCAAGAACGCCAACACCGGACAAGCAGCCCACGGTTAGAACGGCGGCGGCCTCATCGCGACGGCCTCGCCAGCCTCCAAGCAGCAGGAAGAAGCCACCTCGACCGTCGATGCATCGCTGCAGCAAGGAGCCATCAAACGAAACAGCGCGGCGCCGGAAGGGAGTCGACCGCAGGAGCGGCCACCAAGGCGCCGACATCGCTGATGCACTGAACGCGCAAGACAACGGCCGGACCGGCCACGGCGCCGCTTGGAACGATGACGACCTACTACGACGGCCACCAGGACATCGAGGACTCGTCCCAGCGCGCACAAAGGCGATGGACACAGAGGAGCCGGAGCCGACGAGGACGAGTGGAGGGACGACGCCGACCGGAGGGCACCGCCTGAAGTTCAACGTCGCGGAAGGACGAGGGGAGGGACGACGCCGACCGGAGGGGAGGGCTCCACCCGCCGCCGGATCTGGGAGGCCTCGTCCCAGCCCCAGATCCGGGCGCCCCAGCCCCAGATCCGGCAGACCCGCCGCCGGGGATCGCGTTCCCCAAGAGCCAACCGAAGTCGACGACTAGGCGACGCAGGGTGGCCGCGACAAGACGGACTGGCCCCACACACCGACACGCGTGCATCGATGCCGCGGGCCGCAAGACGCGCCGCGGCGCCAGCGTCGGCACGGATGCGACCATAAGCGCCGCCATGCCACTGCGCAGCCGCCACACCAAGGCGAAGGCGAGGAAGGGGTAGGGAGAGGAAGAGGAGGAGGCCCCACCGCCGCGGGGAGGCAGGTCGGTGGCGGCGGCGGCGATGGAGGGCTCCGGCGAGGTTGCTGGCGAAGTCGACGGGTCACCCCCGGAGTCGCCCCAGACGGCGCCTCACGGGGGGCACGGGACCGGTTGCCCCTTCCCAGTCACACACGGTCCTCTATTCAGATCTTAAAATTGAATATTTAATGGAGGACAGTCCACTAGCTTTGTGAAAGTCCTTAAAGGACAGATATGACCAACAAAGTGTGGTCATATTACTTGAAGCTCTGAGGGAATGGTCTATGTTGCGTTTTCAGGACTTCAAGTCCGTTGTAGCATACAATTCTTGTGTACACAAGATCAATTCCAAACTGATATTTTGTAACAAGGCTGTCATACATGAGAACATAATTGAAAAAATATTTTGCACTTTTCATCCTTCTATGAGGATATTGTAGCAGCAATATCGCCAGCAAAAATACACTAAGTACTTATAATTGATTTATACTCTGCTTCAAGTGGAGAAACATGATGAGATTCTTATAAAGAATCATCATACACGCTCTACAGGGGCAATGGCTAGCTGTGCCAGAAGCACATGCTAATATTCCAAGTTATTTTGGGACAAGAAGTCCCATACCTAGGAGTGAGACTGAATAAATTTTGGGACAAGAAGTCCCATACCTTAGTGCTATTAATGTATCTAGCTAACTGCATCAGGCTTGATATTTCATTTACAGTTAATCCATTGGCTAGATTTAGTGCAGCACCAACTAAGAGACATTGGGCTGGCATTAAAAATATCTTCAGGTATCTCCAAGGTACAAAAGATCTTGGTTTGTTTTATAAGAAAAACCAAAATATGACTATAGTGGGTTATACTGATGCTGGCTATTTGTCTAATCCTCATAATGCCAGATCTCAGACTGGAATTGTATTCTTATATGGTGGTACGGCCATTTCATGGAAGTCTAGTAAACAAACTTTAGTGGCCACTTCCACTAATCAATCTGAAATAATTGCACTTTATGAAGCATCACGTGAATGTGTATGGCTTCGCAGAATGATTAACCACATATAAAAATCATGTGGTATTAATACAATTGAATCCCCTACCATTATCTATGAAGATAATGCGGCTTATATTGTTTAAATGAAAACAGGTTATAGTAAATGCAATATTACAAAGCATATTGTTCCTAAGTTATTCTATTCTCATGAACTCCAAAAGAGTGGTGAGATAGAAATTTTGCAAACAAAGTCTTGTGAAAATCTTGCTGATTTGTTTACCAAATCCCTGCGGACCCTACCTAAATCCATATTTCAAAAATATGTGCATGGGATTGGTATGAGAAGACTTTTTGTGTTGCAAGGTTCAGGGGGAGAATCCTTTGAACTTAAAAACATGTTTATTGGTATATTGTACTCTTTTCCTTTTATGAGTTTTACATGGTGATTTCTCATAAAAGATTTTTAACAAGGCAATATAATACAAGCTGAACATATTATGCACTCTTTTCTCCAACCATTTTTCCTATTGGGTTTTGGAGGAGTTTTTTAATAAGGCATATATATGATATCTTTAAATATCCTATTTTTCTTCGTCCATTTTTTCATGAGGTTTTTGGAAGGAGTTTTTAAAAGAATTTAAAGGTGATCTTAATTTGCCGAAGAGGGAGTGTTATGATATTAATCCTATTGATTAATATAGTGGGCAAATTAATATACATGTGTCAATGACAATAACTGCTGTACAGTTTTTGGTATTTGTCTCTATGACAAAAACTGCAAGGCAGTTATTGCCTTATCCACAATTAAACGGTCACAATTGTTCCCTATATATATAAGGGTATTACCCCATTGTAAAGTGACAATTCATTCATCAATAAAGGGCTACAATTCACTGTCTACTTTCTAATTCTATTTGCCAATTTTCCTACCATTGAACATTGAAGAAAGTTGGATTACAACATTAGGGACATATATGCTAGGTTTTTGTGATGGCTGCATCACTGGGCTTTGCTATAGAAGGAGGAGGAATGGGAGGTTTTCACCTAGACGCGCCATTCTTTTGTAGGTGGCTGTCATGGCATTCTTCTTTGAAGCATGACTGAAAATTTAATAATATGATTTGCAGTTATTAATATGTATAGTTCTTTTGAGTTTTGTCACCAAATCTGTCTGGCATAGTGACACTAAGGCCTAGCGAAGGGGTGACCTAAACAGAGGAAACAACACTAAGGAATTGTCTTTACACTTGATGTATATGTATTCCACTTTTGAGGGCTTAAAGGCCTTACAAGTACATGGGCTGTCCAATTTATGAGGGAGACAAATTAAACTCCGAGGACACAAATGCCTTATCCATCTTCAACAGAGAGGTTTTAAGGGTCTTTCAACCCAAAATGACTAGGCTGCCCTTACTCACCCACTAAAGTGGGGCTGCAATGGTCTTTTCTGACTCTTCTTACGGGCAAAGGACCACATTGCCTTTCCACCGCCATAATAAAGTAGGGTAATTTTGACCTCTAGAGTGGTTACGGCCTCTCTCCTTAGAGAAGGAAGTCAATGATGCTTATCCTGACACTAGAGCGGGCCTTGCTGTACGATTTGGCTTATGGATCAACTTGTGCATCTCTGCCTTGGCTCCTCTGCTTTGTTGAGGCCTCTCGACGAAGGTCTCATTAAGCTCTAGCTTTGCTCCGCCATGGCCTCTTGGCGAAGGTCCCGCGAAGCTCTAGCTTTGCTCTCATGAAGCCTCTTGTCTCACCTCTACAACAAGTTTGTGTTATCTTGATATGTCAGACTTTTCATACGGTGGTTTTACTTTGTTTTTGCCATGTATGCCTAGACATAAATGCCGGAAAGCTTTTTGCCAAAATTTTCGGAATAAAGCTGTGACCCATTCCCCTTCGTGATCTCTGCGACGATTTACACATAGCAGCATGAATATTAATAATGAAATTCGCTTCTACGAACGATTCGTTCTCATGGGCAACGCAAAAGCATGTTGAACTGCGTTTGATCAACTTCTTGGCTGCACCTTATCATGTAAAGCGCTGATCGAGGTACCTGGAAACACAATTAATGTTTCATCTCCAGTGCTGAGGCGTGGCGAGTGATAATTTTGGAATCCAAACAAGGTGCTTCAAAAGTAAATCGTAGCATGGGCAGCTTTGCTCTTTTCTTTGGGTTCTGTTTGGAGCAATCAAGCTAGTGACTTTAGCACGACGACAAGTTCACCTTTCCTCTGTACGTAGCTGCAACCCCAAGCAAAGAACCAGGCATGCTTTAGGGAAAGCATCCCAAAGCCCAAACATAAGCCAATGGCAGAAGCTGGTTAGTTAATATTAGTGAGACCGCAAGGGATAGCTCATTGCAGGCGCTCTCCGGCCGATTTCCGTTCTTCCTCCTCCACCTGGCGTAAACATCTTTCCACCTTCTCGGAGGAAACAACAACACCGATATTCCATTTGCTACCTTATCAGCACCGAATATGTAAGGTACTTACGTTAATCGCTCAGAGCCAGGTTTCCAAATTAAGTAGTTAGTACATTGACTAACAAAGTTGATATACACACAGTTTGTAGGTGCTGGTAACTGGAGACGCAGATGAGTTAGATTTGCTGGCCTTCACATATAAAGATATTCACCATGCCTAGATGGGTATTTCTCTACGTACATATATGCATGTCCTTTTATTGCATGAAAGATATTCTTTCTAGTGAGTCTTGTGCTTCTTCTGGTAGTGTGTGTGGGTGTGTATATATGCCCATCACTCTTCTTTAAGACGTACCTACTATGCAACAACCGGCCACGAGCAACCATTATTACGTTGCATCTCTCAGTTCACCCTGGTCTCCTCTATCTATATATCTCTAGTGCTAAGCACATTTTTTTGGAAAATTAAAGTGGTGAGTATGCTACGTATCGCTAGAACAATGACACTGATTTCCATTACTAAAGTTCCTTTTTTAAAAAAAATTTTTTGGCACCTCAATTTTTCTATTTTTTTCT
Source organism: Olyra latifolia (assembly GCA_036346145.1). Classification (NCBI taxonomy): domain Eukaryota; kingdom Viridiplantae; phylum Streptophyta; class Magnoliopsida; order Poales; family Poaceae; genus Olyra; species Olyra latifolia. The sequence goes on from CM070531.1 coordinate 20,949,970, forward strand.
AGTTTGTTTTATAACTTTTTAATTCTTTTACGGATGGCAAACTATGGAAGTGGCCAAGGGCCGTAAATATACAATGGCATACGACACAGCATCGATTTAGTGCTGGCACATAGCATATCTGCCACTTTAACGTTGGTCTACAACCAAATTTCCCTTTTTTCTCTCTCTGAATTTATTCACCACTATCAATACAAAACTGTTTCGATAAAAATTTGACTACAGAGAAGCAAAGGTGAAGTGCACTCAACTAATTACTGTCAATCAGTGCAGTTTCTTACTGCGAGTAACATAAAGGAAGCGGTACAGCGGATACCAGCTCATCTAGAGGATGCGAGGCAGCCCGTCTACTGGTATGGATGGAGTGGACTAGGCGCTTCTGCGGTGCTTAGAGCTATAGCCGAACACCCTCCACCATCACTGGCGAAGAGATTCAATAAGATTATCCACATCGATTGCTCAAGGTGGATAAGCCGAAGAGCACTGCAGAGGGCAATCACAGAGGACCTGAAGCTTCCACCATGGGTAATGGCAATTCTTGACAGGCAAGACGAGGAGGACGATTTCAGTGGAGTACCAGAAGGGTCTAGAGCAGAGATAGATGAAGTTAGGATGGAGATCCTCCAGGGAATACGAGGATACAAATGTTTAGTGGTCTTCCATAACGGAAGCGACGATATAATTGACTTAACTAGCTTTGGTTTGCACGGTGCTACTGTTCTGTGGACCTTTAGAGGAAGGCTTCGGCCCACACAAGGAATCGAACAAAAGGTGGAAGAATCACATCTTTGTCTCTGTGCATACCCTCACTCTCAGGTTTACAATTTTGATGAGTCCAATGTTATACTAGGAGAAGAGGCTAGGGAAATTGCACTGTACACAAGTACGCCCGGCGTCACACCTGAAATAGCTATAAAGTGTTGCATGTATCTGTTGTCCTTCAATCATCTAGGGGGTAGCATTATAGATTACAACTGGGCTATCCATGCTTCAAATTATTGGGTTTGCGATGGGATAATACAAAGAGGTTGGGAGAACGATGAAGAGGCATGGCATGTTGGTATTGCTCTCCATCAACAGTTGCAATTAGACGGCTACTCATGTAATAAATTGTCCAGTTTTGATCGCGAACCGTGCACTCCTCCAGAACGTTGGGTTTTTGCCACTAAACCAACTACTGTGCCTCCGGAGTCAACATCTTTTTTCCTTGCAGCTGAAATGGGATCAAATCCTCTATTAGAAGCATTACCTGATGACATGTTCCACCAATCAGAGAAACTTCATGTGCTCAAATTATGTTGGTGTACCTTCAATTTTATTTCACCTCCTTTCCGTTATTGCCGTAGCTTAACGTTTCTCGGATTAGATCACTGCAAAGATGAACAACAGGAAGAAGAGAACCAGGAGAGACCAACATTTGAGTTTTTTGGTAGCCTTTGGGTGCTAGACATACGCCACACAGATTGGAAATTGACTTTGTCCACAGAGATAATAGAGCAAATGTGTAGAAACATGAGAGAGGTACTTATGGAAAATGGAAGGATTTCGGGCAACAATCTTGTGTGGCAACGACTGCAAAACCTTCGGAAGCTTCGTGTTATTAATCAACAAAGCACTCTAGAAATGGTCGGTATAGATGAAATCACCGATATGGGGAAGGCGTTGGAGCTTCTTGACCTATCTTGGAATAGGAAAATAGAAGCTTTACCAAGCATGTCAGGGGCAACTAGTTTGAAGACTCTGGTTCTTGATGGTTGTATCGGGTTAAGTCATGTTTGCCTTGAGGAACTTCCACTACTTGAATCATTTAGCTTTGATGCAGTATCAAGAGAACATTATAACGAGGAGGCTAAAATCTCCAGTATCTCTTTGGCTGGTTGTGCAAAATTGGTGAACTTCAAATTAAGTGGGTCATTGCCGAACCTGAAGCAGTTGGACCTATCAAGCACAGCAATCAAAATACTGGATCTCAAAGATGAGGTGGTGAAGGTCCCAGATCTCCAGAAAATCGTTCTATTGCAAGCAGAATAGCTCCGCCAAGATCTTGTGGCGAAAAAGGAATGCCCCAACTGAGGATGCTATGTATTGACACTCGAGGAGGAGAGGTGATTAGAAAACAATCACATGATTCTTTGGTCGACAATTCGCAGGGGTATTGTCATGCGTATGTTGCTACGACAGACATAAGGCTTGTTCGACTGTTAGTGGTAAGGAGTATAGAACAGTTTTGCTGGCACACCAGAATATTTCATCTGACTCTTTGCATTTCATGTAGCAGTAAAGATGGTGAAAAGAGGTGCAGCAAGGACAGGATTGCCCCTTATGGCACTGAAGAAATAATTTGGCAACCTCAACAAAAGTCATTAATCCCCGTTCCTTTCTGCTGCACCTATACAGATATCCCTATTGATAAGATAACTAGTGATCATCAAGAAGGAAGTGGCCCTCACTTTCAGGCATTGGACTGCCATCTCGAGATTGGAGAGGGAATTAGCTACACTAAAAACGTGGAGAGCATGCAGGGGATCAATGCTATAAACTTTGTGATGGGCAATGTCAAGTCGTTGCATGCTCACGACAATTCTTTCATCTCTAGTGTTATACCTGAAGGCATGATGTCTACAGCGGGGGGGTTAACTGAATGGAGAGGCCTCAAGCAGTGCCGTGTTGAGAGATGCCCTAAGATGCACACTGTCATGAAAACTAACTACGATACTTACTGCTTTCGAGAACTGGAGACCTTTTGGGCAGCTGATCTCTCGATGGCCCACTGCATCTGGAGCAGAGGAAGGACATTCTTTATGCTTTTGTGGAACTCCTTTGAAAACCTGCGGAGCATACACCTGCGCTCCTGCCCGAGGCTCAAATTTGTGCTCCCTCTGTCGTGGTTTCCACCACCACCTGGCTTGTATTTCCCCAACCTGGAGACCCTCCACATCATCTATTGCAGTGATCTCAGGCAGGTGTTCCCCGTGGAGCCAGAGTTTATAGACAGAATAGCCACCGACCATCGAGGAGGTACACTGAATTTTCCAAAGCTGAAGCACATCTACCTGCATCATCTCCCGAGTCTGGAGCAGATATGCGAGGCCAAGATGCGTGCACCCATGCTCGAGACCGTCAAGCTCAGGGGCTGCTGGAGCCTCAGGCGCCTCCCGGCCGTCGGAGGCAGTCGACCCGTTGTGGACTGTGAGAAGGATTGGTGGGAGAAGCTGGAGTGGGATGGGCGCCATGTCGGCCACCACCCATCCCTCTTCCAGCCGCGCTCTTCACGCTACTACAAGAAACCTCTGCGCAGAGGCTCGCTTCTCCGGTAAACCGTTCAGGTATGTACGTATGTATATATATACTTGCACATGCTAAGGTCTGAATTACAGGATAACCTCTATGTAATGTACGTACTAAACTCCTCGATATATCTCCTCCTGATTTGTTCGTTTTGATCCATCCAGCTACCATTAATCGGTGGTTTTGGTGCTTGCGCCCTATGTGGAATGGATCTAGCGGTGGTAAGAGAAAAGGACGAGTTGCTTCTTGCTACTGCTGCCGCGGTTGCTACAATGGACCAAGTATTTGCTTGCCAAGCTGGTGTGTTTTCATTCTAAAGAATAAATTGGTGTTTGATGCTGCGGGCAGACACCGAGGGATTCTATGCCAATTTGTGCGTCTCTCTGATGAGACCAACGTACAGTCTGTTTGGTTTTGTTTGTGGTTATTTGTGTGGTATTAAATAAGAGGGCCATGAGTGCCTGTCGTGTGTATCTGTCAGCCATGGAACATAACCCTGTGGTGTGGGTGTGTTGCTTGCAAAAGACTCAGATACTCTGTGTGTGTGAAATGCTGCAGCATGCCAACGCTGCCTAATAATTATGTTATCGATCTTCATGTAGTGAGTTTTAACATAACTTTCTCACATGGGGTTTTAATGAGATATATTCATACACAAAGCAAGCGTATGCTATGTACTATTTCTCTATGATTTTTTTTTCCACTGTATTTTTATATAGTTTTGATGAGGCATATGCACTACGCGGCAAGGTCTAAGACGGAGTGTTGGGGAGCCTACCCGGACCCGTCCTAGCCTGGGCCGCGGCTCCAGGTGGGTCTACTTGTGGACCAGCCAAACTCTATGAATTAACACTATAGATACGAGAGGGATTTATCCATTGTATACATAAGCAAGAAAGCAATAAAGAATTATTCCCTCGTATTTATCTACTTTTGTGTATCCATTCTTTTTCGTCTACATTTGCACTCGAATCTAACCTCAGACTACACCCGGTAGTGTGGCTGTATAACACAAAGTAGAAATGCACGTCGCTCCTAGTATTTCATTGCCCGATGCAATAATGTCAGGCAACCATCAACACATTTCCATGAAGAACACCACTGAAAGCTCCCAACATAATCTCTGTATCTATAAGCACTCAATGATATATTTCTTCATGTTGTTAGAGCTGCCGATGATCAACGATAAAAAAATCTTCCAACTCTATTGATGCCCACGTTTGGAATCCAGTCGATGTCTTTTAGCAGGTTCCAGAATCAGCTTACGCGAGAATATGGGCCAGTGAAAAGCCTAGGTAAATAGGTATTTTGGGCTAATAAATATAGGGGTTATTTGGTTCGTGACCAGCACTTGCCATACCAAAATATTGGCGTGCCTTTAAAAATGGTAATTATTTAGTTTGCTTCCATCTGTTGGCGAGCCAACCACCAAATTTTTTCAATGTGGGCGAGCTCGTTGGCGCGGGCGAGCAATTTCTTCGCCAACGCGTTGGCACGCCGCGGAGCTGGGAAAACGATCGGGGCCCACATGCATGGCGTTTTGATTGGTCGCCCGTGACGAGCTGTGCGCTGTGATTGGTTGCCCGTGACGAGCTGAACGATTTGATCGGGGCCCACATGCATGCGTTGCTAGTTGTAAAGTGTGCATTTCATTTTAATCTTCACAATTTTGTGTAAAATTCATACGGTGTTCAAATTATATAAAATAAATTTTATAATTCATCTAAAATCAGTAGCAACCCATTTTAAATAATTTTGAATTGTTTTCAATTTTTTTTGAATTTTTAATTTTCCATGGCCATTTTTATTTGGTTACGAACCAAACACCTCATTTCTTATCAACAAATTGGCATGCCCTAAATTGACATGACCATTGAATTGGCATTACCATCTAAGACTATGAACCAAACACACCCATAGAGCTAAAGGAGGATCGGTTAGCTGAGTCCGAGTCGGATTGAGGCTGAAAAAGGAGATGAGATTAAAAACAGAAGGCGTTCGGCTCGGACTTTTTTTTTCCATAAGGAGGGTACCCCTGTTTCCATTTCATAAGCAAAAATGGAAACATACAACCGAACATGTTTGAGTCATTACAAAAAGCAAGCAACACTGACAGCACCTACAATACGAAGTAGCTTTTCTAGTCTATTACCGGACTCTCAGTCCGTCAAACAAAACATAGTATCGTCACCCAGGAACATTCGACCAACAGCACCTTCCAGCATCACTAATCAAGACTACAGACTCAAACATCATACCAGAACCAACCCTTCTAGGCCACAACACATCCCATATACAAAAAAAAACTTCACTAACCCCACAGCGTCCAGTCAATCATCCACTCTTTCCCTGAGTAGCTCCCAGCAGTTGCTGTCCCGGACGTCTCCTAACGTTGCATAGTTTGCTTGTGATCTTCCCCAGCTCCTTGGCCCCCATTTTTAGCATGTTAGCTTCATTGTCCTTTTGAGCCCCTGCCCAATATAAAAACAAAGCACATAATAAGCGTACAATCACAAGAGGAGAATTTAAGATATAGTTCTCAAAGCACGCTTTATTCCGATATAGCCAAATTGTCCAGAACACTGCTGCCAAACAAACAATAAAAAGCTTAGAACCTTCAGGCCAGACGCTCCTAACCCATGCCATGTACTGAACTCGGTTAGTAGGTCTCAAATCCGAATTCAAAGCCAGAGCTACTATACTCCACACACATTTTGCTATCACACAACCAAAAAACAGATGATTGGTAGTTTCTATATTTCCACAAAAGCAGCAGGTCGGATCCCCTCCCCAGTTTCTCCTTCTAAGCTGGAATTTTGTCAGTAAAGCATCATTTTCAAGCAACCACATAAAAAGTTTTATCTTTAGGGGTAACCTAGCTTTCCACATTTTATTTTTACAATTATTAACATGACCAAACATATGCTTATACATCGTGCTAACTGTGAACAATCCCTTCCTATCTAACTTCCAGACAGGTTTGTCCTCCCCCCAAACCTATATTCTTGTATTTTGCGTAACCAATCCTGCCAAATCCTCTGATCCTTCTCACTTAACCACCTCCTAAAAGAGAAAACCCAGTTCTTGACCCTGGCCTCTGCCAATGTAATATCCTGCTCATTACAAATTTGGAAAACTCCAGGCATATACTCAGCCAAAGACCTTTCACCTATCCAATGATCTTTCCAAAAATCAATAAGTTTCCTATCACCTACCCTCCACTTCCTGTTTTTAGTATACAGCTCTTTGATTTTAAGCAAATTACGCCAACAAGGGGAGTCCCCCTGTCTAAAAGTCGCACCTTGGACTATACAATTACCTAAGTATTTTTTTTTCTAATAATAGATTGCCAAAGCCCTTGTCTGTCATCCAGTCTCCACCACCATTTGACCATCATGCAAATATTAAAATAATGTAAATTTTTGATACCCAAACCACCTTTTTCTCTAGGAGAACAAACTTTACCCCACCTCACTAGGTGATATTTCTTTAGTTGACTATTACCTCTCCACAGGAACGCCCTTCTAATTCTATCTATTTCATAGATGATCATTTTAGGCAGCAGGAAAATAGACATGCTATAAACAGGGATGGAAGACAAAACAGCGTTAATTAACACCAGTCTTCCTCCTTTAGACAGAGAGCTCCCCCTCCAATTACTTAATCTTTTCCTAATTTTATCTACTAGGCTCTCCCAGTTACTATTATTCAGTTTGCTACCACTAACAGGCACCCCCAGATATTTGATAGGCATATTACCAATGGGACAATTAAAAAGCTCTGCAAAACAACGCTCCATACCTGGATCCCCATTTAAAACGAACACTTCACTTTTCTGGAAGTTTATTTTCAAGCCAGCCATCTTTTCATACAGATATAACAAAAATTTTAAGGTCTTAGCTTGAATCATATTATTTTGTAAGCATATAATTGTGTCATCAGCATATTGAAGAATTGACAAACCATTATCAACCAAGTGAGGAACAAGGCCTTGAATCATCCCCTGATGTTGGGCCAAAACAATCATTTTAGTAAGGCAATCCGCAACCAAATTAAAAAGCAAAGGCGATAAGGGATCCCCTTGCCGCACCCCCTTATAACTATGAAAGTAGTTCCCTTCTTTACCATTAATTCTTACATTAAGAGTCCCATTCTTTACCACAGCTTCAATCCACTTGCACCATTTAACAGGAAAGCCCCTTTTCTCTAGACAAGAAAATAGAAAATCCCACCTCACCTTATCATAGGCTTTCTCAAAATCTAATTTAAGAAAAATGCCACAATCACCTTTCTTTTTGATATCATGCATCACCTCATGCAAGATAAGGATTCCCTCCGAAATCAGGCGTTGCTTCAAGAAGGCATTCTGAAAGACCGAGATCATCCTATTTAAAACCTTTTCAAATCTAGAGGTCAGCACTTTTGTAAAGATTTTGTAAATACAATTCAACAAACAAATACAAATAGGTCTGAACTGCTGAACCTGAACCGCTTCAGCTTTCTTAGGAAGTAAGATCACTGTGCCATAATTAATTCTACTCATATTAAAATTGCCTTCATAAAACTCATGGAACATGCCCATAATATCTTCCTTCACAATAAACCAACATTTTTGGTAAAATTCTACAGGTATCCTATCTGGCCCTGCTGCTTTATTGGTACTCATACTAAAAACCGCATTTTTTAGTTCCTCCTCAAGGAACGGCTCTATTAGCATTAACTTTTCCTCCTCATTAACCAGCTCCTCCTCATTCCAAGAACCATTAAAATGTACTGAACAGTCCTCATCTGCAGTAGCAGCAAAAAGTGTCTTGTAAAACTCAGTTGCTAGACCCACTATTCCCTCATCGTCCATCACTTGGACGTCATTATATTGTAATTGAAAAATAGTATTTTTTTCGTTTCCTACCATTCGCAACCCTGTGAAAGTAAGAAGTGTTTGCATCTCCCTGTAAAAGCCAATTCTGATGAGATCTACTAGACCAATAAATCTCTTCTTCCTCAAAAATTAATTGTAACTTAGCCAATAGGCTGATTTTCTCTGAGCTCTCTCTACTGTCTAAACACCCAACCTTTTCCTTGTCCTCAAGAACTTTTGGTCTATTTTTCACAAAATCTTTCAACTTTTTTTCCTGTCCATAAAGGTTAGCCCCCCAACCTTTTAAGTACTTTTTCATCTTTTTGATCTTAATTAAGAACGCCCCCAGCCTGGAATCAGCATACACAGGAACTTCCCAAATTTTTCTAATGATCTCCTCAAACTCTTCTTTGTGGAGCTAATTCAAATTAAACCTAAATTTACGATTGTGATCCATTCTATTATTAGTAGTACTCACTAACAAAGGATTATGATCTGAGAAGAACCTAGGAAGTTTCCGAAGATTTACTAAGGGAAATAAATCTTCCCAGCTCTTATTAACAAAGACCCTGTCTAATCTCTCCAGTACTGGATGATCATGGCAATTAGACCAAGTGAATTGACCACCATTCAGATTTAAATCAATCAAATCATGAGTATTAATAACGCTATTAAAGAGAGAAGCAATATTGAAATCAAAACAACCCTTATTCTTATCCTGAGCAAATCTCATCAAATTAAAATCCCCCCTATAATCAAAGGCCACTTATCAAAAGTGCAAAAGGAACCCAGCTCCTCAAGAAAATCTCTTTTATTATCCTTATGAGCAGCCCCATACATAATCAGTAAACACCACTACTGACAATTACGAATTTTGTCCCAAAGCTGAAGATGGAGAATATATCTTCCTTTTTTAACCCCAAGCACATCAAAAAATTCTATTTTCACCCCTCCTAAAATACCTCCAGAGTTGCCGGTTGAAAGAATCCAATTCCAATGAAACTCCTGATTTTTATCAATTTTCCTAAAGAATTTAGCATCATAAACCTTTTTCTTGGTTTCAACCAACCCAACAAAACCAATATTATTTTTTCTAATCTCCTCAGAGATGTAGCTACAAATACCTTTCTTACCCAGACCCCTAACATTCCAAAACAAACCGTTCACAAATTTATCTTGCATCATTGAGAACTATTTTTCTTTGATTTACCTACTGGAGACGCAGCACCCTGCTCTCTAGTGTGATTACACCCCCCCCCTAATATTTTTAGTCCTATTAGAATAAAGCATGTTATCTTTATTAGGGATCTCAATCACACCCACATTTTTCCTATTAGGGCGCACCTTTGTTTTTTTACTTGATCTCTTGCTACTTTTCCTGATTACTTTAACAAAACTATCCTCATCATACTTATCCTCCTCCGAGGATGAAGCACTATCCTCCCAAGATAAGAGCTGTACACTTGATGAGGCACCCTCTATTCTAGCCATTTCAAGATTCTTTAAAATATCTATATTTTCTAGCTCAGATTCAGAGATATCTACCCCACATTTTTTAGCTATTGAAAGTAAATGCTCATTGCCAAGAACAGAGAAAGAATTGAGATTATAATAATTACCTTGGAGGTCTCTCTTCTGAGCCAACTGAGAAGCCTTATGTATAATAGGAGTAGAACGTCCTTGCAACCTCTTGCTTCTCCTTGTTGGCATTGTATTGCACTTTTGATCCAGCTTCTGTTTTAACTTATCATTGTTTCTTTGACTCCTGTCAAAGTTATCCAGTTGCATACTGCTGCAGCTCCCTTCGCAATCATTGACCACCACAATATCCACTCCCTTATTGTTAAGCACCTCAATATTATCCATATCCTTTTCACATACCGGCTCCACCATATTCCCCAGCACAGAATCAACCACCTCATGACCCCCTTTTTCATCTCCAGATTCACTAATCATCTCCTCAATTCTACATCTCTTAGTTTGAGCCTGAGAAACTGCTCTCTCATTTGACCCCTCTACTAGTCCAAACCACTTATCTTTCCCAACCAAAGAATTCTTGCATAAAAATTGTGATAATAAGGAAGATTGTAACTGAAAACCCATAAATCCCACATTAACCGAGTATTGAATACTCATCTCAGGCAGCCAATTATCCAAGGTTGACACACCACCAGATTTTTGAATATTGCTTACCATGGAATCTCCACTTTGCCTGTATTGCACCTTTTGCTCCCCTTTGTCCTTAACCTCATTCCCTACTAAATTCCACTCTTTTCCAGACATAGAAACCTCAGCATGAGCCATCTTATCTAAAAACTTAGCTTGAGAAGGCCAATCCACCTGACTGACTTTGCCAACATTCATATCATGCAACAACAGATTACTGCCCACAGCTCCACCCTTAGCAAAGTGAAGACCCCCCACAGATTTTCCAGAAACTGGAGTCCCTTTCCCACAGCTAGAGACCTTCCCACTAGGTTGGTTTTTCCCCCCACTGTCCTCAGACAGTTTTTGCCTCTTAACAGCAGAAATATCCTCATGGCCTTTATCATTATTCCCAATAGCAAGTCCAATATTGCCATCCTGAAGGTGATCCACATCTACTTCCTCCTCTATCTCGAAAATAAATTCATAGATAGCTATGCCAATCACTGCCTCTGCCTTCTCAGGAATAAAAGAAGCATCCCTCACAGCCACCTTAATCCTAATGTAGTCCAAATTATTTAAACTGCCTTTATCCACCTCTCTAGTAACTCCTACCAAGGAACCAATGTAACAAGCAACTTGGTAAGTCCTCTTCCTTCTAGGCACATTTCTAACCCTCAACCAAACCTCTTGTAAGAATCCAATGGCCTTATCCTCCTCCTTCCAAGGAGAAAATTTCAATTCAGCATTGGAATACGACATCCTCATATTGGGAAACCTAGATATCTTCTCCACCTCTTTAGAATTAGGAAACTGAATTAGGAATTGGATCCCCTTCAGCTTTTTCACCCCACCCTCCCAAGTAGCACCAAAATAATCCTTAAATTCCGCAACCAACTTCTCCTCCGAAGTTCCCCCCTTCTCTACAGTGATAATCACCGAACACTCATTAGCTTTATTAAAGTCTTCAACAGACACATCCTCTATCAGGAAGAAACCCAATTCTTCACACTGAAAATCACAGCAAGGTGCAATGAACTCCCAAGGGTGTCTATCAGAACATCTCTTAGCCATATGTCCTTCTTGACCACACCTAAGACAGCGCAAAGGCTGTAAACAATCAGCGAGCAAATGACCCTTTCTTCCACATCTGAAACAAGGGCCAATTTCCTTATCCTCTTTTTTCCCCATCACTGAGTCCACACCCATGAACTCACCTACCCCTGATTCACTTTGAAATTTCGGAACCTAATTAGAATTCACCACACCCTTCCCCTTGTTAATACCATCATGAGAATCGTTACCCCAGGAGGAACCAGAAACCCTAGAAGTAGGATGACCCTAGGAACCATCTCCAGAACTCCCCCAATCGCTATTGCGAACATAGGTCCAAGAAGAGCCTCTGCCTCCTCCAGCTCGACCATCCCCATGCCCAAAACGATCAGCCATGAAACCTCCTCGCCCTCCACCTCTCGATCCAAAACCACCACGCCATCCACCACCTCTTCCAAGATCCTGCCAACCTCTTCCATCCACCGAACTCCCAGATCTACCCCCTTCCCCGAAACCCACATACCTGCCACCTCCACGCGGTATGGTACCACCACGCCAGATTCACCACCATCTTGTTGTGTTGACATCGGCGAGGCCACCACCTCAGCGAAGGATCTCAAATCGCCGCCTACTGTCCCTCTCCACCGGCGTCCCTTAGAAGATGGAACCCTAGCCGCACCACCACCCCTCGCACTCCAGAACCGAGCAAAAAGTCGAGGGAGTGAACTATTGCGGAAGCAATGGCCAGGTTTACCCTGGTTAACCTTATCACCACCGCACCTTAGAAAACCTAGATGGACCCGGTCTAGTGTACCACTCTGATACACGGACCGAGCCGGGACACAAGACGTGGAGCACTCCCCACCGTCCAGGTCCTGTGAAGAATGAAACAAGGTACGTACCGAACCTCCGCCACCGCTCACCGGCGTAAAATTCATCATCTCCGATGAGAAAAAAGCCTGATGCACCCGCTAGGACCGCCGTCCAAATTGTGCTTCCTCACGCCTCCTCGTCAATGAGCGCTCTCAAAAACACAACCGCCCACGTCGCGAGTCCACGCCGGCGATCCCCGCTCGTCGTCACCGGCTTGGTGCGTGGCGAACGCGGCGGCCGAAATCCCTAGCAGTGGCGAACGCGGTGGCCGAACAAGAGATGTTATTGCAGGTATATCCTGATCATGATCTTCGTAAAGCCGCGATCGGCTCGGACTAGGAAAGGGGAGTATGTGTTGGGCTTAGAGATATATATAATAGGATAGAATGGATAAAGACCAGCATCAGTTTGTATCGAACACGGTCAGGGAAGACAGCTGAACCTCCTATATAAATAGCTAACCACTGAGACGTGTAAAGAGACATATACACACATCAATACAAGTTTATTTTTTTATCTCATCTTTACGTTTTCGTCTACTTTCGCTGCATTAAGTTTAGATTATAGTTGATTCTTTGTATTTCAATTTTGATCGTCTTGCTGCGCTTCACCATCTTGATCGATTTCAAGATACACCCCAGGTGAGTGCTGTCTTGGTTAAGTCTGATCCATCTCGCTAGGTTTTACCTCGTTCTATCAGTTGGCCTTCTCAGATTGGCCGATAGTATATTTACCCCTCGTTCTATTGTCTTGCGGCCTGTTGTAAGTCGATAATTTGTTTATCTTCTTTTCACAGTTATGTTGATTTCACTAGCTCAATTGTAGATTGTTTATCATTTGCTCTATTATTTACTTGATCTTATCGGCAAGATAGTACACTTAACTTTTTGAATATATTGGTTTACATCTCATGTAAGCCGATAGTTTCGTTGCATTTTACCTTTGTTTGGATCTGTTGCCTCTTGTTTCAAGACCAAACTTTATAGATCCAATCGGCTATTTGAAACCTGATTGAGTCTTTTCTTATCAGTTGTAGAATCAAACCGACTAGCACGTCCTGAACCCTGCTTCCGGAGCTGACTAGGCTCCTAAGCCCTATGCCCACGTGTGTTTAGCCGATATCAACTTTCGACGCCAACACACTTTTTGGCACGTCCAGTGAGAGAAGATTTAGAATGTCGAACCAAGCCAACTCCTCGGGTGCGGTACAGCAGGTCAACCCATCGGACTTAGAAGAAGCTCATGTTATCCAGCCGACGGAGGATGACCTAAATGAAGAACAGGGGCGCATGTTGGCCAAGAAAAGGGAGGAGCTCACTCTCGGGTCTTTCTCAATGCTCAACAGACAGGCCGGCATGGTGGGGATACTCAGAACGGGCATTTATCGAGGGTAGCTAATCCTTCCTAGGCCCGATCAGGGTTTCAAAAATCGATTTCACCCCAAAAAACGCTCAGGTCTGATTTTCGATTTTCCACGATTTCCTGCGGAAAATCGTGGAAGATCGATTGAAATTTGAGTTTTGAATTTTAAATCAACCGAAGGTTTAAAAAATCAGAAATCATTTGTTTTTTCGAGAAATCGGTCGATTTTATCGATAAATCGACCGATTTCTTCGATAATTCGTTTGAAAACAAAAAATCGGCATTGGAATTTCGAAATCTCGAGCCAAACTTCGAAAAATTGAGCGGAAATGTGAAAAAATTGCGGGAAAAAACCTCACGCAATGCTCAGCATGGGATTTGAACCAAGCCCTCCTAGGAGGTGGCCAAGGTTCCCACCAATGCACCACTCTTGTTTCGTTGCATGTAAGCACCACTACACAAAAGCATTTATGAGACGGTTATTTTTGTTATTTTAGACGGTTTTAAAATGACTTATCTAACACTAGTCGCAAAAGACTCATCCATATGAGATGGTTTACAACCGTCTTATATAAGCGAGTATATACGATTTTTTTTATACGCAACCGCCTTATATGTCATACCATAAGAAACACTAGAAATTGTGCAAAAAAACTAAAAATTGGTGCAAATAAATTACAAAAAATATACTCTTCAATCTAAAAACTACATTATTGCCTCCTTTAGTATTCTACGCAAGTGGGATCATTTATCAAATGAAATACAATTATATGTTCTACATGGGATTTGAACCCATGAAGCTTTTGTTTGTTTCATATGCATCTGGAAAATGTTTTTTGCAATGAGTTTATATATTATGCATTTCTTCCATTTATTTAGACCTATCATTGAAGAAGATTGCAATGTTCGACAGATAAATATTAAGATTTTACATATTGTCTTCCTTCAGATTTGTAGATCTATGTCTGTTATGCTCAAAAGTTCATGAATGGTTAATTTATGAGTAGGTATTTTGTAAGCTCCACACTTGCACTTTTATGATAGAGATATCCACAAATTAGCACTGCCTGAAGGTTAGTGTTGTCTTCTTTGATTTTTTTAGTTGTATGTAAATACTCAGCTGATTTACTTTGATTGCGGGTTATCCATTCACTCTGATCTACTATTGTCTAGCTTAATTAATCTACCGAGTCTTGTGCCAGTGTGATATCTTATCTAGGTGTATCTACATAATCTGTTGATTTTTTTTTTGCAGCCATTCCATCCATTATTTTCCCATGTTATAAATTTTGGTACCCATCAGGAAGCAAATGCTCATTTGAATATAAATATTCTCGATTAAGTATTTAGCCTATGTTCTCTTTGGAGTTCCTTAAAACTTACAATATAGAGTGGTGTTTCCTCTTTCATTGGAATGCACAAGTCTTTTCCTAGGTTTTTGTGCTCCTTATATTTTTTACCTATATACTTTGGTTAAGTAGGATTGAATTTTTAATGAACAATGTGCAATTTCATCCACCAGGTATATTACGTTCTGCATAGAGGTCCACCAAATTTAGAGATTGTAGAACAAATTGATACCTCTAGGTTTGGTTTTTTTTATCACTGGCTCAAATAAAAATCTCAATGCATGGGAATTGTACTATTCCTTGAAATCTATCTAAGAACTGTTGGCTATGTGCTGCACAATTTTTATTCATAAGAGTTGCCTTTTCATCCTTTTTTGTTCTTTTTTAGTTGAGATTCTTGCCTCATTATTAATCATCAATTTATCATGGTCTCTATTTCCAATTGAATGGTAGTGCCTTCTTTCACTAACAATTGACCTACAAATTTTTATATGGCTATTGGTGGCTCGATCCATGAAAGTTACTTTTGGGGCAATTGCATATAACTGGTTCAGCATCCTTAGCATAAAATCATCCTTAGAATCCTTAGTTTCTTTTTTACTTTTTGCTGCAGAAGTTCAAGCAACATATTTTCCATTGTATTACTGCAGCAAAATTTAACATTTATGTTTATCATTGTATATATACAACCATATGCTACTTTCTTCATCCTTGATTAATTACTACGTTTTTTTGATTAAGCAAATTTTATTGTTTTAGAATGTGAAGCTCATATTTGATCTTCTTGGCACCCTTACACTAACGAGCTTGAAAAACAATGTATCTCGTTTAGAAGAGGATAATGAGAGGCTAAAGGGGCAGAAAGTACTTTCTATTATCTTTGTTACCTTTCTTTTTGGTGAATAGTATTTAAATGGAGCATTAAATTATCACTTATCTTGGCACTATCATTGTTCAGGTGGTCAACTATTTTTATTTTATATCAGCCAATCATTTTTTAATTTAGGTTATTTTATATCAGCCAATATCTTGATGATATCCTAAATGACAATGTTGAGTACCTCTATCAGTCTAAGTGTCAGGTTCGGCCAACACTTCACCCGCCGTGGCCGCACCTGACAGGCTGGTTCGGCCGGTTAGGGCCAATAGATAAAATAGCTTGTTATCTTTACTTTCTAAATTAGAGTTCGAGTTGGTTACAGATTCGCAGGAATCTGTGTTAGAGTCCAATTAAGGATATTTCCATGTTTAGCATTGGCTATATAATAGCCCAATCAAGAAGAAATAAAGAGCAAGCAGTAAATTATTCTGTTACATCTCATCTTTTCTCTCCCTTGTTCTCCTCTCACGAGTGGCACGGTTCAGCCGTGCGGCTAGGTTTCGATGGTGCCATCTAAGCGTCGACCGAAGCCTCCTATTCGACGTTCCGTGCACCACTACGATCTCCGTAGCCGCGCACGTAACATCTTGGTATCAGAGCCACTCGCTGTGGGCGTCATGTCCAACGGCGATGGTGATCATCCTGAGGATTCCACGATAAAGACGATGCTGCAGAATATCCTCAAGAAGCTCGAAGACATATCAATGGTGCAAGACAGCCACTCGGTGCTCATAGCCACGGTGAATACGCGGCTGGATCGGCATGATTCTCGCATTGCGAAATTTGATGACCTCGTCGCTGCAGCAGGAGGGGACGACGCGATGGACAAAAACCCAGCTGACAAAACTCCGGTGGAGGCTACCTACGTCGCACCGCCGCTACATGAGCCCAGCCCAGCTGCTCGACCACGAACTCCTGTGGGACTGCTCTGCTTCGGCCAAGCAGCGGCGGCGGTTTTGGCAATTTCGACCGCCACGGCGGCGGTGGAGCACCAGGTGGAGGGCCAGGAGGTGGACCTGGCGGCGGGGGCTGTGGCGGACTTGGCGGTGGCGGCAGCGGCGGCGGGGTGCGCGGCGCAGCTGCTCAGGAAGGGCGGCCTCCGCAACACCATCGCTGGGAGTTTCCCATCTACGAAGGCGGAAAGGACCCTCTCTACTGGCTTAATACATGCGAGCTCTTCTTCTAAGGCCAGTACATACTAAAGGTTGAGAAGGTTCGCTTGGCGGCGTACCACCTCCGAGGTGAGGCGCAACAATGGTATGTCCTCCAGGAGGAAGAGTCGGGTGAACCATCATGGGCGCAGTTCAAGGATTGTCTCAATTTACGCTTCGGGCCCCGACCTGTCGTAATCAATTGTTGGAGATCAAACAACTACAACAAACAGGGACGGTGGCACAATATCAGAAGGAATTTGAATCCTTACTTCCACGCACCAATCTGCGCCAAGATTAGAAGATCGAAATGTTTATGGCAGGACTGAAGGAGAAGATCACCATTGCTGTGGGACTTGATGCTCCACAGACCCTTCCGATGGCCATGAGCATGGCTCGAGCTCATGAGTGCCTCCTGGATCTTGGCGAGACACGTCCGACGCCAAAACCAACACCTAAGAGTAGTGGCTTTAAGGCGGGCGCTCTTTCGGGCACAGGTTCAAGCGGGCCGTAATCCTCCACTGCTGCCACCAAGGAGGGCAACCCCGCATCAACAGGGGGTCGTTTCATTCGAAAGTTGTCATGCGCGCAAATGGAAGAGTGTTGCCTCAAGGGTCTTGTTATAATTGCGATGACAAATATGTACCTGGCCACGTCTGTCAACAACTGTTCAGCCTGGAGGTGGTGCCGGATCCTGAATGTCCAGGTGACGTTGATACTGACACCCTGTCTATCTCTCTTTTGGCTCTCACTGGGATTGATGCAAGTCGCACCATGCGGCTTCCGGTTCGTCTCGATGATCGTCAGCTTGTGGCACTGGTAGACTCGGGGTCCACCCATAATTTTATCTCTGAAGACGCTGTGGCTAGTGGCGGCATAACGGTGGAGCCGCCCTCTAACCCCCTACGAGTCGCTGTGGCCAATGGGGACCATCTCCAGAGCAGTGGCATGTGTCACCGGGTGCCTATACAAATTGGTTCCACTAGTTTTCACTTGAATTGCTTTGCATTGCCTATGCCTGGTGTTGATCTTGTCCTTGGTATTCAATGGCTTCTGACTTTGGGACCCATTACATGGGATTTTCAGCGTCTCACCATGACATTTTGGCACGGCGATCATCAAGTCACTTTACAGGGCACCACTAATCGGCACACCGCCATAGCCGCATGGGTTACCGGAACCGCCGATATTATGGAGGCATTATTGGATCAATATAAAGAGGTGTTTGAGCAACCCAAAGGACTGCCTCCTTCGCATGCATATGACCATCGCATTCATCTTGTTAATGGCACCGATGCGGTGGTAGTTCGGCCCTATCGTTATCCCCAATTGCAAAAGGACGAGTTGGAGACGCAATGTACTGAAATGCTTCGCCAGGGCATCATTCGGGTCAGCACGTCAGCGTTCTCATCACCGGTGCTGTTGGTAAAGAAGAAGGATAACTCCTATCGTTTTTGTGTCGATTACCGTGCCTTGAATGATAAAACTGTTAAGGATAAATTTCCTATTCCAATGGTTGAGGAATTATTGGATGAATCGAAAGGAGCTCGTTTCTTCACAAAGTTGGATCTTCGTTCAGGGTACCATTAGGTGTGCATGCACGCCGATGATATACACAAGATAGCATTTCGTACGCATCATGGCCATTTTGAATTCTTGGTTCTGCCCTTTGGCCTTTCAAATGCCCCGGCAACATTTCAAGCATTGATGAATGATGTCCTCGGGCCTTTCCTCCGTCGTTTTGTGCTTGTCTTTTTTGATGACATTCTTATTTACAGCAACTCTTGGGCGGAGCATCTCTGCCATGTGCGTATGGTATTGCAGGCACTAATCAAGCATGGTCTTGTTCTAAACCGCTCCAAAAGCTCCTTTGGTACCTCCTCTGTAGCGTACCTTGGCCATGTTGTCTCCGCTGCATGTGTTGCTATGGATAGGCAGAAGGTAGCAGCAGTGGCAAATTGGCCGACCCCGACCACAGTCCGGGTAGTCCGAGCATTCCTGGGTTTGGCAGGCTACTACCGGCGCTTTATTGTCAATTTTGGTGCAATTGCAGCCCCCTTAATGCGGCTTTTACGTAAGGAATCCTTCGTCTGGAGTGATGAGGCCGGCCATGCTTTCCAAGCTCTCAAACAAGCTCTCGCTTCCGCACCTGTGCTACAGCTTCCTGACTTTAACAGACCATTCATCATCGAGTGTGATGCTTCTGGATCAGGCTTTGGTGCTGTTCTCCATCAAGGTGCAGGACCTATTGCCTTCTACAGTCGACCTATTGCAGCACGCCATATCAAGCTGGCGGCCTATGAACGAGAGCTGATAGGACTAGTTCAGGCAGTGCGGCACTGGCAGCCGTATGTATGGGGCCGCCCCTTCATCATCCGTACTGACCACTATAGCTTAAAGTTTCTCTTGGATCAGCGGTTGTCCACAATTCCTCAACATCAATGGGTAAGCAAGCTCGTGGGTTTTGTTTTTTCAGTCGAATATCGCCTAGGCCGTCTGAATACAGTGGCAGATGCATTATCTCGTCGGGACGGTGAGATTTTCGATGCCTCTATTCACGCACTGACTATACCATCTCTGTCAATGTTTGATGAGCTTCGCCAAGTTTTATCGTCCGAGGCCTTGTGGACCTCTACCCTGGCCGACATCCAAGAAGGGCGTCTCAATGCACCCTGGTCAGTCCGTAATGGGCTCATTTTGTATAAAGACCGTACATTTGTGCCGGCATATTCAACTTTTGTCCCGACCATTGTGGCTGGTTGTCATCAAGTCGGCCATGAGGGGGTACAGAAGACTCTTACTCGAGTTCGTTCTGATTTTCATATCCCCGGGATTCGTCAGATTATACAAGACTTCATCTGCAATTGCGCCGTCTACAAGCGCAACAAGACTGAGCATCTTCACCCTGGGGGATTATTGCAACCCCTCGAGGTACCACATGCGGTTTGGTCAGACATTGCTATGGATTTTATTGAAGGGCTACCTAAATCCGGAGGCAAAATAGTTATTCTAACAGTGGTGGATCGTTTTTTGAAGGCAGCTCATTTTATTCCCTTGACTCATCCTTATACGGCGGCACCCGTGAGCCAAGTCTTTTTTGATAATATTGTGAAGCTACATGGTATACCATCATCCATCGTGACTGATCGAGATGTGGTGTTTACTAGTGTTTTTTGGCAAGAGTTATTTCAGCTGGCAGGCATCCGTCTCAACATGAGCTCGGCATATCACCCACAAACAGATGGTCAATCTGAGGTCACCAATAAAATCATCGCCATGTCTCTGAGATGCTTCACTGGTGACCGACAAAAACAATGGATCCGTTGGCTTCCATGGGCAGAATACTGCTACAACACTTCTTATCAATCATCTTTGAAAACGACCCCGTTTCGAGTGGTTTACGGGCGTGATCCGCCAACCCTTCGTTCCTATGTTAAAGGTGAAGCACGTTCACCGGCAGTGGAAGCACAAATGGTGGACAGGGATGAATTTTTAATGGAGGGGCGTGAACGCCTTCTCCAAGCTCAGGCATCGGCAGCTGCTCATTATAACCAAAAACATCGTGATGTGCACTTCGACATCGATGATTAAGTATGGCTTCGTATTTCTTAGCGCCCGGCTGCATCCCTACCACAAGTGACATCCGGCAAGCTCGGTCCTCGTTTTTACGGGCCATATCAGATTGTGGAACGCATTGGGATGGTGCCTTATCGACTTCGCTTGCCACCCGGAGCTCGCATTCACGATGTATTCCATGTTGGTCTCCTTAAGAAGTTTCATGGGACCCCTCCTCAAGTACTGGTGCAACTGCCTCCTATGGTGCATGGACGTGCGCTCCAGGTTCCGGATCATGCATTGTGTGGCCGTGTGGTACGAGGACTTCGCCAAGTGTTAATTCAATGGAAGGATTTGCCACCTTCGCAAGCTACATGGGAGCATGTCAACAAATTTCAGCAATTCTATCCTGATTTTCAACTCGCGGACGAGTTGTTTGCGGAGGAGGGGGGAGATGTCAGGTTCGGCCAACACTTCACCCGCTGTGGCCGCACCTGATAGGCTGGTTCGGCCGATTAGGGCCAATAAATAAAATAGTTTGTTATAGTTTGTTATCTTTACTTTCAAAATTAGAGTTCGAGTTGGTTACAGATTCGCAGGAATCTGTGTTAGAGTCCAATTAAGAATATTTCCATGTTTAGCATTGGCTATATAATAGCCCAAACAAGAAGAAATAAAGAGCAAGCAGCAGATTATTCTATTGCATCTCATCTTTTCTCTCCCTCGTTCTCCTCTCACGAGTGGCACGGTTCAGTCGTGTGGCTAGGGTTTCGACAGTGCCATCTAAGCGTCGACCGAAGCCTCCTATTCAACGTTCCGTGCACCACTACGATCTCCGTTGCCGCGCACGTAACACTAAGGCTTTTGTTTGCTTTCCACTTGAGAAAACTGATCAATTGATTATTGAGGGGGCCATGCATGGTGGAGATTGTCCATTTTTATTGTTCGAGGGTAAGAATGGGATGATCGTCCATTTTTTATTGTTCGAGGGGAAGGATGGGATGACATGGTTAACCTATCTGAATCAAGATTTCTGGGCTAAACTTTGAGAAAAAAAACATCTATAATCAATCTAAAGAACTTTTGTTATATTACCGAGCTACTTTCTTCTATACCTTGTATGTACTTTCAAAAGTTATTGACCCTATAAAGTTTATTAATTCCTGATGGTGTATGAGGCTCTGCTTGTTGTAGTGTTTATCTATAATGCCTCTATTTGTTTGTCAGAAGAAATGTATATGTATGAGGTTCTACTCGTTGTAGTGGTTATCTATGATGCCTCCATTTGTTTGTCATAATAAAATGTAGTTTTTTTACATATGTGTTTAGCTGTAATTTTACTAAGAAATCATCAGGGTTAATAATAATATGAACTGTTCTATCATATACTTCTTGTTGTTTCTATATGGTATACTTCATCCGTTTATTTTTATAGGGTGTATTTTGATTTGAAAAGGTTAATCTTTGTAACTTTGACCAACAATTAGTCAAATTTATGCATCTTAAGTGTACAAAAGCCATATAAATAAATTTATATTTAAAATTTATTTTATAGAAATTGACAAAATATAAAGGAGAAATTTAACAATCAAAGTATAGCTTCAAAGACTTTCTCAATTCAAATTTCAAAATACTTCCTAAAAAATAACCGGAGTCCGGAGGGAGTATTTGCTTAAAAGGTTTAGAAGGTGCAAATACGTGTCCTCATTTATATGAGAGCACCAAAACATTGTGTGATCCTCTTTTTGGATTTCGTAGCAACGCACGGACACTTATGCTTGAAGTAGTTGGCAGTCAGCTTCTTTCTGTTTGACATCACAGCCAGTGGAGTATCATTTCCCATTGATCCTAGAGCTTCTACTCCATCTTTAGCCATTGGCAGCAACAACATTTTCTAGGGCTTCTACTGTATACCTGAAGCCAATTGATTGGGCAATTTGTCAAAAAAAAAGAGAGAAGTAGTATATACACCAAATACCGGGCTGTTTCTTACCCAAAAGCTTTTAGCGGAGCCAAAATTCCATGAATACCAACAGCCTCCTTAGGCCATCTCCAACCATTTTTCTTCACTTCACTCCATTCCCTTCCCAATCCATATTCCCTTTATTTCACACAATCTCCAACAGATCCCTTCAAGGAATGATATAGAAAAAGGAGAGAATCCTTCCTAGAGGGTTTGAGAGAGAAATCCTTTCATGAAGGGATTGCTAAAGAGAATTCATTGGAGCGCCGAAGGAACGGATTCCCTTCGTGAAGGAACGGAGCCATGAGGAAAACCGTTGGAGTTGGTTTTATTCTCACTCATTTGCTGCATCAAAGTATCAAACAAACCATATAAGTACATCCAAGTTTTTGCATTGAAAACTGCTATATATCTTATGAAAACCCAAAAAGTCAGCAAGATAATAAACTTATTGGAAGTGCACCAGAAATTGTTGGGGCTGTACTCTTAGTTTCAAGTACAGATTCTATAATATCTGTGAGCTTTATCTTTTGTCTCTTCAGCCACTCCCGATATGGACGATTTCTTGATTTCTGCAAAATAAACGCGGTCACATTGCTGCTGCTGACTTCCTCAACTATAAAAAAACTGAACTATGTTGAAAGTACATTCAGAAAATTGTTAGATGGTTCTATATGGAATGCTCATTATTCTGCCAGATTGGAAAATAGTCTGGTGAATGGTCTATAGTTTTGTGCCATTGCATTTTGCCTAAATTTCAGCATGTTTATTTGTTTTGTGACTAGAAATGCTTGTTTTGTGCAGGTTTATCTTGCAAGCAAAACAACTATGAGATGCCATTTGGCTTATCGTTGTTGCAAATCTTAAAATGGCTGAGGGGATATGATAGCGATACATTTAACCATCTATAGTTGTGCCTTTGATGTGTATGATTTGGGGTGCCATAGTAGAGCATATATTTGAGGTGTCTGATTACCTTGGAAGGTGATAATTGTGGGATGATATCTTCAAGCATTTGCACGAGGAGGCGGTCGGGCAACGGCAGGGAAGAGGAGGAGGCGGGGCGCCACGGAGGCAGCAGGCGGCGGTTCAGCTGCCCAAGCGGTGGCGGGGTGCAACGGCGGAGGCAGGAGCTGCGGGAGGAAAACACCGCCAACAGAAAAGTAGGGGTCCCCTCAAGACCCCTGAGAATTGGGGCTGGAGGGGGAGATTTGAGGGCCTCCTTATTTTAGGGGCTTGAGTAGGGGCCCTACTAGAGTGCATTTTTTGACTATAACCCTTATTTTTTGGTTTAGGGGCTTGAACAGGGGCTCTGCTGAAGATGCTCTTAGGTATTTGCCATGTTTACAAATTTGTACAACTTATTTGAGATTCTGTTGCAAGGTACGAGCATTGTACTAGCTAGTTAATAATGAAATTCGCTTCTACGAACGATCCGTTATCATGGGCAACGCAAAGCATGCATGTTGAACTGCGTTCACCTTCTTGGCTGCACCTCATCATGTAAAGCGCTGATCGAGGTACCTGGAAACACAATTAATGTTTCATCTCCAGTGCTGAGGCGTGGCGAGTGATAATTTTGGAATCCAAACAAGGTGCTTCAAAGGTAAATCATAGCATGGGCAGCTTTGCTCTTGTCTTTGGGTTCTGTTCGGAGCAATCAAGCTAGTGACTTTAGCACGACGACAAGTCCACCTTTCCTCTGTAGAGCTGCAACGTCCCCAAGCAAAGAACCAGGCATGCTTTAGGGAAAGCATCCCAAAGCCCAAACATAAGCCAATGGCAGAAGCTGGTTAGTTATTAGTGAGACCGCAAGGGATAGCTCATTGCAGACGCTCTCCGATTTCCGTTCTTCCTCCTCCACCCGGCGTAAACATCTTTCGATCTTCTCGGAGGAAACAACAACACCGATATTCCTTTGCTACCTTATCGATCAGCACCGAATATGTAAGGTACTTACGTTAATCGCTCAGAGCCAGGTTTCCAAAGTAGTTAGTACATTGACTAACAAAGTTGATATACACGCAGTTGTAGGTGCTGGTAACTGGAGACGCAGATGGGTTAGATTTGTGGATCTTGTGTTTGCTGGCCTTCACATATAAAGATATTCACCATGCCTTCTAGGGTATTTCTCTCTACGTACATATATGCATGTCCTTTTATTGCATGAAGGAGAGTAGTATTCTTTCTAGCGAGTCTTGTGCTTCTTCTGGTAGTGTGTGTGGGTGTGTGTATATGCCCATCACTCTTCTTTAAGCTGTACCTATTATGCAACAGCCGGCCACCAGCAACCATTACGTTGCATCTCTGATCAGTTCACCCTGGTCTCCTCTATCTATATATCACTAGTGCTAAGCACATTTTTTTGGAAAATTAAAGTGGTGGGACATTGATTTCCATTACTAAAGTTCCTTTTTTAAAAAAAAATTTGGCACCCCAATTTTTAATTTTTTCTAGTTTGTTTTATAACTTTTAATTCTTTTACTGATGGAAAACTATGGAGTGGCCAAGGGCCGTAAATATACAATGGCATAGGACAAATCATCGATTGATCTGCTGCACATAGCATATCTACCACTTTAACGTTGGTCTACAACCAAATTTCCCTTTTTTCTCTCCTGAATTTATTCACCACTATCAATACAAAACCGTTTCAATAAAAATTTGACTACAGAGAAGCAAAGGTGAAGTGCACTCAACTAATTACTGTCAATCAATGCAGTTTCTTAGTGTGAATAACTTGAAGGAAGCGGTACAGCAGATACCAGCTCATCTGGAGGATGCGAGGCAGCCTGCTCTCTGGGATGGATGGAGTGGACTAGGTGCTTCAAGGGTGCTTAGAGCTATAGCCCAACACCCTCCACCATCACTGGCGAAGAGATTCAATAAGATTATCCACATCGATTGCTCAAGGTGGAAAAGCCGAAGAGCACTACAGAGGGCAATCACAAAGGACCTGAAGCTTCCACCATGGGTAATGGCAATTCTTGACAGGCAAGACGAGGAGGACGATTTCAGTGGGGTACCAGAAGGGTCTAGAGTAGAGATACAAGAAGTTGGGACGGAGATCCTCCTGGCAATACGAGGATACAAATGTTTAGTGGTCTTCCATAACGGAAGCGACGATACAATTGACTTAACTAGCTTTGGTTTGCACGGTGCTACTGTTCTGTGGACCTTCAGAGGGAGGCTTCTGCTCAAACAAGAAATCAAAGAAATCAAGCAAATGGTGGTAGAATCACATCTTTATCTCGTTCCAATCGATCCTGATGCCAATGTTATAATAGGAGAAGAGGCTAGGGAAATTGCACTGTACACAGGTACGCCGGGCATCACACCTGAAATAGTTACAAAGTGTTGCCTGTATCTGTTGTCCCTCAATTATCGGGGGGTAGCATTATAGATTACAACTGGACTATCCATGCTTCAAATTATTGGGTTTATGGCGGATAATACAAAGAGGTTGGGAGAACGACGAAGAGGCATGGCATGGTGGTATTGCTCTCCATCAACAGTTGCGATTGGACAGCTACTCATGTAATGAATTGCCCAGTTTTCGTCGGGAACTGCGCACTCCTCCAGAACGTTGGGTTTTTGCCACCAACCCAACTACTGTGCCTCCGGAGTCAACATCTTTTTTCCTTGCAGCTAAAATGGGATCAAATTCTGTATTAAAAGCATTACCTGATGACATGTTCCATCAATCAGAGAAACTTCATGTGCTCAAATTATGTTGGTGTACCTTCAATTTTATTTCACCTCCTTTCCGTTGTTGCCGTAGCTTAAGGTTTCTCGGATTAGATCACTGCAAGGATGAACAACAGGAAGAAGAGAACCAGGAGAGACCAACATTTGAGTTTTTTGGGAGTCTTTGGGTGCTAGACATACGCCACACAGATTGGAAACTGACTTTGTCCACAGAGATAATAGAGCAAATGGGTACAAACATGAGAGAGGTACTTCTGGAAAATGGAAGGATTTGGGGCAACAATCTTGTGTTGCAACGACTGCAAAACCTTCGAAAGCTTCGTGTTATTAATCAACAAAGCATTCTAGAAATGGTCGGTAGAGATGAAATTACCGATATGGGGAAGTTGGAGCTTCTCGACCTATCTTGGAATAGGAAAATAGAAGCTTTACCAAGCATGTCAGGGGCAACTATTTTGAAGACCCTGGTTCTTGATGGTTGTATCGGGTTAAGTCATGTCTGCCTTGAGGAACTTCCACTACTTGAATCATTTAGCTTTGATGCAGTATCAAGAGAACATCATAACGAGGAGGCTAAAATCTCCTGTATCTCTTTGGCTGGTTGTGCAAAATTGGTGAACTTCAAATTACGTGGGTCATTGCCGAACCTGAAGCAGTTGGACCTATCAAGCACAGCAATCAAAATGCTGGATCTCAAAGATGAGGTGGTGCAGGTCCCGTGTCTCCGTAAAATCGTTCTATTGCAAGTGTGAACAGCTCCGCCAAGATCTGGGCCAGAAATGGGAATGCCCCAACCGAGGATGCTATGTATTGACACTCGAGGACAAGAGGTGATCGAAAACAATCACAGGATTCTTTGGTCGACAATTCGCGGGTATTGTCATGCGTATGTTGCTACGATGCATATAAGGTTTGTTCGACCGTTAGTGGTAAGGAGTAAAGAACTGTTTTGCTGGAACACCGAATATTTCATCTGGATCTTTGCATTTCATGTAGAAGTAAAGATGGTGGAAAGAGGTGCAGCAAGGACAGGATTGGCCCTTATGGCATCTGAAGAAATAATTCGCAACCTCAACAAAAGTCATTAATACCCGCCTTTCTGCTGCACCTATACAGATATCCCTATTGACAAGATAACTAGCGATCATCAAGAAGGAAGTGGCCCTCACTTTCAGGCATTGGACTGCCATCTAGAGATTGGAGAGGGAATTAGGTACACTAAAAACGTGGAGAGCATGCAGGGGATCAATGCTATAAACTTCGTGATAGGCAATGTCAAGTCCTTGCATGCTCATGACAATTCTTCCATCTCTAGTGTTATCCCTGAAGGCATGACTTCAGCGGATGAGGAAATATGGGGTTGCCTCAAGCAGTGCCGTGTTGAGAGATGCCCTAAGATGCACACTGTCATCAAAACTAACTACGATACTTTCTGCTTTCCAAATCTGGAGGCCTTTTGGGCAGCTCATCTCTCGATGGCCCACTACATCTGGAGCAGAGGAAGGACAGACAGACTGAGTAGGTCGCCGAGGTCCTTTGGAAACCTGCGGAGCATACACCTGCGCTCCTGCCCGAGGCTCATATTTGTGCTCCCTCTTTCGTGGGTTTCATCTGCTCGTATTTGCCCAACCTGGAGACCCTCCACATCAGCTATTATGTAGTCTCAGTGTGTGTTCCCGTGGAGCCAGAGTTTGTAGACAGAATAGCCACCAACCATCCAGGAGGTACACTGAATTTTCCAAAGCTGAAGCACATCTACCTGCATTATCTCCACAGTCTGGAGCAGATATGCGAGGCCAAGATGCGTGCACCCATGCTCGAGACGGTCAGGCTCAGGGGCTGCTGGGGCCTCAGGCGCCTCCCGGCCGTCGGAGACAGCCGACCCGTTGTGGACTGTGAGAAGGATTGGTGGGAGAAGCTGGAGTGGGAGGGGCACCATGTCGGCCACCACCCATCCTCTTCCAACAAGCGCTCTTCACGCCCTACAAGAAACCTCTCGCAGAGGCTCGCTTCTCCAGAAACCGCTCAGGTATGTATGAACATGCACATGCTAAGGTCTGAATTACAGGATAACCTCTATGTAATGTACGTACTAAACTCCTCGATATATCTCCTCTGATTTGTTCGTTTTGATCCGATCGACCAGCTACCATTGATCGGTGGTTTTGGTGCTTGCGCCCTATGTGGAATGGATCTAGCAAAGGGTAAGAGAAAAGGACGAGTTGCTTCTTGCTATCGCTGCCGCTGTTGCTACAATGGACCAAGTATTTGCTTGCTGCTGGTGTGTTTTCATTCTAAAGAATAAATTGGTGTTTGATGTCATGCGGCGCACACCGAGGATTCTATGCCAATTTGTGCGTCTCTCGATGAGACCAACGCATATCTGCTTTGGTTTTGTTTGTGGTTATTTGTGTGCTATTAAATAAGAGGGCCATGAGTGCCTGTCGTGTGTATCTGTCAGCCATGGAACATAACCCCGTGGTATGGGTGTGTTGCTTGCAAAAGACTCGGATACTCTGTGTGTGTGAAATGCTGCAGCATGCCAACGCTGCCTGATAATTATGTCATTGATCTTCGTGTACTTGAGTTTTAACAGAACTTTCTCATATGGGATTTTTAATGAGATATATTGGTGTACAAAGCAAGCGTATGCTATGTACTATTTCTCTATGATTTTTTTCCACTGTGTTTTTATATAGTTGTGATGAGGTATATATAATGAACTTTCCACTCTGTTTTTATGTAGTTGTGATGAGGTATATGCACTACGCGGCAAGGTCTAAGGCGGAGTGTTGGGGAACTTATCCAGACCCGGCCTAGCCTAGGCAGCGGCTCTAGGTGTGCCCCCTTGTGGACCAGCTGAACTCTATGAATTAACACTATAAATACGAGATATCCATTGTATATACGAGTAAGAAAGCAATAGAAAATTATTCCCTCTCTATATCCTATGTTTATCTACTTTTGTGCATCCGTTCTTCTTCGTCTATGCTTGCACTCGAATCTACAATCTCAGACTACACTTGGTAGTGTGGCTGTATAACACAAAGAAGAAATGCACGACGCTCCTAGTATTTCATTGCCTGATGCAATATTGTCAGGCAACCATCAACATATTTCCATGAAGAACACCACTGAAAGCTCCAACATAATCTCTGTATCTATAAGCACTCAATGATATATTTCTTCTTCATGTTGTAAGAGCTGCCGACGATCAACGATAAAAAAAATCTTCCAACTCTTTTGATGCCCAAGTTTGGAATCCAGTCAATGTCTTTTAGAAGGTTCTAGAATCAGCTTGCGCGAGAATATGGGCCAGTGAAAAGCCCATATCGGCTAAATAGGTATTTTGAGCCAATAAATATGGACGAAACGAGCCCATATTGGCTAAAGGAGGATCGGGAATTTTTTTTTAAAAAATATTTATTTTTATTTAAAATTGCAAAATTAATCGTCGGAATTGTAAAATTACAGGAATAGCTGCCCGTCGCCGCGCTTTGGGGCGATCGCCCTTCATTGGGGCGATAGGTACCCCCCACGGCAGCAGTAACGGCTAGAAGATTCGCCAGCCGTTGGAACAGGAACCTATCGCCCCATAATGGGGCGATCGCCCGGCGTTGGGACGATAGGTGCCCTTTAAAGCCCCGCTCGGCCTTCTTCCCTTCCCCGCTCATGGCCATTTTCATTTCCATCGCCGAGAGAGCAACCGAGAGCAGGGAGGAGGAGGAGAGGAGAGAAAAGAAAAGAGAGGAGAAGAGAGGAGAGGAAAAAAGGAGAGGGAAAAAGGAGAAGAAAAAAGGGAGAAAAATAGAAGATAGGTGAGGCGCCATTTTCGTGGAGGTAAGTTTTTAATTTTTTTTTTGCAAATTATTTAATAGACAATATTTAGAAATATAGTGTGGTAGTATTGTATAGTTGTAAAAAGTAAATATTACGATGAAAACCTGGTAGGATAGCCATATGCTGTGCGGTATAAGTTTTGGAAAAATGTGACGTAGAAATTAAATGTAGTAGATATGCATTTTGTAGGGTTAGGAGAAAATAATGATATATATATATATATAGTAGTAATGCTGTAAGAAAAAACCGAGTAGTTTAATTATTTATTTATATCAGTAATTTCTAGTACGATCGTCATACGGTTTATATATTGTATTATCCCTTTTGTGAATTATTCCTTTTAGAATAATATGTTAAAAAAAATGGTAGGCTAGCCACATATGTTAGGCACGCTTAGAAATTAGTGGAGTGAGCAAATTTGAAAATAGATAGCAGAAATAACGAGGAGTAAATGAATGACATAGGATGATGTAACAATTATATGGTAGTATATGATGTTGTTAGATAGAGAACTGATATATTTCTCGGTCGGACGTTGTAGGCAGCATGTCGGAGAAATTGTATTTTCAAATATTTTACGGAGATGGGGAGATAGCACAGGGGGCGGATGGAGTGGATTTGTCAGCATTTTCAAGAGTTGTACGGGGCATATCTAGACCGAGGGATAGGACATACAGGGCATTGTTGGAGTGGATGTTTCGATGTTCAATTTGGATGCCCGCATCGTTCGGTCAAGGGTTAGAGCAAAGAGTGTAAGCCGTCTTAACACTGCTTTTTATGGAGAGTTAATTCCCATTAATGCGACATCATCATGGAAGAGCTATGTTGGGTTTGCCGAGAGCGGGTGGCCGCCGATGTTGCTTTGGGTACAAGGTTACCCAGAACTCCATCGATGTCGGAAGTTCGTGATGTTGGGGAAGATCATACGGAAGAGGTGGAGAGAAATATGCCGAATCGCGGTGATGAAGAGGACGAGGAGCCCGGAGACGGGGACACGAGATTGGCGGTGCCGAGGGATGGGGGTGCCGAGGAGACAGCCTGGAGGTGCAGGGCCGGCCGACGAGGGGAGGAGGTGGAGGACATAGTTGACTGATGGAGGAGGAGGACGGAGCGATGAGGAAGTTCTCGATGCCAAGACTCTGACGAGGAAGACAATATCGTGAAGTGCTGTCCCTAGGGCGTGGTCTCGATTATAATTTTGAAGACCTAACAAAGGAATGAAGGGAGCAAGGATGCATGGGAGTATCATGAGAACGAGGTCACGCAGGGGCCATATATAAGGACAAGAAGGCCGTGATGGACGCGTGAAGTATTGGGCAATGTCTTTGCGACGGCAATTCAGGTAGTGAAGTCTAGCAAAAGGAGTACGATGTGAAGTGCATAGTTGATTCGTGCCCATGGCGGTGCATGCATACAAGGGAAGTGGAAGGACTATCGAAATACTCCATTGTGATGGGGCATGAATGTGAATCGGAGGAAGCGGAGCGTAAACACCGCAACTGTCGCCTACTTGGGTGGCCAATATGTTTTACCGTCGATCGAGACAATCCACACCGCAGGCTCGAGCTATCATCACACCGTGGAGGAGAGGTTTCAAGACAAGATTAGCTATGCAACGGCATGGAGAGCAAAATGACATACTTTTACAGATACGGTTCGGGACGATGAGGCTTCCTACGAGAATATTATACACTTGCTCAGGGCAATAGCACACAGGAATCCTAGTACATACATCGACCTTGCGGAGTTCCCCGCGGACGATGTGTGCCCGGGCAAGTATGTCTTGCAGAGGGCCTGCTTCGCCCTCGGCGCATGCATAAATGCGTTCCGACATCGCCGCCTCGGTGATTTGCATGGATGGCACATTCCTCACAGAAAATACAAGGGCCAGATTCTTACTACAATCGCGGTGGATGCAAACAACTGTGTTCTCCTGCCGATTTCGCCGTGGAGGGGGAAAATACGAGCACGGTGTCATCGTTCCTTGAAAGAGTCAAGCTGGCAGTTGTTCAGGATCGCCTGATGTTTGTATCATCCATGACCGACATGCCGGGTTGCTAAGGGCGATTGTGGACATGCAAGAAGGGTCCGACGTCGTGGGTGCAGCAAAGTGGCCAGACCTAAAGAGCAGGTGGTGCATGAGGCACATGGGTGCCAATTTTTTCCGTCAATTCAAGAACAAAGAGCTTATGAACATGTTCAAGAGACTATGCAAACAGAACCAGCGGAGGAAGTTCGAGGCAATCGTGGAGGAGTTTGGATGAACTAACCAAGAAGCAATCACTGAATCCAAGGGATACCGCTAGTTCGTCAAGGAACCCTATGGTCCACTACGAGGAAGGAGATGACCCAACAGCCTTGTGTGCGCTCCCTACAGATGCACCAAACATTCGGCGTAGGCCGGGTTCAAGCATAAGGAGTTTTACTTGACCGGATACGACATGAGCCGTTGGAAAATGGTCCATTCTCAAGATGACGAGGGCGGTTGCCGTTATGGAATAATGACAACGAACCTGACGGAGGTGTACAACTGGGTTATGAAAGGCACCAGATGCCTTCCTTTGGTGGGTATAGTCGAAGGTGTGTTACTAGGTATGCAAAGATATTTCATTGACCGATATATGAAATCTGCTGCATGTATGTCGGACAATCGACTGTTCTACTCAACGGTTGTTTCTAAGTACATGGCCAACAAAACACGCAAGGCGCAGACATATCGCGTGACACCGGAGAGTGGCATGGAACGACGGTACCACGGCATCGCGGTGACCGCGTCGCAGAGGTGCCCACCGAGAGGACGCCCCATCTCAGGCGTAATCCGAAGCATCGATCGCGAGTGCTCTGCCAGGCCACGATCGCTGCACTTGCCATGCTCTCACGCCATTGCGCCGCCGCAGATACACATCAATCATGTCGCCCTTACATCTCGCAAGATTACTACAAGCAAAGTGTTTTCAACACATGGCATCACGAGGTGTACGGGTACCGAGTGGATGGATCGCTCACGAAGCCCTCCGGTCATCGCTGGTACCGACATCCGGATGTTGAAGCAGAAGGTCAAGCGCCGAAGGACACGACGATTCGAACGATATGGACGAGTCCGGCTCGCCGGCGAACGAAGGATCATCGGAGGCTAGGCCGTCAAGATCTCATCGTGGCACACACTAGGTTGTCCACGAACTACTATCTCAGATATGTACTTCAAGATTTTGAGACCGCAGCTTATTTCAATTTTTATATGTACCTTGTAATTTGGGATAATGTCATTTTAATTAATGTATTTGTACCAAATGTATTTCTGTACTGCGTGGACTTAAGTATGAACCAGTTTGTACTGTAATTCAACCTTGTTTTCAGCTGTCTTTTGTAACATTTAAACAAATAATTATTATTGCAGTTTGTTGTATTTTCTCTCTAACCATGTAGGCACCGATGGCGAGAGGTGGGCGTGCTGGGGATGATTGCTCCGAGCTACTTGACCGGACCGTCGATGCAACGCACCGGTCTAGGATGTCCGCCGTGGAGAACCGAGAGCTGGGGACACTGCGGCCGCGTGTGCCGAACGAGCTGCTCCGCATTGACCCACGTTGAGTTCCACAGTAAGCG
Organism: Olyra latifolia; assembly: GCA_036346145.1. Lineage (NCBI taxonomy): Eukaryota > Viridiplantae > Streptophyta > Magnoliopsida > Poales > Poaceae > Olyra > Olyra latifolia. Next base: position 20,983,598 of record CM070531.1, read on the forward strand.
GCCAATGCTTCCCTCTATTTCGTATGCATTTACTTACATGCTATATAAAATTTCATGACGCTACTTACTACATGCAAGTTACGCTACGCGAGCTTGCTCCCGCTCAGAGAATGGTGGAGCGTGCCATCGCCTGCAGGAGGGCAGGCACGTCCCACGGTTCGGGTACGACCGTTCCCTGCTGGCTGCACTCGTCGATCGGTGGAGACCGGAGACACACACTTTCCACCTGCCCTGTGGAGAGATAGCTCCCACGCTGCAGGACGTGTCTTACCTCCTAGGGCTCCCTGTGCGGGCCTGCAGCTTGTGCCGCACGACGCCCCTGCCACGTGGCGGCGCAGCTTGTCGGCCTGTTCGCCGAGGTGCAGCGACACCCCGGGCGGGCGACGTCCCTCTCAGCAGGTGGGCGGCGGCGGGCCGACGGCCGTGGGTCGCCGATTCCACGGTTAGTATCTCCATCATTGCAATTTCACACCTCGCCACTAAGTTGCTAATTCCATTGTACCAAATGTTGCAGTCGATCCGATCCACCCACACGCCGAGGACGAGGACGGGCCCGCCACCCAGAGGCGCACTCGCTTCTTGCCGCTTGGTTGGGTGATGTTCCGCCCTCCCACGGAACACGGTGGACCGACCGATCGAGTACGCCCGATCGATTGCCGACACCCCGACTACGAGGTAACAGATTCCGCTTAAATTTGTTGCCACAGACCGCTCTAACTTTATCGATGCCAACAGATGGTGCAATGGTCGGGCCTTCGCTGCGTGCTTGCGGCGACGCACAGAGGTCTGCAGGCGACGCCGTTTCTCGGCCGATTAGGACGCGACGATGTCGGGTTGCGCCCTCTCGCTGCAGCTTGTGGTCCCGGGCGCTTCTCCGCCGGGAGGCTCGCTGTTGACACCGCTACCAGATCCACAGGATCGGTACGACGAGCACCCAATGGATCGCCCACCATGGGCCACTACCGGGTTCGACGACGTATGCCCCTCGTATGTTATTCCCCACTTACGCACATTTCTAACATCCACCATATTTATTATCGCCGCAGCGTCGTGACGCCACCGGCAGTGAGGAGGTCGCACTCGAGTTCGCTCGGGAGTTCGACAATTTCGGCCGACGAGGACGGCGCGACACCCTACCCTGCAGACGACGCCCACGCACGAAGCTCCTTTTGGGATCTCCGCTTTGCACGCTGACCGAGCATACCGCTCACCCAGAAGGTCCTCGCTTCGACCAGTGTGGAGGAGTACTCGCCGCACCGAAAGTGCCGCGGCGCTTCGCCTGCTCTGTGCTTTTTCCGCTGCCGCCGCCACGCTGTGTCACTTGGCGCCACAAGATATGTTCTCACAATATATGTTCTCACAATTCCCGTATACATTGCATGATGACTTCTATACATTGCAGATGACCGGATGGGGCTGCGGCGGACTCGCTCGCCCATCGCATGCAGCCATGGGCGTGTAGTGGGGACGACGATCATGAGAGGGTCACCGAGACTCGATCAGACGACCATGACATGTACGCGGAGTACATGGCATGGTTCGCGCCTCGGACTCGCCGGGTGGGGTACACACCAGACCGTATGTCGACAGAGGCATTGGTGTCGACACGCATTCTTCACAGATGTTACAGAGAGGTTACTTGCGGTAAGTCTCATAATCGAATCTCTATGGGTACGTGTTATACATAGTAATTACCTCATATCGACCCGCATTACCTACAGACCAGCAGCTAGGGAGGTGGAGGTGGAGGTCGACACCATGGTGGCACGCCGAGGCGGCATCCAGTGACCTCGCGGAGACCCCGACAGCTTGGCGGCGGATCTCGACACGGTGGCGAGTCGCGCTGGCCACCGCCGATGGCGCGAGACGCCGTCCGACCCAACAAGACCACGTCCCGTGGGCCAAGACTGCCCTTCCTCGCAAGCGTCCTCGTGGAGCTGTCCTCAAGACCTCCTCGTACATCGGGTCTCCCACGGCCCGACGTTAGCTACGGCGAAGTCTCGTGGCCTCTCGCACAAGCAGCAGTGGGGGACAATGGGCATACGCTGGCCTTCTCCGCCTCACGACACCGTGTCAGGGGCAGGGGAGACGCGGGCTTCTTCGCCTCGCCTCCTAGACCCCAAGGGCGGTTTCGGGCGACGCAGACTACCACGACGAGGAGGAGGCACTGCTCGACGTGACTACGCACTGCCGACCGAGTTCTCGCCCTCTCACTGCCGGGAGCACCGCATCAGACACACCCGACTCGCACTGCTTCTCTACCCTCGTGGCGCAGGTCGCCTAGGAGGGCTGTCCGTCCTCCGTCACCACTCACGCATTCCCACGGACCAGATCGCAGCGGCCCGTCGGTGACTTCTTCACACTGCATTTTTTAATGCCTTTACCACCATGTTGTAGAACTTTTTAACTCAGGCTTATTCAAGGAATGTTCTGCTTACACCCATTCATCCATCGATCCATCGCGCTCGTAGGTTTTGTTTGTAATATTATCCTAATATCGCGAAGTTTTATGATGTTACGTCATATTACACTCAAAATGTTACCATTTTTTTCGAAAGGTACCATGACATACGGTGCGATGACTTATAGGCTATAATTACGGATGTATCCGTGAGGGCATCTGCTCAACGCCATCATACCAATGGATCTCGACAATGAGTCAAGGCTTTCAGATTATGGTACTCATGATATGAACGAAATGAAGATGGTGCTCCGGTGACATTGAAAATATGAGACGACACATGGTAGTAATCCACGAAACTTAATGCAAATTACATGAAATAAACCCCTATTGTAATAGGGACGCTTGGTTTAGTGCCATCCATGGAACGGTTCCACACGGGTATACACGTTGTAGGCCCGAGTAGCAAAGTCAACTCGCTCCTCAAGCCGGGAGATTCTTGCGTGAAGATGTTCGATGTAACTGAACGCGGCCATTGGGAAGGGGTCGTCCATCCATTTGGTGAAGCCGCAGTCATCGGTCTACATTTTGAAATGAGAAAAGGTGAGATGAAAAATGTATTAAACCCTTCGCCGTTGTCGGGCTGGTTACTCACAGCGAAGTACGCGCAGCGGTAGAAACGTCGGCCACTCCATCCTTCGACAATCTGGTCAAAAGTTTGTACAACTGTGTCCACTCCATGCGCACAACGTGGCCATCCCCTCGAGAAGTTTGGGTCTCTTATCATTGTTGGCTCGTGTTATAGCTAGCTCTTGTCCGAATAGGCGTGTCGCCGCTGGTAGACGGGCTTGAGATCCAGACCATTTGACGCCCACCGTGCTTGTCGGATCCAACCGCTCGGTGTGGGTCGTGAAGCCATACCGAACGAGGTGGTGTCTCTATCTCTACTCGCCTCCCTCCCACGGCCAACCCTAGTAGGGAGTTTACACACACGAGTCGAGTGAGAGTGAGGGTGGGAGTGAGAGGACGCCAACTCGCCTCCCATTATATAGGCCGAGGAGTGCACTCACCGCTAACACCGCATTCCACCGACGCTTCGCCTTGGGTCACATAAATAATTACGAGCCACTACTGACCAATTGTACCGGCCTGACTGCGGTCACATCAATAATTGCGGGGCACTGCTTACCAACAATACCGCCTGACACTGGTCACATCAATAATTTCGAGGCATCACGACCAACAAGACGGCCGACACCGGTCACACCAATAATTACAGCCATCGCCGACCAACAAGACTACCGACACCGGTCACATCAATAATTACAGCCATCACGACCAACAAGACTACCGACACCGTCGATCAATAATTGCGGGCATCACATTAACAAGATTACCGACACCGTCACATCAATAATTTCGGGCATCTGGACCAATAGTACCTCCCGACACCGGTCACATCAATAATCGTAGGGCATCGCGACTAACAAAGACCCGCCGACACCGCCCAATAATAATTGCGGGCATCGCTAACCAACAAGCACCACGACATAAAGCAGGCCACATCAAATGCAAAGAAGAACACTCGGGAGGGATGCGTGCGGTTCCATGAGCTCTGCATGGACCAACAAACTTCCTATTTATTTCCTCCCGCCTCCGAGTCCTCTCAAGGCCCAAGCTTCCTCTCAAACTCACATATTACTCCAGCCCATACAAGGCACAAATCTAGTTGTAACGAGCAATGGCAGCCTCGCCTCTGAGGACCGTCCATGGCAAGTTTAACACCACCGTGCTCAAGGGGTGAATGTTCCAATGTGCTTCAAGGTGACCTTTGCAAGTTTGTTCAATCCGACGAAGCTTTCTCATATACTTACGGAAGGAGGTTCTTCATGTGTGCAAACTACGAGTACGATCCACCCAAGGTTGCCTTTGGCGAGCATCCAAAGGTACTTGCTCACCCTACCCTGCATGATTATATCTACCCACATGGCACATGTGATCTATACTGACTTATGTTGAACAAATAGTCTCCCCCACCTCTATGCGATTTCGCGCAAGGCTAGACACGAGCAATCGGAGGCGCATAAGAAACACATCGAACGTGAGGTCCGCTGGAAGAGGCAAGGGTTCGAGACAAATACCAAGATGAGGAGGAGCAAGAGGAGAAGCGCATAGCGTCGCAGGAGGAGTACCGTAGTTTACAAGAGGATGCTTGAACGTCAGTCAGCCGAGGCCCGAGAGGCCGAAAGGGAGAGAAAGCGAGAGAGGCACGCCGCTCAAAGGAGGCCGGACTGATGCTACCGCAAGGGGAAATATCCCGCTGTACTCGAGAGTACCTTTCTTGTAATCCTAATAATAAAATTTCCCGAGAGCACTTTACCTTCAACGCGCATATAAATGTTTATGATTAAATCTCGCTTGCAGCGAGGGCGCTTTATTCTTCTAGCTATTTATTTATTTTCCCAAATAATTATTAATAAAAACCTCTGTTGAAACTTATCCATTATTTCCATACTATTATATTTTTAATATTAAATAGTCCAAATAATGAGCCATATGTAACCGATAATATTTATTTTCATATTTGTTATAACTATTTATTTCGTTTTATTTCTTATAACTATTGTAATTAACATATTGATAACATATAATACATAATGTATACACAGAAGTTATAATTAACATATATATATAATAATATATATGTATGGGCGAATTTGGGCCAAATAATAGGAATTTGGGCTCCTATCGCCCTTTTACTGGGCGATCGCCCCATATTTGGGCGATAGGTCACTATAGCAACGGCCTCAAAACGGCGTGGTCGACTATGAAGATGTCATGGCGGGAGGCACCTATCGCCCCAATGAAGGGCGATCGCCCCAAACCAGGGCGACGGACGGATATTTTTGTAATTTTACAATTCCGACGAGTAATTTTGCAATTTTGAATAAAAATAAATATTTTAAAAAAAATTCGAGGATCGGTTAGCTGAGTCCGAGTTGGATTGAAGCTGAAAAAGGCGGAGTTCGAGTCGGTTATTACAGATGAGATTAAAAACAGAAGGCGATCGGCTCCGATTAGGAAAGAGGTGTTTGTGTTGGGCTTAGAGATATAGTAATAGGAAAGAATGGATAAAGACCAGCATGAGTTTGTATCAATCACGGTCTGGGAAGACGCATGAACCTCCTATATATTTCCTAACCCACTGAGACATGTAAAGAGACATATACACGCATCAATACAAGTTTATTTTTCTCGTCTTTACGTTTTCGTCTACTTTTGCTGCATTAGGTTTAGAGCAACTCTAGCAGAGATTCCAAATTCTCAGCCTCCAAATGCACTATTGCTTCCACCTCTAAAATTATCACCTATCTCTATTTCTACTCCCTCCAGCAAAGACTCCAAACTCAGAGTCTCTAAAATATAAAACTCATTATACCTAACTGCCATACCCAGACGTACGTACAGTGTACACCATAATGTTTGTACGTCTATTTCTGTATGGACGTCCGTACGATTTTAATTAATTAATGTAGGAATTAGTGCACTAAAAAAATAAAAAATAGGTACCTTCCGCTGGAAGATTGGGTAGCTTCTTCCGTAAGACAACGCACATTCTCCTGTATCATCGGTTCACACATATGTATTGCACATACATGTATTGCATCGTAAGATTCTCGGTTCCTTCCGATGGAAGATTGGCTACCTTCTTCCATAAGACATCGCAGCTATAAAACCTGGCAGGTTAGTCATGGTAGGGCACAACACCCTTGCAAAAATGGATCCCTCTGACCGGAACCCCAGTAGGACATGTAGGCTTCTTATGAGAGAGCTCCTAGATCAGTGTTGTGAGGACTCTGATGAGGACGACGCTGTCCAATTCCACCATCTCACTGAGCAACACAGGCAGTGGGATGAGCCACTGTCCCGACACCATTCGGGCTCGGTCCCTGGTTGACGCGTTGTTGATCGGGACAGAGAGCACGATCATGCTCGCCTCTACAATGACTACTTCGCACCTAACGTCATGAATCCGGACCATGTTTTCCATAAAAGGTAATGTCAGTAACACACGCAGTACATCTTTTCCATTTTGTGGTTCCTTTCTGTGGAGCATTGACGTCGAAGATAATTTTGAGTAGGTTTCGCATGAGGCGATCCCTATTTCTGCGCATTGTTGATGTCGTGCAGGCCCATGATGACTACTTCGTTTAGAAACGCAACGCAACAGGGAAGCTCGGTCTTTCCGCGCTGCAGAAGACGACAACCGCCAAGCAGACCATCGCGTACGGCGTGGCAACCGACGCTATGGATGAGTATCTCCGCATCGTGGAGAGCACTGTCCTAGAGAGCACAAGATGATTCATCCGGGCCATAGTCAAACTCTTCTCCGACGAGTACCTCTAAGCGCCGAACGCGGAGGACATCGGCAGGCTACTCGCTGTGGCAAAGCAGTGTGGCTTCCCCGGGATGCTTGGTAGCATAGACTGCATGCACTAGCAGTGGAAGAACTACCCCACGGCTTGGGCTGGCCAATACACGGGCCGCGAGAGTGGGCCTACGATCGTCCTTGAGGCAGTCGCCTCGTACAACCCATGGATATGGCATGCCTTCTTTGCTGTGCCCGGATCAAACAATGACATCAACGTCCTACAACGCTCTCCTCTTTTTGATAGGTTGTCGACCGATGAGGCTCCACATGTTTACTTCATCGTGAACAGCCATGCTTACAACATGGGATACTACCTTGCCGATGGGATTTACCCTAAGTGGGCAACGTTCATGAAGACCATACCTGTTGCCCAAGGTAACAAGAGGAAGCATTTCACGAGGGAGTAGGAATGGTGTAGGAAGGACGTCGAGCGCGCATTCGGTGTGCTGCAGACTCGGTTCCACGTCACGCGGGGACCGTCCCGATACTAGGACACGAGCACGCTCGGCGATATCATGACTGCATGCATTATCATGCACAACATGGTAATCGAAGATGAGAAGGAGCTAGGTCCAATGCCTTGCACGTACAACTGGATGGGTGAACTCGTTCAACCAACACATACCCTGACCCCCTCTGTTGCCCAGCTCATAGCAGTGCACTCGGCCATACGGGACCGTGGGAAGCACCAGCAGCTGTAAGCAGATCTCATAGAACATCTTTGGGCCATGCACGGAGCAGTTTAACCGAACTTGTCATTCTGTACAGTAGATGCCATGTGGGGGAGTTATGATAAGGGGATTACCCCATTGTAAAGTGACAATTCATTCATCAATAAAGGGCTACAATTCATTGTCTACTTTCTGATTCTATTTGCCAAATTTCCTACCTTTGAACATTGATGAAAGTTGGATTACAACATTAGGAACATATATGCTAGGTTTTTGTGATGGCTGCATCACTGGGCTTTGCTATAGAAGGAGGAGGAAAGGGAGGGTTTCACCTAGACGCGCCATTCTTTTATAGGTGGCTGTCATGGCATTCTTCTTTGAAGCATGGCTGAAAATTTAACAATAGGATTTGCAGTTATTAGTATGTATAGTTCTTTTGAGTTTTGTCACCAAATCTGTCTGGATGGAACAGCTCAGAGGCACCCCTCTCCAAGCCTTACGTCTGGCATAGTGACACTGAGGCCTAGTGAAGGGGTGACCTAAACAGAGGAAACAACACTAAGGAATTGTCTTTACACTTGATGTATATGTATTCCACTTTTGAGGGCTTAAAGCCCTTATAAGTACATAGGCTCTTCAATTTATGAGGGAGACAAATTAAACTTAGAGGACACAAATGCCTTTTCCATCTCCAACAGAGAGGTTTTAAGGGTCTTTCTACCCGAAATGACTAGGCTGCCCTTACTCACCCACTAAAGTGGGGCTACAATGGTCTTTTCTGAACTCTTCCTAGAGGCAAAGGACCACATTGTCTTTCCACCACCATGATAGAGTAGGGTAATTTTGACCTTCGGGGTGGTTACGACCTCTCTTCTTAGAGGGGGATTCAATTATGTTTATCCTGACACTAGAGCGGGCCTTGCTGTAAGATTTGTCTCATGGATGAACTTGTGCATCTCTGCATCGGCTCCTCTGCTTTCTTGAGGCCTCTTGACAAAGGTCTGATTAAGCTCTAGCTTTGCTCTGCCACGGCCTCTTGGTACTCTCACGAAGCCTCTTGTCTCGCCCCTACAACAAGTTTGTGTTACCTTGATGTGTCAGACTTTTCATACGGTGGTTTTACTTTGTATTTGCCATATATGCCTGGTCATAAAGGTCGGAAAGCTTTTTGCCAAAATTTTCGGGATAAAGCTGTGACCCATTCCCCTTCGTGATGTCTGCGACAATTTACACGTAGCAGCACGAATATTAATAATTAAATTCACTTCTACTAACTGTGGACAATATGGTCCCCGGGTATTCCAAGATACACAATTGGACGTACCACCTCTTTGGGCCAAATCGCAAGGATCTTCTAGAAGGCGGGCTTGGAGGCTGGTGCGGCCCGACTTACTCTACAAGGAAACGAACTCATTTCCTACTCGATTACATGGAGATAGACGTGACCAACCCGGTTATATCTCCATGTTTCTTATACGGATTAGGAACCTATCTGTAACCCGACCCCTTGCACTATATAAAGGGGGTCGAGGGCCCCTAGTTAGAACATCTGATATTCATACTTTGTAATCCCCCACAATACAATCCACGAGCACAGGAGTAGGGTGTTACCTCTCACGGAGGCCCCGAACCTGTATAAATCCTGCCCCCTGTGCTACCATTGAGTTGTGATCTCTTGCATAGCCCTATAAAATACATTGCCGACGCAAATCGTCGACAGTTGGCGCGCCAGGTAGGGGCTAGCGTCAAGATCAACCTCATCAACTTCGATGGCCTCCGTCGACGGATTCGTCTTCACCTACGCCCCCGGCTAATGCTTCGTCTTCGGGGATCTCGGCTTCCTTGGTGATGACTCCAGGGAACTCCGGCTATCGCAGCCGGACAACGTCCGGGGAAGACTGAATGCGATTTCGGCCGAGTCACACCGCGTCGGCTCGCCTCTTCCGGACTCTGATCCGGAAGAGATCCGATCTGGCGACAATGACTCCAACTGCCTCACCGCAAGGATTCCCTTCGGTTCCAGTCAGGGTTACGAGCTTATGGTTCTGCCAGCGTCCTCCACTGGTAATGAACCAACCCTCAATGCTGTTCTTAATCTGGATCGCGTTCGAATCCAATTAGGAATTGCGACTTTTCAGTTGTCTGGCGTCCCGTTTGGGTTAAGAAATTCGGCCGCTGTTTTCCATGAGATGACACGCCGTCTCTTTCAATCTGGGCTAAGGAGAGCCGCACAATGCACACACGCTGGGATGAGTTTTCTGAGTCCTGGCTCAGGGATAACTCTAACCAGATCCACTCCCCGAGTGGGTACACCATTCGGATTGGTCAATTCGGCTGCGAGATTTCAGTAGATCAGTTCTGCCAAATCTCAGTCGGATTCTCTTCTGCCAAACAATCCGGCACGAGAGGTGGGAGTTATAATCACTCCCATCGACGAGCCAACAAATCAGGATTGGTTGAGCCTCTCTTACTCGGAGTCCGAGTAAGAGGAGTACGTCAACGGCTTCCCCGACTTTCACGACATCTACATGCTGGATGGACAAGCCTCCGGATCGACTTGGCGTCCCGCTGATGAGGCGGGAGCCGAACATAACGGCGGAGGCGGAGAAGATCTGCGTGACAAACTACGCGGTCGCGCACGAGAAGTCCGGGAGGAACTGCTTCAAGTCCGTATGGGAGACCACTCGGTCTTCCGTACGTCCCAACAGAACATCCTCGCATGCAAGACCCTCCTGGACAATGTTGGTCCTTTACTTGGAGAAAACAGCCCGGCGACGCCGATCATGGAGCAGATCAAAGCCATGGTGACGGCAGCGGCTGTCCAAGGCACTCGGGATCAACAGCCGACTTCGGCGAAGCCGATCGCCACGAGTAGCACTTCGGCGCGATCGGCATCGCTAACTCGCGGCAAGACGCCGCCGGCATAAAGTCGTGACCTCCGCCTCGACATCGATGCCCGGCGGAGGGAGCGAGATGAAGACCGGCGCCGCACTCCACCACGCCGCATCCTTCCCCGTTAGTCTCCACCTCCTGAGGACGGATTGATTGACAGGATCAAGGCGTTCACACTCCGACTTCGTCAGGTAAACTGGCCCGAAGGGTTCAACCCTAAGGGAATAGTGAAATTTGACGTGGAGAGGGATCCAGAGGCTTGGTTATTGATCTACTCTTTGACAATCAAGGCCGCGGGCGGAGGATACGACGTGATGGCAAACAATCTGCCCGTCATGTTAACTTCTCCGGCTCAGGGTTGGCTCGCGGGCCTTCCAGAGAACTCAATCGGTTCCTGGGAGAGCTTTGCGACCAATTCGTCGCTAATTTCCAGGGCACTTACGAGAAGCCTAGAACCCAATGGGACCTTTATCAGATTCATCAGAAAAAAGATGAGTCGTTAAGGGATTTCATTCGGCTTTTCACCAAAAAGAAGAACACAATCCGGAAGATTTCGGAGGCGGTCGTTGTCGCAGCCTTCCAGAAGGGAGTTCGCGACCCCGATCTAATCAAGAAAATGTCTCGAAAGCCCCCGACCACCGTCAAAGAGATGTTCGCCCTGGCGGATCGATATGCTACCGTCTCGGACGCTCTCGCTGAGCGTCAAGAGGATCACCCGAGCAAGAATGAAGGCAAGAAGGATAAGCTCGAGTCGTCCTCCAAGAAGGACAAGAAACGCAAGGGTGAGGAGTTAGTGGCGGTAGCGGATCATGGTCAGCAGAAGCCACCCCGGTCCGTTGACTACAACAAAGTTATGGACGTGCCGTGTCCTTTCCATCCGAATGGAAAGCATGCGGCAAAAAACTGTAATGTCTTGAAGAGGTTCGCTGAGGAGCACAACAAAGACGCTCCGAAGGATGCCAAGCAGGACGACAAGCGTGACCCCTCCAGGGTGACGCTTACCCAGAAGCGGAGCGTGAGCTCAATTACATATTCGGGGGATCGGATGCATACGAGTCCAGACGTAAACAGAAGCTTACTACTCGGGAAGTTAATGCAGCTGTTCCGGTGACCCCCGAATACCTTCGATGGTCCGAAGTTCCGATCAAGTTCGATCGCTAGGATCACCCTGACCACATCCCTTGCCTGGGAAGATATCCACTCATCCTGGATCCCATGGTATGGGGCATCCGTCTACGCAAGGTCCTGGTCGACGGCGGAAGCGGATTGAACATCCTTTTTGCCAGGACGTTCAATGAGATGGGGATTCCAAAGTCGGCGCTCCAGAAGACCGATGCCCCATTTCACGGCATAATTCCGGGAACCTCCTCAGTGCCGATTGGGAGAATTTCTCTCCTGGTCACCTTCGGCACTCGAGACAACTTCTGAACGGAAAACCTTAGCTTTGAGGTGGCCGATTTCGAGACTGCGTATCATGCAATCTTGGGAAGGCCGGGCTTGGCCAAACTCATGGCCGTCCCACATTACACCTACCTACTGATGAAGATGCTAGGTCCGCGGGGTGTGATCACGGTCCGCGGAGACAACAAGTTTTCCTATCTCCTTGATAGGAAAATCGCGATTCGCCTACCAACCGAAGCGGTGCCGAAGTTGGACAAGGTCCGCAGCGCCACCACTTCTCAGACGAGGCGAACCGCCAAGCAAGAAGTTATCTAAATCGGCATTAAGCCCGATGAAGATGTCAGCGATTTCGCCGACCCGTCCGATTCAGCCAAAACGGCCTTAATCGGGACAGGGCTCGATCCGAAATAGGAAGAGGCGCTCATCACCTTCCTCCAAGCGAATCAAGGCATCTTCGCTTGGAAGCCGTCCGACATGCCTGGTGTTCCAAGGGAGGTGATCGAGCACTCTTTGAATGTACACGACAAAGCCAAGCCAATCAAGCAGCGACTGCGTCGGTTCGCACAAGATCGGAAGGAAGCCATCAAGACGGAGATCACCAAACTTTTAGCCGCCGGCTTTATAAGGGAGGTGCTTTACCCCGATTGGTTGGTAAATCCGGTGCTTGTACAAAAGAAGAACGGTACTTGACGCATATGTGTCAATTACACCGACTTAAATAAAGCATGCCCCAAGGATCCGTTCGGACTTCCTCGCATCGACCAGGTGGTTGATTCCACTGCCGGTTGTGAGCTCTTCAGCTTTCTGGATGCCTACTCAGGTTATCACCAGATTAGGTTAAAGGAAGAAGATTGCATCAAGACTTCGTTCATCACTCCGTTTGGGGCTTTCTGCTACGTTACCATGCCCTTCGGACTGAAGAACGCCGGAGCAACGTACCAGCATTGCATTCAGCGATGTTTCCACAACCAGCTTGGGCGCAATGTAGAGGCATACGTTGATGAAGTTGTCGTTAAGTCTCGGGTAACCTCCGACATGCTCCCTGACCTATCGGAGACATTCGAGAGCCTGTCGGCATACAACATGAAGTTGAACCCGGAGAAGTGCGTCTTCGGGGTCCCTTCGGGAAAGCTTCTCGGTTTTGTGGTTTCTCACCGCAGAATTGAAGCTAACCCAGAAAAAATCAAAGCTATCATGGAGATGGCTCCCCCAACGTGCCAAAGGACGTCCAGCGTCTAAATGGGTGCATGGTTGCACTCGGCCGATTCATCTCGCGACTTCGGCGAAGGGTCGCCTTCTTCAAGCTATTGAAGAAGCAACAAGACAAGTTCGTCTGGACGCCGAAGGACAGAAGGCTTTTGAGGATCTCAAATCGTTCCTCACCTCGCCGCCTATCTTGGCATCTCCTATGCCACAGGAACCGCTTCTATTATACGTTGCGGCCACCACTCATGTAGTGAGTACCGCGGTGGTAGTGGAGCGTGAAGAACAAGAACGCGTCTACAAGGCTCAACGCCCAGTCTACTTCGTCAGCGAAGTATTGGGCGAGTCTAAGGTACGCTATCCGTAGGTGCAGAAGCTTCTGTATGCGGTCCTGATCGCCTCTCGGAAGCTGAAGCACTACTTTCAAGAACATCCAATTTCGGTGGTCACTTCTTTCCCTATTGGAGAAATCCTCCAGAATCGGGAAGCCACTGGGAGGATCGCTAAGTGGTCGGTGGAACATGGGGCTTTCGAGCTCTCGTTCAAACCATGCAGCGCTATAAAGTCACAAACACTCGCCGACTTCGTTGCCGAGTGGATGGAGATGCAGGCTCCCCCAGCCGTCGAAGAGGCCGAGTACTGGAACATGTACTTCGACGGCTCTCTCTAACGACAGTATGCTGGGCCGGTATCGTTTTATATCACCGGAGGCGAATGACTCAAGTATGTCCTCCAGATTCATTTTCCACTTCAAACAATGCAAATGAGTCGGCGCCATCCACGGTCTCCGATACCATATCGCTCGGCATCCGGTGATTGGTGGTTCATGGAGATTCCCAAACGTGGTGAGCCAAGTGCGTATGATTGACTTGTGTCAACGACAACATGACCGCCATCGTCAGAGGTCGAAGTTGGAGGACAAGTTCTATGGGTTGGAGCTCATACATATCCTGCAGCGAGACAACGAGGCGGCAGATGAGCTCGCAAACATGGGCTCCAGTCAGGCACCAGTCTCAGCTGGGGTTTCATCCAAGAGCTTCACGCCCCCCTCCATCACACCGCGGGAGCAACTACCCAACCGGAGGAACAACCACCTGAGTCAGAAGCACTCGCTCTTGACTCGGATTGGACCCAGCCATACTTGGAGTACCTGCGAGAAGAAAAGCTTCCCGACGATCGGGGGGCTGCCGAGCAAATTCAACGTCGGAGTCGTGCGTACGTGGTATATGAAGGTATTCTGTAATACTGAAGCGCCTCTGGCATACTTCAAAAGTGCATACCCGAGTCCGAAGGACGCGCCCTGCTGCACGAAATTCACTCGGGCATGTGCGGTCATCACGCGGCATCAGTTACGTTGGTTGGAAAAGCCTTCTGGCAAGGATTTTACTGGCCAACCACGGTCTCTGACTCAAAGGAGATCGTCCGCAAGTGCGAGGATTGTCAGTTCTTCGCTCGGCAGATCCATGTGCCGGCCCAGGAACTCCAGACGATCCCCATCACCTGGCCATTCGCAGTCTGGGGGCTCGATATTGTCGGACCCTTCAAGAAGGCCCCAGGCGGTTTTGAGCACATCTTCGTCGCCATTGACAAGCTCACTAAATGGATTGAAGCCAAACCTGTGACCAAAATTACGGCGGCCAAAGCCACGGAGTTCTTCCAAGAGATCATCGGTCGATTTGGCGTACCATGTCGGATCATTACGGATAACGGCTCTCAGTTCAGAAGTGACGAGTTTCAAAGCTGGTGTGAAGATGTGGGCATAAAGATTTGCTTTGCTTCAGTGGCACACCCACGGAGCAACGGGCAGGTCGAGCGCACGAACGGCATGCTTCTACAAGGCGTCAGGACGCGCATCTTCGATCGGCTCAACCCATACGCGGCAAAATGGATGAAGGAATTGCTGCCAGACTCGAGGGTTCGCGACAAGTCCCAAATGAGCTACGGACGCTCTCCTTCTTCCTCGTATACGGGTCTGAGACGGTCCTTCCAACGGAACTACAGTTCGGGTCACCACGAGTTCAAAGGTTCAATGAGGACGAGTCAGAGGCTAATCGGATCGACGAACTCGACCGATTGGAGGAAGCTCGAGACGCTGCAACGATTCGGTCGGCCAAGTACCTCCATGGTCTACGTCGTTACCACGATCGTAATGTGCGGGACCGAGCTTTCTCAGTCAAAGATCTGGTCCTTCGAGTCAAACAATCGAGTGGCCACAAACTCTCTCCGTATTGGGAAGGTCCGTACATTATTGACTTGGTGACACGCCCAGGGGCTTACCGACTCAGGCGAGAAGACGACACTCTCATGGACAACTCGTGGAACAACGAACAATTGCGTCGGTTCTATACCTGACGACCGTTGTACACATGTTTACAATTAAATAAAGATAAGTTTTTGTTCACATTGTCTTTACATTCATGCAATTTAGCTTCTGACTTGCTACTTATTTGTGTTTCAATTAAGTAGTAAGTCGGGGGCTACACCTAATTAGGTGCGCAATCGCGCACCTAATCCCTTTTTTTTTATGCAATTCACCTTCTGACTTGCTACTTATTTGTGTTTCAATTAAGTAGTAAGTCGGGGTTACGTAATTAGGTGCAATCGCAAGACCTAATCTTTTTTATCTGAACCCGACTGACTTGCTCCTAGTCGGATCCCGACTAGCCAAGAAGTCGGGGCTATATTTAATTAGGTGTCTTGTCGCAAGACCCTTCTCTTTTAATGAGATTAATTTGACTTGCTCTCTAGTCGGATCCTGACTAGCCAGTAAGCCGGGGGTCACACCTAATTAGGTGCAGTCTGCACCTAACCGATACCTAGTCGATTTTTCTCTTTTTAAGTCCAAGTTGAGCCTAAGTGTTAATCGTTCCGAGTAACGAAACTCTTGTCTCCTAGCAACACTCATACTTCCCGATTGTGTTCATGGAGACAGAGCTCCGTGCCAACTCCTAGCGCTAAGGAATTTGATGCGCTGGGCAGAGCGTTTAGTAAAAGGAACTTAACTTGCTTGGGCAAAAAGCATGACTCGAATTAAGAAAAACCGATCAGCATATATTATATGAGAAAGAAAATCATTTACATAGATAATTTACAGCAAGTTCCTACATCTAAAAGGAATCTAAGCCTAGATGGCCTACAGGCCATTTACAGGAGATGACGGCGAGCGTGGACTAGCGCCTCGACGATCACGTCGGCCACGTCGACGAGAGCCGGGATGACCTCGATCAGGACCGCGACGGTTTCGACGTCGCGGGCACGGGCCTCTTCCTCGGCAACCTCGGCCGAAGAAGCTCAGATACTCCTAAAGCTCGCCATGAACTCTTCGTTATCCATGGAAGCAGGTGGAGAAGGAGGGATGGAAGGAAGAAGTTGGGGATGAGAAGCGGCCGCTGTACCAGCCTCTTTTTATAGCCAAGATTGGGAAGTCGAACCGATTCCAGGAAGTAATGGCATCGGGATGCAACCCCGATGAGAACTGTTCCCAAGATTTGACGCGGATGTCTCTAGGAACATGGCGCAACAGTCAAAGCAACGATTGGTATTCTAGCAGGCAGCGCTAGGGATGCCTCGTGGCGGCGGGAGTATGGCGCGCTCTCATCAGAAGAAAAAGGGCGACGTTTCGTTTCCGCGCTAGGCGGGAAAGAATGAAGCCCTAAAATCATTGCTTCAATATTCGGGCCCGGACTTAGGTTTCAGAGAGCATGCTCCATTTGGGCCGTAAGCTGTACACGACATTGCTCGGGTACAGGTGTCACTTGGGTCAAACCTAGTCGGGAAAAAAGGCGCGCCCCCGGTTGGGCCTTAAGCTAGTCGTCAATCTTTTGAGGAGTAGGCACCTCCCAGGTAATTGAGCTTAGCTTTTGACGTACCTCCTGGGGTTAATGGTCGGTCTGATTTATTAATCAGATTGGGCGTTAAAGGATACCTCTTCAGTTGAGTCTCAGTGGCACATCTGCAGATCATTCGTCGTTAGACGGACAACACTCGGATGACCTCAACTTGGAGGCGGGCGTATTTTTCCGAGAATCACTAGCTTGATTCCGCACTAGTCGGATCAGGGCGCCTGAACGCGCTACGCGGGTTGTGGCATGTCCCTTGTTGGACCGAATGTTGGGTCCTGCCAGTCAGACTCGAATGTCATAATTCGTAACAGGGAGGATAACGCAGGGTGACACTGATCACTCGGAAACATCCACCTTTTTGGTATGTCTCTCCGTGGGGCCACTAGCCAGCTTACCGATCAGTTGGGCTGGATACCAGATATCTTTATAAGACTTGAGATTTTCTCTTGAGTCCTTGGTAACTGTGTTGTTTGATCAGCAGGTTACTCGGCGAGCGGAACTTCGTCAGTCGAACGAAGAGTGACATCACTCGGGCTACATCTGAAGGACTGCGAGCTGAACCCGGAATCAAGACAACCCAGCAGCGAAGCACTCGAGGCCTACTGTGGACATCATGGGCCCCGGGTATTCCAAGATACATAATTGGACGTACCACCTCTTTGGACCAAATCGCATGGATCTTCCAGAAGGCGGGCTTGGTGGCTGGTGCGGCCCGACTTACTCTACAAGGAAACGAACTCGTTTCCTACTCGATTACATAGAGATAGGCGTGACCAACCCGGTTATATCTCCATGTTCCTTATACGGATTAGGGAACCTATCTGTAACCCGACCCCTTGCACTATATAAAGGGGGTCGAGGGCCCCTAGTTAGAACATCTGATCTTCATACCTTGTAATCCCCCACAATACAATCCACGAGCACAGTAGTAGGGTGTTACCTCTCACGGAGGGCCCGAACCTGTATAAATCCTGTCCCCTGTGCTACCATCGAGTTGTGATCTCTCGCATAGCCCTATAAAATATATTGCCGATGCAAATCGTCGAC
This sequence comes from Olyra latifolia, assembly GCA_036346145.1. NCBI lineage: Eukaryota > Viridiplantae > Streptophyta > Magnoliopsida > Poales > Poaceae > Olyra > Olyra latifolia. The sequence goes on from CM070531.1 coordinate 21,001,487, forward strand.
ACTAACGATCCGTTATCATGGGCAACGCAAAGCATGCGCATGTTGAACCGCATTCATCTTCTTGGTTGCACCTCATCATGTAAAGCACTGATCGAGGTACCTGGAAACACAATTAATGTTTCATCTCCAGTGGTAGATGCCGCCTAGGTGGCTAAACTGATTTGCATGCTATATGCCGTATTTAAGATGTTAGAGGACAAATTATATTTTTTTCAAATAAAATCTTTTACATTATCAAACCACAATTATTAATCACCATTTAAAACCATATAATCATCATCTAGACACCTCGTAGAGCCGCCTAGTTACTGTATCGAACTATATAGACGGGCTAGCCGCCTAGATCACTGCCTAGGCCCTAGCCGTCTCCCATGCTCGAGACCGTCAGGCTCAGGGGCTGCTGGGGCCTCAGGCGCCTCCCGGCCGTCGGAGACAGCCGACCCGTTGTGGACTGTGAGAAGGATTGGTGGGAGAAGCTGGAGTGGGAGGGGCACCATGTCGGCCACCACCCATCCCTCTTCCAGCTGCGCTCTTCACGCTCCTACAAGAAACCTCTGCGCAGAGGCTCGCTTCTCCGGTAAACCGTTCAGGTATGTATGAACATGCACATGCTAAGGTCTGAATTACAGGATAACCTCTATGTAATGTACGTACTAAACTCCTCGATATATCTCCTCCTGATTTGTTCGTTTTGATCCGATCGACCAGCTACCATTGATCGGTGGTTTTGGTGCTTGCGTCCTATGTGGAATGGATCTAGCAGGGTAAGAGAAAAGGACGAGTTGCTTCTTGCTACTGCTGCCGCGGTTGCTACAATGGACCAAGTATTTGCTTGCTGCTGGTGTGTTTTCATTCTAAAGAATAAATTGGTGTTTGATGTCATGGGCGGAACCGAGGATTCTATGCCAATTTGTGCGTCTCTCGATGAGACCAACGTCATCTGTTTGGTTTTGTTTGTGGTTATTTGTGTGCTATTAAATAAGAGGGCCATGAGTGCCTGTCGTGTGTATCTCATCACCATGGAACATAACCCCATGGTGTGGATGTGTTGCTTGCAAAAGACTCGGATATTCTGTGTGTGAAATGCTGCAGCATGCCAACGCTGCCTGATAATTATGTCATTGATCTTCGTGTACTGAGTTTTAACAGAACTTTCTCATATGGGATTTTTAATGAGATATATTGGTGCACAAAGCAAGCGTATGCTATGTACTATTTCTCTATGATTTTTTTCCACTGTGTTTTTATATAGTTGTGATGAGGTATATGCACTATGCGGCAAGGTCTAAGATGGAGTGTTGGGGAACCTATCCAGACCTGGCCTAGCCTGGGCCGCGGCTCCAGGTGGGCCCACTTATGGACCAGCTTTAATTAACACTATAAATACGAGATATCCATTGTATACATGAGCAAGAAAGCAATAAAGAATTATTTCCTCTCTATATCCTGTGTTTATCTACTTTTGTGCATCCGTTCTTCTTCGACTATGTTTGCGCTTGAATTTATAACCTTAGACTACACTCGGTAGTGTGGTTGTATAACACAAAGTAGAAATGCATGTCGCTCCTAGTATTTCATTGCCCAATGCAATAATGTCAGGCGACCATCAACACATTTCCATGAAGAACACCACTGCAAACTCCAACATAATCTCTGTATCTATAAGCACTCAATGATATATTTCTTCTTCATGTTGTAAGAGCTGCCGACGATCAACGATAAAAAATATCTTCCAACTGTATTGATGCCTAGGGGTGGAACCGAGCCGAGCTTGAGCGAGCCGGGCATGTTTAGGCTCGGGCTTGTTTTGCGAGCGAGCTGGCTTGGCTCGGATGGCCGAGCTAAAAAACCTGCTCGGCTCGGGCTCTGTGAATTTACCAAGGCGACAGAGAGGTGGGAGTGAATGGAGCCTTTTTTAAATTTTTAATATTTTGTGCCCCATTCAGAACTCCAACCCAAACAACAGATAAAACAGCGGACAGAAGAGAAAAGACTTAAGCCAGCTGTTGGAGGTACAGGGATGTCCTTTAGATACCCAAAGGCATCTGGACTATTGAAAGACCTCTCCAACACATAAAGAGAAATATGCAACATGGACCAGTTCAGATCAGGAAGGACCTGTTCAGACCTGGAAGCATGCAACTTAGACCAGATCAGCCTAGTAAGGACCCGTTCAGATCTGGAAGAAACAAGAAGCAAAGGACCAGTTCAGACCTGGATGGACCAGATCAGCTCTCGAAAACAAAAGCAAAAGAAAAAGAGAGAAAGCCAAACCATCAAAGATACTTTCAGAAAAGTAAAAACAGATTTCCAGAATTTGCCCCACTTGGAGCAGAAGGTTGGTGGATTTCTGGTGATCTAATATTGTTCGAGGGTAAGAATGGGATGATCGTCCATTTTTTATTGTTCGAGGGGAAGGATGGGATGACATGGTTAACCTATCTGAATCAAGATTTCTGGGCTAAACTTTGAGAAAAAAAACATCTATAATCAATCTAAAGAACTTTTGTTATATTACCGAGCTACTTTCTTCTATACCTTGTATGTACTTTCAAAAGTTATTGACCCTATAAAGTTTATTAATTCCTGATGGTGTAGGAGGCTCTGCTTGTTGTAGTGTTTATCTATAATGCCTCTATTTGTTTGTCAGAAGAAATGTATATGTATGAGGTTCTACTCGTTGTAGTGGTTATCTATGATGCCTCCATTTGTTTGTCATAATAAAATGTAGTTTTTTTACATATGTGTTTAGCTGTAATTTTACTAAGAAATCATCAGGGTTAATAATAATATGAACTGTTCTATCATATACTTCTTGTTGTTTCTATATGGTATACTTCATCCGTTTATTTTTATAGGGTGTATTTTGATTTGAAAAGGTTAATCTTTGTAACTTTGACCAACAATTAGTCAAATTTATGCATCTTAAGTGTACAAAAGCCATATAAATAAATTTATATTTAAAATTTATTTTATAGAAATTGACAAAATATAAAGGAGAAATTTAACAATCAAAGTATAGCTTCAAAGACTTTCTCAATTCAAATTTCAAAATACTTCCTAAAAATAACCGAGTCCGGAGGAGTATTTGCTTAAAAGGTTTAGAAGGTGCAAATACGTGTCCTCATTTATATGAGAGCACCAAAACATTGTGTGATCCTCTTTTTGGATTTCGTAGCAACGCACGGACACTTATGCTTGAAGTAGTTGGCAGTCAGCTTCTTTCTGTTTGACATCACAGCCAGTGGAGTATCATTTCCCATTGATCCTAGAGCTTCTACTCCATCTTTAGCCATTGGCAGCAACAACATTTTCTAGGGCTTCTACTGTATACCTGAAGCCAATTGATTGGGCAATTTGTCAAAAAAAAAGAGAGAAGTAGTATATACACCAAATACCGGGCTGTTTCTTACCCAAAAGCTTTTAGCGGAGCCAAAATTCCATGAATACCAACAGCCTCCTTAGGCCATCTCCAACCATTTTTTCTTCACTTCACTCCATTCCCTTCCCAATCCATATTCCCTTTATTTCACACAATCTCCAACAGCATCCCTTCGAAGGGAATGATATAGAAAAAGGAGAGAGAATCCCTTCCTAGAGGGTTTGGAGAGAGAAATCCTTTCATGAAGGGATTGCTAAAGAGAATTCATTGGAGCGCCGAAAGGAACGGGATTCCCTTCGTGAAGGGAACGGGAGCCGCGAGGGAAAACCGTTGGAGTTGGTTTTATTCTCACTCATTTGCTGCATCAAAGTATCAAACAAACCATATAAGTACATCCAAGTTTTTGCATTGAAAACTGCTATATATCTTATGAAAACCCAAAAAGTCAGCAAGATAATAAACTTATTGGAAGTGCACCAGAAATTGTTGGGGCTGTACTCTTAGTTTCAAGTACAGATTCTATAATATCTGTGAGCTTTATCTTTTGTCTCTTCAGCCACTCCCGATATGGACGATTTCTTGATTTCTGCAAAATAAACGCGGTCACATTGCTGCTGCTGACTTCCTCAACTATAAAAAAACTGAACTATGTTGAAAGTACATTCAGAAAATTGTTAGATGGTTCTATATGGAATGCTCATTATTCTGCCAGATTGGAAAATAGTCTGGTGAATGGTCTATAGTTTTGTGCCATTGCATTTTGCCTAAATTTCAGCATGTTTATTTGTTTTGTGACTAGAAATGCTTGTTTTGTGCAGGTTTATCTTGCAAGCAAAACAACTATGAGATGCCATTTGGCTTATCGTTGTTGCAAATCTTAAAATGGCTGAGGGGATATGATAGCGATACATTTAACCATCTATAGTTGTGCCTTTGATGTGTATGATTTGGGGTGCCATAGTAGAGCATATATTTGAGGTGTCTGATTACCTTGGAAGGTGATAATTGTGGGATGATATCTTCAAGCATTTGCACGAGGAGGCGGTCGGGGCAACGGCAGGGAAGAGGAGGAGGCGGGGGCGTCACGGAGGCAGCAGGGCGGCGGCCCGGCGGCCCGGCGGTGGCGGGGGTGCAACGGCGGAGGCAGGAGCTGCGCGGGAGGGAAAACACCGCCAACAGAAAAGTAGGGGTCCCCTCAAGACCCCTGAGAATTGGGGCTGGAGGGGGAGATTTGAGGGCCTCCTTATTTTAGGGGCTTGAGTAGGGGCCCTACTAGAGTGCATTTTTTGACTATAACCCTTATTTTTTGGTTTAGGGGCTTGAACAGGGGCTCTGCTGAAGATGCTCTTAGGTATTTGCCATGTTTACAAATTTGTACAACTTATTTGAGATTCTGTTGCAAGGTACGAGCATTGTACTAGCTAGTTAATAATGAAATTCGCTTCTACGAACGATCCGTTATCATGGGCAACGCAAAGCATGCATGTTGAACTGCGTTCACCTTCTTGGCTGCACCTCATCATGTAAAGCGCTGATCGAGGTACCTGGAAACACAATTAATGTTTCATCTCCAGTGCTGAGGCGTGGCGAGTGATAATTTTGGAATCCAAACAAGGTGCTTCAAAGGTAAATCATAGCATGGGCAGCTTTGCTCTTGTCTTTGGGTTCTGTTCGGAGCAATCAAGCTAGTGACTTTAGCACGACGACAAGTCCACCTTTCCTCTGTAGAGCTGCAACGTCCCCAAGCAAAGAACCAGGCATGCTTTAGGGAAAGCATCCCAAAGCCCAAACATAAGCCAATGGCAGAAGCTGGTTAGTTATTAGTGAGACCGCAAGGGATAGCTCATTGCAGACGCTCTCCGATTTCCGTTCTTCCTCCTCCACCCGGCGTAAACATCTTTCGATCTTCTCGGAGGAAACAACAACACCGATATTCCTTTGCTACCTTATCGATCAGCACCGAATATGTAAGGTACTTACGTTAATCGCTCAGAGCCAGGTTTCCAAAGTAGTTAGTACATTGACTAACAAAGTTGATATACACGCAGTTGTAGGTGCTGGTAACTGGAGACGCAGATGGGTTAGATTTGTGGATCTTGTGTTTGCTGGCCTTCACATATAAAGATATTCACCATGCCTTCTAGGGTATTTCTCTCTACGTACATATATGCATGTCCTTTTATTGCATGAAGGAGAGTAGTATTCTTTCTAGCGAGTCTTGTGCTTCTTCTGGTAGTGTGTGTGGGTGTGTGTATATGCCCATCACTCTTCTTTAAGCTGTACCTATTATGCAACAGCCGGCCACCAGCAACCATTACGTTGCATCTCTGATCAGTTCACCCTGGTCTCCTCTATCTATATATCACTAGTGCTAAGCACATTTTTTTGGAAAATTAAAGTGGTGGGACATTGATTTCCATTACTAAAGTTCCTTTTTTAAAAAAAAATTTGGCACCCCAATTTTTTAATTTTTTCTAGTTTGTTTTATAACTTTTTAATTCTTTTACTGATGGAAAACTATGGGAGTGGCCAAGGGCCGTAAATATACAATGGCATAGGACAAATCATCGATTGACTGCTGCACATAGCATATCTACCACTTTAACGTTGGTCTACAACCAAATTTCCTTTTTTTTTCTCTCCCTGAATTTATTCACCACTATCAATACAAAACCGTTTCAATAAAAATTTGACTACAGAGAAGCAAAGGTGAAGTGCACTCAACTAATTACTGTCAATCAATGCAGTTTCTTAGTGTGAATAACTTGAAGGAAGCGGTACAGCAGATACCAGCTCATCTGGAGGATGCGAGGCAGCCCGTCTACTGGGATGGATGGAGTGGACTAGGTGCTTCTGCGGTGCTTAGAGCTATAGCCCAACACCCTCCACCATCACTGGCGAAGAGATTCAATAAGATTATCCACATCGATTGCTCAAGGTGGAAAAGCCGAAGAGCACTACAGAGGGCAATCACAAAGGACCTGAAGCTTCCACCATGGGTAATGGCAATTCTTGACAGGCAAGACGAGGAGGACGATTTCAGTGGGGTACCAGAAGGGTCTAGAGTAGAGATACAAGAAGTTGGGACGGAGATCCTCCTGGCAATACGAGGATACAAATGTTTAGTGGTCTTCCATAACGGAAGCGACGATACAATTGACTTAACTAGCTTTGGTTTGCACGGTGCTACTGTTCTGTGGACCTTCAGAGGGAGGCTTCTGCTCAAACAAGAAATCAAAGAAATCAAGCAAATGGTGGTAGAATCACATCTTTATCTCGTTCCAATCGATCCTGATGCCAATGTTATAATAGAAGAAGAGGCTAGGGAAATTGCACTGTACACAGGTACGCCGGGCATCACACCTGAAATAGTTACAAAGTGTTGCCTGTATCTGTTGTCCCTCAATTATCGGGGGGTAGCATTATAGATTACAACTGGACTATCCATGCTTCAAATTATTGGGTTTGCGATGGGATAATACAAAGAGGTTGGGAGAACGACGAAGAGGCATGGCATGGTGGTATTGCTCTCCATCAACAGTTGCGATTGGACAGCTACTCATGTAATGAATTGCCCAGTTTTCGTCGGGAACTGCGCACTCCTCCAGAACGTTGGGTTTTTGCCACCAACCCAACTACTGTGCCTCCGGAGTCAACATCTTTTTTCCTTGCAGCTAAAATGGGATCAAATTCTGTATTAAAAGCATTACCTGATGACATGTTCCATCAATCAGAGAAACTTCATGTGCTCAAATTATGTTGGTGTACCTTCAATTTTATTTCACCTCCTTTCCGTTGTTGCCGTAGCTTAAGGTTTCTCGGATTAGATCACTGCAAGGATGAACAACAGGAAGAAGAGAACCAGGAGAGACCAACATTTGAGTTTTTTGGGAGTCTTTGGGTGCTAGACATACGCCACACAGATTGGAAACTGACTTTGTCCACAGAGATAATAGAGCAAATGGGTACAAACATGAGAGAGGTACTTCGGAAAATGGAAGGATTTGGGGCAACAATCTTGTGTTGCAACGATCAAAAACCTTCAAAGCTTCGTGTTATTAATCAACAAAGCATTCTAGAAATGGTCGGTAGAGATGAAATTACCGATATGGGGAAGTTGGAGCTTCTCGACCTATCTTGGAATAGGAAAATAGAAGCTTTACCAAGCATGTCAGGGGCAACTATTTTGAAGACCCTGGTTCTTGATGGTTGTATCGGGTTAAGTCATGTCTGCCTTGAGGAACTTCCACTACTTGAATCATTTAGCTTTGATGCAGTATCAAGAGAACATCATAACGAGGAGGCTAAAATCTCCTGTATCTCTTTGGCTGGTTGTGCAAAATTGGTGAACTTCAAATTACATGGGTCATTGCCGAACCTGAAGCAGTTGGACCTATCAAGCACAGCAATCAAAATGCTGGATCTCAAAGATGAGGTGGTGCAGGTCCCAGGTCTCCAGAAAATCGTTCTATTGCAGTGTGAACAGCTCCGCTCAGTACTGTGGCCAGAAATGGGAATGCCCCAACTGAGGATGCTATGTATTGACACTCGAGGAGAAGAGGTGATCAGAAAACAATCACAGGATTCTTTGGTCGACAATTCGCCGGGGTATTGTCATGCGTATGTTGCTACGACAGACATAAGGTTTGTTCGACTGTTAGTGGTAAGGAGTAAAGAACTGTTTTGCTGGAACACCAGAATATTTCATCTGGATCTTTGCATTTCATGTAGAAGTAAAGATGGTGGAAAGAGGTGCAGCAAGGACAGGATTGGCCCTTATGGCACTGAAGAAATAATTCGGCAACCTCAACAAAAGTCATTAATACCCGTTCCTTTCTGCTGCACCTATACAGATATCCCTATTGACAAGATAACTAGCGATCATCAAGAAGGAAGTGGCCCTCACTTTCAGGCATTGGACTGCCATCTAGAGATTGGAGAGGGAATTAGGTACACTAAAAACGTGGAGAGCATGCAGGGGATCAATGCTATAAACTTCGTGATAGGCAATGTCAAGTCCTTGCATGCTCATGACAATTCTTCCATCTCTAGTGTTATCCCTGAAGGCATGACTTCAGCGGATGAGGAAATATGGGGTTGCCTCAAGCAGTGCCGTGTTGAGAGATGCCCTAAGATGCACACTGTCATCAAAACTAACTACGATACTTTCTGCTTTCCAAATCTGGAGGCCTTTTGGGCAGCTCATCTCTCGATGGCCCACTACATCTGGAGCAGAGGAAGGACAGACAGACTGAGTAGGTCGCCGAGGTCCTTTGGAAACCTGCGGAGCATACACCTGCGCTCCTGCCCGAGGCTCATATTTGTGCTCCCTCTTTCGTGGGTTTCATCTGGCTCGTATTTGCCCAACCTGGAGACCCTCCACATCAGCTATTGCGGTAGTCTCAGGCAGGTGTTCCCCGTGGAGCCAGAGTTTGTAGACAGAATAGCCACCAACCATCCAGGAGGTACACTGAATTTTCCAAAGCTGAAGCACATCTACCTGCATTATCTCCACAGTCTGGAGCAGATATGCGAGGCCAAGATGCGTGCACCCATGCTCGAGACGGTCAGGCTCAGGGGCTGCTGGGGCCTCAGGCGCCTCCCGGCCGTCGGAGACAGCCGACCCGTTGTGGACTGTGAGAAGGATTGGTGGGAGAAGCTGGAGTGGGAGGGGCACCATGTCGGCCACCACCCATCCCTCTTCCAGCTGCGCTTTTCACGCTCCTACAAGAAACCTCTGCGCAGAGGCTCGCTTCTCCGGTAAACCGTTCAGGTATGTATGAACATGCACATGCTAAGGTCTGAATTACAGGATAACCTCTATGTAATGTACGTACTAAACTCCTCGATATATCTCCTCCTGATTTGTTCGTTTTGATCCGATCGACCAGCTACCATTGATCGGTGGTTTTGGTGCTTGCGTCCTATGTGGAATGGATCTAGCAGTGGTAAGAGAAAAGGACGAGTTGCTTCTTGCTACTGCTGCCGCGGTTGCTACAATGGACCAAGTATTTGCTTGCCAAGCTGGTGTGTTTTCATTCTAAAGAATAAATTGGTGTTTGATGCTGCGGGCAGACACCGAGGGATTCTATGCCAATTTGTGCGTCTCTCTGATGAGACCAACGTACAGTCTGTTTGGTTTTGTTTGTGGTTATTTGTGTGCTATTAAATAAGAGGGCCATGAGTGCCTGTCGTGTGTATCTGTCAGCCATGGAACATAACCCCATGGTGTGGATGTGTTGCTTGCAAAAGACTCGGATACTCTGTGTGTGTGAAATGCTGCAGCATGCCAACGCTGCCTGATAATTATGTCATTGATCTTCGTGTACTGAGTTTTAACAGAACTTTCTCATATGGGATTTTTAATGAGATATATTGGTGCACAAAGCAAGCGTATGCTATGTACTATTTCTCTATGATTTTTTTCCACTGTGTTTTTATATAGTTGTGATGAGGTATATGCACTATGTGGCAAGGTCTAAGATGGAGTGTTGGGGAACCTATCCAGACCCGGCCTAGCCTGGGCCGCGGCTCCAGGTGGGCCCACTTATGGACCAGCTTTAATTAACACTATAAATACGAGATATCCATTGTATACATGAGCAAGAAAGCAATAAAGAATTATTTCCTCTCTATATCCTGTGTTTATCTACTTTTGTGCATCCGTTCTTCTTCGACTATGTTTGCGCTTGAATTTATAACCTTAGACTACACTCGGTAGTGTGGTTGTATAACACAAAGTAGAAATGCACGTCGCTCCTAGTATTTCATTGCCCAATGCAATAATGTCAGGCGACCATCAACACATTTCCATGAAGAACACCACTGCAAACTCCAACATAATCTCTGTATCTATAAGCACTCAATGATATATTTCTTCTTCGTGTTGTAAGAGCCACGACGATCAACGATAAAAATATCTTCCAACTGTATTGATGCCTAGGGGTGGAACCGAGCCGAGCTTGAGCGAGCCGGGCATGTTTAGGCTCGGGCTCGTTTTTGCGCGAGTAAGCTTGGCTCGGATGGCCGAGCTAAAAACCTGCTTCGGCTCGGGCTCGTGAATTTACCAAGGCGACAGAGAGGTGGGAGTGAATGGAGCCTTTTTTAAATTTTTAATATTTTGTGCCCCATTCAGAACTCCAACCCAAACAACAGATAAAACAGCGGACAGAAGAGAAAAGACTTAAGCCAGCTGTTGGAGGTACAGGGATGTCCTTTAGATACCCAAAGGCATCTGGACTATTGAAAGACCTCTCCAACACATAAAGAGAAATATGCAACATGGACTAGTTCAGATCAGGAAGGACCTGTTCAGACCTGGAAGCATGCAACTTAGACCAGATCAGCCCAGTAAGGACCCGTTCAGATCTGGAAGAAACAAGAAGCAAGGACGATTCAGACTGGATGGACCAGATCAGCTCTCGAAAACAAAAGCAAAAGAAAAGAGAGAAAGCCAAACCATCAAAGATACTTTCAGAAAAGTAAAAACAGATTTCCAGAATTTGCCCCACTTGGAGCAGAAGGTTGGTGGATTTCTGGTGATCTAATATTTTTGGGATTTTTTGTGTATAAGCCTACATGAATCTCGAAGCACTACACCAAAAATCTCCTCAAACCTCTCTGTAAGAAAAATATGAAAAATAAAAACTACAGACTGTCTGGAACTTCGAACAGAAAGTTTGGAGCTCGTTATTCACCTTATGGCGTCCAAACAGTGCAATGGAATGACTCCCAAATTTTTCTTCAGATGCAAATATGAGTCTCGCACCTTCTCCAATAAGAAGCACACAAAAATGATTTTTCTAGATGTTTCTAAAAATCAAACACTGGGTGCTGCGCGAAGAACAAAATCTGCAGAGATTTGCAACTTGATTGAAAACTTGATCTCTAGTCTATTCTAGGATGCAAAAGAGGTGTAAAAACCATATAAGCACCCTCAAGACATCATGGATCAGAAGCATGTAGAAGGAGGGGAGGCATACAAATAAGTTGCAACAAAATACATCAAGGAAAGAAGATTGAAACAAAAGAACTAGCAAGAACAGGACATGAACATGGAGGAACTAGTTTTGTTTGCTTTGAAAAAGTTTTACACAGCCACCCTAGGGTGGAAAACACTCACAAGTGGCTAAACTTCAGAAAACTCTTGGCTTCCAAAGACTTAAGTGGAGACACCCCTCCACCCTTCTTTTATAGGCCAACCGGTTCTAGGGTATCTCGATATATCGCGATACATTGAGATCCCCCTTGAACCACCCATGAATGGCTAAGATTAACCCTCTCCAACCAACCATTTACATGGGCCTTAGCCTACTCACTTATGGCCCAACATAGACCATACATGGGCTAACCCGAAACCCAACACATAGACGGGTTTTAACTCACACGCACGAATCTTAGAGCGTCGCGAACCGCCTCCAACGATCCCTTCGCTTCCAAGTATCTGCACGTACCGACGTCCGGTAAGAACTCGTGCTCCGAAGTGATAACCGTTCCCACCGCGAAACTCCGCGCGCAGCCTCCAACCGAACCTGCAGCCCACCTGGCGAACGGACTCAACCACTCTACCTCACACCCTGTTCTCACCTGCATCCACAACACCAACAACAAATAACCAAAACACATCTAGAACGTCCACGGCATCACCACGGACCCAGCACAACAAACCGATCCTCGATCGAGGTTGGTATGCAAAAATGATAACCGAAATAGTGAATAGCCCGACACGAAACAACCGCCTGAGGGCAAGTGCGTCCTGTGGCACTTTGGCGACTTCGCCGGCTACACCTAAATTATCTAGGGGTCTTTTTCATGCTAAGGAGATCACAAAACTTCGCAAGAATCAAGGAACAACATGCCACGTCAAAGTGGTCAAGTTTGGAAGAATTTTGTCAGAAACCGAAAGTTTTGACCAACTCCTCACATGCTCATCATCTTGACTCCATATTCTCCCCCTTGATGAGCATGTTGACAAAACCAAACCAAGTGGCCAAATGTGCGAAGTTTTGATAAACAGATGCAAGGGTTTTGGAAGAATTTATGCGTAAAACCAAGAAAGAAACCCTTGATCAAATGCCCCACAAATTTTCAAATTTGCCTCCCCCTGTCTGAATGCATCATTTTTTGTTTCGGACCAAATTCTCCCCCCTTTTTTTGTCAAAATGATCAGCAAGAAAACCAAAGTACCATGGATACCCCAAACATGCACATGCGAAATAATTGAAAATCTAGGCAAGAGCTTTGAAAATTAGCCAAATGGTACCAAAACCGGAGGCCAATGCTCAAACCAAGTCTGAGGGTCACAAGCTGACAAGATGTGAGAGAGATACTAAGGCTTGCAAAGAGCTAACCAAATTTTGTAACAAGGCATTTGCATAAGTCAACTAAAAAGATTTTCAAGGTCAAAATAGGTGCACAAGCTTGAGAAACATCAAGACCAAGAAAGACAAGGTTGCCTAAACGAAATGGCCAACTCAAGAATGTGTCCAAAATTTTCCCGATTATGTGGTTGCAATACTCTTTATTTTTGGCCTTCTCTTTTTTTTTGATGATTTGTTTTTTTATATGCCTTCTTGGAACCTATTCACATAGCAAATGATTGCTAGTAGAGCACAACCCAAGGGTAATTTGGAACTGGCCCCCTAGGTCACTCGCTGAGTCTACAAACTACAAACTTCAAGGATTGAAACCCATGTTTGTTGACTTTATTTTACACATAAGGGGCAAATGAAAGGACGCCACTAACAAATGGCCAAGATCAGAAGAAGGCAACACAAGTTTCAAAATCTTGAAAGAGACCTAGAAGATGTACCGACATTTGACAATGAAAATCCAAACTTTTGAAAAATGCAAATGTCAGGTTTTTTGCAATACTTTTAAGAAAGATGTTGATGTTCCTTTTCGCCTTTTCTCAAACTTGTGTCAAATCAAATAGGTTTCCAACAAACTCAATTTGGAACACCGAAACGCAACTGAGATGAAAACAATAAGCCTAATAGGCAAAGCTCTTATAAAAAGAAAGCAAGACTATATGCAAATGCAGAACTGCAAACCTCCCCCTCAAAATAAGAACTCATGGCAAAGCATTTAGAGGAAGGAAAGAAGCAGAAAACTGGTTTGCGATAGAACAGTGAAGAGAAATAGTAGACACTCTAGCGCAAGGAACACTCCCAGCCACAGAAGATAGGGAAACAAGGCTAAACTCGAATACTAGAGAGAGCAAACACAAACCCTGTTTACCCAGGTATCCTCCTCATACCTGGTCAACCCACAAGTCTATGTGAGACTCACTAGCTAGAGCAGAGGACATTGCTAATCACGCATAATAGCAACTTAAAAGGTAAGAGGTGCCAAAAGAACGTGCTGTGACTCTAGCCTGTTCTAAGAACAAACCCCAAACAAAGCAGGCAAACAATAATATACATATCATACAAGATCAAGCTCCCCCTCACTTGATGCCTACAGCACTAACCAAGCCAAGCTCTCCCCGGAGAATGGCAAACCTAGGACCATCTAAGGGCTTGGTGAGAATATCGGCAAGCTGGTGATCACCATCCACAAATCCTAGCCCTATATCCCCCTTTTCTACATGGTCTCTAAGGAAGTGGTACCGGATATCAATGTGCTTGGTTCTAGAATGCTGGACTGGGTTTTTGGAAATGTTGATGGCTGAGGTATTATCACACAAGAGTGGGACACTAACAACCTCTAACCCATAATCCCGGAGCATTTGCCTTAACCAAAGCACTTGACTGCAACAAGCAGCTGCAATTATGTACTTGGCCTCGGCCATAGACTGGGCTACGCTGGTCTGCTTCCTAGATGACCAAGAGACAAGAGAAGTGCCTAGAAACTGGCATGTGCCTGAAGTGCTCTTCCTATCTATCCTACAGCCTGCAAAGTCAGCATCTGAATAGTTCTAAGAGATAGACAAGAAGTAGAAGAATACCAGATTCCTATTTCGGGGTGGCCACTAAGTAGCGAAGGATTCGCTTAACTGCCTGAAGATGATAAATCCTTGGGGAAGCCTGAAACCGAGCACACAGACACACAGCGAAGTATATGTCCGGCCGAGACGAGGTAAGGTACAGAAGGGCTCCTATCATACTCCAATAGAGCTTCTGATCCACGGGCTCAACATCTAGGTCAGGCTCAAGCACAGAAGAAGTGGGTGGAAACAGGCTTGCTATCAGCCATGGCAAATCTCTTGAGCAGGTCTCTAGTATACTTGGACTGGTGAAGAAAGATCCCCTGAGGGGTGTGCTTGATTTGAAAGCCCAAGAAAAAGTTTAGTTCACCCATCATGCTCATTTCCAACTCAGAACTCATGACGGAAGCAAATTTAGAGACCAAAGAATCAGAAGACCCTCCAAAGATAGTGTCATCCACATAAATCTGAACCAGAGGAAAGTCCGATGACTTGCGCTTGATAAATAGGGTCTTATCAACGCTGCCCATTGAAAAACCATTTCCAATCAAATAGCTGTTGAGCCGTTCGTACCAAGCTCTAGGGGCCTGCTTGAGCCCATATAATGCCTTGGAGAGCTTGTACACATGATCGGAAAACTCAGCAGAAACAAAGCCAGGGGTTGCCGAATAAAAACCTCTTCCTTAATGAAACCGTTTAAGAAAGCACTTTGAACATCCATCTGAAAAACCTTGAAACGGTGTGAAGCCATAAAAGTAAGGAAGATACGAATGGAATCCTGTCGAGCAACCGGAGCATAGGTCTCATCAAAGTCAATCCCATCGATTTCAGTGAAACCTTGTGCTACTAACCTAGCCTTATTCCTCACTACTGCCCCATCCTCACTCTGCTTGTTTTTGAAAACCCATTTTTTTCCTATGACATTTACGCCCACAGGGCATGCAACTAAGTCCCAAACCTTGTTTCTCTCAAAGTTCTCTAGCTCTTCATGCATGGTATTGACCCAATCGGGATCGGCAAGGGCCTGAGCTATGTCCTTAGGCTCGAGAGAAGAAACGAAGGCAGCAGAGAGGAGGGACTGGTGTGCTCTAGACCTAGTCACTCACTCACCTATAGGTCCTATCATCTGATCAGGAGGGTGACTAGCCTGAATGTGCCTAGGTGCACCCGAGGTGGCCTCTGCCTCATGTGAAGCGGAAGCAGGATCAGAGCCATCAGGGGAGGACTCTACGGGGGTAACCTCAGAAGAAGAAGTCCTAACAGGAGTAGGCTCAAAAGAGGCTGAAGGTACGGAGGGCTCAGGTGGGTCAGAAGCAGAAGGTCTGACTACGGCTTCTACCTGTGGAGACGGTTCCTCATCGGGAACTGACGAGCAGTCACCCCGACTCACCTTCTTCTCTATAAAGATAGGCTCAAAGGTAAGATCAGACTGAGAGGTGTCTGGCCTGGAACCTGGTCTAGCCTCGTCAAAAGTGACCTCACAAGACTCCACTACCCTCCTTTTAGCAATGTCCCAAACCCTGTAGATCCTAGTGGATTTAGTATACCCCAAAAAGAGACCATCAGAAGAGCGAGACTCGAACTTGTCCAAATTGCCAGATTTCAGAATGAAGCACTTGCAACCAAAGACCCGAAACTATGAAACATTGGGCTTGCGCCCATATCGAAGCTCGTATGAGGTCTTGTGCAACTTGGCACGGAGAAACACCCTGTTGGAGACATAGCAAGCAGTAGCAATTGCCTCAGCGCAGAAGTGTCGCCGGGTGGAGTACTCATCCAGCATCGTCCTGGCCATTTCGACCAGGGTCCTATTCTTTCTCTCTACCACCCCGTTCTGCTGAGCTACATGAGGCGAAGAAATTTGATGCTCAACTGCAGAAAGTGTGCAGAAATGTTCAAAATAGCATTCTTGAATTCGGTACCATTATCAGAACGAATGGCCCGAAGTGCACCTGGAAACTCAACTGCAAGCCTCCTTGAGAGGTTTCTGAACAGTTTGAATGTCTCCTCCTTTGAGGCCATGAAGAAAACCCAGGAGTATCGCGAGAAATCATCCACAATCACAAGCACATACCACTTCCTACCTACTGACTGCACTCTAGCTGGACCAACAGTGCCCATATGTAAGAGCTGTCCTGGTGCATCAGTCATCACACGTGTTACTCGTGGATGGGAAGCAGCCACCATTTTACCATGTCGACAAGGAGCACAAACCAAATCAGAGATAGGAGTGAGCTTGGAAAGTCCAGAAATTAAATCAGAAGAGCTCACCCTAGCCAAGTGATCAAAACCAATGTGACCTAAATGCCTATGCCAGAACTGAATGTCACGAGAATCAGAAGCAAGTAAGCAGTGAGAAGCACCAGCTGAAGCAGAAGGAAAAACAGCTCGAAAGACTCGGCCAAAACGAGAAATCCCACAAAGAACTTGCCCAGAGGGGCTCAAGACACAAGAACCAGAAGTCCTAAATCTGACCTCATAGCCCGATCAATAAGTCACAAAGCGAAAGCAAATTATACTACGACTTCTCGACTAGGGCTACGTCCTAAGAACAAATCGTGGACTAACACGACAGATCCGTGAGCTAGGACACGACACAGAGACGCATCCCCAAAGGTGATCAACTCACCGTCGGGGTCTCGGGCTAGAGAGGCAAACCATCGTGACTCACCGGTCATGTGACGATAACAACCGGAGTCAACGATCCAGACCTCCTTCCTCCCAGCCCTACGAGCCTGAGTCAAGTAGAGAAGAAACGAGTCTCAGTGTGAGGACTCACTAGAGCAGACCTAGGAACCCAAAACTGAGACACATGACCAGCACGTCCTACTGACTCCACCTCTACAAAACCGCGTGGCACACGTTCTGTCCTAACAACATTGTGCCTTGGGCCATCCCTCGGCCTCGATTGCCTCCTCTGGTTAGTCCATCTGACCTCTGCAGGGAACTCTCGCCGCGGGTGTCTACCTTCACCAGAAAACAAAGGCACACCCTGAGGACGGTAGAAACTCTGAAACCTAAACCTATCGAACCCACCAGATGGCTCAATTTTCCTGAAACCCAGACCAGGCCTAATGCTCATCCTAGACTCCACTTGTCTAGCTGCCTGGTGTGGTGAAATACGTGCCTGAGAGACCCTAGCTCCCTGAGTGTGATTATGGGTACTCTTGGGATGTCGCTTGGGAAAACCTACCAGCTGATAGCAGAACTCAGCCATGTGACCAGTCCTGCCACAGTAAGTGCAAGCGAACCTAGGTCTTGGCTTTGTCCTAGGTGGTGCTACAGGAGTTGCAGACTTGGAACCTGACTGAGTACTCTTACTCTTAGCAGAAGGAGGTGCTACAGAAGAACCAACCACCTGGTCAAAAGCAACCTGAAGACCAGCAGACCTAAAAACTGTCTTCTCTGGGACTCCAGAAGACGCAACCACCATCCTACCTCCCTCAGCAGTGGCAACCCTAGGTGGGTGACGCTTGATGTGATCAAGCCAATCAAAGCCCAAACCTCTACCCTGTGAAATCTTGGATTGATCCAAGATCAAGTTCAGTTTCTTCTTACCACCAACGAACTTCACAAGAGTGCTCATGAGGTACTCACACTCCTGATGAAGCTGTGGACAGAACTCACACGAGAGAGAAGAGGACCTAGTAGCACTTGTGTCACCCTGACCACTAGCAACATCCTTACCCTACAACCTGCGTACTTTATCACCTAGAATCTCAAGCTCTCTCTTGAAGGACTGACAGGAAAGACACTCAGAGTTTTGCACTTCTGCTAGACGACCTTGATACCTACGGCCTAGCTCCTCTAACACTTTACCTACATTCCCATCCATTTCATCACATCGCAAACAAGTAGAGCACTCATCTAGAGACTTTTTTAGTTCAGCAATTTTACTCTTCAATGTTAAGTTCTCTAGTCTAAGCATTAGACACTCACTGCACACAGAAGTAGAGTGAAAACTGTCATCTCCATCGCCAGTTGTGTCCTTAGGTGCATCATGATCACTACAGTCCTCATCTAGACTGACTGGGTCCTTAAGTGTGTCATGTGAGATATGTGCAGTAAGATCCGGACAAGCAACCATTTCAGTAGCAACAGACAGTTTTAAAGCATTTCTTGTTTCTTCAAGCTCCTCAAGCACATAAACATGTTTTTCTTTAAGTTCTCCAAACTCCTTAATCACATTATCATGCAAGGTCCTTAATGCAGTAAGTTCAGAAAGAGCTTCATCACAAACTTTCCAAGCATCAGAATCAAGAACAGAAATAGTAGAAGAACTAGGCGCAGCCCTAGACTTCTCTAGCTCTAAAGTAAGATAGGCTACTTCTTCCTTCAAATCTCTAACCCTACCATTTGCCTGAGAGAGGAAGCCACCTAGCTTGAGAAAAGCAGCATTGAGATCATCGTAGTTTTCATAACAAGGTACCTTTGAGTTGGAGTCGATGTCGGAGCAGTCCGAACCGGCGTGTCCGGCCATGAAGCACATGCCGGCGTAGCCGATGTCATCGGAGTCCACGTCTTGGGGCTCCTCCCCATCATCACTTGCCTCCTGGTCCGAGATGCAGGTGGAGTCCAGGGCCACCAGCACTTTGCGGAACAGCTTCCGCCCCTTCTGAAATGAAGGCTTCTAGCCAGCAGGTACAGTCTTCTGGTTAACTTGCAGTTCTGCTTGGGGTAGTTGTTCTTGGCAGCAGGAGCTTCTTCTCGTCCCTTCTGAAGATTTGGGCACTCTGCTCGAATGTGGTTGAGGCCTCCACACTCGTAGCACCTCAAGTTGCCTCTCCTCTGCTCACTCACTCTCTTGTAAGCTCTAGCAAATTTTTTCGATAGGAGGGCTAAACTCTCTTCAGGAACTGTATCTAAGCGCTCGTCAGGAAGCTCCACAAGAACAGACAAAGAGACTCCACCAAGATCGCAAGAGGAAGAACTAGAAGGGTTTGTGACCAAAGCTATGGAAAGTGGCTCGGTCTCAAGAACTGACAGACGCTCAAGTTCATAAGTTTTCAAGTTCGAATAGAGACCATCCAAAGTGAGTGTAGTGAGATCCGTAGCCTGCCGGATCGTGGTAATATTTACTCCCCAAATTTTTAAATCAAGTGCTGAGAGAAAGTGACGAGCATTCTCGGAGTCAGTGAACACTGTCTCAACTGCTCGTAAGTTGCTCATGATTTTTGTGAACCGGCTGAAACAAGCATCGAGAGATTCACTTGGTTTTTGAGAGAACCGGTTGTACACACGCTTGAACTGGTCCTGGTGAATGGTCTTAACCTGAGCTGTCCCCTCATGGAAAGCAATGAGGGTAGTCCAGATCTCATGCACGGACTCAAGGTGAGCAACTCGGTCGTATTCATTTCGACCCAACCCTTGGAAGAGGATGTTCTTAGCCTTAGCATTCAACTCACAATCCTTTTTGTTCTCGAGGGTGATTTCCTCCTCATTCGGCACCTTATATGGTTTCTTGACTTTGGTCCAAATATCAAAGCTCTATGCCATAAGGTAGGATCCCATCAGAGCTTTCTAAAAAGAAAAATCAAGGCCATTGAAAATCGGTGGTTTAGTCGAGTACTTCTCCTCTGCCATGGTTAAAGACAGGAAGGGTTCAAAGACTCGCAAGAATCACAAGAGCTCAACCGTGGCTTTGATACCACTGTGAACTCACCAAGGCGACAGAGAAGGGGGAGTGAATGGAGCCTTTTTTAAATTTGCAATATCTTGTGCTCCATTCAGAACTCTAACCCAAGCACCAGATAAAACAGCGGACAGAAGAGAAAAGACTTAAGCCAGCTGTTGGAGGTACAGGGATGTCCTTTAGATACCCAAGGGCATCTGGACTATTGAAAGACCCCTCCAACAACATAGAGAGAAATATGCAATATGGACCAGTTTAGACAAGGAAGGACCTGTTCGGATCTAGAAACCTGTAACTTGGACCAGATCAGACCAGGAAGGACCTGTTCAAATCTGGAAGAAACAAGAAGCAAAGGACCAGTTCAGACCTGGATGGACCAGATCAGCTTTGGAAAACAAAAGCAAAAGGAAAAGGGAGAAAGCCAAGCCATCAAAGATACTTTCTGAAAAGTAAAAACAGATTTTCAGAATTTGCCCCCACTTGGAGCAAAAGGTTGGTGGATTTTTGGTGCTCTAATATTTTTAGGATTTTTTTGTGCATAAGCTTACATGAATCTCGAAGCACTTCACCAATAATCTCCTCAAAAATCTCTGTAAGAAAAATAAGAAAAATCAAACACTACAGACTGTCTGGAACTTCGAGTAGAAAGTTTGGAGCTCAGTATTCAACGCATGGCGTCCAAACGGTGCAATGGAATGACTCTCAAATTTTTCTTCAAATGCATATATGAGTCACGCACCTTCTCCAACAAGAAGCACATAAAAATGATTTTTCTAGATTTTTCTAAAAATCAAACACTGGGTGCTGCGGGAAGAACAAAATCTGCAGAGATTTACAACTTGATTGAAAACTTGATCTCTAGTCTATTCTAGGGTGCAAGAGAGGTGTAAAAACCATATAAGTACCCTCAAGACATCATGGATCAGAAGCATATAGAAGGAGGGAAGGCATACAAACAAGTTGCAATAAAAAACATCAAGGAAAGAAGATTGAAACAAAAGAACTAGCAAGAACAAGACATGAACATGGAGGAACTATTTTTGTTTGCTTTGGAAAAGTTTTACACAGCCACCCTAGGGTGGAAAACACTCATAAGTGGCTAAACTTCAGAAAACTCTTGGCTCCCAAAGACTTAAGTGGAGACACCCCTCCACCCCTTCTTTCATAGGCCAACCGGTTCTAGGATATCTCAATATATCGCGATAAATTGAGATCCCCTTGAACCACCCGTGAATGGCTGAGATTAACCCTCTCCAACCAGCCATTTACATGGGTCTTAGCCTACTCACTCATGGCCCAACATGGACCATACATGGGCTAACCCGAAACCCAACATGTACACGGGTTTTAACTCACACGCACGAATCTTAGAGCGTCGCGAACCGCCTCCAACGATCCCTTCGCGTCCAAGCATCCGCACGTACCGACGTCTAGTAAGAACTCATGCACCGAAGTGATAACCGTTCCCACCGCGAAACTCCGCGCCCAGCCTCCAACCGAACCAGTAGCCCACCTGGCGAACGGACTCATCCACTCCACCTCGCACCCTGTTCTCACCTGCATCCACAACACCAACAAGAAATAACCAAAACACATCTAGAACGTCCGCGGCATCACCACGAACCCAACACAACAAACCGATCCTCGATCAGGGTTAGTATGCAAAAATGATAACCGAAATAGTGAATAACCCGACACGAAACCACCGCCTGGGGGCAAGTGCGTCCTGTGGCACTTTGGCGACTTTGCCGGCTACACCTAAATCATCTAGGGGTCTTTTCCATGCTAAGGAGGTCACAAAACTTTGCAAGAATCAAGGAACAACATGCCACGTCAAAGTGGTCAAGTTTGAAAGAATTTTATCTGAAACCGAAAGTTTTAACCAACTCCTCACATGCTCATCATCTTGACTCGATAGGCTCGGAAAAGCTTGCGAGCGCTCGTGGCTCGTTGGCTGGAAGACCAAAGGGAGGGGGCGGTGCTGGCTAGAGGTGGAGAGGGAGGGGGCAGGGGCGATCATAGGTGGAGCTGGAGTGTTGGTCGGTGGTGGAGATGGAGGGTCTGGGGTGGCCAGAGGTGAAGATGGAGGGGGCGGCGCTGGCCCACCCTCGAGGCCCTGTGACATCCTCATTTTTTAAAAAATAATAATAATAATAATAATAAAATAAAATTGTTTCATCGGCATTTTGCTTTTTGCATTCGCATAAAAGTTTTAAAATTTTAAACTTCGCAAATGAGCATAACACGTTTTAAATACTTTTATTTGCATGTCACATTTTCAAAAGTTTTGCTTTTGCATGGCATATTTAAAAGTCCTTTCATTTTCTAAATTGCATTTGCATTATTAATTTGTTTTTCGCAAAACTAATTTACTATTTGCTATTCTAATTTATTTACAAAACTGAAATTTATTTCTCTCTTCTACCCCACTCTTTTTCCTACTCTACCCCTCTTTTTACCCCTTTTCCCTTTTTACCCTTCCCCTTCCCTATTTCTTTACTCTACCTCTTTCTCTCTCTCCCCTTTATCCACACCCTCTCCCCAACCAGCCACCTTCTCTCCTCCCGTCTTTGCCCACACTGGCCCGCCACTTGCAATGTTGCAGGCCACTTGCCACGCCAGTGAGCTCCTCCTTCCCTCTTTCTCCCCCTTCCTCTTCCTCCTTCTTTCTTCTTCCCTCTTCTTTTCTCTTCTCTCTCTCCTCTCTTCTTCTCTTTCTTCTTCCCCTCCTGTGCTGCATCTTGAGGCGCCTTGCCACCACCACCTTCATCGCCGCCCAGTCGGAGTTCCGCCCCACCGCTGGCCGCCGCCCTCCTCTTTCTTCTTTCTCTCTTTTTCCCTCCTTCTTCTTCCTTTTCTTCTTCTTTCTTCTTCCTCCTTTCTTCTCTTCCTTTCTCCTTCTTCCTTGCTCCTCCCTCACCAGCGCCGTACGCATGCAGGCGTGCTACGCGCTACGGTCGCAGCTGACGCCGCGCTTGCCGGTGGCCGCCGCCAGAGCTCCGCCCCTCTCTCCTTCCTCTCCTTTTTCTTCCTCCTTCTCCTTCTTCCTTTCTTCTTCTTTCTTCTTCCTCCTTCTCTCCTCTTCTTCCTCCTCCTTTCTTCTTCTTTTTCCTTCTCCCTTGCTCCTTCCTCCCGATCTTGCATGCATGTTCCGCCACTACTAGCCACGCCACGGCCGCCACTGCCGCCACCGAGCTTCACGCCACCGCCCGCCTCCCACCCGCTCCTCTCTCTCTTCTTTTCTCTCTCTCCTCCTCTCTCTTTCCTCCAATGGGCTGACCCCGAGTGGGCCAGGCCGCCAGCCTGAGCCGGCCCATCTGAGCCTGCCCTGTTTCCCTCCTCTCTCTCTCTATGGGCTGTTGAGCAGGTTGGCCCATGCGAACAATACCTTTTCCATTTTCCCTGATTTCCAGTAAATAGTATTACTTCACTATTTCTCTGCGGTCCCATCCGAACTCCGATTCCGGTGATTCAAGTTTCTACAAATTCATAAAAAATCATATCTTCCTACTGTAATTTTTATATAATTTTTAAATATTTATTTACTATGTTGATTATTTATTGTTTATTGCTTCGTTTTGCATGCGTTAGATCGTGCCGGCAACGAAGAAGGGTACCCTGACGCCGCCGACGTCCAGCAAGACCCCGGAGTTCTGGAAGGCAAGTCTTTTCCCTAGAATCCTAATTTCTAGATTTTGCCAAAACTGCTAATTAATTAAAACATGCGTATTTATTTTAGAAATCCCCGTGCATGCCGTTCATTTATATGTTATGCACCCATTGCCATGAAAAATCTCAGGATAAATTATATTAAATGATGTCCTACTGTTTTTCATTATTAATTGGCTTAGCAATGCTTAGTTAGACATCGGGGAGCGATCTCCCGCAGCTGCATCATTAATATATTCATCTTGAGAATTGTGCATCCGAGAATGAGACCGGTGAACTTAGTTACGGTGGGTTTGATCATTCTTTATTTAAAATTTGACCAACTAATAATTGGGATCGGGAGCGGATGGAATGTATGGTGGCTGCCTTTGTGCACGAGACTTGGGTTTGTGTTTGGCTGCAGCTCTGAGAATAAGGACCGACGATTGTGACGGGTTTAACCAAGATATCCCCATGCGACCACAAGCTCGGTATGGGACAAGCCTGATCTAGAGGGAGAAATAACGTCGAGTTTGTCTCGATACGTGCACCGTGGGTGAGGTCCTGAGAGATGCGTCACCGCCGGTGTATCGTCCGGGGATGGAACTTCGGGATACTTGTGTGTAATATCAGGTATGGTCGAAACCCCCTGGGTACTTGTGTGTAATATCAGGTATTACCATGGCAAGGCCGGGGTTAGACTTTTAATGGATTTTGTTATGATACCTTTCGACGGGAAGGTATCATATCTTGCGGGTAAAGCGTACAACCTCTGCAGAGTGTAAACCCATTCGAATGGCCGTGCTCCCGGTTAAGAGCGATTTGGTGGCTCCTTACAATGTATCTTCACCTTAATTAATATGACCCGGGTAAGGTTTTCCGGCATGTGTGCCGTTGGTAGATGAGAATGAGATTGGTATATGAGATTTGAGAGCAGGTGATGGTGAGCAATGAGACATTGGAACTTGAGCTTGAGAATGAGAACCTGTTATTTCTTGTTTATTATGAGAATTGCTATTTATTTATTTACTGCTTTCTTAAATGTTTTTATACTTCTAGGTTAAATGCTTTTATGCAAAATAACCCTCGGCTTTCCTAGAATGAGCCTTGACCTGGGCCTTCCTAGGCTGTTCCTATTGCGAGCAGGTCAGGAGTTCGAGGACACGTAGGACTTCGTTGCTGTTTTTCCGGAGGTGGATCCGAACTTGTAGCTGCTTCCTAGATCAGCGTGTGCCTGTGGCCATGATGGGTCGCCACTTTTGGGTTTACCTTGCTATTTGCATTAGTCAGGACCTAGTATTATAACTAATGTAATCTATTGCTCCACAGCACTCTAATTTACTTTCTAGTTAATGCAGTGTTGAAAATGGTACTGTGCTTCTGTTTACTGTGGGTACGTACACTGATCCTTGGGACACATACTATTAACACAGAGGGGTTCGGTTTAGTAAAACCAGGCTCTCACAGGCCCCGACCCAGTCAAAGATAGAGCTTAGAAAGGAGATCTACATGCACACTGCTTACTACCGCGCTGTGGACGAGCTACCGCCGCCGTGCCGATGTGGGGAGCCGCCGCCGCCATGCCATGCCGCTGTGGGGGAGCCGAGCCGCCGCCAGCATGGCCAGTGTCACCGTGAAGGAGCCGCCGCGCCGCCGTCGCCACGTGTGTGAAACCACCGCGCCGTCGTCGTGCGGCGCCGCGTGAGGGAGGTAGGGGCCAGGGAGCCGCATCATCGCCATGCTGTCGCCGCGTGGGAGCCACGCCGTCGCCGTGTGAGGTCGCCGCGCCGTTACCGCGTGAGAGAGAGGTGAGGTGAGGGACTGAGGGGATGGGGGATTGGGGGCTGCGCCGCATGAGAGAGAGGTGAGGTGAGGGACTAAGGGGACCGGGGAATAGGGGATTGGGGGCTTGGGTCAGGATATTGTTATTCATCTCTCTGTGTAATATGACAAGCGAGCCACGAGCGAGCCAAGCCTGGCTCGGCTCGTGCTCGTTTTTTTAACGAGCTAAAAAATGTGTTCAGCTCGTGCTCGTTTGTAAACGAGCCGAGCCCGAGTCTGAGCTTTTTCCGAGCCGAGCCCGAGCTTCTCGCGAGCCACGAACTAAAGTTCCAGCCCTATTGATGTCCAAGTTTGGAATCCAGTCGTTGTCTTTTAGAAGGTTCTAGAATCAGCTTGCGCGAGAATGTGGGCCAGTGAAAAGCCTAGGTAAATAGGTATTTTGGGCCGATAAATATGGACAAAACGAGCCCATATCGGCTAAAGGAGGATCGGTTAGCTGAGTCCGAGTCGGATCAATTGAAGCTGAAAAAGGAGGAGTTCGAGTCGGTTATTACAGATGAGATTAAAAACAGAAGGCGATCAGCTCGGATTAGGAAAAATGAGTTTGTGTTGGGCTTAGAGATATAGTAGGCAAGAATGGATAAAGACCAGCATGAGTCTGTTTCGAACACAGTCAGGGAAGACTCGTGAATCTTCTATACGAATACCTAGCCTCTGACATGTGTAAAGTGACATACACACACATCAATACAAGTTTATTTTTCTCATCTTTACATTTTCGTCCACTTTCGCCGCATTAGGTTTAGAGCAACTCTAGCAGAGACTTCAAATTCTTAGCCTCCAAATACACTATTATTTCCACCTCTAAAATTATCACCTATCTCTATTTCTACTCCCTCTAGCAGAGACTCCAAACTCAGAGCCTCTAAAATATAAAACTCATTATACCTAACTGCCATACCCAGACGTACGTACGGTGTACACCATAATTTTTATACGTCTATTTCTGTATGGACATCCGTACGATTTTAATGAATTCATGTAGGAATTAGTGCACTGAAAAAACACTAAAAAATAGGTACCTTCTGCTGGAAGATTGGGTAGCTTCTTCCATAAGACATCGCACATTCTCCCGTATGATCGATTCACACATACATGTATTGCATGGTACGATTCTCGGTTTCTTCCGATGGAAGATTGGCTAGCTTCTTCCGTAAGACATTGCAGCTATAAAACCTGGCGGGTTAGTCATGGTAGGGCATAACACCCTTGCAAAAATGGATCCCTCTAACCGAAACCCCAGTAGGACATGTAGGCTTCTTATGAGAGAGCTCCTAGATCAGTGGGGTGAGGACTCCAATGAGAATGACACTGTTGCATTCACCATCTCACTGAGCAACACAGGCAGTGGGATGAGCCACTGTCCCGACACCATTCGGGCTCGGTCCCCAGTTGACGCATTGTTGATCGGGACAGAAAGCACGGTCATGCTCGCCTCTACAATGACTACTTCGCACCTAACGCTGTGTATCCGAACCATGTTTTCCATAGAAGGTAATTTGAGTTACGCAGGCGGTACATCTTTTCCATTTTGTGGTTCCTTTCCGTGCAGCATTGACGTCGAAGATATTTTTGAGTAGGTTTGCATGAGGCGATCCCTATTTCTGCGCATTGTTGACGTCGTGCAGGCCCATCATGACTACTTCGTTTAGAAACGCAACGCAACAGGGGAGCTCGGTCTTTCCGCGCTGCAGAAGACGACAACCGCCAAGCGGACCATCATGTACAGTGTGGCAGCTGACGCTATGGATGAGTACCTCCGCATCGCGGAGAGCACTGTCTTGGAGAGCACAAGACGGTTCATCTGGGCCATAATCGAACTCTTCTCCGACGAGTACCACTGAGCGCCGAACGTGGAGGACATCGGTAGGCTGGTCGCTATGGCAGAGCAGTGTGGCTTCCCCGAGATGCTTGGTAGCATAGACTGCATGCATTAGCAGTGGAAGAACTACCCCATGGCTTGGGCTGGCCAATACACGGGCCGCGAGGGTGGGCCTACGATCGTCCTTGAGGCAGTCGCCTCGTACGACCTGTGGATATGACATGCCTTCTTTGGTGTGCCCGAATCGAACAATGACATCAACGTCCTGCAGCGCTCTCCTCTTTTTTATAGGTTGTCGGCCGGCAAGGCTCCACATTTTCACTTCACCATGAACGGCCATGCTTACAACATGGGATACTACCTTGCCGATGGGATTTACCCCGAGTGGGCGACGTTCGTGAAGACCATACCTGTTGCCCAAGGTAACAAGAGGAAGCATTTCGTGAGGGAGCAGGAACGATGCAGGAAGGACATCAAGCGCGCATTTGGTGTGCTGCAGGTTCGGTTCCATGTCACACGAGGACCGTCCCGATACTGGGACACGAGCACGCTCGGCAATATCTTGGCTGCATGTATTATCATGCACAACATGATAATCGAAGATGAGAGGGAGCTAGGTCCAATGCCTTGCACGTACGACTGGATGGGTGAACTCGTTCATCCAACACATACTCTGACCCCCGCCATTGCCTAGGTCATAGTAGTGCACTCGGCCATACGGGACCGTGGGAAGCACCAGCAGCTGCAAGCAGATCTCGTAGAACATCTTTGGGCCATGCACGGAGCGGTTTAACCGAACTTGTCATTCCGTATAGTAGATGCCATGTGGGGAGTTATGATTAGGCGCATTACCTCTTATGTCCAACAATGTTTATCTATGCAAAATATTTATGAGATGCAGTAATTTATGCAATATATGTATTGCAGGTATTTCTGATTTAGAAAGTATTTCCTCCACACAGTTGACATATGAAGCAAGAAGATAAATAGCACAACAAAGTTTGGTACATACAACAGAATGTCCAACCGTTCACTACTACAGAACTGGGCATCACAACTGGTCCATCAGAAGCGGTTTGGTGCGAACCCATTGTAATCTTCGTACCAGAACCGGTTCGAGGGCAACGGGCGGGAGAGAGCTTCCAGAAGCGGTTTGAAACACGAACCGCGTGTAAAGTCCCATCTCTACAACCGGTTTGTGTCCCAAACCGGTTCTGGATTCCAGAACCGGTTTGAGACACAAATCGGTTGTAAAAGGCAAGCTGTAGAAGCGGTTTGTGTCTCAAACCGGTTGTAGAAGCCATCCCGCCCAGCACATTTAAAACATCTTCTTTCTCCCCGAGGGCGCAGAGGTGAACGGGAAGTGTTAACAGGAAGGGCCGAGCTACTGTTCAAGAGGAGGTGCTGCCCAAATTTTCAATTGAGGTGATTTAGCTGCAAATTAAGTGTTTCAAGGTTAGTAACGTCATGTTAACATCCTTCTCACCTAAGTATTGTTGTTTTTTTTGCATTGGATGTGGAGAAATGTTGGTTTGTTCTTTGTTGAAAGGTGTTTGTTTGCTAGCTAGCTTTATCACTGAAAAGTTTCTTTGCTTGTTTGCTAGCTAGCTTGATCACCTAATTTTAGGGAGTTGATCTCAAAATTAAGTTGTTTGCTTTAGGATCCAAAATTTAACGATAAATTTGCTAGCTAGCTTGATCACCCTAATTTTAGGAACTAATTATTGGAGTATGAAATAAATAAGGCAAAAATTAGAAGGATAAAAAAATTAAAAGGTAGAAAGGGAAAAAATAATTCGTTAGATTTAGTTAAAAATTGTAGAAGGATTAAAAAATAATTTAAAAATGTAACAATTAGTTATTTTTGTTCAATAAATGTGAAGGGTAAAAAATGTTTAGTTAGGTTTAGTTAAAAATGTATAAGGATAAAAATAATTACAAAGGTAGAAAGGGAAAAAATTAGGTTCAAAATTGTAGAAGGATAAAAAAATAATTAAAAAATGTAACAATTAGTTAGTTTTAGTTCAATAAATGTAGAAGGACAAAAAAGAATTAGTGTAGGTGGATTTTTTTTGTCACAGCAAAAAAATATTGTCTTTAATTGTAGACCGAAGAAGAACAAAAAGTAATTAGAAAAGTAGATCTAAGTGCTTGTGAGCTTTAGATTCTGAAATGTAACTATATTTTTTTAATAAAATATAACTTGATATAGATGAACCGGCAATGGATGTACAATGCGGATCGTCGCTCCAGAGAGTTCATTGATGGCGTGCAGGGTTTTCTGGACGCGGCCGTTGCCTCCTTGCCGCCAGGCAGCTACATATGTTGTCTGTGTGTAGACTGCAAGAATGAGAAGGAGCACTCCCACCGATGGCAGGTTATGAACCATTTGATCATGAAAGGATTCATGCCAAACTATACCTGTTGGACGAACCATGGCGAAGTAGAGGGGATTAGCCAGGAAGATGATGAAGACGACGAGGAAGAAAAAAAGGGTTTGAACAGTATCCTTTGGGATTGGAAGTACAGAAGATACACGCATGTCCTAACAATTGTATCCTGTATCGCAATGAGTACGAGGATTTTGATGTTTGTCCAGTGTGCAAAGAATCACGTTATAAGATGAAGCGTGATGGCCCAGGTGAAATAGATGGGGAGCGTACGAAGAAGAGACCCCCCGCTAAGGTGGTGTGGTATTTCCTTGTCATCCCCTGATTGAAGCGTCTATTTGCTAACAAAGCGCATGCCCAGATGATGCGTTGGTACAAAGAAGAGCGTAAGGATGACGGGATGCTTAGACATCTCGCTAATGGCTCCCAGTGGAGGAAAGTCAATCGAACATACCGGCACTTTGCAGATGAGGCGAGAAACATAAGGTTTGGGTTGAGTACCGATGGTATGAATCCGTTCGGCGAGTTGAGCAGCAGCCATAGCACCTGGCCTGTTACACTATGTATTTATAACATTCCTCCTTGGTTGTGCATGAAGCGGAAGTACATATTGATGCCGTTGTTGATCCAAGGGCCCAAGCAACCCGGCAACAACATCGATGTCTATCTAAAACCATTGGTTGAAGATCTTGTAACGTTGTGGGAGGATGGTGTATGGGTATGGGATGAGCACAAAAGACAGTATTTCACCCTACGTGCATTGCTGTTTGTAACCATCAACGATTGGCCTGCGCTTGGTAACCTGTCCGGCCTAACTATAAAAGGATATAGAGCCTGCGTGCAATGCTTAGATGAAACGGACAGCATGTACCTCAAAAACTCTCGGAAGGTTGTGTACATGGGCCACCATAGGTTTCTTCTTACGAGGCACCCGTTGCGGAAGAAAGGCAGGAATTTTAACGGGAAACCAGACCTTCGTGCTAAGCCTGAGCATCGAAGTGGGCCGCGTGTGTTTGCTATGGTAAAGGATCTGAAAGTAGTATTTGGAAAGGGTCCTGGGAGAAAATCTATACCGAATGAGGAAGGTCAGGCACCCATGTGGAAGAAGAAGTCAATATATTGGGACTTGCCTTATTGGGAAGTTTTGGAGGTCCGTCACTCACTTGACTTCACGCACATCACGAAGAATGTTTGCGTGAACCTGCTAGGATACTTAGATATGTACGGCTAATCGAAAGATACACTGCAAGCTCGGATGGATCTAAAACATTTGGAACTGAGGAATGATCTACATCCAGAAAAGATAGGGAAAGCTTTAAGCAAAGAAGAGAAAAAAAGTATGATAGAGTGCTTGAACAGTGTGAAGGTCCCTTCCGGATACTCCTCGAATGTAAAGAGACTCATAAACATGAAAGAGAATAAAATCGTCCACCTGAAATCCCATGACTGTCTTGTGTTGATGACATAGTTGCTCCTAGTGGCTGTGAGTGGTATTTTGCCCGAGTGGGTCCGGAGGACAATCACAAAGCTGTGTTCCTTTTTCAATACGGTTTCGCAAAAGGTTATTGATCCAGATAAACTAAGTAAGCTGCAGAATGACGTGGTACAAAGTGTGGTTAGCCTTGAGATGATCTTTCCTCCTACATTCTTTGATATTACGGTTCATCTCACTGTTCACATTGTCAAGGAGATAGGTATTCTCGGACCCGTGTTTCTGCACAACATGTTTTCTTTCGAGAGGTACATGAGTGTCCTAAAGAGGTATGTCTAACCGTTCTCGTCCGGAAGGATGCATAGAAGAGGGGTATGGCACAGAGGAGGTGATTGAGTTTTGTGTGGATTACATTAATGATCTAAATCCGATTGGTGTCCCTATATCACACCATGAGGGGAGGCTTCGGGGAAAAGGGACACTAGGATGGAAAGCAATTGCATGCAAAGATCTTCTTACTTTTAAACAAGCACATTTCAAGGTTCTAAAACAATCTACTATAGTGGCACCTTATGTCCTTCAGCACAAGAGTATTCTACGCCGCGAATTCCCAGGGAGGTCTGAGGATTGGATAACACTGAGACACATGGATTCATTCGGCGCTTGGTTACAAAACTACATCCTTTCCAAAGGGTCAGACAATGAACAGTTGCAACACCTGGCTCGAGGACCATCTAGTAAAATCGTGACATTCAAGGGGTACCAGATAAATGGTTACACATTTTACACGAAGTCCCAGGATAAGATGAGCATGAACTAGAACAACGGTGTCCGTATAGACGCCGTGGACAACACTAGCAGGATGGACACATATTATGGTTTCATAGAAGAGATATGGGAGCTTGACTATGGACCTTTGAAGGTCCCTCTATTCAAGTGCCAATGGGTTAAACTGAGTTCAAGCGGCGTGAAGATCGATAAATACGGCATGACAACCGTAGACCTCACCCAAGTCGGCTATAGGCGCGAACCATTCGTTCTCGCCAATGATGTGAGACAGGTCTTCTATGTAATGGACATATCAATCAAACCTAAGAAGCAGAAGGACAAGCCAAAGCGACACGTGGTTCTCCAAGGAAAACGAAGGATTGTCGGAGTTGAGGACATCACATACGAGGAATAGTATAGTCAGTTTGACGAGCTCCCTCCTTTTGCGGTGGATGTCGACAAACTTGTATATTTGAAGCATATATAGAAATTAAGCAATGAAATTTTAAACATTTTAATGAAATATGAAACACAAGTACTGAAATTTTAAACATTTTAAAAAATATGAAACACAAGTAACCTCCACCATTTTAATAAAAATTTAATAAAAAGGAAGAAAGCATTTTTTTCAAATTTTTAAATGAAACTTGTATATTTGGAGCATATATAGAAATTAAGCAATGAAATTTTAAACATTTTAATGAAATATGAAACACAAGTACTGAAATTTTATACATTTTAAAAAATATGAAACACAAGTAACCTCGGTCATTTTAGTAAAAATTTAATAAAAAGGAAGAAAGCATTTTTTCCAAATTTTTAAATGAAACTTGTATATTTGGAGCATACGTAGAAATTAAGCAATGAAATTTTAAACATTCTAATGAAATATGAAACACAAGTACTGAAATTTTAAATATTTTAAAAAATATGAAACACAAGTAACCTCGGACATTTTAATAAAAATTTAATAAAAAGGAAGAAAGCATTTTTTAAAAAATTTTAAATGAAACTTGTATATTTGGAGCATATATAGAAATTAAGCAATGAAATTTTAAACATTTTAATGAAATATGAAACACAAGTACTTGAAATTTTAAACATTTTAAAAAATATGAAACACAAGTAACCTTGGCCATTTTAATAAAAATTTAATAAAAAGGAAGAAAGCATTTTTTCAAATTTTAAATGAAACTTGTATATTTGGAGCATATATAGAAATTAAGAAATGAAATTTTAAATATTTTAATGAAATATAAAACACATGTATTGAAATTTTAAATATTTTTAAAAAATATGAAACACAAGTAACCTCACCATTTTAATAAAAATTTAATAAAAAGGAAGAAAGCATTTTTTTCAAATTTTTAAATAAAACTTGTATATTTGGAGCATATATAGAAATTAAGCAATGAAATTTTAAACATTTTAATGAAATATGAAACACAAGTACTGAAAAGGAAGAATAAAGAAGGAAAACCCCAAAAGCCCCTCTACAAGCGGTTGGTAATACGAACCTCTTGTAGAAGGTAACCTCTACAAGCGGTTCGTACTACGAACCCCTTCTAGCGGTTGGTAATACGAACCCCCTGTAGAAGAGGACCTCTACAAGCAGTTCGTAATACGAACCCCATGTAAAATGCCCTCTACAAGCGGTTCGTAATATAAACCCCTTGTAGAAGGTAACCTCTACAAGCGGTTCATAATACGAACCCCTTCTAGCGGTTGGTAATACGAACCCCTTGTAGAAGATGACCTCTACAAGTGGTTCGTAATACGAACCCCTTGTAGAAGAGACCTCTACAAGCGGTTCGGACTACCAACCGCTTCTATAGGCCCCTTTACAAGGGGTTCGTATTACGAACCGCTTGTAGAGGGGGTTTTCTATATATTTCAGATCGTCGTCCCCGCGCGCTTCACTCCCCCCAAAATTTTTCTAAGTCCCGAGCCGTCCCGCGCTTCACTCCTCTGTCGCTCCGCCGTATCTCCGTCGAGCCCTCGCGCCTTGCTCCTCTACCGTGCGCGCACCCTCGTCGCTGCGTCTCTCCGTCGAGACGCGCCGCACTCGCCGCCTCTTCACCGTTGTGCGCTTGCCCTCATCGACGGGCATCGCCACCGCCGTCGACATGCCTTCACACCGCCGTGCACGCGCCCTCGTCGTCGCCTCGCCGTCGGACCTCCACCACGCCGTCAACCTCACGACAAGCCCCTGCTCCCCCGGAGGACCTAAGTTGCCCACGCCCACGCTGCACTCTCCCTCTGTTTTATGTCTGCACACAGGGTGTTCGATGAAACGTCCCAACGGGAAAAAAATAGAGAAATAGATCAGGAGAGAGAGATATAGAGATAGGGAGTGATAGAGAGAGACATGGAGAGATAGGAAGAGACAGGGAGAGATAGAGAGAGATAGGGAGAGATAGAGAGAGATAGAGAGATAGGGAGTGAGAGAGAGAGATAGGGAGAGAGAGAGATATAGGGAGGGAGAGAGAGAGAGGGGGAGAGATATATTTAACAATGCTTCCCAATTATGTCATGTGCACAAGTAGCAATACTAATTTAACAATGTTTCGCAATTATGATATATAGATGGAGCAACCAGGCCGTGCTGACCCTATTTTCGATGAGGAAGAACAGTTCCTGCTAGACTCGATTGCGCAGGGTAGCATCAGAGGATATGACGAAGGTGACGCTGACGCTACTGCCAAGGCAGCCAATAACAATGCTGTCGATGAGGCCGTGAACCAAGGCGATGCTAACGCTACTGCCGGTAGTTCCGGTGATGCCGTGGACACTGGGGCCAGTGAGGTAATGCCACAATAATGCCCTGGTACATGCGGCCTTTCAACCAATATAAAACACTCTAACACGCTCATATGGTTCTGTATTTTAAGCAGGGTAGCAACCAATCGAAGCGAGGACCTAACAAGAAGCCATCGGCAAAGCATGTCTTTACCGACGTTAACTCCGACGGGATGTCGGTTGCCCCTCTTTCAACAATTGGCCCATTCAACAACGCTTGTGGTTACCATGTAAGGGACCACGTCCTAATTAGCATCCAGAAATAGGCTGAAGTCCCTCAAGCTACCAAGGACCTGCTGTGGACAGATATTAAGGACAATTTCAAATTTCCTGAAGGGTTCGATGACAAAGTAAAGAAGTACACTTTGAAGAAGATGGCAACCGTATTTCAGTCGTGGAAGTCGTCTCTAAATGCCAAGTATGTGCAGAAAGGACAAAGGCCTGACTTCAATCTATTTTCTAAGCTGGCCGATCACTGGGAAGCGTTTGAGGAGTACAAGCTATTAGCTGGAGGCTAAGCCGCCAGCCAAAAGAACAAGATAAATACACAGAAGAAGAAAATACCACCACCATCTCGGCACCAGTGGTTACATCAAGGCTATACCGAAATGGGAGAAGCGGGAGGAAGAATTATTGGCCAAGAATGTACCATCTGCTACAGCTGACTGGGAATTTCGCCTGCGAAATTGGTTCATGGCTCACAGGGGGCCCTTGCAGATGACGACAACTTGGTGATGGCACCGAGAGTGTAAGATGTTGGAGAAAGGATCGTACAAGCTGTTCAGCAGTCTCAGTCAGGTTCCTTAGTGACAGATAGGGAGAATGACGAGCTGACACATGCCCTCCAAAACCCGGAGCACCCAGGACGGACAAGAGGTATTGGTTCGTCGACGCCATGGAAGCACGGATTCGCGAAGGATTCCCAAACATACAGGAGCCGAGCAAGAAGCAAAACCAGAGAGCTATACAAATACAACCAATTGGAAAGGGAGCTAAGAGCTACCCAGGCTAGCATCGGCGATATAGTTGCGCTACAAGTGCAAATAGCCCTCAGCAAGCTTCAGGGAACAGGTCTAAGCAATCTGCCAGACGCCATGATCAGCCCGCAGGCCTCCACGTGGTGGAGTAGCTGTGTGTCCACCACGGCACCTGAAGGGGATGACCTCGGCCATTTTCCAGTGGACGACATCAAGGTTCGCCGCCAGTGTGAGCTACATGTCCAGGCGCGTAACCTCTCCATAAAGGTGGCCTACGGCATGGTGTTCCCAGTAGAGTCGGGCCAGACATTTCATTGCAACGAGATACCCCTGGTTACTCGAAAGTCGCCATGGAGGAGGTGTTAAGCGGTTTTGAAGATCTTTTGCTCGATATTGCTGGAGGCGATGAGGTGGCCAAACTTGAACAAGCCCTCCACGGTATCATCCTTTGGCGAAAATGGTACATCATGTTTTCAGATGGCGTGGAGGTGTCATCTCCACCAAGAAACATCGAACAAATGGAGCCGGCTGGAGGAAGCTCGCCTCCTCCACAACGATAAACCATGCCTCCTCCAACGTCACCTCCACGTAATGCCTCGCCATCAATACAGAGTACTCCTGCTCCACCACCTGCTCCACGCAGAAGCCCAACTCCACCAGCACCTGCAACAAAAACGAATCCCCCCAGGAAAAGCACGCCTCCACCATCTCCTCCGCGAAAGAAACTTCAAATAAGAAGGAGCCATCCTCCTCCCGAGAAGGCCCAGTCCAGCCGATCAACAAGGTCAAAGGAACCTTCAAAAAGGGCATATGATATGACGGACGAGGAGACAAGCAAAATCGTTGCCGCAGAAGTTGCTGTACACTTCGCACCTAAGGTGCCATCGCCGAAGCAAGCAATTGATCGAAAAGCTTCAAAACACTTCGCGACATCCCATGCAATTGCCCACGCCACGACGCCGACCACAACCGCATAATAGCAAAGGCTACACAGAAGTCTAAACGGGCTAAGGCAGAAGCGGCAAAGAAGAAGAAAGAGCAAGAACAGCTTGACCAATTCATGAAAGAGGCAAACCTTGGTTCTGCAGCTGAAGCTTTTGGATTAACGGATGATATCCCAATGGCAGAAGTGAGATGGCAATATAAGTTGGGCCAGGAGTTGGTTAACCCTAAAAACATAAAGGATTTACCAACCAAGATGTGGCAATTTCATGAATGGTACATGGTAGAGTCCGCTCAAGAAAGAAATATGTTCCCCCTCCGTATCACAAACGAACATTTCTTTCGCGGGGACAACCAAATATGGCTAGAATTCGAAGACTTGTACCATTTTTACCATCAGGATGTTGTCAACGTGTCTCTCATGAGCTACTGGTGTCTGTAAGTGCCAAGCTAATAAGTTTACCATGTGCTTCCTCGTACCAGAAAGATGCAACTCTAATAGTTTTTCCATTTCTATGTAGAATAGAGATACAACGATGTAGAAGACAGCTTGACTTCAAGATCGGCTTCATAGACCCAGAGATTGTCAACGAGGCTGTCTTCGGACAACCCAAAGGTTGTTGAGGATTACATTCTGGATGCACTCTTGGGACAGCACTACAAACCGTACATACTTCTGCCTTTCAACTTCGAGTACGTATATATCCGTTCCTCACAACCTCTCATTCCTAGCTTTTTAAAGCATACATAATATGACTAATTACATATACATGTTGAAATATATTAATATGTTTCATTGGGTCCTTCTTGTTATCATGCTTGATAATAGCAAGATCATTGTTCAAGACTCAAGAAGGAAACCACAGCAAAAATATCAATATATCATTGACCAGCTAAATCGGTATGGCATATATTAATGTATAAGATGGTTTCCTTATTCTATTGAAATGCCTAGCAATTTAATTAATTCAAACTCTAATAATTACTATTCATGTATTAACGCATCACAGGGCATTCGCAAGGTTCCGAAAGAAGCATAAAGGAACTTTAAAGAACGAATTCACAGTCCAATTAAGCACTCGAGTACGTAATAAAGCATATTAATTAATTCATATTCTTTAGTGATAGTTTTTCATCTCAATACTTATATTCTTTTTAAATTTCATCATAGGTTATACAGCAAATGGCTGGAAACAACTTATGTGGCTATTATGTGTGCCAATACATGCAAAATCTTTGCCACGGCGATGTGCCCAAAATAAACGACGAGGTGCGTGTATGTCAAAAGTAGCAAATTAATGATGCATCCAAATTAATGATGCATCTTAATTTCTTAGTACTTACAATTTACGTGTTCAGAGATTTATTTATTTCCTGCTTTGGTAGCCTTACCTCGATGTGCAAGGTGTGATCCCGCCTCACCGGGTTGCAGCAATCCAAGAACAACTTATCGGCTTCATTGTCGACAAGATTATATCCACCAAAGGCGAGTTCCACACAAAGGGATGGAGAGATTGTCCTTCTCTAAGGACAGGTGAAATATCGGAATCATCGAAGGCCACAAATAGCGATGTAGGCAACAAATGACCACAAGATTCACCCTTGTACTCTTAAAATGTATAAACATTGCTTCAGTGTGCTCCTTATTTCATGTATGTACACATTTTTGATTCATTCGTATTATTGTGTAAATGAACTTAATTGTGGTTGTGTGAATGAGTACACATCATATTATATATTTAATTGTGAAAAAAATATTGTAGTTGTATTTAATTTTATCATCAAAATTCATATTGAAAACCCCTCTCAGAACATATTCTATATTGAATATAATTTGCACTCAGCCTCTCCACAAGCGGTTGGATACTCCAACCGTTTGTGGAGAGGGCACACGTGGTGCTCCCCCTCGCTGCCTGAGAGGCTCTCCACAAGCGGTTGGTAATTCCAACCGCTTGTGGAGAGGGCACACGTGGCGCCTCCCCTCGCTGCCTGAGAGGCTCTCCACAAGCGGTTCGTAACACCAACCGCTTGTAGAGAGCACCCATGTGGCGACTCCACCAGCCTGTCAGTGAGCGTTCCGAACCACTTGTGGTGTCGTACCACAAGCGGTTGGAGGAACCGCGAGTGTTACCCAGAGGGTATCAGTCGCGGTTGTCTACAACCGGTTCCAAAATCGGTTCTGAAACCTGTTTCGAACCGGTTGTAATAGCCGGTTAGCTGGTAGTGATTACGTCAATGAAACATATATACGCATTGCCATCCTCCCGACTTGCAAAGCTATTTCATTTAGCTTTAGCACCGTAACATCATCATCTCCTCAGTCCTACACTGCACAGGAGTGGGCAAGAGATTAGTCAGCATAGTGAACTTCTAGCAACACCATCAGGGTGCTGTCATGCTAAGCTCCTGCCCGCATGACTGTCCTCCCTGCTCCAAATCTCACAGATGATGCAGCACTGCACACTACCACGGATTGAGCCTTCAATCCCGGTTCCAAACCGGCATCAATCCTGGTTTTGGAACCGGGATAGGCAATTCGGGACTGATGGCATGGAACCATCAGTCCCGGTTGCTCTCAACCCGGGATAGATGTTAGAAATATATTTAAAAATATAATGCGCACATATGGCTTCTGTGGGACTCGAACCCGAGATCTCGTGACTCCCCACTCACCTTTCTAACCAACTCACCCACCCACGCATTCTGATATAACTAGGATATGCATTCCTTTTAAAGATTTCTTAGATGAGGCTTTAGTCCCGTTCGTAACACTAACCGACTAAAGGTTTATCGATCCCGGTTGGTATTACGAACCGGATCGATGAGTTTCCATACCAGCTAGGCTGTACTAGCTCATGGGAGGAGCATCAATCCAGATTGGTATTATCAACCGACTAATGTGAGCGATTTAACCGATTGAAGCCTTGGAACTACTGAACCGGATTGATGCTACTATTAATACCGGTTCAGATCTTATCGAGACTGATAAGCCGGTATGGAAGGCTGTTTCTCTAGTAGTGGCAGCAGTGGCTTGATGTTCAGAGACACAATAGTACAGGACGAAATGGCTTCAGGTTCAGGAAACAAAGTAACAAAGGTGCAATGATTTGGAGCTGCCTGTAGATGGTAAAAGCAACAGAACCACCAGAAACAAAAATTTAAAGACATCCTAAAAAGAATGCACTTTCAAATTTGCTGTGAGTGAGGTGTTATCATATGTTAGAGGATGTATTAATAGCTAATATCATTAAGGCGTATGTCAAAGCATTACCTATCTTGATGAAGCCCCTGAACCGGAAAGTCTTGCCACAATTTCCTGTTGCTTCCTAGTGTAGTACTCCCTCTGCACATCTGACAAGTGTATCATATCGATGTTCATGATTTTTCCATCTGTAGCAAGCAAGCTAGCTCGAGCCTTCTCCTTCTGTATGGCTATGAGCTGCTCCTTTAGACGGAGCTAGGCCTTGTGGGTGGCAATGTCCTCCTCGGCAAGGCTCTGGTTCCTTTCCTTGGCTGCGACTAGAATGTCGAACATATGGCTCCTCTTCGCATCGGCCTGATCCTTCCTTGCCCACCATTGACCAATGAACTCAGAACCAGGGCTGGAAATGGATGCACTTTCGGTGTGACTCATTCTATCCCTAGACTTCGATTGCTTCCGCCCGAGGGGCCTTGCCGTGGGTACTGCATTGTCAACCCCGTCATTCGATCCTCCCACTGCATTGGACGTACCTGGGCTACTGCTAGGCTGCCAGCCACTGTCTTTTGTTTCTTATCGGTTCTTTTCATGGAGCAGTAAGTCTTCCATTTTTCCTCACCACGTAGTACCAACCAACAGTGTATGAAGAGGAAGTCTTTCCTTTCGCTCGATTTGTACAACTGCTTCGCGGCCTCAACCCCTGACAGGAAAAAAACAAGGAATGCATTTGTTAGAAAAGTAAGGGAAAATTGCAATGCATGAACAACAGTTTCCATACTATGTCATGGTCGTTCATCCCGCTAGGATGCAGCCTGCACATCTGGTCATATACTCTGGTGAACTTGCTCACTTCCTTCTGGATGGACACCCAGCGTATGCTTAAGGACTTCTTGTTCCTTTCCCGTGCTACGCCTCGGTTTTCACAAAAGTATGCATCAATGCGTGCCCAGTAGGCCTCCTTGCTTTGATTGTTGCCGGTTATTGGGTCTAGTGTGGTGTTCAGCCAGCTGGAAACAAGAAGGTTGTCCTCTTCCATTGAGTAACTAGGCCCTCGTCCTATAGCTACGGCATCTGTGACCAAAGGGTTCGGCATAGACCCGTAGGACTGTATTCCATCCACCGCGCCCTGATACGAAAAAGAAGAAAAATTGAAGGGTGTCTCGTCTCCACCAGAAACATACGCCTACTACTGCTCATTCCTCTCCACATCAGCCTAGTTTAGGTCTTTGACATCTCCTCGTAGGTACCCACCGTACTCATATGGATCCATCCTAACAAGCGAGCAACATAAATACAATATTGTAATTAATGTGCAGATAAAAAATGGTAATGCAACTAGCACGAAGTGAGCAATGAAATAAAAGGACATCTTGTTGAAACAATGGTACTAATAAACATCATTTAGACAACACTTATATCGAACAAGCACATGCAGTCATAGGTACCATTTGTTATACATAGAGCACACACTTAACAACACTAAGGACATGCTTAAATTTTACATGCAGTTATTGCTGCAAATTAAGATACAATCTAGTAGTCATATCCATCCTGCCATCCCATTCTGAGAGAACCATTGTTGGTATCGTACTCTGCCAGGGGGTCGTCATCAAGAGGATTGTGCTCATGTGAGCTAGCCTCTTCATCAGGGTTGTAGTCCGCAGGGACGACGTACGTCACTGGGGCTAACGTCACACTCAGGGCTGTACGGCACCAGACTGCTGCCCTCTTGAGCTGAGCTAGATGTCATTGCGTCACGTGTTTGAACGATTAGGATGTCCAATGCTTCAACTAGTCACTCAACATCGTACAATGCCACGTTGTGCATGTTCGATCTTGGAGAGTACCTCGGATCGAAATTATTGTTGACAACGGCCTTAAGTGCATTGACGATGCTCTCAATTTGTGATAATGCGCCAATCAGCAGCGACATTAGCCTCGCGGTGTTCTACTCATCCCCCGACATAGTGCTCCCTATGGTACATAAAAATTGCGTTGTTAACATATTTGGATCTTCCTATTTTGAATAAGAAAACCTGGCAGGTTGGCACTGAACTTGCTACAGGGTTTGTCTTTTGACAGAATGAAATACTATGTAACCCAGAGATACTTCACAATACTTCAATTGTCTCGGATAGAACCTTAAAGTACCCACGATGACCAATTGCTCGCTCCCTCTGCGTTCTCACACACAATAAGGTTGGCACACAATGAGGTTCCTTGTTTATACAGAAATGACAATCCAAAGCCAACTTATGTATTTGCACCGGCTAGCTCCATCAACAAGGTTGGCATGATGCCTATGTAACGTTAATGTTAATCAATCGTCACGGAATGAAACTAAATTACCATAGGGTTCGACGACAAGAAGAAGTACCTATGTAACATTCAGCACATGAACACTTGAATTTTGATCATGTCCGGGATAGCACATCAGCAATAGATAAAGTATAACTACAAAGAAAACCATACTGCCTGG
Organism: Olyra latifolia; assembly: GCA_036346145.1. Classification (NCBI taxonomy): domain Eukaryota; kingdom Viridiplantae; phylum Streptophyta; class Magnoliopsida; order Poales; family Poaceae; genus Olyra; species Olyra latifolia. Next base: position 21,043,726 of record CM070531.1, read on the forward strand.
CTTTAGGAAAAGGAGAAGGATATCAAATATTTCTAATTGGACATCACCCCTTTGCTGCTTTTTCGGCTGAGGTTTTCTCATAAACCACAGGTTGCTAGAGAAATCACCAGCTCAGCACGCCTGTCAGGGCCACCGGCCTCATGGCACAGAAGATAATCAGGACCCCGGAGTCGGGCCCGACCGCCGGACTACACCGCATGCACGACTCCAGCTAGGGCACTTACGCCGGCCACCGGAGCAGCTCGCCATGCAAGTCTTAGATCTACCTACGCCGCCCCTCTCCTACGCGCATCTGACGGCCAAATCCTAGCTACATCATCTTCCCCATCAACGATTTCAACACACGGAACACAGATCTGCCACCAAATCGCATATAGAACAAATGATTTTCCAGTAGGGAGCACTGACCTACTCGTGACGGAGCCCCTCGAAGTCGGCACTGGCGAAGACTCCGCTGAAGCAACCGGCGACGAGCCAATCTCCGGCGCACTCCCGGCCACTACCTCTTTGGCCGCCGCCTCTTCTGAGTTCCCGGTACGTCCACCATGAACCCCTCCGCAAACGGCCAGGACGCCGAGGGCCAGGACCCCTCCACAAACGGTGCCTTCCTCGTTGGGTGGGAGGGACAGGCCATTAGCACCGGCGCCGAGGAGTCTCGGGATGAAGGCCGCACTCGCAATCTCCAAATTTGGAGGCCGTTGCTCTGCCCTCTATCGCCTAAACCCGGAATGGAGGCTCTGCTGGGAGCGCCCATATCACGCCCGCGCCTGCATCACTGCGTACAGTGCCATGCACAAGGCTTTAGAGACTCCCCTGGAGTTGCTCTTAGATTACAGTAGATTATTCATATTTAAATTTTGATCATCTTGCTATGCATCACCATCTTGATCGACTTCAAGATACACCCCAGATGAGTGCAGTCTTGGTTAAGTCTTATCCATCTCGCTAGGTTTTACCTAGTTCTATTGGTTGGCCTTCTCAGATCGGCCAATAGTCTGTTTATCCCTTGTTCTATTGTTTTGCGGCCTGTTGTAAGTTGATAATCTGTTTATCTTCTTTTCATAGTTATGTTGATTTCATCAACTCAATTGTAGATTGTTTATCATTTGCTCTATTATTTACTTGAACTTATCGGCTAGATAGTAGACTTAACTTTTCGAATATATTGGTTTAGATCTCATGTAAGCTGATAGTTTCATTGCATTTTACCCTTGTTTGGATTTGTTGCCTCTTGTCTCAGGACCAAACTTTATAGATTCAATCGGCTATTTGAATGCTGATTGAGTCTTTTCTTGTCAGTTGTAGAATCAAACCGACTAGCACGTCCTGAACCCTGCTTTCGGAGCTGACTAGGCTCCTAAGCCCTATGCCTACGTGTGTTTAGCTGATATCAACTTTTGCCACCAATATACTTTTTGGCACGCCCAGTGAAAGAAGATTTAGAATGTCGAACCAAGCCAACTCCTCGGGTGCGGTACAGCAGGTCAACCTGTTGGACTTACATGAAGCTCATGTTATCCAGCCGACGGAGGATGGCCTAAACGAAGAACAGAGGTGCATGTTGGCCAAGCAAAGGGAGGAGCACCCTCGGGTCTTTCTCAATGCTCAGCAAAAAGGCCGGCATAGTGGGGCTACTCAGAACGGGTATTTATCGAGGGTAGCTGATCCTTCCTAGGCCCGATACGAGATGTCTCAACATGAGATATCTGACATGATGAACTATGCTTTCTAGCAAGCCATAAACAACAACTCTACGGCTTTAGCCGCTACGATGTCACCATGGTGCTAGAGAGCGCAAGGGCTTTGGTAAGGGAGTGCGGCGGTAATCTTCCTCAGGGCCCACCTGTGCCCAACTGTCTGCACTTCACCATCGGCCAACCGACCATCACTGAGATGGCCACAGGGTAGGAAACATCGGCTAATCAGAGGCTGGTGCAGAACCAAGCATAGGCTCCAACACTGCCATCAAGTCCCTAGACGTCTTATCAGCCGCGACCTGGGGTGGTATCGTCTTTCCTGCCACAAGGCGGTGGTTTCCAAGCTCAGGCTCAATTTGCTCTACAGCCGATGGCGTTAACCACGGGATCGTCTGCAAATCCAGCACAATCTGTGCCGATTCTGCACTCATTGCTGGGGCATGTTTACTACACCCCTGATCAACGTATCAGGCTCCATCATAGCCGACGCCGATCTGGTATCCTGCCCTACCGCAGCCAAACCCAATGGTCAACTTTGGCTACGATAGGTCAGGTTAGGTACTCCCCAACCACCATAGGTTCCACCTGCTCAGGAGCTGCAGGCGTATCAACAATATCGCCCACAATATACTGTTGCGTCGGCTAGGCCGACAGTACCTGAACATTATTGGGGGGAGTTATCCCGGAGAACAACAAGGGCCGGCGCGTATGCCGACTCATCGGCCCACACGAGAGCAAATGGCCCTATTCAATCCAGCGCCATATCACGCCGGGGGCTGGTACCCACACGAGAGCAAACCGCCCCATTCAATCCAGATCAAGCCGAGGGCTGGTACCCACACGAGAGCAAACCACCCCATTCAATCCAGCGCCATATCACGCCGGGGGCAAGCTTTTTGTTTTTTTACGTCTTTGGCGCCAAACTCTATTCATACCTGGGCCGACTTGGAAGGTCAATTTCATGAATACTTCTACATCGGGAGCATTGAGCTTCAGTGTTGTTCGGAAAAAGTTTGAAGAGCGGTCACCGATTACATCAAGCGGTTCCGTGAGGTACGAAATCGCTGCTTTAGTGTTGTCCTGCGGAACACACAGTTGGCAAATCTTGCGTACCAAGGTCTGCTGTCTCAAATCCATGTTATTTCTAGCTGAAACTTATAATATTAATTTAAGCAGAAAAGAACAATGCGGTGTGTAGCATGAGCATGCATATTAGCAGATTTTACTACAGGGATGGATGCACAGTTAGATAATAACATGTAAAATGCAAAAAAGTGTTGCTGCAGAAGGGTGACGATCAACACGACAACTGGACATCCTACTAGCAAATAGGAATTTATTTTCTACTACAAATTAACATCTAGCTAACATATATATACCTCTTTTTTAAATAGAACTTTGTTCCAGCCTTTAGGTCGTAAGACGTGCATAGCCTTAAATATGCAGCGCACCACACCGATCCTACGGATAAACTTGGATGGGTTGAAATGAACGGCCTCACTTCCACCACGGGGCTAAGCTGCTCTAACTTCTGGGTTTCTCTTTCCTAAAAACAAATCCTGATACAGATGAGTTTTTCCTTCGGTCGGCCAATATACTGCATGCATTGACAATATGCTGCATGTATTGACATCTTACTATTGGTTTGATTGAAATGCCCCCTTTGTCTCTATTGGTTGTATCCTAATCATATTTTTGATACTGACACCATAATTAAGCTAGGAGAAGGTCCAATGCAACTATGCCCTAATTTTTGCTATAAACTTGTGGAATATTTACATTTTCATCCTCCAATTATCATATTGCTTTGGTCTTTTGAACCATTGTTGTCAAGCCAAATTAGCCCCTCAGGTACAAAGCCAGGCGAAATTAGTCCCTAAACTATCAAATTAAACCATACCAATTTGGTCCCTTAACCGGTCAAAATATCTGTGTTCAGTGGTTTTGTGTGACGTGGTGGACATGTGGACGGTTTTCTTTGACGTGGCGGGCACATAGCTACAAAAGTTGTATTTTTTTTGCAAATTTCTTCAGCAAGGGCCCACTAGTCATTGCCTCTAGCTCCACCTCTTCCCTCTCTCTCTAAATCTCTCTCCCTCCATGCTGGGCACAACCCACTCTCCCTGCAAACAAGGGGGAAGGGCCGCGCTAGTGGCGTTGGCTCATCGGCTTTCCCTGGTTGTCTGGCCACCTCCGTTTCTACCCTTCCCCTTCGACCATCTAATTCCTTTCTATCTCTCACTGATAGCCGCCATTGGACTCTCATTGGGCCACCGCGTCGACTATTTCCCTCCTCATATCAAGACCGGCTCGACGCCGTGTCGCCTCACCATTGTGCCCCGACCACCATCCTATCCACCACGATGCTGGTGTTCGTCCTCGTATGCGTCCTTTTCACCATGTCATCCTAGTTGTACCCCCAAAATTCAGGATCCCAAGACCGCTAAGCGTAAGCACCATCCAGGCCTTGGGTCTAGTGATGCTTCCAACCGTAGGTTGTCCTTTGCACCACTAGGGACGTAGTGCCGTAGGTAGCGGATCGAGCTCAGGGACGACTCTAGCAACGCCGATGCAATGAGCAGACCCTCTCCCTCTCTCTATCTCTCTCGAAATCCGACTCTTCAGTGATGTTGATGTCGCTCTGGCTAGTGGAGGAGGATGAGGTGGCTCATCGCCGCCTTGCTACCTCTCCATGCCCCCCATCTTGCACTCTCTCGAGTACCCATTGCGTTGCCACCCTCTCCACCATGCCGACCAGGGCGTCGCCGCCTCCATTTAGGGAGAGTGATGCGTGTGTGAAAGAGAGTGAAATAAGAGAGATAAAGGAGAGTGTAAGTGAAGAGGCAGAAGAATGGCGCTACATCGGTGTTCACATGCGAGTACATGTGCGCAAAACCGGCTATGTCTACATCCATGTCACTAAAAACCGCCTTCAAGCTTTAATAGGTCATGGGACCAAATCGACGTGGTTTTGATAATGTTCGGACACTAATCTCACCCGGTTTTGTACCTTGGGACTAATTTGGCTTTTCAATGACAGTCCCACAACGCAATCTAATGGCTTTTATGTGCACATAAAAGACGTTAGATTCGCTCCGGGATCTGTGCCACATGGATCTTAGAGCAGATCCAATGGCCTCAACATCATATACATGTGGGATTAGTATGGGATTCGTGTTGTTACTTCAGTCCGCTCTCTACGATGCATGCTAGAAGTTCCATTGTACCACCGTTTCCCTTCATTCCAGACAGTATGGTTAGTCGTCTTGTACCGTATCTGTGTTGGTGTGGTGACATTTCTTATTTTGAGGAAATGGGTGTGTACTGTGCATCATATCCACCGTTTAATGTGATAATACTTGATGCAACTACAGGAAACGCGCGATTTCTCCACGGCTAAAACCGTCGGCTAAATATGTCGAGAAAGGCCGTTAAACCATCGATAGTATGTTCTCTCGACGGCTAGCCATCGAGAAATGGCTTTCCGGCCAACCCGGTCTAGAAAGATGGATTCTCTCGATGACTAGACAATATGCCGTCGAGTAAGTTGGGTGAACGGCCGTTTGGCCGGTTCATGGCTCCGCCTCCACCTTTCTCGACGGCCACCTGGCCGTCGATAGAGGTGACCTCTAGCTCTGGGCCATGTGGTCGTCTTACCATCTCTCCACGGCCGGTGATTGTCGAGAGAGCACCTCTGGGCCATGTGGCCCTCTTGACCTCTATCGACGGCTAGAGGGAAGCCGTCGAGAGTGCTTGCCTCCCGGGGGTTCCCTGGAACCCCCCATTCTCGATGGCTTAGACCTGGCCATCGAGAGTACTTGACTTCCAGCAAAAAAAAGAGTCGGGCGAATGGCTTAAAAAATCCAATTTAGCAGCTGCTACTGCCCCAGCAGCAGCTGTTGCACCTGCATTCCCAAAACACCCCGCATATATCATCATCCCTACATCTCACACAAATGCATCCACAAGGACAATTTCAAACCAGAATCACATAATATATAGCATTCATAGTTTCAAAACCAAAAACACAATTCAAACTAAAATCATGTAATATATTACACAAGTCTCATATGTCACATCCACGGTACCACTCAAGGACAGGGCGGGGAGTCAAAGTGAAACAAACGTGACACCAGGTCCATCGACTGGCTCCCAAACCCTTCGTCTTTATCCTGGGCATCATCGCGCCGAGCCGGAGCTGGAGCCGCCGATCCAGAACCAGCAGGCAGAGAATAGGGGACGACCCCCGAAATTTGCTCGATGAGGCCTACACATTCATGACGCATTGGTTAAAGACATATAGATTTGAAAGAAAGGAAATGAGGTGGATAGTGTTTTACCTCGCCAAGTCTTGCTGCTACCTCCAACGCTAGGAGCCTAGCATTAAACTCCTCGCGCTCCCGCCGCCGGTCCTCCTCCGCAGACCTGAGGCTTGCCTGGAACGCCTCCATCATCTGCTGACGCTCCCTCCTCTCCTGTTCCCTCTCCTTCTCCCTCTGCCTCCTCTCCTGCTCTCTCTCCCTGAGGATGTGGGCCTCGAAGTCGCGCCGACTCTCAGTGGTGCTCTAAGAGGCCCGAACCCCAGGCATGTAAGACTCTGACATACAGTTAAGGACCGTGGTTAGTTCATAAAATCAATGTTTTCAAAAAAGATTGATATGGTACATAGTAATTAGCTCACCTGAGGTGGTCCTCTCCGATCGCCAACCTCCCATGCACCTTGCCCCATATGTGATGGTGGATCACTACTGGGCCGAGGGGGTGTCCTCCAGGAAGCTGTCCAGGCCGTGCACCTGAGTGTAGGCCTCCCGGTGGTGATCTTGTGTGTTTTTGAGTTAGACTAAACAAAACTACAAATCTGTCATGGGTGAAAGTTTTGTTTAGCACTTACCATATTCTCTTACGCGAGACGGTCCATCTCGGGCTGGGTGCCGGGCTTGGCCTTCGGTGTGTGGGCTTGCTTCCATATCTCAAACACGCTAGGTCGGGGCCCTATCTTTGGCATCTATGAGAAGGAAAAGACAAGCTGGCTAGCCAAAAAAATAAAAAGTAAAAAAAAAATCAGAACTTACCATCTTCTTGGCCAGCTAGGGAATGGACCACTTCCCTGTGCTGTTCTTGTAGTCCTTGGAGGCCCGGTCATGTTTGGCCTTCACGGACTTGTCCTGGAACTCTTGGCTGGCCCAATTGTCGCCAAGAGCCCTCCATGCCTCCGGGTGGTTCGTGGCCCACTCAGGAGGCACCCCGGCATAGTCGGCCGTGTCGAGGTAGATCCCACAAGTCTAAAAGGTGGTGATCCACTCACCGTGCTCTCTCCTGAAATGTAGAAACATTTCGCAGTTGTAGAAATAGTAAATACAATTTTACAAGGATTAGAGAGATGGTTGCTTACTTGTGGTATTCCTCGACTGTGTGACACGAGTGCCGGACATCAGGTCCTAGACTTTCTGCTTCTCGTTCCTGTCTAGGACGGGCTCAAAATCCGTCTCCGTCAACCCCGCTTGGGGACGGTACCTGAGCTGAGATTTTACAAACCAAAGAGATTAGCGTCATGATCACAAATTCAGAATGTCAAGTAGGTTAGACAGACTTACCCAGAACTCTCGAACGCACTGGGCGGCTGCGATTGAGTCTCCATGGGGGGCAAGCTTGTAGTCGTCGCAGCTATACGCTGGCTTGGTGATGTCGCTCACGTTCACCATGCTAGGGTAAAACTGACGGACCAACCCTCCCCCTCCCCAGTGTGTAGCCCGGCTGCGTCCTCAGAGAGGCATCCACCGTCGACATATTGCTGTAGAGATTGAATTAATTTTAGCAATTTGACATTGAAAAATAAAAAAAAATACAAGGTTGAATTAAAGCGATAAAACATACATGTCCCATCGATCTGGATAGGGATCCTCGAGCTGGCGTCAGTGGGTGCCTTAGGAACCTTGTTCTGTCCCCTTTTCTTCCTAGGGGTCTGAGACCCACTTGCCTGGTCAGCCTCGGACCCTTGAGTGAGCACCAACTCCTGGCCAGAGTCCTCCTGGGTGTCGCCCTGTCCAGAACCCTGCAACTCCTCCATCTCGTGGATCTCCGCCACCTGGCGGGGGTCAACGAAGCGACGTCGAGTCATCCTGCACATTAATGGAAAGTTAGTAATACATTCAAATTATTCAATCATATATATTAAAAAAATTGAGTGCAAGTGTACCATGTACTAGAAGTAATTTGAATTGGCATCGAGAGGATCGTCGGTTGATGGTTCGAAAGCCGTCCGCATGGAACAGAGGTCAATTTCTTTTAATTCCTATTAATTCCTACTATTTTCTTTTAATTTGTACTAATTACTACAAATTATTACTAATTTCTGCAAATTTCTAATATTTTTTAGCAAACCCTAACAATTTCTAATAATTTCTACTATGTTTAGCACTAATTTTGTCTTTTTTCTATTAGTTTATACTGACTAATCCTAATAATAATACTAACTGCAATCCTAATCCTAAGTCTCGACGGTGTGTTGGCCATCAAGACTAACTTATAAATTTACAAAAATAGACATATTAACTAGCAGGCGGGCGGCGCCGAGGAGGGGTTGGCACAGTCGAGGCGGGGAGAGAGGGTTGGCATGGTGGGGCGGGGCAGGGCCGCTCGGGAGGCGGGCCGGGCGGCTCGAGGAGGATGGCACCGGTCGGCCGGGCCAGGAGACGACGAGGTGGCCGAGGCCGGGCGGCTCGGGAGGCGATGCTTGGTCGCCAGGCTGGCTGCCGCTGCCGAGGCCGGCAGCCTGGAGGGGTGGCACCGGTCGGCCGGGCCAGGAGACGCCGGACGGCCGGGCAGGGCATCTTCGGGAGGGCAACGCCGGGCGTCCAGGCTAGGACGGCTCAGGGAGGCCGGCCCGAGGAGGCCGGGCAAAGGGCGACGCGGGACGGGCCAGCGGTCAAAGCAGCATGGCATGGCCGGTCGGTGGCGGGCTTTGAAGCGGCGCAGCCGAGTCAGGCAGCAACCAAGACAGCACGGCGACGGGCCAGCCGGTAAGGGCGGCAGGGGCGGTGGCGGCAGTGGCGACGGTGCAAGGGCTGGCCGGGATTGGCGACGGCGGCTGTGGTGGCAGCAGCAATGGGGGCTCGGGACTTGGGGACTTGGGAAATGCCCAAGTCCTAAGCCCCTCCAAGTTGAAATGCACCAGCCTCTCTCGACGGCCAACATTAAGCCATCGATAGAGGCCTATGTAGGGAACGGTAACCGCGAACTACCTATGCCGTCGAGAGAGGCCTATCGGAGCTAGGAAACCGCCCACCTCTCTTGACGGCCCTACATGAGCTGTCGAGAGAGGCCTCCCCTACCGGTAGGCCAGCAGCCCACCTCTATCAACGGCCCTCGATACGTCGTTGAGAGAGACCACCCTAAGGCTAGGGCAACAGCCCACCTTTATCGACGGCCTGACGTATGCCGTCAATAGAGGCAGTCCAAGAGTAGGGCCACTGCCCACCTCTCGCGACGGCCTTACGTGTACCGTCGAGAGAGACCCCATAGTTGTCCCGAGGGCTTCGTTGGATCCGGCTGGCAAGACAAAACTGTCTCGACAGCTTTCTTAGGAACCGTCGAGACAAACATTTGACTCGACAACCCTCCTTTGTTAGGCAAATGGTAGTCAACCTAGGCTCTTCTAATTTTTGTAAAAAAAATTATGCTGATGGTATTGACCGTAACCTTCAATTATATTGGTCCATACGTGACTTACCATGCCTAACAAAAGTTTGAAAATTTTTTGACATTGATTGCAAACTATAGGAACTAATTTCATAAACCTTACAATGTTAAATTTCATGATTGTAATTCATATTATCACATGTATGCATTTGGAAAATGTACAAAAAAAGGAAAAACAATACTATCGACGACTCATTATATGCCATCGAGAGAGATCCCAAGAGCGCCACCCAACCAGCCCAAATTTCATTTTCATGCTCAAATTGTCTCGACGGCCACAGTTAAGCTGTCGAGAGAGTTTAACACCGTCTCCGTGTGCTGGCACCCGTGAGCGGTCTAAAAGTGCATCTAGGCCCTCTAAGTGAGTTTTGGTGATTAATGATAAATGATTAAGGGACTAATGCGTTCAATGAGCATATGAACAGGTGAAAGTCCTAATTGTGATAAGCTAAAACGTCGTGGATTCGTCAAAATGAAGAAAGAAGACGGCATGTGGTTACTTCTAGACTTGTATTATTTTTCTTTAATTCAAGTCTAAGGATTGTCGTACTATTAAGAGGGATGCGACGAAAAATGGCTTATAAATGTCTCAAGTGCTCAATTGATAAATCTTTGCAAATTTGAGAGACACAAAACACACCACATTGTGCACATCGGGTGTTTTCAATCTTAGTGAATCGAAAGTTCCGAATCCATCGGATTGTCCAGTGCTTGCCATGTCTGAGTTTTCAGGTTTGTTGTCCTAATTAATTGGAAGTTCTGATTAATTATTTGGAAGTTCCGATCCAGTCGGAGTGTCCGATTTTCCCATGCTCTGACTTCTCTGTTTGAGTTATTCCTTGCTAATCGGAAGTTCCGATGTTTGGTCGGATATTCCGGTCCAGTCGGAGTTCCAGAATTTCCCAGTTCCGAATCGGAAGTTCCGATGAGCTGGATCGGATGTTTTGATATGTATTTTATCCCAGAGTTGAGTTGAGTCGAGGGAGTTGTTTTCTGGAGTTCTGCATGCATCAGAAGTTCCGATGTGTAACATCAGAAGTTCCGATGTGAGCTGGAGAAGGCCCCAACGGCCAGATTTCGGAGACCTGTATATATTATCCCCTCACTCCTACCTTGCGCGGTGGTTGTTCCACTGCGAACTTTCTGATATAACCTTCATCTTTTTGAGCCCTAAGCACCACTCCACTCTAGATCTAAGTGATCCACCTTGTGAGAAGAGTTGGAAGAGGATTGAGAGTGATAATGAGCTAAAATCGCATTCTTGAGCACTTGAGTTTATCTCTAAGTTGATTTTTCGCCGGATTTGTTACTCTTAGAGGTTGAGGACTCCTAGACGGCTAGGAGTTGGTCACGAGCCACCGATCTGTGTGTGGTGTGCCATGGGATGTTTGTGAAGGCAGGATTTCATCTCTGCAAGGAAAGAAATCAAGGAGTGAAGCCAATGAATGCTTTGTGCAACCATGGGAGGATTAGGGTTGAAAGAGACCCCGGCTTAAATGTGACCGAGCCGCCTCAATGGAGACATAGGATCCTCTCAAGGATCTGAACTTCAGGAACAAACATCAATGCGTCTTCCTCTTCATTTCGGTTTTCCCTTTTCTTCACTTGCTTGATTCCTCTTGTGATTGAGCTATTATCCTAATTGATTAGCTTTGCCAGATCCCACTGCATCCTCTATAGCTTGTGATCTACTTTTGGTGCAGATGGTATCCTTGAGATTGTGAGATTTGTGTTGGAATTCAAAATCCCCTATTTTCTATGCAAATCAGATAATCCGATAGTAGCATCAGATAGTCCGATACCTATTCGGAATATCCGATATTAATATCGGAATATCCAATACATTGCTTCCGCAAGTAAATTCTGATTTAAAATTTAAAACGCCTATTTACCCCCCTGTAAGCAACATCCCGATCCCTCACGGTCACTGAACCTCTCTCGACGGCTTCGTTGTCAGCCGTCGATAGATATAACTATACTCGATGGTTCTAGATTGGTTGTCAAGAGTAGTTACTTATCTCGACGGTCGTCTCTTGGCCGTCGAGAGAGTTTGGCGGGGTCGGATTTCCGTGCGATTCCTATAGATATATGATGCTTCAGGAGCTCCTTCGTACGGGACATGTATTGTAAGTTTGTAACAGTGCTTAATAATATTTGTCAACATGTCTTTGCTTTATGGAAGGGCTACTCAAGTTGAAATACAAGAACATGAGTCGATATTATACACCACCGAATTTGGTTATGACAGCTTTGACTTGTGTGCCTCCCTCTGTATAAACTCGCCTCAACCCCAACTTACCCTCCCTTCCCACCCCTGACTCTGACCAACCTAGCCACAACCAACTAGCTCTTCTCCCAGCAGCGCACCTCACCAGCACTGACTCCCCTTTCCTTGCTGCCGTACCATTTTCCTCTTGCTGTTACTCTCCTTTATTCCTCTTCCCTCCTTCTTCCTCTATGCCCTGTCCTGCCCCTCCCTTCTTCCTCATCTCCAATCGTTACCGCCATCAAATTCACTTCCGCCTCTCTCCATCTCCTAATGATCCCTAGTCTCGTCGTAGATCCACCGGTTGATAATGGATACTGCCCACCGCTGATCCCCGTCGCCACCATAGCCTTTTGGCTGTGCCTCCGCCGCCCTGGTCTTCGTCTCCTTCTAAGCTGGGGCCATATGGTGAACCCAAGACGCTAACCCATTAGCAATGTCATTGGGAGACGTCGATGCCAAAGAAAAAAACAGCGGTGATGGTGGCGCTGAAGCCTGGATCGCAATATAAATTCAAACATGAGTGAAATTGATCGACTGCAATTTTGAGGAATTTCATGCGACTGATGTCTAGCAATTCCCTTACTTTATAGGTCACATACGACTGATATATGCATGCATTACCAGCCTCAAGTAATTTTATTGCTGCTAGTATTACCTCGGAAATGATTTGTTTAGTTCAGTTCCCAGGTTTGTACAGCAGTACAGCACGTCTACATATAAATAAAAAAAACAAAAATCATACAACTTCACTTGCTAGACAGGTTAATATGTTATTCCATGTTTCACCCTATTTTGCAAAAAGTGCCTTGTATTTTCCAAATTCTTGCATGAAGTCCCTATACTCTTTCTCCCTCCCTCCTCCTTCCTTTCTTCTAGTGACCGTGGATCATTGCCGCGACAACCTGGCCATGAAGCATCTCCTTCCTCCCCTTTAACTACCACGTCGCCACAACCCTGGCCTACCTCTGCGCCACTTGGAAGGAGGAGGAGCTTGGAGGGGAGGGCCTAGAGGGGAGGGGAGGAGGAAGGGGAGGCATTCCATAGTCAGAGTGTGGTAGTAACAAGCTGGGGAGGAAGAGGGGGGAGGAGAAGAAGAAAAATAAGGTGGGAGAATTTAAAAGAAGATGAGAATATTTTTTTTGATGTGACAAGAGATGGGAAGAAAACTATAAGGTTCTCGAAGCATAATCTGACGATGTGTAAGGAATATGGAAGCATAGACGTGTATATACGGAAAAACCAAATTATATATTATATACATATATACTCTCTTTGGTCACAAATATCTGTCGTTTGAAGTACGCTCAAGTCAAAGTTTTAAAATTTTAGATACGAATATTTTTTGAACTATTTAGATTGATTACATGAAAACTATATGTGTAGGTTTGTTTCCAAGAACACTTTCATAATATTATAATTTAGTGGGTTTTATAAATAAATTGTATTAGAAATTACCGGTCAAAGATGTATTTTGGAAACCGTACTGATGTCCAAAACGATAATTATTTGTGACCGGAGGGAGTTGAAAGGATCCAAGGGGCTAAGAGAGGGGGTTGAATTGGCATAAGACAATTTTTATGATTTTTTAGTTTACTTTTAAATCTAAGTGCAAGATTAAATTTTCTACGACTAGAAAAAAGAACTAAACAAGGGCAATCAACCTAGAGCTAAAACAAGACATAAAAGATATATTGCGAAAACATAGATGCATAAAGTAAAGGGGACAAAGGAAAAGGAATTTTTTCTCGAGATTTGGAAAACACTTTTCCTTTTCTTACTCCTCGTTGGAACACTCTTCATGAAGAGGAGTATCGCTCCCATTTTACTCGGGATAGCCCTTTATCGCTCTGGTAGGTGGATTCCAACCTTCACAACCACTTGAAGTCTCCCACAAACTCTTCCTTAAGAGAACACCCATCACCAACTCCAAAAGTAAGAAACTTAAGTAATAAGCTCGAGATGACTTGATCTTGCTGGATCAAGCCTTTCATGAAAACACATTAGGAGACATACCACTCAAACTCTCATGAACCCACCCTAAGATAGAAAACCTAGTTTTTGATGGATCTCACTCAAATAGACTTTAGGATAGCATAAGGAGTCAATCAGCATGAAACAAAGAGTACCCTAAGTCCTTATACAGGCCACACTAAAAAACTAGTCGTTGGGACCCAGAAAAAGGGAACCCATGTTGTCGTCGTGACATATGTAACATCCTGATTTTTGGTAACCCCAAATATTTTGTTTTAATCTAATTAAAAGTAAAAAACCCATTCTCTGATTTTTCCCATAATCAAAAACCCCTAAAAATCATTTTTATAATTAACATAGGGCACTAAAACAATTTAATAGAATAATATAATGGTGAACAGTGCTCTATAAAATTTTCCCAGGTTCCAAATGCTCCAAAGTATTTTTGGGAATTTTTCAAGATTTTTCTAAAGTGATTTGATATTTTTAATAAATAAATATCATAAAACAACAAAACTGTAAATGGATAATTGGAATTTTAATTCTTTTCGGGATATGAGGAGATGTGGCGCTATCCTAGCCGCCCATGCGTGCATGTGTGCATTGCGGGCCGTCGGATGCTACTTAGCCGAGTGAAGGGGTACGCGTGAATTGCGTGCGTCCGATGGAGCGACGTGGCATGATGGCAGCCATTGGATCGTGCCAGCATCGTCTCCGATTTCGCACCAGAGTCGGACTGGGTGGTGGCGCCACCGCGGAATGGGCCTACGCGTCCGTGTCGCCCGAGGGTTCCCCGAGCCAATATAAAGCCAGGGGGAGGTAAGCAGGGGCCTCTAGGGTTCATAGCCGCCATCGGTTTGTCTCGAAGAGCTGGGAGTCGCCGGCGAGACCAAAGGGGGCGAATCGGGCTGAGGAACTCCGACAAGCAATCACGCCGTCGTCGGTGAGTCTCGTGCCCTGATTTTTGTTGGGAAGGCATGTTTCGTGGCTGCGATCCTCACCATGGTCTCAGTTGGGCAGGTTACCCCATTGTAAAGTGACAATTCATTCATCAATAAAGGGCTACAATTCACTGTCTACTTTCTGATTCTATTTGCCAAATTTCCTACTGTTGAACATTGAAGAAAGTTGGATTACAACATTAGGGACATATATGCTAGGTTTTTGTGATGGCTGCATCACTGCGCTTTGCTATAGAAGGAGGAGGAACGGGAGGTTTTCACCAAGACGTGCCATTCTTTTATAGGTGGCTGTCATGGCATTCTTCTTTGAAGCATGGCTGAAAATTTAACAATAGGATTTGCAGTTATTAATATGTATAGTTCTTTTGAGTTTTGTCACGAAATCTGTCTGAACGGAACAGCTCAGAGGCACCCTCTCCAAGCCTTACGTCTCGCATAGTGACACCGAGGCCTAGCGAAGGGGTGACCTAAACAGAGGAAACAAAACTATGGAATTGTCTTTACACTTGATATATATGTATGCCACTTTTGAGGGCTTAATGCCCTTATAAGTACATGGACTCTCTAATTTATGAGGGAGACAAATTAAACTCAGAGGACATAAATGCCTTATCCATCTCCAACAGAGAGGTTTTAAGGGTCTTTCTACCCGAAATGACTAGGCTGCCCTTACTCACCCACTAAAGTGGGGCTGCAATGGTCTTTTCTGACTCTTCTTAGAGGCAAAGAACCACATTGCATTTCCACTGCCATAATAAAGTAGGGTAATTTTGACCTCCAGGGTGGTTACAGCCTCTCTCCTTAGAGAAGGGATTCAATGATCAGAAAACAATCACAGGATTCTTTGGTCGGCAATTCGCAGGGGTATTGTCATGCGTATGTTGCTACGACAGACATAAGGTTTGTTCGACTGTTAGTGGTAAGGAGTACGTAACAGCTTTTGCTTGGAACACCTAATATTTCATCTGAATCTTTGCATTTCATGTAGCAAGAAGATGGTGGAAAGAGGTGCAAAGAAGGACAGGATTGCCCCTTATGGCATTGAAGAAATAATTCGCAACCTCAACAAAAGTCATTAATCCCGCTCCTTTCGCTGCACCTATACGATATCCCTATTGACAAGATAACTAGCGATCATCAAGAAGGAAGTGGCCCTCACTTTCAGGCATTGGACTGCCATCTCGAGATTGGAGAGGGAATTAGCTACACCAAAAACGTGGAGAGCATGCAGGGGATCGATGCTATAAACTTTGTGATGAACAATGTCAAGTCGTTGCATGCTCACGACAATTCTTCCATCTCTAGTGTTATCCCTGAAGGCATGATGTCTAGAGCGGGGGGGTCAATATGGGGTAGCCTCAAGCAGTGCCGTGTTGAGAGATGCCCTAAGATGCACACTGTCATTAAAACTAACTACGATACTTGGTACTTTCTAGAACTAGAGACCTTTTGGGCAGCTGATCTCTCGATGGCCCACTGCATCTGGAGCAAAGGAAGGACAGACATTCTGGATAGGTGGGGATTCTTTGGAAACCTGCGGAGCATACACCTGCGCTCCTGCCCAAGGCTCATATTTGTGCTCCCTCTGTCGTGGGTTTCCCACTCGTACTTCCCCAACCTGGAGACCCTCCACATCATCTATTGCGGTGGTCTCAGGCAGGTGTTCCCCGTGGAGCCAAAGTTTGTAGACATAATAGCCACCAACCATCGAGGAGGTACACTGAATTTTCCAAAGCTGAAGCACATCTACCTGCATCATCTCCACAGTCTGGAGCAGACATGCGAGGCCAAGATGCGTGCACCCATGCTCGAGACCGTCAGGCTCAGGGGCTGCTGGGGCCTCAGGCGCCTCCCGGCCGTCGGAGACAGCCGACCCGTTGTGGACTGTGAGGAGGATTGGTGGGAGAAGCTGGAGTGGGACGGGCGCCATGTCGGCCACCACCCATCCCTCTTCCAGCCGCGCTCTTCACGCTACTACAAGAAACCCTCAAGATGGCTCGCTTCTCCCAGAAACTGCTCGGTATGTATGTATATATATACATGCACATGCTAAGGTCTGAATTACAGGATAACCTCTATGTAATGTACGTACTAAACTTCTCGATATATCTCCTCCTGATTTGTTCGTTTTGATCCATCCAGCTACCCTTGATCGGTGGTTTTGGTGCTTGCGCCCTATGTGCTTGAAAAGGACGAGTTGCTTCTTGCTACTGCTGCCGCGGTTGCTACAATGGACCAAGTATTTGCTTGCCAAGCTGGTGTGTTTCATTCTAAAGAATAAATTGGTGTTTGACGCTGCGGGCAAACACCGAGGGATTCTATGCCAATTCTTGCCAAGCTCAAAGATTCTGGTTTAGGTTGGAAGCCCGAAGGCACGGAAACGGAGAGAAACCAAACAACATCTATTCCCTTGTTTTGTCTCACCTTGCCCGGCGAGGCAAGCATAGAAAGGCAAGGTTAGATGGGTAAGGAAACCAAACAGGTCCTAAGTGATAGCTATAGCGAGCTGAAAGGTTTTAGCTTCCTGAAAACGATGCTCGGATCATGGAGTTAGTCGTCTTCCCCATCTTATTTTGCTTAAGGCTTTGTTTGGATGAAAAAGGGAAAATTTCTTGTGTCAAAAATCCCACGAGGGAATATTTTGGGCATTTTGGATTCCTGGGAACGAAATCCCAGTACACCCTCTTCCTCAGACACTCACATTCCTTGTTTCTCTTTCACATAGTCTCTCCCACCCCAGTGGTTCTCTTTCTAAAAACCCTAGTGGCTGAGAGTTGTGGCCGCCGCCATTAGGGAGCCACGCCTTGGATCCGCGCCCTAGAGTTGTGCCGCCGAAGAGCTAAGCCCTAGAGTTGTGCCACCGGGGAGCCAGCCTTAGAGCTGCGCCTGGATCTGTGCCGCCGCTACTAGGGAGCCACGCTATTCTCATGGAGCCATGCCGCCGCCACGAGTGGGAGCTCGACACCGCCACTTCCTTGGAGCCCGCTCGTGTGCTGGAGCCGCCTTCCTAGAGCTCGCCACTTAAAGCGATGAGCGCACCGCTAGGGCAGCATCTTGGAGCCTTTTTCTATGTCTTGGAGCCGTGATGCCACCAGGAGGAGCCATCTTCACGCCGCCGAGGGACTGGGGAGGCCACTGCTAGCTGCGCCGTCCCCCTCTGCGCCCTGCAGTGGCACCGCCGTCGAGAGGAGGACGTTGTTGCGTCGTCCTCCACACCTTGCAATAGCACTGGCATCCAGGATCCACGCCATAGCCGGGGAGGAGGTCGCATCAACGTTGTCCATACTTGCGCCTTGGAGTCATGCCACCACCACAACCCACCACAACATGGATTGGATCTTGTTGCAGCGTGGAGTCGCAGAGGCGAGCAAGCAGATTGGGCGGAGATGCAGAAATGAGGGCAAACAGAGTGGAACTTCCTAGTCCATGGAGAGGATGGTTTTTTGTCGGTGGAAGTGACGGGGATTAGGCAGGGAAATTCCCCTTATGTGGACATCCAAACGAATCCATATGCTAACCTAGGGAAACATTCCCCATGGGGTTTTAACCCAGGGAATCGACAGGGATCTCGGTCAGGTTTATGGCTCCCAAACAAGCCCTAAACATAATGGGGGATAAAAGTTCAACATCTGGTCATTGTTTGTTCTCATCGAGTTGGACCACTCATCTGTCGGAAGTAAATCCTCTCCCATCATAATTTTCCTATTTGGTCGATGAACTCTGACCTTCATCTCATTTTGGTGTCTATAAACTAAAACCAGGCTAACTCAGTTCTTAGATAGCAAAACCAAACACTAAGAATCCCTTAATTAGTCAAATCAGGTTAACCCGGTTTTTCGATTAGTAAAACCAAACACTAATAGTCTCTTAATCAATCAAATGATGGTTTTCCTTGAGGTGGTTAGGTTGCACAAGTGAATTGTCACATAAGCAAAAAACCACCACTTGGTCTGGCACGTTAGGCAAACCACCACATGGGCTATCACATTAGGGAAAACAGGAAAACCATCAGTTGGTAGATTAAGGGACTATTGGTGTTCCGTTTTACTAATTTAGGGACCGAATTAGCTCAATTTGATTGACCAAGGGACTATGTAACATCCTAATTTTTGAAATTTGATAATCTCATTAAGTTTTTAATGTAATTTAAATCTTTTATTTTAAAAGGATCTTTGGAAATTAAATTAGGAATTTTGAATAAATAATTAAAGGAAAAAATTTTTTGGGCAAAGGGATTAAGATCCTATCGAATCTAGCTATTATTTGGGAAGCAAAAGATTTTAGATATTTAGAAATAAAATAAAATATTTTGTATATTGAAACCAGGATAAAATCATCTATTTTGAAATTTCTAATTAATTCTATCACTAATATTCATCTTTGTCTCACTTCCATACTTCCATGCAGGGCCTCTTCCCTCTTCCTTCCTTTCTCTCTTCCCTCCCCTTCTGCCTTTTCCTGCACAACACTCCTGGGCCTGATCTGGCCGACCAAGCGCCCAACCCAGCCGATGCCCCCTCCCCTCTTAAACTCTTCCATTTGGTTCGCTTGTGCCTTCTTCTCTAGCGTGATGGTTGATTCAAAGTCTTCTCTCTCTTTCATTTGATTCCCTTTCTCACCACACTTGACATGCTAGTCATTTGAAATAGATGAAATCTTCTGTGTACTAGGGTTTAGGGTTTAGATTATCAGTCTTATCAATCCCCATCGATAAATTTTCATATCACCCAAAAAATATCGTTTTTGAATGAATTTTGGTGAAATTTGAATATATTTGGTTCATTTGTTAAAATTTAGTTTTTAAATATCTTTCAGTGGATTTTAGTTTGTAATTTACAAAAGAAAACGTCTATTTCACACCCTGGATTATCACGCTTCGTCTACATAACCCCCTGAACTATAAAACTGGGTATTCTATCCATAAAACTTTCAAAACCAACACAGATAACCCTTTGGTGGTGGTTTTGAAGGCGTGGCTCCCTGTGTGCTAGCAAGATGGCAATGGCCTCCAGCACTCAGGCCTCATCTCCATCTATTGGTGCTCCGGATCTAGCGGGCGACGCTGACCATGGTGCGGTGTCCATGGTACAGACAAAGCCATCTCTGGTTATCCCATTCTCTGGTCATCCCAAGATTTGTCACCGCCTTCTCGTCGCCAGTGGTGCTCTGGATTTGGCGTTGGCGGTCAAGGCAATGCCGGCCATGGTATGGCATCCAAGCTATGGACATCCCAAGACCCGTCGCCGCCTTCTTGTGCTTGCTGAGCTACCTCCCACCCTGGACGACGGCAAGGAGGGCGTGTTCGAGATGGCGGGGGCGGCTGGAAGCGGGGGAGGCTCGGCGAAGCCGTCGAGCCTAGGGCGGATTGGCTTGGCTTGGCTGGTGGGAAAGGAGGAGGGGAGGGGGAGGGAGAGAGGTGAGGCTAGGAGGGGATTAGGGGAGTTAGACTTAGAAGAAGAGATGAGAGAGTTTGACGTGTCGGCCCACCAACATGTATTTCTTTTGAGTTGACTGCAATGCCACGTGTGATGCCATGGTGGCAAATTCGTCTAGGTGGACTACCAAAGTGGCAAAACCCCTCTCCAAAACAGTCTCAGGGATTATTTGCGCGCACTTTTAAAAGTTTGTGAGGGCAGAATATCTGGTTTTATAGTTTAGGGGGTTACGTAGACTTTTTCTTTTTAAAAAATATCGGCACATAAAATAGATTATCGGTGACCATGGGTAAATTTTTATATCCCAAAAAAAAATGCCTGGGTCGTAGAGTCCTCTACTAAACACTGCAGGCCCCTGGCACTCTGGCAGAGCATGTCAGTAGTGTAAACACAGCATAGAGAAACACGTTACGAAATGTCAGTAGTATAAGCATAGCATAGAGAAACACATTAAAGAACGGAAAAGAGAGAATGTCTGCGCTATATTGGGGAATGCAATCACGGCAGGAAACAAGACGAGAGAAACCAAGCGTCCTTGTCGCATCTTGTATGAAATTTGAATAGAAATAGGTTTATTTAAAAAGAAATTCATAAACCGACGCGTTACGATCTTAATGTAGATTATAATCTAACAAGTTATGGTATCTTGATAAGGGGTTTAGAGAATCAAAAAATTATAAAGAAAATATTTTTAAGAGCTTTGAGGAAAAAGCACAGTGTTTAAAAACGGCTATAAAGTGTTATTAGTTCGTATAAAAATAATAAATTTTCAGTTATACTTTTCATTTTTTAAGTCGAAAAAAAAAGAGCATTCATGCATGAAGTACAGAAAAACAATAGTGAATGAACTGTGAATCGTTTCACCCGTGCATTCATTTTCTTCTGATCAAACAGAGGGTGCTATGGAGACAAGTCACAAGTCTTAGGGGTTATTCTTTCCGGCTTATCTTATCAGTTTATTTGATTTATTTTGTAACTTCAAAAATTTTCGAGGTGGTCTCGAGAGCCGGGTGCCCTTTGTGTTTAGGATTTAGAAAGTTTTTAGACACGCCTACAAGATAAAAAAACGGATTTAAAAATTAATAAAAAAGTGAGATAAGTCAAATAAGTCACGTCTTATCTGACTTATTTGACTTATTTACGTGTTTTATTTGACTTATCTTACTTTTTTATTAATTTTTAATCCTTTTTTATTTCATAGGCGTGTCTAAAAGCTCCCTAAACCCTAAACATAACACCCAGCTCTCGAGGCCACCTCGATAAATTCTCGAAGTTATGAGATAAGTCAAATAAACAAATAAGATAAGCTGAAAAAAACAGCCCCTTAATTTGCCGGGGTTACTCAAGAGACGGTGGCGTGTGCGCATCCATGATCTCCTCGTACACCTCGTCCTCAAGCTCCATCAACATCTTGGTCGCACCAGCCAGCAGGTCGCCGGGCACGGCGGTGGCGGCCTCCCCCGCCCGCTCTCGCCTCACCGCCTCGACCAGCCTCGGCCGGACCTCGCTGGAGTAGACCACCTCGTCACGCCACAGGTTGAGTCCCATCTGGCGGAGGGGCGTCTTATGGTTGACCGCAATGAACGTCCGGTTAGAGCCTGGCACGGCCCGGGCCCGTCATGCTTCGGGCCTACATGAAACGGGCCAGTATGGCCCGGTCATTTCTTTGTGCCGGGCCGGGCTGGCACAAATGGCAAAATCAAGGCCCAGCACAGCCCAAAGGTATGCCGGGCTGCTGTCGGCCAGGCCGGCCCGAGCATGGCATAGGAGAGAACACAACACATTAAATATTTTTTATAAATTCATACGTTGCTCAAATGAAAAGGTTGTCTATATAAAAAAGATGTGTATCAAAATTGTCTACAACTTTCATATAGAATATAAATTTATATGAGTAGAGAAAGATCCCAAAAAATATAGATTACCGAGAGAGGTGGTGTTGATCAGAAACTACACAGCACACTAAATATTTTTTTTATAAATTCATATGTTACTCAAATGGAAAAGTTGTCTACATGAAAAGGATGTCTCGAAATTATCTACAACATTTATGTAGAATATAAATTTATATGAGCACAGGAAGACTCTGAAAAATACAGATTACCGAGAGAGTCGGCGCAGGTTCGAAACTATACAGCGCACTAAATATTTTTTTATAAATTCATGCTTTGCTCAAATAAAAAAGTTGTCTACATGAAAAAGATGCGTCTCGAAATTATCTACAACTTTAATGTAGAATATAAATTAATATAAGCATAAGAAGGCCTGAAAACTACGAATTACAGATCCGAACTTCAATTTGGGCTGTGCTGGCCTGAGCACGGCCCATACAGTCGGGCCGTGCCGGGCAGCCCATCATGCCAGATTTTTAGACCCGGCCTGGCGTGCCATTTGGGCCCTGCCAGCCCACCCATTTTTTTATGCTAGGTTGTGCTTCAGGCCATGCTTATGCTGATCCACTGAAGCCCGGCCCAATTCCTATGTCTACGTCCGGTCCATGTACATCAGTATGTCGTGGGTGACAGAGACGGCGCTCGTGTGCTGGTGCCACTTGGCCAGCAGCTCCCACAAGAACACCTCGCCGCCCGGAGCGGCGCCGAGCGACCGGCCGAGACCTCGCACCTCCGCCGCGGCGTACAGCTCCTCGCCATGCTTATAGAGGACCAAACTGTAAGCAAGCCTAGCCGTACGACAGCACACGTACAGGCTCTGTTGATTCAGCAGAGAAGAAGGCCGGAACGAAAGAAGTAGAAGGGATGATGGAGCCGGGAGGGAGACGGTGAACCTGCAGAGCTCCTCGAATTTGATCTTTGTCAAGTCCTGAGAGTAGATGTCGCGGATCGCGTGCGTCGCCGCCTTGCGCACGCCGGCGACGTCGCCGGGGTCCATCCAGCGGCCGCTGCGCCGGTAAGCCTCGACGATGGATTTGCCCCGGGTGTTGGTCTTGAGCGCAGTGCAGCAGCAGCAGAACAGGTAGCTTCATGGCAGAACGATGCTCGGATCAGAGAGGAGACTTTTGTGTAGTCGGTCAACTTGGATCTACAAAGTACCCGAACGACTGACAACCCTCCAAAGCACGCCCCCTCACCAGGGAACACCATAGTCACTACACGGTAGTAATTCAAGTTTAACCGAAACTACCACACTTCAAAATATTACACAAAACAATCCAGCATGGTTTTCAACTTGCTAAATTGCCTTGGCCATCTGTCTCGTCTCCAAGCTTGCATTCGCCCTTTCTTCATTCCCTTCAGTCTTTTATCCCGAGCTCACATCTTCAAGCCTCAGCCTCCCATGACTGCTGCAGAAGTGTCAAGCCTCAAAACCATCTCTTCCAACTTTATCGCACTCCTTTCAGCATCTGTTGCAAAGCCCCTGCATGTAAATCTGACCAATAACCCAAAGTAACAGCGAAGCTGGCATTAGTTAAGCAGGGACCAAAGTATTTACAAGGTGAGTTGGGGTGCTAGGTCACCTCCAAGCCGAGGGAGATTTTGGCTATAACCTTACTGGACTTTACAACTTTTTTTTTGTTTGGGGGGTTGGGCTAACTATTTTCAACCATTTTTTCTTTATTTCGTTCTTGTGCCCATATTGGTTTCCTTCATTTCTCACTATTTCCAATAGCATCCCGTCGAAGGAAATGATATAGAGAAAGAAGAGAGAATTCCTTTTTGAAGAAAATGAAAAAAATAATTTCTTTCGGAAGGGAACGGAATTCCCTTCGCGACGGGAATTGAGAATAGGAAAAGAAGCCCCTGGAGACAGTTAGAGAAAGCAGCCCCTGGCCACCTGCTTGGAGAGAGTTTTGCTTTGTCATGGATGGACCTTGACGATATCGATGGTGCTCATGTAAGCGTTTAGGAAAATTCGCCAAATTTTCCAACAAGAAAGGATAAGCAGAGTGCGCATACCCTTACGTTTGGATGCTTTCATGAGTTGGACGCATTCATCCCACCAATCTGTAATGTTTATGTCTTGATTCTAGGTTGAATAATGGATCGTGTTGCAGGTACTGCATGCATTCCCGTCCAGATGGAGCGCACGGTAGAGCAATCAAGAAGAAGTGTTGGGCCGTCTCGATAGGGCAATCCAAGAAGATGTGTTGGGACATCGATAGGGCAATCCAATAAGAGGTGTTGGGACGTCTCGACAGTGATGGTGCCTGTCCATCAAAGCCTATTCTACACTAATAACCACCAGATAATTTGTACTTTAAGGGCGCCCGCAGCTTCCTTATGTTAGCAACATAGTCAAAGAGTTTGATGTCACCATCCCAAAGCAGTGTCGGAAAATGGCTTCCATGTTCAGCTGTCGCTGGTAAAAATGGCTTCGATGTTTAACTGACGCTGGCCTGGCGATGACTGTCAAGAGTGTGGGCTTAGCATATACTCCTTCCGATTCGAAAAATATGAAGTTTCAGACATTGACGCAATCACCGAAACCGAAATACAACTTTGACTACTAATTACTATGTCAACTTATATATAAAATTTACTAAAACTAGATATTATAAAAGTGCTTTTCGAGACATTTATACGTGTGATTTCTATGTGTTCATTCTAAATAGTTCAAAATATATTTATAGATAATAAAGTTTTAAAGATTTTGATGGATAATTAGCACTTCAAATTTAACTTAATCGGTAAATAAATCATGAATTCGAATAGATTAATTAACAAAATCATGTAGCACAAATGTATTGCACACATGAATGTAACATAAGTACCCGTATCTTTTTAATATACTCGAGAACAAAGTAAACTAGGCAGCTAAACATATTAAAAATGGTCAAAACAAACGTATCAAAGAATGAAGAGAAGGAGAAGACCCCGTCGCGACATATAGAAGACTAAGTAGATCGTGGTAATGACGCAGAGGAAGAAGATCACGAGCAAGCACACTTTCCAAAAACCTTATTCGCCCTCTTCCGGTGCAGGATCGGAAGGGCAATGAATTTCGAAGACTCGATCTTCAAATCTCGTAACCATTCACAATTTTTCTAGGGTAAAAGAATAAAACTGCAAAAAGAGGTGCGCTTGTGCAACGACCTATATATCTCGTAACCAATCACGACTTTTCCGAAGAGCAAAAGAATAAAACCGTAAAAGGAGGTTGCATCTGCACAAGCTACTGAACCGGATTTCGGTGGACCATTTCCACACGTGCCACGTACCCAGCCCAGCCTAGCGAGGCAAGTTTGTGCTCTTCTCTTCCTCTGTTTCACATGAGATACTGTTCTCTCTCCCATATGAAATAGTGTGGTGGAGCATACACCACTATTTAAATTGGTGTTTTTTTTCCCACATGGTTACACCTTCCATATGGTTAGATCGATTTTTCTAGATATTATTCTCTTAATTTCTTAAATAATATGCGCCTACTCCATGTATTCTGACAATTTGACTTGCACGGGGTAGATTTATAGAAACACATGACGAACGGAAGGACAAAGAGGAAATACTCTCAAAAAATAAAAAAAAGAGAGGAAATCTACGTTACATTTTGGGAATGCAGAAGAAGGGAAACCCAGCCACATTGACATTCTTATTAGCTGATTACACGCTACGCTACGTCCTCATCATTACATAATTAACGTGATTTTCCAGGGCTGCTAGCCGCGCGCGCAAGCTTAATTTGCTTTGGAGCGTCACGTCTTGCGGAGCTGGTGCATTGTCTTCATGGCGGAGATGGCGGCGGCCGGGTCGAGGCTCTTGGGGCACGTCGCCGTGCAGCTTTTGATCATCCTGCACCTGTACAGCTTGTCCCACCCTTCCGCCAGCGATTGGACCCGCTCCTCGGTGTAGTCGTCGCGGCTGTCGGAGACCCACCTGTAGGCGTGCAGCAGCGCGGCGGGGCCGAGGAACGCCTCCGAATTCCACCAGTAGGAGGGGCACGCCGTGCTGCAGCACGCGCACACGATGCACTCGTACAGCCCGTCCAGCCTCCGCCGCTGCTCCGGCGACTGCGCGTGCTCCCGCCCCTCCGCCGCCGGCGCCGCCGCCGGCCGCTTCGTCTTCAGCCACGGCTCGATCGACCTTCCCAAATATACATTTGTCCATCAATCGATATGCGTGTGTAAGTCAATCGCAACTGCGTCAGGCTGCTACTGTAGCGCGTACTTGTACTGCTGGTAGAAGTTGGTGAGGTCGACGACGAGGTCCTTGACCACGAACATGTGCGGCAGCGGCGTGATCGTCGTCGCCACGGAGGTGTTGATGTCCACCAGCTTCAGGCACGCCACCGTGTTCACCCCGTCGATGTTCATGGAGCAGGAACCGCAGATTCCCTCCCGGCACGACCGCCTGAACGCCAGCGTCGAGTCGTGCTCCGCCTTGATCTTCTGCAGCACGTCCAGCACCTGCCGATGATCAAGTGGTCAACCATGGATGTGCTTCAACAAGGTTTAACACGTACAGAACGAGAAAGATAAAAAGAGGCAAGCACCATTGGGCCGCAGGTGGCGAGGTCGACGAAGTAGGACTGCAGGAACGGCCGCGCCGGCGCGTCCGGGTTCCACCGGTACACTTGGAACTCCTTCACCGCCGCCGCCTTGCCGCCGCCGCCGCGCTCCTCCCCCTCCTCCGCCGCGGCGAGGGCGGCCTGCTTCTCGGCGGCCTCCCGGGCGTGGACGCGCGCGGCCGGGTAGCCCCGGAGCGACGGGAAGTGCTCGTCGCCCTTGGCGGCGCACCTCACCGCGCCGGCCACGCCGTCCTTCACCGAGGCCAGCCTCGGCAGCGTCCTCCTCAGCATCGCCGACCTCGGCAGTGGTGACAGTGTCAGTGTCCGGTCCTGCTCGCCGCATGTGTTGCTGATCGCTGCAGCGAGCGAGCTAAAAAGGCAAGCTGCCTTGCTCCCGCCATGGCACGTGCCAGCTCGGGTGACACGTGCTGCTCTGCTTTCCTTAATCGGTGGACTTGTTGCCGGGCGCAGTTGGCACGGCCCATGAACCTGTGGGCCTTTTACGAAGCTTAGTGGAAACAGCAAGGCTTTTGTAAGCTCGTGCCATGGCCTCATGGGCTAATAATTGGGCTGTACTCCCACGAAAGCGGAAATCCCTTCAGGCCTGTACATGTACAAAGTTGAAAGAGAAAAATAAGAAGGCTGTCACGGTCTCACAGAGGGGTAGAGCCCACTAGGCGAGCCAATCTGGGTTCAAAGTTGGGTTTTGCTTCTAAATTCTCAAAATGAAACGAAGGCACAAAAATATTTTTTCCTTTTTTTATTTAAGTTGTACTTTGTCCTCTTCCAGTTAGTGGAAAGTGGTTCTATCTAAAAGGTAAAAAACTGTATTTGAAAGGGCCACAACTCCCCTAAATAGAGCCCTAAGCTCAACATTTAAGATTACCGCAATTGTTTAAATTCAAGAAAAAGCATAAGATCACAGCTTGTACCAAGTGGCGACCTCAAATAGCGCGAAGAAACTTGAAAGGTAGAAATTGCCTTGGGTGGACAACCACACGTTCGAAAGCGTAGCTGAGCATCCTATCTACTACTAGTAATGTACGGAAGGTAATATTGTGCGTTTTATATTAATCGGTCAATATTTCTCCCCTTTTTATAAAATAAACAGTGATTATCTCTGCCTGGCAATTAATTCTCTGGTTTAACCACATTACGGGGTGCGAAAAGCGAGGGTGAAAGCGAAAGGCTTCTAGACGGAGAGGAACAGATGGCACGGCTGACGGTTCCCCCCGAAGGGGAGAGGAAGAAGGGGCTATCCTCTGACCGGCGACCCATGCACGCCTGTACCGAAAAGTCAAAATTTCCATCGGAATTTCGCGCGTCCCGGCCAGACGGGTCAGGCAGGCTGACTGACTGATGACTGATGAGGAGCATATTCTTCTCCATCTCGTTTGACAAGTCGAGCGAGCATCTCCTCTCACCAACGTTGATGCGGCGGTAATTAACTTTTAACCGCGCGCGGCAGCTTGATGATGCTGCGGCGACGTTGATTAATTAACCAAGGTAAATGACCTAGGTAAACCAAGTTATATATAACTGCGGTTTTACGGCGGCTGGAACTTTCCCGGCAGCGTCGTGCTGGAACTAGTAGCCGCGCGTCGTTCGCCTACGTGGCATTTTGATTTGGTCGTAATAAAACGTGGCCACCTCTGAAACTGTATTTCCTCTGCCTTAAATGACAAGTACTTCTCATGATATTTTTCAAAATTATTTGTTTTCTAGAAAAGGTGTATTTTACTCGTAAACTATTGCATCTCGCCAATATAACTCTATAACCTATAAAACCAAGTATTCTAGTCAGCAAAACTTAAGAACCGGCACATATAACTCCCGAAGCTGTTTCGGATAGTGGTATTGCTATTTGACATCCACCTTAGCCAAATTGTCATCGGAGAGACATTTGGCACTACAATCAACTAAAAAAAGACATGTCAGCAGGCCCACATGTCAGCTTCTCTTCTCTCATCTCTTCCTGTTATTCTACCTCTCTTCACCCTCTTTCTCTAATCTATCTTCCCTCCCAGCATCACCTCTCTCTCCCTCTCCTCTGCTCTGGTTCGGCCGACTGCAACTCGGCAACCTCCACGGCAACGCGCTGACTGGGACAAACATGGCGTTAAGCAAGAAGACGAATGCCAAGGCGGTCATGGCGGTGCGCTGGATGGCGGGAGCTAGGGAGCTCGAGCTCGTCAATTCATTCGGCAAACTTGGCTGCCAAATCCGGCGAGTGTGAAGCCGCCGACCTCCGCGAGCATGGGGCACGCTGGATATGAGCACTAGGATGCCAACTCTTCCTTGATTCCTCCTCCGCCCAAATCCTACCTTCTCCTCCATCTCTATCGGCGCTACCCATTGGATTCTATGGGCCCCGCTCAGGGGTCCTTTTGAATGATTCCTGCACTAGTCTCTAAATCATTAGGCTAGTGCACTCTATTATGTAGCCCGATCGAGAAAGCATATAACGGACATGATAAACTGGATAACGCGAAAATAACGCCTTATGGTAAATAGTTTTACAACACAACCGTTTAGGCCAAATAGCATTATAGCACACTAGGGAATTCAGAGTACAAAAGCGAAAGTCTTCAACAAAAGAATTATCCCGCGGCTATGCATCATTGCAATTGGCTGGAGGAACGCCCTAAGCTTCGTTTTGATCTTCGAATCCATGCTCTTCTTCCTCGAAGCATGCATAGGGGTCTTCCAGGTGCTCTCAATCTAAAGAGTGAGTGAGTGTGAGAGTAAGTGCGCAATCTATAAGTTCAAGATAAGCCTTGAGTGCCTTGCGTGATTTTGGTGATTAATGACAAATGCTAATTAATGACAAACATATTTAATAGCAAGCTTTATTAAACAAGAAATATGAGTTATTAATTAACCTTCTTTGAGACTAACATGTATTGTCTTAGTCTCTTTGATAGAAGGATTGTTCACCATTAAAGGCATGCATCTAATCATCCTAGTTGAGACTAATGTTCTTTATTGATACTATTCCTTTAGTTTCATATTTAGGTCCTGGGTGAATAATCTATGTGAAGATATGAAAAGCATATTTAATAATGTATATCTATTGAATGCTTAATTTAGTGCATGATTCATAATATTCTTTTTAGTATGATAATCTTGCTATGAGACTAATGTGTTTATTACTAAGTTATTCTCTAGTCTCATATTTCTATAGAGGAATCATTAAGGTCAACTAAATGATCTCTTCATCCATGAAAGGTATGTATCTTAGTGTCTATTTTGATTGAGACTAACAATTTGATAGTTTATACCATTTAGTCTCACATATGCAACATGGATAAATAGTGCAAGATGAGGTATGCAATCTCGGTATCCCTTTCATATTTATTATTGCACTCCTCTTATGCAAGTGCATAGTGATATCTAAGTAACATAGTGATTACAATTATGCATATTGCTTCATGTCATATTTATTTATGCATAAATATCTTTTTTGAGCTTAATATATGCATTGATCACTTGCCATCCTATTTTAACTAGAGTCAAACTCCACCTTGCTATAATTTGACTTTGTGCATGTGTGTCTTGTTTTTACATTTTCTCATACACTTAATTTAGTAAATTTTAATTTAAATTGAATCACAGCTTCACTCTTGTTTTAAATATGAATTGTACATGTGTAATTCTTAAATATATTTTCATGTGCATCTTTAAGTGAAGTTGTATTCATGAAACTAATTAATTGCCATGAATTATTGAATTATCTTTTGGATAATCATCTCTCTAGTGCATATAGATCAAATATATCTTCTTCATGATACACTTAGTAGAGACCTTCCATGTCAAATGTTCCATTTATGTTTGAGCTTATTGTTGAACACTTGTTATGCTTAAACCTTTTTGAGCATCTAACCAATCTATCTTACATTTAGCTTTTGGGACTAATGTCTTTCATGAGTGGTGTGAAGAGAATTAGGTCTCGGGAGTGTGCGTAGTGACCAAGGTGTGTTGAAGGATGATGGTCAAGCCAAGGTCGACAAGACGAAAGTGTCACCAAGAATTGAGTACTAAGTCAAGATCGATTTGGCGGGATGATCATCGGGAAGGATGATCGAGTCAAAGTCGATAGGACGGAAGAGTCTTATGAGGTGATCAAGTCAAGGTTGACAAAACAAAGACGTGATCACTCATGAGGTGAAGGACATCATGCACAATGCATCAAGGGATGATGCATGGAGCGTTAAAGTGGAGTTGAAGGCGTTGATGCAGGACATCAAGCTTCAAGATGATGCTCAAGGTTAAGGTATGGCTAGTGTAGTACTAAGGATATTTTCTAGTCTTTTGCCTGTTTTGGGGGTTGGTTGAAAGACCAGGTTTGTACGATAGTCGCTGCAATATTAAGACGGATCTGGATTGGTATTGATTGGATTGGTTCTTAGCTCTTGGATGATGCACATTTACTCCTAAACCCTAGTTGAGTCTAGTGAGGTGTCGGGGTGTCGTTGGAGTGTAGCGAGAGTTTCGAAGGTGTTCAGACCTGTGATTGTCTGAGAGGGAGTGTGCGCAGATTCATGCATGTTTGTGCCCTTATGGCCCTTGGGCAGCGTCTCCGTTGTCCACCGGACTCAGACTAGGTCTTGTGAATTGCATTATGTAGGTGTGCGGGCTATGCACCGTTCTGTAGTCCATCAAACTGAGTCCGATGGTGATCGGACTGGTGTCCGGGACACAGTACAGTGCACACGGGGGACCGAGACACAGCGGACTGAGTCCGCTGGCTACCGGACCCCTAGTGCTCAGTAGGCATTGAACTGAGTCCGGTGGAATCCAGTAGCGAGCACGCGTGGGGGCCGGGGCAGCAGACTATGTCCGCTCACCACCGGGCCCTAGTGTTTTCTTTGTCACCGGACTGAATCTGGTAAATCCTGCAACGACTAGTCTGTACGGGATTTCGAATCCCAATGGCTAGTTTCCGAGGGCTAGGCTATTTAAGGAGCTGTGAAGAGTTTTGGGAGTATGGATTGGTTTTGGATTGGGTGTGTCCCAAAGTGTAAGAAGTGGCAATAGAGGGTGAAAAAGGAAGAGCACCATATTGGGTGGATTTTGGTGAAACCCTAGTGAGTCTTATGTGCATCACTCTTGAGCTTGACCCGATGCCATCAAGCGGCTTCAGGTTTGTTACTCTTGGTGCTTGACAGCGCCTAGATGGCACAGGAGGCGTCGTGCGCCAGTGACCTTCTCAAGAAGAGTGTGAGAAGGCCTGGGCAAACAATGTGAGTGGCGTTGGTGCTTGCCATCTCTGGAGGGGAGGAATTAACAACCACTAGTGAAGAAGAGACAGTTGGCTTGGAGAGGGAGCTGGTCCTTGCGAGGATCAAACCACAATGTGGATGAGGAAAGACCGGCAAGTCTCTGAGCACCACGGAAAATAGTCTTCGTGTCACTTGTGATTTGCTTCTTGTGCTCTTATATTCATTACCATATTCTTGAGCTAGTGGTTAGCCCTCGTAGCATTTATCTTGTGCTTTATTGTATATTTTGATTGTCTAGTTGTGTTTAGTTCACCTCACTCTAGGATTGCTATCGCATTGACATATTACTTGTGTTTAAAGAATTTATCTTTAGCTTCCGCATTTGTTTAAGTTTTCGATACAAGTGTAAAATTAAATAGAAAGTAACATTTTGAGAAGCCCAATTCACCCCTTCTTGGGCATCTGGTTCCTTATCCAATCAAACCGCACTTGCGAGTTAACACCCTCCTAATGCATTTAATGATAAGAGGTCCAAGGAAATGCTAAGGTTTATTTGTTTGCAGTAAGCAGTTAGAAATAATTATAATAATAAACCTAGGACTTAGCTGATTTTCACTAGAAAAGAGAGTATTATAGATATGATGATGTTCCAAGCTATTAGTTCTGTCTAATCCCAGTAACATCCCATGCTACGACCAGACTAAAATCAAACTCTGCTGGAACCTCTGTTCCTATTCTTCCTAAACACCCACCATCTTATTCTGGGATTCCAAAATCCTGTTATGGATCATCGTTCCTGGATTGCCGGTCCAGCAAATGCATGACCTAGACCACCCTCATGTGGTGGCGCCTTTCCACGCTTACCTTAGGTTGGAGCTTCGGCCAGAACCTCGCTGGGCCTCCACACCCGTACTATCGCGTGATGGGCATGCATTATATCGAACGCATCCAACACAAGCTCATAAACAAGGGACCTGTTTCGATCATGCTCCTCAGTTCTCTCTTCAAACATCTGTCATCTTATTCTAGGACTTAACAATCTCATTGTGAATCATACCTCTTGGATTTTCGGTCTAGCGAGCGTATGACATAGACTACCCTTAGTGGTGGAGCCCAGCCACGCTTACTTCATGTTGGAGTTTTAGCTAGGTCCTCCGTTGAGCGCTCTCCTGGGCCTCCACAACTGCACTGCCACATGATGGCCACGCGTTGTGTCGGATGCATGCAACACTCAAACATAATCAAGGGATACTTCCGATCCTACTGCTCATGGCTCGAGAGCCGAAGGTCCAACCTTCGCTCCCTGCCCCAAACTCAACAGGTCCACGACCTCAGTCTAGATCCACTCTAGACAACAAACATCTACCTCGGGTCCCAATCCGCAACTCAGCCACTGGCTCACATCTCGAGACCAACTGATACAATCTTTACCCATACCAAACCATACCATATCCAGCTTATAAAATTAGTAGTAGCAATTGTATTGGGAAGCTAGTGTTCACCACTATAGCGTGTTATACCCTGAAAATAAGCAATTATACCTAAGCATGTCTAAGCAAGTTTTACCCAAGGACTAGGAGTCCAAATGTTTTATTTATTTTAAATTGGGTTATAAAGAATATGACTATCAAGGTAGTCATGGCATGATATTCAAGGCAATTATAGCATGGTAAGTAAATGTGTCAAGGTTTATGGCATGTATATAACATGATTAACAAGCTAGGTATTAAATTCATATTGCATGCAATTTCTTATTTGAATCAAAATAACTTTAATAAAATCTGGGTAAGACATGAACTAAGAATGTCAACTCGCCATGTCCTAAGGCTTGGAAGTCGAGGCTTGGAAGTCTTCCTCGATGTCTAGGAACCTTTCTTCGGGATCTTTGATGTCTGCTCGAATATAAACATCATGCATAAATAAATGCAACAAACTATGATGCATGAATGTACGAAGAAGAATTCCAATATCGAGGCTAGGATTCTACGAATCATCAAATCAACATAAGTGAATATGTCTTAGATACCCTTAGGTAATATTTCCCTTCATAGAAAATAATTTTTTAAAATTATTTACAGAATTAAAATATTAACTTATAAGCAATTAGGGGTTCTTAATTCAATTGTTAACCTTATCAAGGGTTAAAAAAGGTTTAAATATTTTTAATAACTTAGTTATGAGTTGGAAAAGTTTTCGTAAAAATTTGGAAATTTTTAGAGTTCACACAGCATTTAAAATAAGACAATTTGATTAACAACAATATTAAACCTTAAGGAAAAGGCTTTAATTACAATTAATAAATTTCAATTTTACAGGAATCATGTTAAAATTGTTCAAATAATCTTCATAAATCCCAGACTATAACTAAGGTTTTCTGGAATTTTACAATGATTTAAGGAAATCATTAACTAATTTATTTAAACAGAAAGGTTATTTACAATATTATTCAAAAAATTGAATTAAAGCTTCTAGAATCTTATATAGGGCAAAAATAGGTTATTGATCAAAGTTTTAATTTTATTAAATCCAGCCTGCTTTCTAATATTTGCCATAATTTTTCCAGTATTTTTAGAGTCATTTATCTATGTTAGGAAAGTCATTTCTATTTACTAGAATTGTTAAAAATAGATAAAGATTTGAAAATATACAAAAACAGTAATGGGCCCCACCGCTGCGTAAACCGAAGCCACACAGAGTGGCTCATGACGGCCCGTTAAGCCTCGGGTCCGAAGCGCTTTCAAAATCGTGCGAGCCTATGGGGAAAATGTATTTCCCGGAATACGTTTCCACTTAAACTGACCGGTGGGTCATGACTCATGAGGCCTACCTGTCAGTGACTTCACACTGAAGAATCAGAACCATGACACTACGCTAGCATCAGCTTGTCTTCTTCCTAGGACGGAGCTCCAGCGAACCTCCGGCGACCAAATGGCGGCGCTACAGGGCACTAGCGGTGCGGTTCAAGGTCGCTACGGGTTTCAGAGACCTAGGGCTAGGACATGTCGTCGTGGTTATGGCACTCAAGGACTAGGGCTGAGAGAATCCACGAGGAGCATGGAACACGGTGAACTTAGGCCTTCCGGACTCGGTTGCTAGGTTTAGGAGCATCTAGGGGATGCTAGGAGTCTTACCGAGGAGGTGGATCAGGCAAAAGGATCGGGACGGGCTGGCGGCGGTGAAGCCGGGAATGGCCGAAACAAGGGCAACGGTGCTGGCCAACACGGCTGGTTCTCCGGTGATCTGCAAGGCGACAATGGGTTAGGCATCAAACAAGGATGCTATAGCCCAAAGGAATCGAAGAACGGTTTACCGAGGCAGGCGGAATCCAAAGAGGGGTGATTCCAGCCAGTGGCAGCAAAAATAGAGCTCCTGTGAGCTAGAGGGAGTTAGGGTCCAATTACTCGCTTCCAGAGCTTGCTAGAGGAGGGAGGAAGTGAACGAGAGAGGTGGCAGAGGTGATTACTCACCGAGGAGGCATGGCAACGAGAGCGGCGGCGAGAGAGCAAAACGGGGAGGAGGAGAGGTATAAATAGGCGGGGTCAGCCGCAACAGGGCTGTAGGCGTGGACGCAACAAGTGCGGCGTAGTAGGGGCGTGTGGCGCGCGCATGTGCCACGATTGCAGCAGGGGCAGAGAAAGGGGAAGAGAGAGGGAGACAGAGGAGGGAGAGGAGGGCTAGGCTAGGGGGCCAGGCTGGGCTGGGCCAGGATAGGCTCCAAGAGAATTTGGAAAAAATAAAATAGTAAAAGAATTTAGGTTTTGAAAATGGGTTAGGATAATATAGATAAAATAGAATTCATATATAATTGAAAATGAAAAACCAATTTGATAAATAATTTCCAATTTACCAATTTGGAATTTAAATTTGAGTTACAAATTTTGGATGACTAGAGAGAGAATTTTGAATTTCAAATTTTAATTTTGAATTGTGAAAAAGGAATTTTCAGATGGTGAATAGTAAATACAGGAAATGAAATTGAAAATTTGAATTTTGCAAAAGTTTTAAAAATGACCCAAAAATGGGCTTTTGCATATTCTCACTGAACCGGGGTACCATCGGCCTCCACGATGCCTAGATCATGCCAGGAGCACAAGAGCTCCACCAACCACTACGTCGGATCCGGAGCTCAGGGAGATGAGGAGGCAGCGCTTGTGGGAAAGAGGAGGCGATGAGAGGAGGAGGCTCTGGGGAGGAGAAAGCTCCACACAGAGGCGGCGACATGTCGCCAGTGGCGACGAGAGATAGGATCAGAGCAGAGGAGAGAGGAAGGTAGAGGGGAGAAGTGACAGTGGAGGGAGAAAAGAGTTACTTACATGTGGGTCCTATGCCATGTCACGGCCCTGCCACGTGCCAATGTGTCAGCTTGCATGCCACGACGGCCAGGGGCGGACGGCTCATTATGGCATAGTGTGGCCCATGCCACACCAAGCTAGCTGCCAGCTAGTACTCATCGTGGGGCCAAATACCCAATCCACCAGGAGCCAGGAGCAGACAAGGCTGACGAGTAGTTGCTAGCAGCCTAGCACCGAACAGACTCAACGCGAGTACGCGACCACGTTTCGCAAGTCGTCTGTTCATCTCTCGTACCGGCGACGACACGTCCTGACGGCAAAGGGCCGACGCTGCGACGCCTCCACCGGCTCCAGCTCCACATGACGACGCGACGCTTCCACGCGACGAGCCGACAACGCGTCGACGCCAGGTCGCCTGTCTGCACTGTGCCCAGTGCCCCTATCAGACTCAGTAATTTTTTTCTCTGATATAGTGATCTGAATAGGCTGTCAAACTTAGTAATTTTTTCTCTAATCTAGTGATCTGAATAGAATATCTTCATGTGATCGGTCCAGTGTGCTTGTAAACCGTCTAAAGCCCTAAACCTAATTTGCTTATTTTGTTATTTGCACTTGCAGATTGGCAACTTGTGATCGGCTCGGCCTACCTCGGCATCACAATGGTACCTCAAAAGGCAAGGGAAAATCTAAAATAAAAGGTAATTGATCGAGTCATGAATAATCTATTAATTGTTAATTATTAATTCTTTAATGATTGCGTTTGTAGATTTGACAAACTATTTTAGCAAGGTGCCTAGCGGATCAAATTCTATAGAAGTGCCTATGCAAGTGAAAATGATGAGGTAGACGGACAAAGAGAAGACCCCCAAGCCCAAGAGCATCTGTTGAAAGAGTTTTCTTAGTCATGAAGATTATCAAGACCGAATTGCACAACAAGATATCCGATGATTGGCTAAATGATATAATGGTGTGTTACATCAAACGAGACATATTCAAAAGATTTCGTCTTGATGAGATTAAGAAGCATTTTCAAAAGATGAAAATTTGGCAAATGCAATTGTCTCGGCCTCCTAGACGCAATTAATACTTTAATGGTACGTCTTTTACCTTCTCCTATATCTTTTATACTTGATACTATTTTTGTTTTCTTTTAACATCATATTCTCTTACTAGTGTATGGATTGTTTTACTTTGATATTTGTGATATTCTTTAATCTATCTATGAACTTCGCCACACCAAATTTTTTTTCGTCCTCTGCCACTGACTACAGCGAAACCACCCCAGAGGTTTATTTTTTTCTCTTGTTTTCAAGTTTTGTGGAGTAGAATACCTGATTTTATAGTTAAGGGGTTATGTAGGCGAAATATAATAGTTTAGTATGTAAAATAGACTTTTTCTTTGTTTATAATTACAGTTCAGCCTACATATGTTACGAAATTATATTTGCAATTTCAAGGCTGGCCACCACTAGATTCCAGCTACAGCCCTAATTTGCTTGGTTTACGGTCACGTTTTTTTTTTTCATTTCTTCAACGCTCTGTTTTTTTTTTCTGTTAAATAGCTCGAAGCAGCTTTATAAAGCTCCAAAAGGCCAGTTAAACTAAAATAATTCGGCTCTTCAAAATACACTTCTGGAAACTCTTGGAACCTAATATTTAGGCTAGCTCACCTCATGGCAGGAATCAGCTTGATGAGAGTGAGCAATCGGCAATAAACAACGGAAATTGAATGGTGGTGGCCTTTAGCCTCTGAGCAATGGTTTGATGTAGCATTTGATTAGGGTTAGATCGGCCGAGCATCTCTAGCAATCTACTTTAAAATCGGCTCTCTATATATATACTCATAAAAAGATCACCTCTTTATATTTCTATCATTTTCGACACTACTCTTCAAATCTTACTGTAATAAAAAGAACATATATAGAGGAAGGAGAGAGGTCCTCATATTTAGGAAGTCAAAAGAGATAATCTCTAAAATAAAGATCGTTAGATCTGCTGAAGCAATAAAAGAATCTCTAAGAACATGTTCGGAGTGGCTGAGCTGAATAAATAAGCTGACTGAGCTGAAATGAGCTGAGTGTTAACCTAGACTTCGAGATGTTCTTAAATCTACTTATCGAAGCTGGTCCGCTCTATTTATAGTATTTTTAAGAGATTTTAGAGGTGGCTTCATGTTATAAAAAAATAGACTAAAAATTCAAATCGTTTTTCTTTTCAATTAAATTTAAGCCATTTCGGAAATACTCTGGATCCTTCGCAAATAAGGACTCCGCTGTAGACGGGAGCAGCGCATGCACCGCAGTGTTGACGGCTCACGTGGTCGTGCGGCCACACCGTCGCGCATGTTTTGTCTCCCAGCGAAAAGCCAACGGATGCAGGGATATATATATAGACAGAGAGACGCCGCATCTGACGGTGCGACGAGTATACAATTCGCTCGCGCGTCTGATCAGCGGCCGACGAATCTCGCGAACAGCGACGCCATGCAGGAGCATCACGCACCCACGCAGGCACGCATTCTGGAACGTACAAAACTGGAGCATCACACGGGCGTGCGTCGCATGATGGAAAACTCGTTTGTAAAATTGTGGTGGCCTCAAATTCTGGGACCGTGCACGGCCTTAATCCACCGGCTTGGTGAAATCACACGGAAAACCTCGACCCACAGGTTGGCGGGGTGTTGGTTTAGCTGGGGTTTCCAGAATTTAAAAACACAATTTTAAAAAGTCGAAGCATTGGCTTAACTTTGTGTTTTTTTTTATAAATGTCCGAAACGACTAGATGGTCTTTGATCAGGGTTTGTTTGGTTTGCATCTGCACCTTGCTACACCTCTCTCTATCTATGCCAGACAAATATTTCTTTTTTAGGCGTTTGATTCGTGGTATATTTATGGCTTGCTACAATTGACTTTGCGAGAGCTCACCCTGCGCCTACCTAGGCGGTTTTGCGGTGCACATGTAGAAAATGGCTGAAATTAACTGTTTATATTTTTAATTCAAGGAAAAAAATGAATACATCCATCCATCTTGTTGGAGCCATCAGATGGCACAATTCATGCATGTATAAAGGGAACGAAAGCAGGATTGCCCTTGTAGAAAGAGTCGGCAAGTATTTGGATCATGTTACAGCTCTAAAGCTCACGGCGATTGCTAAGTAGAAGTGTAGAACACTTTCTTGTCTCCCGCGGTTCCGCCTACAACCGTTGATAACATTCACATAGAGCTGCCATATGTGCACAATATATATAGTCCGAGGAAGCTCCAAATATTTAGAGATCAGATACCTTTTAATTGAACCGTCCGATTCTCTCGAAACATACCAAAAAAAGAACTTTTTTTCTCCTCCCCGATCCTTTCCTTTGCCTCTACCAACCACTATATGCAAGCCTTCCCATGTTGTAATTCCGCTGGGCTCCTAGATCGTTGTCCTATCTCCAATGCGATCATATTCGCCGCTTTGTCATTGCCACCTTTCTCCTAGATCGCCGACTTGCCTCCAATGTGATCAACACTCCCATTTTGTCATTGACACATCCATCTCCTAGATTGTCACCCCACCTCCAATGCGATCGTCATCTCTACATTGTGGTCGCATCCGTCTCATAGATCATCACCCCACCTCCAATGCGATCATCACCCCGACATTGTCATTTGCATCAGTTTCCTAGATCGTCACTCCATCTCAATGCAATCATCACCGCTACATTGTCATTCACATCCATCCCCTAGATCGTCACCTCATCTCCAATGCAATCTTTTGCCCTACATTTCATTAAAATTCGTCTGCAAGATCGCCACCCTATCTCCAATACGATCATCTCTCCACTTCGATGTTTCCACACACATCATGTATCACCATCCTACCCCAATGCGATCATCTCCCCTACACTATCATTGAAATCTGCCTCCAAGATCGCCACCCTACCTCCAATGCGATTATCTCCCTACTTTGTCATCTCCACACACCTCATGTATCTCCATCCTACCTCCAATGCCATCATCTCCCTCGTCATGTCTACTACCTTCGTCTTGCTGTTGTCGGCCCTCGCAAGCTCAATTATTTTGTTGTATATCCTTACCATCTTCATGCCTCCTTGCTAGATCCGCCCAATGCTTACCACCACTCTCACACCAAAAAACACTAATCCTCACTAATAAAACTTAGGACTTCTACTTAGTGAGCTACACAAATCTTGAAGCAAACGGGCAATCCAAACAAACCAATATTTAGGAATAAAATCAATACAACCGTGTTTTCAACAATCGCCAAACAGCAGATCATCAACAATTTATGGAGCATATTGATATCGTATGATTTATGGCACCAATAAAATTTTCCTATGGAGACCATGTATAACAAATCCACTTATAGTTACCCTGGGTGATGATCGTGAAAACAATCTTTTCAACTTAAATTCAGATAATTCAAATTATAATCTACAGCGGAATATATGCTACTTTTGTACATGGAA
Source organism: Olyra latifolia (assembly GCA_036346145.1). NCBI lineage: Eukaryota > Viridiplantae > Streptophyta > Magnoliopsida > Poales > Poaceae > Olyra > Olyra latifolia. The sequence continues at coordinate 21,084,206 of CM070531.1, forward strand.
AATAATTTGTAACCATTTTTGATGATCTTGGTCCTGTTTGGTTTGAAGTCTAACCTTACCACGGTTTGTCATGCCTCACGTTAAGCAAGTTTGATCGAGTCAGTTGGTTGTTTGGTTAGTAGCCACACTTGTGACAAGATTCTTTTATTGCCACATGGATCCCACATGTCATTGGCCTAAATTCTTTTGGCAAGAAAAAATGTGGCTAATATTTTCATAAAGAGTAAATTACAGCGCGTGTCCTTAAAGTTGTCCGGCGTTTTCGCTTAGGTCTAAAATATCCAAAACTAGATATTTCGATTCACGAAGTTATGTTACAGTTTTGATTAGGTCCAAAGTGGTATGGAGATAATGGTTTTCATGAGATGGACTGTTTAGTCGGCATAATATATGGCAGCGTGTTATCCTAAGTCCATAAAAATTTGAATCCAAATTGAAAATTCACAAAAAAAATTCTAGAAAACTCAAAAAGCCCTAAAATTCTTTAAAAAAAAAATCCTAAAATCCATAAAAACCTAAAAATATAAAATTCACAAAAATTTATGTCGTAAAAACATAGAAAATCCTAAAATTCATAAAAAATCTAAAATTTGCTTAGAAATTCCCGCTTACCTTGGTTTTTAAGTATTTTTAAAATTTTTATGACCTTTTTGGATTTTCTTTTTTTAGTAGAATTTTCTAACTTTTTATTGAATGTTAGGGATTATTTAAGGTTTTGTCTACAAATTTTAGGGGTTTTAAACGAATTCTAGAGGTTTTTAAGATTGGTTTACAAATTTTAGGATTTTAAAAAATTTATGAATTTTGAATTTGAATTTAATTTTTTATGGATTTAAGATGATATGCTAACTAGGCAACCCATGTCATCAAACTATCCTCTCTATACCACTTTGGACATAATTGAAACGGTAACGCAACTTTGTGTACTCAAATATCTGGTTTAGAAGTTTTGTTCCTAGAAGAAAACACGAGACACCTTGAAAGACCAGCAGTGCAATTTAGGGTGTGTTTTTTCAGCTTATCTTCTTATCTTATTTGCTTATCTCCGAATCAAAAAGTCAAACGCTTTAACTTTTGCGGTCCGTGTTTTTTGCTATCTCAAAACCACTTTTTAGAAATTTCGAAAACAAGTAAAACGAAGCTCATCGGACTTCTACTTCGGGAAGCTCTCAAAGTTTAACTTATAAGTAAATAAGAAGATAGACAAGTAAGATAAGCTGAAGAGAACAACCCACTCTTTTATAAACTACCTTGGGCAAAAATTGGCAAAAAATTTATGACAAATTAGGTATGGCACCTATAGCATGTGAAATAAACATTATTCTTTCTTCTCAAAACTATCAAAACCAATTTCTAACGATATTTTTCGCTACACCAACCCCATCAAGCGTCCAAGGCTTTTTTTTACTATAAGCTTTTGGGACGAAAAGAACTACCCATAAAAAAGGGCCACGGAACACTGTATCACGGTGAAAATAGTTTCCTGTTTCCCGGTCACAAAACCTCTGGATCGCTGCCGGCGGGGCCCAGCGTCAGCCGCGGCAAACGCAGCCTTTCTCCTCCTCCCCCGCGGCGCGGCGGAGGCTAGCCATGAACGCGGAACATATCGGTCACCAAACCAAAGACCACACGCGCGCGCACGCTCGGGCTCTCTGGCTCAGGCAGAGCCAGCCAAGTCGCACACAGCAGCAGCGAGCGAGCGAGCCAAAGCCTCCGTCCGTCCCCTTCCTCCTGCCACACGGGTGGGAACGTGCTCCGAAGCAGCCGCGCCTTCCCCCTCTCCTCTCCTTTTTATACCGCGTCGCTGGTTCGGGGCAAAACTTCTCACCCTTTTCTTGCTCTCCTCCTCTTGGGTAATGGAAGGTCCGGGCTGGAGATGCTGGTTGGGGTGAGTGAGTGGTGGTGTTAGGTTCTGGTTGTTGGCGCGCTCTCTTGCTCGATCTCTTCTGGGTGGGGTGTGATGGACTCCGGCAACAGCGGCAGCCTCCAGTCGTCGAGCGGCGGGGACGAGGAGTTTGATTCGCGGGGAGGAGGGGGCGTCGACTCCTCGCCGCTCTCCGCGCTGCTCATGCCGACGCCGTCGGCCTCGGCGGGCGGGGCGTTCTCGCTTCACGGCTCGCTCTACGGCCTCCAGGAGCTCGCCGCCGCGCCGCTGCCGCGGCAGCCGCAGCAGGCGGCGGCCTGGTCGGCGCAGTTCGCGGCGGGGGCGTCCTCGTCGTCGCCGCGTATCGCGATGCGCGACGCGGGCGTGGGAGGGGCGCCGGTGCGCACCAGGCTGCTGATCCGTCGGCGACAACGGCGCAGGGGACGGGGCCCGCGGCGCCGGCGCCGCCGAGGGGGTCGCGGAAGCGGACGCGCGCGTCGCGGCGGGCGCCCACGACGGTGCTGACCACCGACACCTCCAACTTCCGCGCCATGGTGCAGGAGTTCACCGGCATCCCGTCCCCGCCCTTCGCCGCCGGCATGGGCGGTCCCGCGGCGTCCCTCCGCACCCGCTTCGACCACCTCTTCCCCTCGCCCTCTACCCTCCGCTCCGCCGGCGGCCCGGGCGCCGATCCGCCATCGCTGCCGCCGTACCTCCGCCGCCCCTTCGCACAGAAGATCCCGACGACGCCTTCCCCTTTCCCGCCCTTCACGTCGTCGTCCTCGTCAACGCCGACATCGTCCAACATCGGCGTAGCCAATGCCTGTGCCACGACGGCCACGGCCACCACGACAGCAGCATCCGCCAACCCCACGGCCGCCGACACCTTCCAGCTCACGTCCTCCCCTCTCCTCCGGATGCAAGAGACGAACAGCTACCTCGCCTTCCAGAACCTCCTCGGCTCCTCGCAGCCCTCATCGCAGCACATGTTCGGCGGCTTCGCGCAGGCGGCGCCGCGGCTGCACGAGCCGTCGCCGTCGGAGTTCCTGGCCGGCATCGGCATCGGAAGCGCCAGCGGCAGCGGCCTCACCCACGGCGGGCTGATGGCCACGGAGGGGCTGCACTTGCACCAAAGAAACGACGTCCACCACGGCGGCGACGAGCTGTCGGGCGTGGTCGCGGGCGGCGCGCAAGGCAGCGGCAGCTGCAAGCTGAACTACACCTCCCTCGCCGGCGCGTCGTCGTCATCGGCCGCAGCCAGCGCCGACAAGCCGCCGGACGGCGCCGCCGGCGCGCCTGCACGGCCCACTCGAGGCGAGGGCCTCGACCCATGGATTTGTACATCCGAGTAGGAGAGAAACAGAGAGAGCCTACTGGTGCATGCTGTGCTCTTGAGCTTGCTGTCGCCATGCATCACAAACAACAAAGGTCTGATTAGCCTTTTAGCAGTATACCTTTTGCTTCTTATTAATCACTTCTTTCTTGCAGTTGCCGTCGTCCTTGCGCGCACATTAAAAACCTCATCTTTGTTTCGCTTCTCCCATTAGCTCCAAGAAAATCTCACATAGACGAGAGAGCGAGCGAGAGAGAGAGAGAGAGAGGGAGAGTGACATCAACACGGTGCAATTCCAAACCTTGCTTTCATGTTCCCTAGCGCCCCCGGCGCCATGGCGATCGACCGGCACTACACTACTAGCTGCTGCTGTCTCCGTTCTTGCCGGCTAATCCCTGGGGCCCGAATGCCCGATCGGACGGGCTAATCATCGTCGGCCGGCGCGAAACGGCCGCCGCCGGCGGGCCGGCAGCGACTGGCGGCGCGATTTCCGGCGCCAAAATCTCTTTCCCCCAAACTTGTCGTTCCACCGGTCCCAACCATCCGCATCCCATCAAACCAAACCAAAACCGCCAAGGTTTCTTTTTTCTCGTATGAAAAGCCTCCAAAAAGACCCGGACAAGGAGAGAAAGAAACCTCAAAAAAGCTCGCATATCCTAGAGAGAGAAAGGCCTCTCCTTTAGCGAGTACTAGTGTACTACCGGCGCTAGCCTTGGATTTTTATGGCGCTAACGCTAACCACTCCACGTGATCAGGCCCCGATAGGGATAGGGATTAGGGGGGAATAGAAGCGATTTGATTAGGAGGAGACCAACAACCGTACCCTCCCCGGCCGGCGAGCTGACCGTCGTAGCCTAGCCATTAAAGAAAGAAAGCTCATGGCATGTGTTTGATGGCCTTAATCTGCCGCCATCTTCTTCGTTATCGATGAGAGAGAGAGAGAGGGGATCGTCAAGGTTTTCTGTGTGAGATTGAGATCATGTCGTGGCCTGGGCCATGGGATGTAGAGAGAGAGAGAGATTGGGGGAGAGAGAGTGGTAGTGACAAGTTGTTGCATGTGTCCCCCCTTCCCTACACTTGATTGCACCCGTAGATGGTCAAGTACCTTTTCTTGTTTCTGTCCCTGGGTTTGTATTAAATTTCGGCACCCAAGTGGGCGCTGGGGTTTTTGGTTCTTTGCACTTGATGGGAGGGAATTCGATCTCTCGGTTTGGATACTCCGATGCCGATCCATGCGTACGACAGAGGCTTTAATTATAGTGCCACACTGCTACTGCCGAGTGCCGAGGTGGGGCTAATCTGTTCAGCTCCGTGTATCATGTATGTACTTGAGCTGGTGATCTCATCTCTCCCAGCCGAATCTGTCTCGAGGATCTGTACCAATCAATCGCTAATGATGCCCACTTCTACTGTTCGGGGATATTTTTCTTGGTGGTAAAGAACCGCCAACTATTACAACAAACAATACAAAAGGTATAGTTTTACATTCTATTAGCTTTGAAAAAGTTTATATGGCGTACGTAACATTATGTCCTCTCCTTTTGTAAAAGAGCGTTGATATCGAAGACAGACTAAGGCAGGAAAACATGATACTTGACGTACACTTCTTCACTAGCCTGCTGACGAGGATTCGTGTATCCAGTTCTTAACACATCCAACTCATAAAGTTATCCGAAAATATAAAAAGAGGTTATGCTTGCCCTCATTGTCGGAATTTGGCTCCTTGAGGTAATGATGATCCTCTAGTGAGTAGATCCAATTTGCGCTGTGGAACGAAGCCATTATCAGATTCATCACTAAGGATCCAACCTTGCATGGCTACTCCATCGGAGACACTGCTGCCGCAGCCTGCTGAGGAGCAACCGTCGAAGAATGCTGAGGAGCAACTGCCGAAGCAAGCCAACACCGCCGCATTTAGCTCCCCACCAACGAGAGAGATTATTATTCCAAACCTCCAACAGCTACTATTACTAACTCCACCCGCCGCAGATCCGACGCCGCTTCCCTCACTGACCGCCTAGAGGCCGCAAGCAAAGAGAACGGTGGGCAGATCTACGGCGGTGCGTGAATCACCTCATCTTTTCTTTTCCTGCGACAACGACGCCTACGAAAACCTGTTCTGGGATAATTAATTGTGCAGGGTGTGTGCACCACATATTTGAATTATTCTGTGTGAATCTTAAAATCCATTGGCTTCATGCGTTGTCATTTTAGGTACATATGATGATATAGGAAGTTAGTATTATCTACGATCATTTCATGTTATGTTTACATAACATCAATACAACCTACTATGATACGTTAATTTTCATCTCTCTGCAGGCAGCTACAGTCGATTGCTAAGACAGACGGTACAATTCTTTATACTCTCTCTGTGTTCCACATCATCTCACCTATCCTATGTGTCAATACTTTTAAATATTCAATGCCACGCCATAGCACGCAGGGTTTCAAAAATCACAAGACACCTGTCGGCTTTCACAAAAATCGTTCGAATGTGCAGCGGCAAAAACATGGCTTCAAATAAATCCAAATTTAAATTTCTCGTGGATGCTCGGTTTTTTAAGAAACCGTCCGTTTTCTACACGTTCACTCTTTTTTGAATATTTTGGTCCGTTCTTTGAAAATCCTTGAAAAAATCGTTCTCCGTTTCAACAACTTTCAAATTTGAATTGTCTCCGGTTTTCTCAAAGCCATGAAATACCGCTGTCACGGGTACCTAATTTTTTTGTTTTGTCGAAACAACTTTGAAACCCTGATGATACATGCTCTTATAGCTCTGTGATACGATCATGTATCATGCATCACGCAGGTAAAATATTTTACCACTATTTTTCCATGGCAAGTGGTGCAACCAAGGCCATCATCAAGGGTGCAGCTTTTTAGAAGAATAATAACCCTAGAGATGATTAAGCATAATTGGTGGTTGCGATGACAGTGATTAGGTCATTAGGCTAGGGTTGAACACGTACACGGCCTAACCAATCATAGCCAGATGTAAAGTCCAGAGATTACTTATTAGTTTAACCAACCCCTCCTCCTTGCTCTGACAGAGGTTGATCGATGCTAACAAACCAGGGCATAGCAAAAGCAGGGCTTGAATGTTACAGCACGTACAATGCTAGCTCTACCACAGCTATCTATAAATTTATAAGTTCTACCACATATGATAAAAGATGATGTTGATAGGAGAGATATATCTAAAAATTGAGCCATCTGTAAATTTATAGTCGACTATAGCACGAAACCAAGACAGATTGTAAGTATGGCAAAGCTGTATATAGAGATGATGTTTATCTATATCCATTATATGAGTTATCTATAAAGTTATCTATATGTGACATAACAATCTGTTATAGATAACAACATGCTAGCTATAGCATTGTACATGTCCTAAGCTCCTACAGACCTCTAACTCATGGCCGCCTCCTGTAAGTAATTGTATATAGTATTGTACATACCTGATCTACCGGACAACTGATGAGCTGCATCTTAGGAGCATATAAGTAGAGTAACATGTGAACCCGGCCTCATGGCTGGAATCATGGTCGCCCATGGCAGGGAATAACTCTGTTCGACTGCAATGATGCCCTCCCCCTCTCTCTCTCTCTCTCTACACACACAACTCTCTCTCTCTCTATCCTCTCTTGCAGTGTAGTTGCTGCTCTCTCGCTGGGTTACAATGATGGTGATCTTGCACATCGGGGGCCAGGGCCTGATCTGATCCTGGCCGCATATAATTTCGAGCCAAACCCAAAAGTTAAGGGGCTTTTCAGAGCCCAAAAGTCTGGCCGGCCACGGCGCCTTTGGTGCGGACGAGGCAGCAGTCAGGCGTCTCCTCTTCGCTGCTCATGGCTGCGTCGCCGCCGGCGCCGGCGCCGGCTGACCTGAGCTGGCCCGGCTGGTTCGTCGTCGTCCTAGTTTCCGTGCCTAATAAATGGCGGCCGGGGTCACCTGTTTGGCCGTGGCAGCGGCGTACGCACGCCTCATGGGCTCATGGCTCGTGGTTAGTTTCTTCGAGCAAGATGGTTTGGTCTTTCGAAATTGTTTTTTTTAAAAAAATCTCAAAGCCTACTATTTTAGTCGTTCAGAGCCATAGCCGAACTAAACATGGTTGCATCTTCTTTTTCCTCATCGAAATTTTCTAATGGGTCTACGTTTGGAAGTTGAAACATGGAAATTTCATATTCCTGTAGTAGCTATAGCAGTTTGGCGTTTAGTGCAAATTGCTTTAGGTTTGTAATCTCCAAATAGTTATTTTCAATTAATAGGGGGGTTGGCTTCGAGGTGTTGATATCTAACAAAAAAAAAACAAATTCTGGTTGGCGTAGCAGCTTTATGTTACACTATTTGGTTTTGTCGAAACGATATTGTGTTTGACAAATACAGAATTTCCTTTGTCGTATAGGTCATCTTCAAAAGAGGCTACCGATTACACCATTGGTCCTTACTGCAAAAGGAGGATGACAAGGACACAATACTCAACGCTTGTCTTTCACTGGAAATGGTGGCCATGTCTTTCTTCGACAAGCATGGATGACAATTTAATAATCGCATTAGTGATGTTTGAAAGTTTTATTCTTTTTCACATCCTTTTGATGTAAGACGGTCTTTGATTGTACCTTTTGTGTGGTTGTAAAGGGGCCGTATACGTCTTTGATGTAGAGGCCAGAATACATTTTCATTATTAAAAAAAGCAAAAAAAAAATCATGAATGAGACTATTTCGTGTTACATAAGTTATGTTGTTTTTTAGATAATAGCAAAATCATCCAGGACTTTACACTACAAGATGAATACGGCCTTGTTGGAAGTACAAGTTTCAATTAAAGTTGTAGTACGAGGATATTCAAAATACGATCAATCCGGTCTAAGTCTATTACTGAATCTCCATCTATGATCGACAAAAAATGTCATTGCCACAATCTCCAATGCTCAGAAAATCTTAATAATTTTCTCCATGTATATCCCGTGACATAGCCCATAAGGTCCTATAAAAATAACACCACGTTTATAATTTTTGTTATTTGGGGTTGCCTAATCCATTTTAGGATGGGCGTGCTCCGTATAATACCGAATGATATACAATGACACACTGATGGCTGTATAGCAGTTGCATGGCCTTTGCGGTTTCCCTTTCGGAGGGATAGAGGAGATGGTAGAGCCGTTTGTTGTAGAGATGGAACACACGCTCCTATAATGTGATGACTGTGGAGCCTCGCATTATTGTAGCTTAGAGGATCTTCGTGGAGTCTCGCATTCTCGCGTGACCTTTGCTTAGAAGATGCTTGCGGAGCCTCGTGACACCTTTGAGGAGTATCGTGGAGCTCTACATCCCTTTCGCTTAGAAAACTTTTGTGGAGCCTCACGCTGCCTTCGCTCAAAAGGGCCTCGCAGAGCCTCGCACTGTCTCCACTCAGGGAGCACATGATGGCACTTAGACATTTTGGGCTAGAAGTGTAGTGCATCAGAGCGTCCAAGACCAACTTGGTAGCCAAGTTGTCTCAGGGACCAACAATGCAAGTAGGGTCTGCTTAGATGTTAGGATAAGTATCATTAGAACCCTCAAAGAGGAGACACTCTGTAACTATTCCTGCAAGTTGAAAGACTCTCTCACCCCTAATTTATTACGACGGTGGAAGGGCATTTGTGTTTTTTACCTTGGGGACCACCTGCCTAAAATGACCACCTTGACTAGTGGCGAACGTAGGATGAAATTTGAGATAGGGCTAACCTAAAATTCAAGTCACACGATGTTGAGCTTGAATGTCTGGGACACTACACTAAACCATTTCTTAATTTGTTGACGTTTATACTAAGTATTTCTCTTGACAACTTTTCTGCAATCATTGATACCAAGTATTTCTTTCGATGGCCTTTCTTTGCTTGTTGATAAGGGGTTTTGCCATTGAAAATGTCATCTTTTTTGTATTCTTTTCAGCTAAACTTCGAGAGCTTTGACAGGCGGCTTTGAGGTTGCGGAATGTTTTACTGGACTTACTGCTAAGAGCTTTCATTGGCAGTTTCGAGAATTTTGGCTTTGAGAAGTCAAAGTGTTTGCTCTAAATATGATCACACTAGTTTATAAACTTAGTTTTGTTCTCCTCACCTTAACTTATTTGACTTATCTACTTATTTAGCTTATCTTCTAACTTCGAGATCTTTTGGATCTGCTTCGGTTGACTTGTGTTTTAAAGTTTGTAGACAAGTCTTTGAGATAGAAAAAATGAATTCAAAAAACAAAATTATTTTTAATTTGAATGAAGGTAAATAAATAGGAAGATAAGTGCGATAAGATGAGAGGAACAGGGCAAGTTAATATGCTAGCATATTAGATATTAGACTGTGCAGTTACTATGCACATTTGCTCTAGCATGTTGGATCACGCGTATTGCTACCACGCCATACTTGCAACGCCATGTACGAGCCGTATGGTCAGAGGGATACAACGGCCAGAGGGTCATTTGGCCACAAGATATTTGTAGTGGATCTCATTGTATTTGCAGGGGCTAAGCAAAGCGAAAAACAAAATATCCTGTCCAAAAGCAATTGTATTGTGTTCTCTTGTGGTCACTCCTCGGGCACCCTGGCAGCCATTTTGCCAGGCGTGGAGGTACAAGTGGTAGCGCCTCTGAAAATGTCTATCTGGGACAACCTGACGATATTGTTTATAATAGAAAAGGCTCTTTGACACAGCTCGTTCCTAATTCTGCCGTGCTTCATAAAATTGATTTGTTTTTCATAGGTTTGACAGCTTCATGCGAAAATCTAGGAGCTAGAGTGATGCCTAAAGAGTCGTCTATATATGATACAAAACAGTAGATGTCGCGTCTCATAATAATGTTCACATATGCTTTCCCAACTTTACAAAACCGTGAATGTCTTGCCCTATAACAAATTTTACATATGCTTCCCTAGGCATGTCTAGCTATTAGTGGGTCTATATACTTCTTGTCATAGTTAGTCATATTACGGTAGAAATGAGGTTGTGAATAGTAAAAATAGGGTTGAGAGTAAAATATATGAGAGAAATATAGAGATTGAGAAAATAGAATCAACGCTACTTGACAGAAAATAGGGTCTAAAGGTAAATAGTGAATAAACAGTAAAATGGGGAGGAAATAGGTGCAGCAATAAACATGTTCCAAGATAGCTTCATCCTTTACAGTAAAATTTTAGCCGTTTGCGATCGCAGCGCCTACCACAAGGATTTCCGTAGCAGTGCCATTCTCCATGCATGTGAGGGACGGAATCGCAGCGCTGCGGTTCTCTATCATGGCTCGCGGTCTACGAGGCCCACGAGCTGGGGCCGGAGGTCGAGCGAGGTAGACGATGGCGCTGGCAGCGAGAGCGCATGTCCAAGACTGTCACCCGCCGGCATGGCCACCGGTGCTGACATGCCACACATGTCATGCATCGCCACTAGCTACCGCCTCTTCTCTCCTCTCTCTCTCTCCCCCCTCTCGCAGTCGCAGCACCGCTTCCGAGCGGCCATCCGAGTGACGGGCGGATTGATTGACGGCGGCGAGCGACTGAGCGAGAGCGACGACGAACTCGGGGTTGGGCATGGACCGGACGGAGCGGAGAACGAACCGGTCGACACACGGCCACCCACACTGCCTCTGCCTGCTACTATACACCTCTGCCAATGGTGGTACGTACCTGCGTGTCAATGTCAGGCAGTTCTGGCCCTTCTGGGGCACAGCCATCATGCCGAGCTTGACAGGCACTGCATGCCCTGCCGGCTCGTGCGGTCGTGCCATGGATAGACTCCCTGCGCTGTGCTAGCTGGAGCGGCCGGAGCTACCGGACGCATTATACTTCCTACCTCCTGCCTTATAGGTACAGGGAGGTTGCATGGAAATCACTATATACTTCGTCTAGTATATTTTTTGGAGGCGGATTCGGAGGAGTACTACAGCGTCCCCAACCGGATTTCTCTCGATTTCATCGAATGAGAAATAACTGCGCATGTCCTAGCTTGAAAGATTGGTACCATATCCTTCAAAGATATAGAGGATATTAAAAAGAGCGACTGTTGAAATTTAGTTTTTATATAGGGACATGAATAGTGATAGAATTGAAATATATGGCATAAGAGAAAGAATATAGGAAATGAGGTAAGGATTGCTATTGAGCAGAATTAAGAAATAGAAAGGTAAATAGTGATAGAGAGGATCCGTAATAGTAATAGGGTTGAGAAATAAGGTAACCGTTGGAGATGGTAAGAATCCTGCCAGCAAAGCCAATGGTGCAGTGACTAGTAGAGTTTACAAAACCATACGAGGAACCAGGAAAACCTGTCATAGAAAAAAAACCGCCAAACGGTTTACCCATGATTTTAACGTTCTTTTTTATGGAAATTATGAAAAACAGCAAATCACTAGGTAGCGGTTTCTTGCAAGCCAACGGTAAACACAAATATAATATGTTATATGGTAGTATTATAATTTAGAAACAACTGTTTGTTTAGACGACATCCTTCACATAAATATACAGTTATTATAGTATAAATACTACTTTGATAGTATAAAATCCCATAATTAATTTGAGCAGCTAGATTGAGAGGAACTGATGTATGGTATTCATTTTAGTACATTCTAAAATTCCTTTAAATGAAAACATGCCGACCAGGCTTGCCGGTTGACACAGTGACTGACACTCGCTCTTGCTCCACTCCATGTTGCATGAGCGTCATCTCTGCTAAATTTTTTAGCTGGTCTAACTTAAAATTAGATTAAAATATACAGTTTAAAATTTATTATTTTTTAAGTCATACACTGTACCACTTAATAGACATTTTTCAGGAGTTTTTAGTAGTCCTTCTCGAAGATTCAAAAAATATTTTTTAATATATTTTTAAGTCTCTTCGAGTCTTTTTTCAAAAACCCTCAACTTTTCAGATGTATTTTATCGTAGATTTTCAGCCCAATCAAACGGAGCCAGCTAGCAAACTGCGAGGAGGCCTCCGGCTGAGGGTGGCAGGTTGAAGGAGTATCCTCCTCGATCGCCTGGCGCACACATTTGTGCCGGCCGGATGCGCATCCTCTGCCTTTGCCGTAGCAACGGCAAAGGCAGAGGTGCACAGTGATTTGTGTCTGTAACGGCAGAGTACTGCAGTGATGCTACTGTAGCAAAACGTTGTAGCATTGACCAGTACCATTTCTACTGTTTAAAGTTGTTGTATATCATTATAGTTACAGTGATATGTGAGGTGAACAGCAGAGAAGTGGAAAGGCAGAGGATACAAATCCGTGCCGCCCGAAAGGGTAGGCAGGCAGCGAGGCAGCCACTGGTGGCGCATGCAGCGACCTGTTCGCTCCTGCCGCGTTGCATCGTCCCCCCTCGCATGGGTGTGCGCTCGCGCACGGCCCCTGTAGGCGCGTCCGTCCCGACGCAGCGATGGCGCCGTCCTGTTTGTCCCCGCAGCCGCCAGCGCGTCTTGCACAGGGCGAGGGCAGGGGCTTTTGGTCACGCCCATGGCGCCAGCGTGAATAGAAGCCGTAGGATGGCTTGAATAGCGCTAGGTGCTAGCTCCGTCTCCGTGTCCTTGTGCCGGATGCGCGCGTCGATTCTTGGTGTCCTGCGTGGCCATGGCTTGTCGGCCCCGGCAGCCTCGTTCTCTTGTTGCCGTGTTGAAAAGCCAAAGGAAATTTCTCAAAAAAAAAAAGAGAAAAGCCAAAGGAAAAAATATTGTTCTGGTCAACAATTGTGTAAAGTTTAGAAAATTATGGAACAAACAATTCTGATATTAACTTATCATAATAAATTAAAATATATAATTTAATTTAGATTCCATGAAATACTTTTATGTAAAAATGCATACAACGCTTTGGTCAAACCATCCTTAACTAATCAGAACCATCATTAACTCGGTCAAAAGACCTATTATGCCCGAGTGGCCGCCACGTGCCAAACAACTTGACTTCACGAAGTCGTTCCTATAAAATCTCAAAATCATTTCTGAAAGCTAAAAAAAAGTTAAATGAAATAGAATAACAAATCATTTTTGAAAGCTAAAAAATAAGTCAAATGAAATAGAATAGCTTTCTCTCGAAGTTTATACTTTCCAGCAACAACAAGCTAACCCAACAAATAAAGTTCAGCTCTGATCAACACAAAGGATCCCAGTCCTGAATATGCACTTCACCGGCGCTGCTCGGAATGTCAAATCGTCGATTGAGCAATGGACGGTCCATGATCGACCTGGGAACTCGCACATATGTAAGATGGCTTGAGCATGAGCAGAATGCGAGCACGCGTTTGCATGAATGCGACGTTGCCATCCCGCGGGTGTCGTGGCACGTTTGCCTCTGCGTACGTCGTTGTCGTGTGTTAACTACCAACTAAATTTCTTAGGGCAGCGAGAGTATTCATAACAGACACTTTATAATACTGTTTATCTGATTTTTTAGATATAGAGTAACTGCTGGAGGGAATGAATCTTTTAGAGTGTAGCATAAAGTGTGAAGGGATTTTAGAGGATGAATAGAGTGTGAAGGAAATAGTATTATAGAGTAGAAATTTAAAGTAGCCGGTGAAAATGCCCTTACAATACTATAAAGCAACGCTCGGAGTGGGCTGTTTTGGTAGGAAAAGCATGACTTCCTACGTGCGTGATCAAAGCCCTTTTTTGAGAGTCTTATCTAAGAGCATTTTCACCAGCTACTCTATTCTCTCACTCGATAACACTATTCACTACTGTTGTAGAGATGGTGTAGGGATGCCTCATTCCTTAGGCTTGTCGGAAATAAAATCTGTCAATTAAATGCTAAGGAAGGATAAGAATGATAAGTTGTAAAGCCAAGCCCATGAGCTGCCCAAATTTGTAAATGTGCTAGAATGCCCCTGTAAAGAGAGCAGGTGGGAGGGCACAATGGGAAAGCAACCTCCCACCTCGCCCATATAACCAGCCCCAAGGGCTCGTGTAACGTGAGAGCAGGAAAAATCCCCAAAAAATCAAGAAAACCTTAGTGGCATCTTCTTCCCAAGGCTCTCTCTCGTCTAGATCCCTTTTCCCGAGCATCCTGTGGCTAAGCCCCGAGCTTGCTCACGGGGTCCCCCAAATTTGTCTGTCTGGTCTAGGCGACGACGACGAGGCGCCGTCTGTGGGGATTCGGACAAGAAGCCACACATCGGGGAGATCCACCACCACGATGCTCATCTTCCACGGATTTCACCTCAACGGTGCTTATCCTTGGCGAATCCGGCCTCCACGAGCCCATCTTCAACAGATCCAACCTCCACGCATTTATATATGATGGATCCGGCGTCTGCACCAAGTGTTTTTGGCAAACTCGCCTCCTACGAGCTCAACCCTAGCGGATCTAGCGGCAGCAAGGCTGCGTGAAGGATTCACCTCCGTGAACTTCGTCATTGCCAAATCCGGTGGATCTGAACAAGGAGCGGCGGAGCGAAGAAATCGCCAAACAAAGAGCGGTGGAATGAAAGGGCCACCAAGCGAGTGAATTGCCAAGCGGAGCAACGGCCAAGCAAAGGGCCACCCAGCGAGGGCAACGGTTGAGCAAAGGGCCCCCAAGTGAAGGAATCGCCAAGCGAAGCAATGGCAGACCGAAGGAACCGCCAAGCGAAGCAATCCAAGCGAAGCAATCCAAGCGAAGCGAATCGAAGCAGTGGCATCCGAAGCGAAGCAAAACGGTTGCGAAAGCCTTCGAGCAAGGCCTCCCCGAAGCGATACACATTCCAAACCCATGCAGTTGCCAGCATAGATGGAAGCGAAGCAGGCGCACCGAGGAGAGATGCGATCGAACGTCGTCAAGCGAAACGGTGAATCTCAATATTGCTTGGAGGCGTACACGTACATGAATACATACATGCATTTGTACCTATGCACATATATCTCCCTACATCGTTATATCTATGATGAAGAGGTCACAAATTGCACGGCGAAGGCCACGCCAAGTGGTAATTGAAGACCCCGCGAAGGGGAGGATGAGTGCTTGGTGGGTTACGCCTACTCACTCCTGAAGGCCACACTAAGTGGTAATTGAAGACCCCGCGAAGGGGAGGACGAGTGCTTGGTGGGTTACGCCCACTCACTCCCGAAGGCCACGCCAAGTGGTAATTGAAGACCCCGCGAAGGGGAGGATGAGTGCTTGGTGGGTTATGCCCACTCACTCCTGAAGGCCACACTAAGTGGTAATTGAAGACCCCACGAAGGGGAGGACGAGTGCTTGGTGGGTTATGCCCACTCACTCCTGAAGGCCACACTAAGTGGTAATTGAAGACCCCGCGAAGGGGAGGACGAGTGCTTGGTGGGTTACGCCCACTCACTCCTGAAGGCTATACTAAGTGGTAATTGAAGACCCCGCTAAGGGGAGGTCGAGCGCTTGTAGGTTACGCCTACTCGCTCCTACGCCGAGTGCTTGGTGGGTTACGCCCACTCACTCCTGAAGGCCACACTAAGTGGTAATTGAAGACCCCGCTAAGGGAGGTCGGCGCTTGGTTACGCCTACTCGCCTCCTCACGCCGAGTGCTTGGTGGGTTACGCCCACTCACTTCTGAAGGCCACACTAAGTGGTAATTGAAAACCCCGCTAAGGGGAGGACGAGTGCTTGGTGGGTTACGCCCACTCACTCCTGAAGGCCACACTAAGTGGTAATTGAAGACCCCGCTAAGGGGAGGTCAAGCGCTTGTAGGTTACGCCTACTCGCTCCTACGTCGAGTGCTTAGTGGGTTACGCCCACTCACTCCTGAAGGCCACTCTAAGTGGTAATTGAAGACCCCGCTAAGGGGCAAATTATGGTGCTCACTAGGGAGTAAGGCGGAGCGATACCATCGCTTCGCATCCCCTTTGCTAGGGAGAAAGGCGGAGCAATACCATCGCTCCGTGTCCCCTTCACTACACCACCGCTCTGCGTCCTCGTTGCCAGGGAATAGGCGCAGCAGGGCCCTCGCCCCGTGTCCTTTTCATCAGGGAGTAAGATGGAGCAAGGCCATCGCTCCGCGTCCCCTTCGCTAGGGAGTAAGGCGGAGCAATGCCGTCGCTCCGCGTCCTCTTTGCTAGGAAGTAAGGCGGGCAAGACCACCGCTCCGCGCCCTCTTCGCCAAGGAGTAAGCAGTAGGACCGTCATTGCATCCCTTCGCTAGGGAGTAAAGCTGCGCCTCTTAAGCCAGGGGTGAAACACTTCAGAACCTTATATCTGTTGCCACCAACCCAAATTTGCCTTAGGGACGACCAATTTCATCTGCGCCCCTCAAACCAGTTCATATTCTAAAACAATTTTATGATTTATACTTGCTTTTGGTGGGGCTCATATCCACTACATCTGTTCGCCCCTCTCGTGTTAGGGCTAACAACTGGGGGAGTCGCAGTCTCCGAACTACCTCCGCCTCGTAGACCCATGCCTCGGCGAAGAGGATCGGCGAACGCTCCTTCGCAGGCTCCGAACTACCTCGGCCTCGTAAGCTCTTGCCTCGGCAAAGCGGATTGGCGGACTTTCCTTCGCAGGCTCCGAACTACCTCCGCCTCGTAGGCCCTTGCCTCGGCGAACGCTCCTTCGTAGGCTCTGGACTACCTCCGCCTCGTAGGCCCATGCCTCGGCGAAGAGGATCGGCGAACGCTCCTTCGCAGGCTCTGGACTATCTCCGCCTCGTAGGCCCTTGCTTTAGCGAAGAGGATCGGCGAACGCTCCTTCGCAGGCTCTGGATTATCTCCGCCTGGTAGGCCCTTGCTTTGGCGAAGAGGATCGACGAACGCTCCTTCACAGGCTCCGAACTACCTTCGCCTCGTAGGCCCTTGCCTCGGCGAAGAGGATCGGCGAACGCTCCTTCGTAGGCTCTGGACTACCTCCGCCTCGTAGGCCCATGCCTCGGCGAAGAGGATCGTGAACGCCTTTCGCAGTTCGAACTACCTCCGCCTCGTAGGCCCTTGCCTCGGCGAAGATGATCGTCGAACGCTCCTGGACTACCTCCGCCTCGTAGGCCCATGCCTCGGCGAAGAGGATCGGCGAACGCTCCTTCGCAGGCTCTGGACTATCTCGGCCTCGTAGGCTCTTGCCTCGGCAAAGCGAATCGGCGGACTCCCCTTCGTAGGCTCCGAACTACCTCGGCCTCGTAGGCTATTGCCTCGGCAAAGCGAATCGGCGGACTCCCCTTCGTAGGCTCCGAACTACCTCCGCCTCGTAGGCCCTTGCCTCGGCGAAGAGGATCGGTGAACTCTCCTTCGCATGCTCCGAACTACCTTTGCCTCGTAGGCCCTTGCCTCAGCGGAGCGGATCGACAGACTCTTCTTTGCGAAGCTTCGAATCGCCGTCGGTCTCGCAGGCCCAAGCCTCGGCGAGTGCCCCTTCACAAGTGAACTTGAAAATCGCATAAATGCCACGCCGAGTGTCAATTGAAGACCCTACCAAGACGAAAATTATGGCGGCACGAAGCCAAGGCAAGGCAACGCCAAGGAGTAACGACGAAGAATGAGAAGCAAAGGAAGAGCGGCGTAAAGTGAAAGCAAAACGGATCAGATGCTTCACCCTACCAACACCAAACAAGCACTAGGTGAAGCAAAAGAAATGGTAAAAGCAGAGCAACGGGTGCAAGGACGGGCAACCCTTACAAACCCGTGATCTACAGAAGGGAGTTTGTATTCTTAATGGTTTAGAATTGCCTACCACTTTTGAGCATCACGTCCTTGGAATGTGTAATAAAATTTCAGGTGTATTTAACGCGAGGACAACGGATATTGAACACGGAGCATCGGAGGCTAATGGACTTCTCCTTCGCGAAGCTTCGGATTCAATGGATTTCTCCTTCGCAAGCATCGGGGGCTAATGGACTTCTCCTTCGCGAAGCTTCGGATTCAATGGATTTCTCCTTCGCAAGCATCGAAGGCTAATGGACTTCTCCTTCGTGAAGCTTCGGATTCAATGGATTTCTCCTTCGCAAGCATCGGAGGCCAATGGACTTCTCCTTCGCGAAGCTTCGGGTTCCATGGATTTCTCCTTCGCAAGCTTCGGAGGTTAACGGACTTCTTCTTCGCTAAAGGACCGGAGGCTAATGGACTTCTCCTTCGCAAAGCTTCGGATCTTAATGGACTTCTCCTTCGCCGTTTTCGAGTATCGGCGAACGCTTCTCCTCCTGCTTCGGAACACCGCCTCATTCATAGGCTCTAGCTACGACAAAGCAACTTATTGGACGTTCCTTCGCTAAGGGACCATTCGACAAATGCCGTGCACTCTTTTCTCCTTCCTGTGTTTTTCCCACTGGGTTTTTCAGGAGGAGTTTTTAACGAGGCATGGGCACGACGTGGTGTCCCGACAACCCGGGCGACCGAGGCAACATTTGCGCCCGCCGCCTCGGGATCTCGGCACAAACGAACGAGGAGTCTGTTGTAGAGATGGTGTAGGATGCCCCATTCCTTAGGCTTGTCGGAAATAAAATCTGTCAATTAAATGCTAAGGAAGGATAAGGATGATGAGTTGTAAAGACAAGCCCATGAGCTGCCCAAATTTGTAAATGTGCTAGAATGCTCCTATAAAAAGAGCAGGTGGGAGGGCACAATGGGAAAGCAGCCTCCCACCTCGCCCATATAACCAGTCCCAAGGGCTCATGTACCGGGGGGAGAGCAGAAAAAAATCCCCAAAAAAATCAGTAAAAGCTTGGCTGGCATCTTCTTCCCCAAGGCTCTCTACTGCTCTAGATCCCCTTTTCCCGAGCATCCCCGTGGCTAAGCCCCGAGCTTGCTCACGGGGTGCCCCCAAATTTGTCTGTCCGGTCTAGGCCGACGACAACTACCCTCTCTATCCAACACTCTAAATTTCCTTCATACTTTACACTATACTCTAAAAGATTCCTTCTCTGCACCAGCTACTCTATCCCGAGCTACAGTATTATAGAGTACCTACTCCAGATGCTCTAAGATGTGTCATAGACACATGAGTGCTACCAAGGTACAATATAAGTGTTGAAGATGTGATTGGTCCGTATTTACTTGGTGGACACTTTTTCATGCTTTTATTATAATTTTTGTTAAGTTTTACAAATAAATTGTAACGATAATTAGTGATTAGTATCTTATTTGATTTGGGGCCATATTGATATGAAATCAACATGTATCCGATACTAGAGGGACTACTAAACAGTGCCTGAGGTGGGCTATTTCAGTAGGAAAAACATGGCTTCTTACGAGGTCTGAGCCGTGCTCAGATGGCTAGCTCAGCGTTATGTTCGAAGCGGCGACGTCATGAAGTTTGATCCTCGATCGTAATCATGGGCCTCACGAACCGAAGCGCGCTTCGGTTGGCTAGCTCGGTGTAGCTAGCCCTCGTGCCGGGTTTAATTTCCGGAATAAATTAGGGTACACACACGCGTATGCCATGTTGTCTACTCGCTGTTCCTAACATGTGTTAGGGCAGCCGCTGTTTCTAGTGTGTCGGGCGCACGCGTGTGCGTGCGTGTGTGATGGTGTGAGTAGTGTGCGCCTTCGTTGTACCCATCTCAAAAAAAAACATGGCTTCTTACTGTCGTACGTGCGTAAGCGGACCCTTCTACGTATCTACATACACCAAAAGCTGACAAAAATAGTTATTTTTTATCTGTTTGCCGACGATGAAAATAGTTTTCAAAATCCACCCACCAGAAAGCTGACATGGCATATTTATTTTCGTCAGCCAAGCTGACAAAAATAATTGCCAGGTCAGCAAAGCCACATGGCGCCATTGTTTTCATCGGCTTTTACCGTATGCCGACGAAGATATTGGTGCCAAGATCCAGGCCTAAATGTATCTATTTTGGTTGGCTTTTTCCATAGGCTGACGAAAAAACTAATTTTCGTTCAAAAAAAGTGAATTAGCATTATTTGAAACACAAAAACTAGCGTCCAAGGTTTCTTTTTCGTTTCTTAGAAAAAACTAATTTTCGTTCAAAAAAAGTGAATTAGCATTATTTGAAACACAAAAACTAGCGTCCAAGGTTTCTTTTCGTTTCTTAGGTGTGTTTCTTAGGTGTGGTTCTTTTCAGCTTTTCTTATTTGCTTATCTTGTTTGCTTATTTGCTTCCCGACATGGCATTGAGAGTCGGATCCGCTTCATTCGACTTGTGTGAGAGAGCTTTTATAGACACCTTCGAGTTAGAAAAAAAGAATCCAAAAATTTAAAAATCCTGATAAGTCAAATAAGCAAATTTGCTTATTTGACTTATCAGGATTTTATAAAATTTTGGATTCCGTTTTTTTCTACCTCGAAGACGTGTATAAAATCTCTCTAACACGAATCGAACGAAGCGGATCCGACTCTCGAGGCCACGTCGGGAAGTAAATAAGCAAATGAGATAAATAATTGAGATAAGCCGAGAAGAACCCCACCTTAGTCTTCCTCATTACACTGAATAAGTCATACAACCCCTCAAACCTTCCAAATAATGGTAAATAGTATTATGACAAAGAATCATAAAGACTTGCAAGAATAACAGCCAATGCCCAAGTAAATACTTACAATTTTGGTGGGAACTTTGATAATATAAATAAATTAAAAGAATGATATCTAAACACAATGACATGTCTAAATACATCATTGAAAATTGACAGCTCTCAACATATGACTAAACATACTTTGAGCATGGATAACACTAAACTCCATGCAATTTGGTTCCAACAGGATTAGTTATCAATTGATGCTAGTACATGAAACTCGAAATCATATCATCAGAGGAAAAAATTAGTATCAGTTAATTTGCACATGCGGATACAGGCAGTAGCACCACGGATCACCACCGCCTTCTTGTTGCCGGCAACATCCATCTGGCTGCAAACACACAACCACCAATCATATCGTCACACATCTCCCCACACGAGCAAGCCGCCAAAGCATCAACCAAAGGCTATCAAAACGGGGACTTACATTGCATTGTTAATGTACAGGTCCTTGATATCTCTCTTGAGCTCTTGGTTGCTGTTCTCTAGATCAAAGAACGCCTGACAAGACAGCAGCTGTCACAAACACACCATTAGATGTGAACATTCAGAGATAAAAACACAGAAAGATACAGTGCATATTCATAAAAACTACATTACAGCATTATAATGCGGATACAGACAGTAGCAACCACCAATCAGAGCAAGAATTTCAGTTAAAATCCTAGGGGTGCCCGTAATGGAGTAACAGGTTCTTAGTGCACTAGAAGGCAAGACCTCCGGCCATTTACAACAGTACATGCTCTTTAGTAAGCAAGTTGCATGATTGAAAATTCAGGAAGATTTGTTCACATAAAAACAGCAAGACAATTGAACCTGACCATAGTTTCGTTTAAACTATTATAGCAGCTGCAAATAGTACAGATACATTATAGTTATTTATAGTTACTCTAAAAGTTCTCATATAGTTACTACACTAATGGCTGCTCACCTCCAGTCTCTTGAACTAACAAGAAGCATCATATATCAGTCACTCAAACGAATGGGTTTTACAGTGATGTAGCCCTGCATTTACCAAAAAAAAAGAATTAGCTGATGAAGGCTGCAGTTCACAAATAGTCTGCACTGACAAAAAAAAAAGTGAAATAAAGATGTCTCTAGTACAAGAATAAAGATGGCTTAACAATTGACAGCAGCTATTGAAAAATGACTAAAAGAAATAGCTGCAAGCAAAGCTAGTACAAGAATCAAAACATTAACTCAACCGAAGTTAAAGAAGTATGTGCAGCTAGATATTAACCAAATAGTGCTTTGTTCCACATACTTACACAAACTCTATTTTTCTAATTGCTATATGATCCATGGCTAATTGGCATGGCTTGCGAGGCAGTAAAAGAATATGCCAAATTCAAGATGGATCTCAGTCTCACTACATGCATATAAGTGTGAAAAGTGCTTGGCCATTAGAATATCAGATCAAATTCATACTAAATTATGGGGATTTAGCTCATAATTCAGGAGTAGAGTAGAAGATACTGTATAATACATGAATGAAACATGGGCTGCACGAAGAATCAAATGCCACGCACTGAGCATACCAATTGCAACTACATCTACTGACGAAACGTAATGCATCACCACATCAAGACAAACAAGCACATGTCAAATAGTTGCCAGTCCAGCTAGAACTGAACTAGAAGTTGCACAAGCTAGCCATGATTTCACAGCAGCAAGGCAGATCGAAGAGTTGCTTGCAATCGTCTGCTCAATCCTAGCAATTTCGGTTCAAACCTTACGGATCCGGTCGATCCAGCGGTAGCCGAGAATGGACCCAGCGGCAACCGAAGTTGAGGGCCAAGCTAGATCTCCGCCTTCGCTCAGTCGCTTGCGACTACGCCCCGCTCGCAAGTGCAAAGGAGGCGGCGGCTCCTCCAGGCGGAGGAGACTGGCGCCGCAGTGGAGGCTCTTCCTAGCGGCGGGGAGGAGGTTGGCGAGGCGGAGGGAGATGGGCGCGGCGGTGGCTGCTCTTCCAAGCGGAAGGAGACGGGCACGGCGGTGGCGGCTCTTCCACGCGGTGTGGAGGAGGTCGACGAGATGGAGGGGCACGGCCGCGGTGGCTCCTCCAGGAGGCGGGGAGGAGGCCATCCGAGGACGTCGCCGGCGCGGCTCCACCAGATGGCGGCGGGGGCGGCGGCCCTGTTTGCTTTTGGGAAGAAATGGGGGAGAGAGAAGCAGGAGGATGGAGGTAACAAGGTTGGGATTTCTTCAGTGGGCCGTTTAATTTCAGTGGGCCTTCCATGGGTTATTTTCGTCAGCCTGACCCCCGGCATATTTCGACGGCGGAGCCGACGAAAATTGTTGAAAATTTCAATTTCCCACCTGCCCATGCTAACACGCCTATTTTCGTCGGCTTAAGTGTCATATTCGTCGGCTTTGGCTTGGCTGACGAAAATACTTCGTTTATTTGTGTTGTCTTCAATTGAGCTGATGAAAATAAGTTTTTGATCAACAAAAATGTTTCGAATTCTTGTAGTGCATGTCGTTTTATGCTACCGACCAACTGGTACATTTGTCATATTTGCTTGGTAGAGACAATTTTTTTCGTACCTTTATTATTAAGTATGCCATAATGCATCTACGGGGAGCTCGGCATGTTCAAAGTGGCTTGGATTAGGCTTAAGATTTAAGCCTAACTGAATTGAAAAATTAAATGTTTTGTCTTTTTTAGTCCAACTTATTTTATTATAAAACTACCTCTAAAACCTCTTAAAAATAATATAAATGAAGCAAACGAATTTCGAGAAGCAGTTTCAAAAATATCTCGAAATTTAGCTTAATATTTAGCTCAGTCAACTTATTCATTCAGCTCAACCACTCTGAACATACTATCCAAAGCATGGTAGCAAACGGTGAAATTTTTAAATTTTTACCCAAAAATAAAATGTAAGTATATAAATGCCCATGGCTTCAGCTCAAATGCAAATCTACCCATCCGCCGCTGAGCCGAAGCATGGCAAGCCGAGTTGTTGTGGTGCCCGAGCGCAGCAACCAACAGCAAAAAAAAACCCTTCATAAAAAGGTAGTTTATAAACCCTAGAATTTTAGAACGGATATCCATCACAGACTCACCTCAGAACATATGTACAAGGATGGATAGGTATACTAATGCAATGGAGTTATAGGATAAAAGGGATGCATTAAGTCAGCAGTATTAGATTGCACAAGTGATCATAACAGAGGTCCCCAGCGTCCCCAAATTACAATAATTTTTGGTATAAAAAATCTCAAATATGATTGCTAATCGTTTAGTAGAATAACAGGTAAGAGACGAGCTAACACTTACGTTTGACTACACTATCTAAAATTTTCTTGCTAAAGACATATTGCAAACAGTTGCTACAAGAAATATTTAAAGCTCAGTTATATGTGCTCATCGGTCAATTTCCACTACCAAAAAATTTCAATTTTAACGTCATTTTTCTTAACTTTTTCAGTAAGAACAGTAATGATAATTTTCTAACTTTTGTCCAAAAAACAAGCCTATGTTCTCTTGCGTTAGAATTTATCTTTGTTGATTAAGTGATTAAATTAGTAAATGATGCAATTTGTCTAAAATGGTTACACAGAAGATGATCAACTACAAAAACTGCAAGTATGGTCATTTTCACATACAGTTCAATCACTGTTTCTAACATTCCGAAATGAAATTTGTGTTGCTTTCTAGTAATAACACTCACTTGCTACTCTAAACTTTTCTAGTCACTTGTTGTTACACTTCAGTACGAACTAGCACTAGGTTGTGCACTTACTTGTATAAACAGTAATTCATCTAATCAGGCTTTAGAATGGGCAACAGTTACTAATAACTGTAGCATGAACTTAGGCAATGACTGATATATAGGTATAGCAAATATAAGTAACACAAATTGAGAAGTCCTAAAGTGAAATACGAAATATCAATCAGTAAACACTTATGAACAATATCCAGCTTCTAATTTTGCTTCTTAAGAACTGTTTCTGACTGCTAATAGCTACTGTAATTATGATACCACCCGAGCATCCTTAATGTGAACATTTTAGACTAGGAAAGAAATGAAGTGCTGAATTCACCTTGCGTAGTAAGGGGTGACCTGCCATATCCTTTGGCAACTAGTTGCCGTGGCCGGGAAACGCGGCATCTGTGGTTGCCACGCTTGGGCTCTGCGGCAACCCAGTTGTTGCGCTTCCGACTCGCGGCGTATGGGCAGATTAGAAATTAAGCTCAAACCGTGTATATTTATATATTTATCTTTTGTTTTTTTTGGCAAAAATCCAAAAATTTCGCAAACGGTGAACCTGGAAGGGAAGTGGTGAGCCATGCGTAAGCCGTGATGGAGGTTTTCGGCCAGGTCGGTCGGGTTAATTTTTGGGAGGAGAATTAGGCCATGGTGAATGTGACGTGGCTGACCGGACCGGTTGAAACTTCTTCCTCTGCACAAGGAGAAAATGTTTGAAAAATGGCAGGGTTCGCATCTAGCTTTTATTTAATTTAATATATATATACAAAACTAGAAACTGCGATGGAATCTATGGGACCCTATACTGTCGTTGTATTGCTGACACGTGGAGCATCGTGTGCTTCATAAGCATGCTGCCATACAGTCTACGAAACTGCCACCGTGCGTAGGTCATGCGTAGCTGTTAACAGATACTAGTTAAATCTCTTTTGGTGGTTGGGCGACGATTGGAAAAAAAAAAAGGTAGTCTCATGGATTCAGTTGAACTACTAAAGCTGTTGGTTCGGTAAAATATTAGACCTTAAGAGGCTTTTGAAACGGCTTCAAGAAGCTATCTTACTTCATTTGATCTATTTTTGAGAGCTATAAAAAACGGTTTCAAGATTAAAAAAAAGTTCCAGAAAGCCAAAGCTCATGCCTTTTAGAAACGGCGCCGGTTTACAAGGCGTAGCTTGATTAGACTGCCTCCAATGGTTTTCTAAGCAGACGGGATTCCCATCACGAAGGGAGTCCCGTTCCCTTCGTGGCTTTAACAGATTCCCTTCATCGTTTTCTTTCGAAAGGGATTTCCTTTTCTATTTCCTTTAGAAAGGGATTCTCTCTCCTTTCTCTGTATCATTCCTTTTGAAGGGATGCTGTTAGAGATGGTAGGAAATAAAAGGAACAAATATGGGAAAGAGAATAGGGAATGAAAGGGAAGAAAATGAAGGGAAAATGGTTGGAAAGTCTTATAAGCCCAAAGAACAGGCAATTTTCTTTGATTTTTTTGGGTAAGTGTGCATGTGTGCATGTACATTGAAGAGAAGACAATCAGTTTTTTTTTTGAACATAAGCAGAGAATGTGACATGTTTGTTTCAATTCCATACATTGTCACACTTCCCTGCCATATGTGGTGCGCCATATTTTTTGTGGTGATCAAAACGAGGACCAGACTTTTGATGAAAACTTAGCTAGTCATTGAGGGCGCGTTTGGTTTGTGCCTAATCTTGACTCACCTAAAGTTAGCATCATGCCACAAGTGTGACAGAACTAACTTGGCTAAACTTAGCCTGTGTTTGGTTCATTACCATGCTAAACTTAGCCAAGCCTAAGAATTTGTGGCACGCGTTTGGTTTCTTACCACACATCTCGTTTAGGCATGCCTTAGAGCCTGTGGCAACCGTTTGGATGGTTGCCACATATTAGTTGCCTAAAAGCATTTTAGAAGAAATACTACAATTAGCTAAACATGCATGGACAACAAGCAATATTGACATGTAAAATAAACTTTGGTATGAAGCATATTTCTTACATAATTTACAATATGAAATGTACTTTCAATTTCACGAACTATGAATTTCAACATGGTTACCAAAAATGACAGTCCTATGCATCAATTATGAACAATACAAAAATGCACGGATAGCAATCCACATACATGCACAGCAGTTCCATAATGCCAATTATCATACACATAGCAGTCCACATAATTTACACATAACAGTCCACATACATGCACATCAGTTTCATAATGCCAATTATCATACACATAGCAGTCCAGATAATTTACAGATAGCAGTCCACATACATAGTAGCCCAGATAATTTACAGATAGCAGTTCACATAATTT
This sequence comes from Olyra latifolia, assembly GCA_036346145.1. Lineage (NCBI taxonomy): Eukaryota > Viridiplantae > Streptophyta > Magnoliopsida > Poales > Poaceae > Olyra > Olyra latifolia. The sequence continues at coordinate 21,110,873 of CM070531.1, forward strand.
ACAGATAGCTGCCTACATACATAGCAGTCCCATAATGGCAATTAGCATACACATAGCAGTCCAACATCTAGTTTATGCACATAACATGAACATACCGGTCAGCACAAAAGACCCAAAATGAATCCCTTTGTCCATGTCTATCACATGGCATTGTCACTTAAGTACTTGTAAACCCAAGTTTGCAAGGTTGCATCACTTGCATTGCATAAGAACCCACGTAGACTCTTGTTCTCATTGCAAGTCAGGAACATACCTACTATTAACTTCTGATCGGTGGTTATTGTCATGGCTTCTATCTTCTTCCACAAAGCAGCATGAGGGTCAGAAAGGTTTGGAAGTTCTGGTATGGTAGTAGCTTCAAGGGATTGTTGCAGTGCTTTCAAGGTTTTACTGATTTCTTCTGTTGACTTTGAAATCCGGCTCCTCATCTTGGATGGCTTCTTCGTTGGTGAGTTCACGCTTCTCCTACGCTTTGCTCCAGAGGTGGAGGAGTTTTTCTCACCACTTCACATCTGACTTGTGGTGGCCTCTATATCTAAAGAAGAAGGCAGTGTGTCTGAGTCATTACCGGTATTACCTTCAGGTAGAGCATAGCAAGTTAAGTCATTGCATCCTTGAACTCATCATCTGACACTTCAATCTCATCCATGCAAGTTGAAGGATCCATTGCTAAAGAACCATCTGCATTGGTGCCAGTAAATAAGTCAAGCATTTCATGATAGAACTTGATGGGTTTAGATAGGAGTCGCCTTGCCCTATCCTGCAATCAATGCAAAATCTAAATTAGTCGATGTGACACATCAGCAAAAAAAATACTGAAATATTATACGCACTCACATTTAGGGTTGTCTTCTCAGATTCTGAGATTATAACCAGACACCTTGTTGTGTCAAATGAGTTGCCACTCTTCGCCAACGCAACAACAACATACTTCCAATTTTCCTTGTAGTGCCTATAGTGACGCTCTACCTGTGCGACCGTCACCCCCATGTTGAATTTTTTGTTCAAGGCATTGGCACATTTCTGGTGATAAAGCTTCTTGAACTTAAATCCTGCATGTTGTTCCTTGGAGAAGTCGATGTACCAGTCTAGCATGAATTTGGTCTGACCTTCATCCCAAGAGATGGTCCTTTCACGAGTAAGCCCATCGCCTTCAGCCTTCTCCTTTCCTTTACCCATCACTATGCACAACAAAAAAAAATTGAAGGACATGTATCTAACAATTTAATACAAATCAGGATCAAGTGAAAGTAAAATTCAACGGTAAGTGAACTGAAGGAATAGCACATATACACACATCAACAAAAAAAATCAGCAAGCAATAAGTAAATTAAATTTGAATAACCAATAGGTAAACAAGTAGCATATAGTGGTCTTGTACAAATAGCATAGGTAGCATATAGCATAGGTTCAAATATCATAACATCGATTAAATTACAACACTTGTCTTCAAATATATGTGAAACACATGGACAGGACTATAACATCTAGCTAGTAGAAGCAACTCTATCATCCCACATTTGTTGTGCTAGCTCATCTCTTTTGCGAGCCCATGCTCGATTATCTGCTTGTAAGTCAGCACAAGTACGCCTACTCCTTGGAAGGTTTGCATACCAATTTAAATCATCGTACACATACTCATCAGGACCATCATCTAGGATAAAGTTATGCACTGCACAACAAGCAACAACTATCTTGACTTGAGTTTTAAGAGGGAAATATGGTTGACTTGAAGAAATATTGAACCTATTCTTCAATGTTCCAAAAGCCCTTTCAACCGTTGTTCTAAGAGAAGAGTGTCGTAGATTAAACAATTCTTTTGGTTCCTCTGGCCGCCTAGTGCCTTGAAATTCTTTAAGGTGATATCTAACACCACGGTATGGTGGTAGTATGCCCTTCCTAGCTACATATCCAGCATCAGCTAAGAAATAGCGACCTATTTCATGGCAATAAATCACAATTAGTTGCAGCAAGGTGCAATAGTGGACGTACGAATGGCTAGATTTAATACCTTCAGGTATTTTAAGACCAGTAGGTCTAGAAAGAGCGTCGTCAAGCACATAGGAATCATGCGCTGATCCCTCCCATCTAGCTAGAACATATACAAATCGTAGGTCGAAGTCGATGGCTGCTAACACATTTTGGGTAGGATAGGTCTTTCTACCAATAAATCTGTCTGTCATGTGTATAGGTACAAATGCCGCTATGTGTGTACCATCCAATGCTCCTATACAACCCTACGAAGAAGACACAAAAATGTGGTCTTATTATGGCTTGGTACATAAGGAAGAAGTTAGGGTGAAAATATGTTCGTACCTCGAAGTAAGGGTGAAATCTGCCCAAGCTAGTTGTTATCCTCGTATGTGTCTCTGTGGTCCTAATGGTAATAATATCGCGTGAAAGGACACACATCGCATCTAACACCAAGTTGAAATACCTACTGATTTTCTCACCGGACCGGTTGAACTCGAAACCCATCGATCTGTTAGTCCATTTGTGCCCAACAATATGCATGAAAATGGCAACTTGTTCCTCCACTGTGACATGCAAGGTATCAACTAGCAGACAACGGTTTGTAAGATGGCTGCACAATCTATGAAAGACAACCTTTCTCATGCAGAGTTCACTAATACAAGGGCTTTGCCATTATACTGATCGGTTCAACAGAACTCTCTCGCCATGTCTCTATCGACATAGGTCCATATGTCACAGCTTTTCTTGACAACTTTTTTAGATGAAGCTCATACCAATGAAGATTTACGCATATAGCTAAACTAATAATTAGCCTTCTCCTTTGCAAGTAATGACAATAATATTTATAGTACTGGAGGTATAACTTCCGCGCACCCATCTATGGAAGAATGAAACATTTCAAATTTAGATTTAGGCGTGGCATCATGGAAAGTGCAGCTATAATCACATAATTACTTGTATATGTCTTATTTAACATCATCAACATACACAAAAGTGTGAGGGAAGTTACATAAATGCAGCTATGATCAAAATTAGCTAAACTACCAATGAAGGAAAAATACATGTTCTAGATGGGTTAAACTGACTATTTGAGAAAAATACATGTTCTAGATGGTTAAACTGACTATTGATGGGTTAAACTGACTATTTGAGAAAAATTAGGATACCTGAAAATGAGTTCATATTAGTTTTCCAAGGATGATGTGAGAAGGTGACGTATCTGAAATTTTAAGACTATTGTAATAAGGGTTCATATTAATTTTCCAATTTCTAAGTTGTAGATGCCAATGGATCAAGCGGTTCGGCCCTAAAATAGACACATATTAACCAGAGACTTCCAATATGTATGCAAATAGCTGAGATTTGTAGAACCATTTGTTAAAAACTTAAATATTGCTAATCTCTTTCAACAGTGATGGGAAAAAAATTAAGATTCAAGGAAAAATACATTGACCTCATTCCAATCTGCAAGATTTAACAAAGAAAGCCAAACAAAACAAAGATCAAATGAACAAATGGAGTAAGCAAAGCATGCAACTGGACACGCCACACACGCGAGTAATTACCTTGGCTACGTCGCTGTCCTCGTGCTGGGGCGAGAGCGGTTCGAGGGGCTCCCAGAGGGAGGCGACGTCGCGACGAGCACCCTCCGGCGGTCGGGCGCTGCGGGACCAGCAGCAACGCCCACAATGCGCTGCGGCCCCCGTGCGCTGCACCGAGCGAGAGCCACCGGCCTCGCGTGAGCAACCGGCCGCACGCAGCTCCCTCCGCCGCCATCGGGAAACCTAGCCGCCGCTGCCCCCTTCCTTCTCCTCTCGCTGGGAAACCCTAGCTCGGGCTCTCCTCCATCGCTTGGTCGGGAGAAAGGGGCAAGGAAAATGGGGAAAATGAAGGGGAATGGGAAAAGTGGGGCGCCGTAGCCAGTTTTGGCTGCCGAATCGGCCGCCACACTTTTGGGGACAATTTGTGCGGCGAGTGGTGCGGGTCACGCCTAAGGAGCTGTGGCGAGCTAATCTGAGTAAACCAACCAAATGCTTGCCTAGGTACATGTGGCTTGCCTAAGTTTGGGTGTGGCTGGGTTAGTAAGCAAACCAAACACGCTCTGAGTCTATAACAATTGGGGTCGAAGACTAAGAAGGTTTGGTACACCACATCTGTAACCTAGAACCAAACAATAGCCATACTTACCACAAAAAAGTGGGCCATTAGACCAAATAGGCCCTAGCTTTCAACTTCCATGTTCTCAGTCCCTCCGACATATGAACATGCAGGGGTTTCTATAGGAAGAAATCATATTCTATAGAAAGATCTCAATGAAAGCTGAGACCGTGAATGCTACATTTTTTTTTTATGGCCGTGAATGCTGCTTCTTCATCCACCTCAAATACCGTATACTCGAACCACACAAGGGACGCTAAAAAATTCTCTCCCTAGATTCTTAGTCCTTTATCTTAAATCTCTGTTGCCATGATCATATTATTAGCTAACAGATGAGGAAAATACAAAAACAAAGGTATTAAATTGCCAATTCTAAAATTAAGGCCCTATTTAGCACAGCTCTAGCTCCACCAAAATTGGTGGAGTTGGTGACGCACCCTATTCCTAGTTTTAGAAATTTATGGAGTACATTGAGGATATTTAGGTAAGTCATCTTATTTATATTTTAAACTAAAAATATAAAGTCATTTATTTTAACCTACAAACTCCATATCTGAGTAGAGCTAGGAGCTGAAGCTGTGCCAAACGGGACCTAAGCATACACAGCCATCTAACAGATGATGAATATAGCAGGTACCACACGTGTGAAACTCTCATTTCATTAAAGGTCACTGGCATAGTTCGATATACTTAAAGCATATACAATAGTTGAGGCAGCTGCTATATCTATCAATATGTCATGCCACATAGAGATAGATGTTGTACCTAACAATATGGAATGTACAGTGATTGTCTCTAATTGTCTATAACTTACACATTAATTGTCTCGACTGTTGCCTTGGTTTCTGTGATAGAGTTAGACTCTTAGAGCATGTACAATGGTCTATGTCAGTTGTCTCTAAGCATTGTCATATAGGACAAAAAATGATATGGGTGAGAGAGAAAGGGTGCATAAAGAGTTGAGCCGTCTCTTAATATAGAGTCGACTCTAGTACGAGAACCAAGATAGGTTGTGTGTGGGAAGAAGTTGTCTACTCATAAATAAGTTGTCTATTCCGTTGTATGTGTTGTCTATAACGCTGTCTATAAATGACATGTCAACCTGTTATAGACAACAACTGTCTATACTATTGTATATGCCCTTAGTGAAGCGACAACATCTTTCTCTCGCTTTTTTCTCTTTCCTCCACCTCAACACAAATCTGATGTGGCACACCTTAGAGACAGCTTAAAGACTGCTAATACGTATCATTGTACATGCCCGTGCACTATTGTTTGGGTTCATTTCTTTTAGGGTGATTTAGATTCATGTCACTCCAAAGTTTGCGTTTCGAAATATAAGACTCGATGTGTCCACATGTCATTGACATATAAAGTAACATATTTCGAAATACCACGCTTTATAATGACATACATCTAAATTTCCTTTTTTTTAAGTGTCATGAACCGAAATTGATCGCCGAAAGGGGCACAAACACAGCATCCGCCTTGGTACGGCCATCCATGAATATTATCTTGAATCTTGACCGCTGGCTAGCGTATTGCCGGTAACGTGGGGCAGCAACGAAGGACGGAAGCAAGCTCATGGCCTGGAGCAGTGGGTTCTGGCAGGACGTTGGGAAACAACGGTACATCCGCGAGCGCACGGATTGGTGAAGAAATCTTTCGCTAGATCTCAGCGAATCGTTTACAGCCGCACTTTGTTTTTTTCTTTCCAAATGGAATGAAGCAAGGTGGGAGGCAGAGCTCGGACATGGACACCTCACTCGACAACAACGGGCAGTCTTAACCGCTGAGGTGACAAATGCCACTTGATCCCCGGTATCGCATTTGAGCTAGGGTTAATGTGCGAGAACAATAGCATTGTTGTCTCAAAGGAATAGATCCAGTGTGCACTGTCCTACAGCGAAGGCAAGAAATTTATAGTGTTAATATATAGTGTCAATACCCACAAAAAAAGGAAAATAATTCATCTCTGATGAATAACTCAACTGGTGTCTGATAGGATCGATAATTCTGTTAATTTTTTAAATACATATTTAAATTAATAAAAAAACAAATAAAAAATCTAAATTTCATGAAAAATCAATCAGATATATTAAAATTTTGCAAAAAAAAAATCATCCAAAACCGATAGCTTTTGGCCGATACAAAAAATTATTGGGTCGCCGATAAGACTGATTCCCGATTATCAATCGACTATCAAATCCCTGGTCCTCATCCTACCTACCATAGTTTGATTACCGTATATCACGGGCTAGACGAATTATTCATACGAACTTTTCAAACAATTATACGATTTAGAGCTCTTTAGTTAAAGTACATTAAATTTAACGTGAGACCTCATTCCTCTTGATACAACGGTTCATAAATTTAACGTTAGACCTCACTCCTCTTGATACAACGGTTTAGATCACTTATAATTTAAATATAGGAAAAATTTTTACATACTGTTGCAGAGTTTGATTCTATCTTATGTGCCTTCGCTTAGCGACCTCTCCCTTGTTTACCATCACAATTGCTGGATTATTGCCTACGTGCCATTGGCGAAAACTTATCTTTTTTTTAAAGTTCTATGATCATACAAAAAATCTTAAAAAATCTTAGTGTTATGAACATAAAATATTGTTGATCTATATTTTATGATATTTTATGAAAGCTTGTATATCCAATTTACACTTAAAACATTTTAAACATTAAAGGTTAGTCTTAAAATACAAAAAATATGTAAATTCAAATTGCCGTGTACTTAATAACTTTGATTTTTTTATGATTTTTTAAAAATGATTGAACACAATTTAAACAAAAATACAAGTTTTTGCCAATGTCACGTATAACAATAGTCGAGTAATTATGATGATATAGAAGGAAAAAGTGACTAAGTAATGGCATGAAAAGTAGTATTAAGCTCAAGCGTAGTGGTTCACAAGGTTTTATCCTTACATATAGGACACTGCTACAGGACAGTGTACTGTTGCTTTTGTGATGCAACGGTACAGTGTAGCGACAAAAAATCCTATGCATGGCGTGCGACAAGGTTGCGCCTGGCCAGCACGCGACAAAGTGTTTCTCACATAAATGGCTGACGTGGGCAGCATGTATTTGGTGAATTTTTCTTTTTCTTTATTTATATTAAAGCAAGTTTTAAATGTTTTCCAACATGTTTCAGGTATGTATTAACAATTTTTAGGCATCATTGAGTATCAGAAAATGGTATTGTCGAGCTTTGGGTATCATTGAGTATCGAATATCATTCAAGTACCATTGTATCAAGTATCATTAGCAAGTATGGTTTAGCATAGAGTATCATCAAGTATCGGATATCATAGAGTACCAGATATTATCCATCATCGGGTATCGATAAGTATAGAGTTTCAATCCTTGAGCATCAAGGTATCGACAAGTATTAGGGGCATCATCAAGTATCGAGTATCATGAAATAACGAGTATCACGTAGGTACCATCGATTATCATATATTGTTAAGATGTATCGTTAAGTATCAAACATCATAGGAAGGTATCATAAGTATCGTCAAGCATTAGGATGGGTATCGTCGAGTATCGGGTCGGGTATAAAGTATCGGTAGAGTATCGTCAAGTATTGAATCGGTTATGGTTGAGTATAAGATCGGGTATCTATGACACCCAAATGAATGGATAAATAAAATACTATCTTGTACTTATATTGCAACAAACAAATTTAATTTTACAATCTTATTAATGAAACAATTAAATTCCAAAGGTTTACAAATTCCAAATTTACAAAACAAATAAACATCCCCAAAACTCTCTTTCTTCTCTTTTCTTTTTTCCTTTCCCTCTGTTTCTTTTTTTTTTTCCTTTTCTCCTATATCCCTGGTAATCAGCTGGCCATTCTCTCCCTAGCCGTGGCCCTTGTTCAAGCCAGGCCCAATCGGTGCCCTTGTCCCTATCCTGGCCGATCCCTGCCATTGTTATCCAAACCACCACAATATAAATGTGCATTGCTTAGCCTAGAAGCAACCGTTGCCCTACGTGGCAGCCCTGCTCCATCAACATGGCATGCATGCACTGTGCTGGCCGCAGGCCCTTGAGCCACGTATGGGAAAACATCGTGTATGCCTGCAAATACCACCGCAAAGGCAACCCTTTCCCTCCAATGCCGCCCAAATCTTTCCCCAAACCCTGAGTCCCAATCATAGCCGAAGCCACAAGCAAGCAACAGCACAGAGAAGCCGTTGTCACCGTGTCGCCGAGGTAGCCGTCACTTTCCTCCTTGCCTCCGTCATCGCCCGACTAATAATTGTAGCATGAACTTAGACAATGACTGATATATAGGTATAGCAAATATAAGTAACACAAATTGAGAAGTCCCAAAGTGAAATATGAAATATCAATCAGTAAACACTTATGAACAATATCAAGCTTCTAATTTTGCTCATTAAGAACTGTTTCTGACTGCTAATAGCTACTGTAAGTATGATATCACCCGAGCATCCTTAATGTGAACATTTTAGACTAGGAAAGAAATGAAGTGCTGAATTCACCTTGGTGTAGTAAGGGGTGACCCACCGTATCATCTGGCAACTGGTTGCCATGGCCGGGGACCTGCCGCCATGCGCCACCGGAGCCATTGCCTCCAGTCGTAGCGCTCCCATGCCTCGTCAAACTCAGTGCCATGCGCCGTGCCATCCTTCTGCCAGGCCGCCAGCTGCCGTGCCACCTCTCTCTTCTCCTCCACACGCCACGAGCACCGCCTTGCGGAGCCGCTATGTGTGCCCTCACCGGAGTTGGCTACCGTGCCGCCTACCGTTGTGGGCCGCCACCACCCTAATCCCACTGCTTCGCTGCTGCCGCGCTGCAGTCCACCGCCACCCATGACGCTGCCTCCCAGCACTGCCGCCGTGTGCCGCCAGCGCCAGCCACCACCAGAGCTCCGTCCCTCACCACCAGCCGCCACCCCACCGGCCGCCGTTCTCCTCCTCCTTTCACCTCTCTTTCTCTCTCTAAATCCATTCCTACCTCTACTCTTAGCCGGTGGGAAATGCCGGATGGGCTGCACAGGGCCCGGCCCATATAAACAGCGCATTTCCAATTTCCCCCCTTTTTTTGAGATGGTGATCCTTCTCAATTTCGCTGCGGATTCATCTGATCTCGAATCCGGCGATTCCAATTCCTAAAAATTCAGAAAAATCATACCTTCCCCCAGTAATTTTTTATGTAATTTTCATAATTATGATTATATTATTTAATTTTCTGCTATTTATTATTGTCTCGTTTTGCGTGCGCTAGATCGTTCGAGCGACGAAGGAGTGTACCTCGATGCTATTGAGGTCCAGTAGGAACTGGTTTACCCGGAAGGCAAGTCTTTTCCCTAGACACCCCAATTTTCTAGATTTCGCCAAAATTTCTATTTAATTAAATTGTGCGTAGGTTGCTTAGATATTCCCAGTGTATGTCTCTTGTCAAAACGTGCGCCTACTGCCATGAAACGTCATTAGGTTGTATTAATTATCTATGACCACTATTTTAAATACTAATTTGGCTTAGCAATGCATATTTAGACATCGGGAGTTCCCACTGGTATGAGCATGGTGGTTTCAGTCTGAGAACTTGGGTTATGGTAGGCGTTCAAGAGCGGTTGGTTTGTATGGTGGGTGCCTTCGTGCACAAGAATTTGGTTTATGTAGGATGGCCGCTCCGAGACTAAGGACCGATGATTATGACATACTTAACTAAGAATTTTTTCATGTGACCGCAAGCCCGATATGGGATGGGCCTGATCTAGTGGGAGAGTAACGTCGGTATTGTTCACCATTCTTGCACCATAGATGGGGTCTGAGGGAACCATCGCCGGTGTACTGCCGGAGACTTGTGGACCTATCATTTCTCCGAGTACCTGTGTGGATATTAGGTACAACCGTGGCAAACTCGGGGTTAATTTTCTGAAGGGTCTTATTACGATACTCTTCGACGGGAGGGTACTGTATCTTGCGGGTAAAGTGTACAACCTCTACAGAGTATAAACCCATTCGAATGGCTGAGCTCCCAGTTAAAGGGCGACTCAGTTGTCTTTCACAGTGTGGTCTCACCTCTTAAATATGACATGGGTAAGGTATTTCGGTATGTGTGCCGTTGCTAGATGAGAATGAGATTGGTAGATGAGATTTGAGAATATGTAATGATGACTTGAGAATTATGAGATATTGGGAACTTGAGCTTGAGAACGAGAACCTGGTTATACCTTTGTTTATTATGAGAATTGCTATTTACTTATTTCTATTTTCTTAAATGGTTTTATAATTCTAGGTTAAATGCCTTTTGTGGAAATAACCCTCAGGTTTCTTAGGATGAGCCTTAACTTGGCCCTTCCCAGAAAATATTTGCTAGCATGAAGCATACTAACCCCGCCTTTCATGTGGGGCTATTCCTATTGTGAGTAGGTCAAGTGTTCGAGGATGCACGGGATTACGTTGTTGTTTTCCCGGAGGGCGATCCGGACTTCTAGCGACTTCCCGATCAGTTTGTGCCTGTGGCCATGATGGGACACTACTTTTGGTTACTCTCTTTTGTTTTACATTAGTCAGGATCTGTATATCCGAACTAATATAATTTGTTGCTTCACCACACTTTAAACTATTTTATTAGTTAATGCAGTTCTAATTGGTATCATAAATTTGTTTCATTGTGGGTATGAGCACTGATCCTTAGGACTCATACTGTTAACACAGAGGGGTCCGATTTGGTAAAACTGGGATCCAATAGTATTTTTGGTATCAGAGCAGTGCTGATCGTAGGAACCGCTAGTTAGTCTAGAGCCTCCCAGTTAGGGGTATTTTTTAGAAACACAACTCTTGTAAATTTAGAGGTTATTTGTTGGGTCCTCTCCTTTTCTAGTGTTTACTCTCGTCTTTTTTTGCTTCACTGCAAATCTCTATTCTCTCCTCATTCTAGTAGTTGAGTTGAAGGCGACGCATGGGGAAGCCAGAAGGACGCAATCCAACTGAGTATGCAAGGTTAGGAGTTAGGTTGAATTAGGAGTATTAATCTGGAATTTACAAAACTTGGAGTGGAACAGGTTGAACCATCCTTGAAGTTCAACTGTTTTAATAGTTTGGTTGTTAGGTTTACCATGGTCATAAAAACATAATACGATAAAATCATCTGTACGGTGCAGTACAGTTGCCTATGCACTACCGTACTGATGTGGTTATTTACTTTTACAAAAAAAATATTTTTTGTCGGTGGTTGGGAGTGCGGACTTCTAGGTGCCGAGCTTACTCGTTGAACTGGGGATTAACGGACCCCTTTCCACAGCTACGGGGACGTTCGAGAAGGCAAACTCGATCAAGCAACCAAAGGAGACAATGATTTTTACCCTGGTTCGGACCCCTCGGATCGAGGCAAGAGCCCAACATCCAGCAACATAGATATATGGATGTATAGAAGATGTGTTACAATGGCGCCCGAGCAAGCCTGAGTGGTGAACACTCGGGTTTCTCAAGAACAAGAAAGGAAAGGATGCACTCTCACCTCTCTCGCGGTGATTGTGTGTGTTGGTTGTGCGTGCTTGCCCCGTGCGTGTACGAGGCTATCTATTTATACATGTACAATTTCTGGGTATACCGCCTATTATCTAGTGGTCCATGCGATGCTCTGCGGTCCGAGCGTTGCTCTTTGACAAAGGTCGTAGGGACAACGTCACGCACCCATCCTTCGGAATGACGGGAAAGGCGCGGTGTGTGACAGTAAAACGTGACGGGGGCAGGTGACAGTAGACTTTTCCTACCCTGAGACAGGATGTAGCAGTACGACGGATGTCAGCATGACAGGCATGGGGGAACAGAAAACGAGGCCTATCTGGAGCAACCGCGTGTCCCCCTGACAATGCCCGAGCAGAGAAACGCTTGAGCGCTACACCGTGGCGTAGCCAGCGCTGTTCGGGGAGTAGCGGCCCATTCGCCCCGAGCAACTCTTTCGGGGCGTATAGGTTATCCCTTCTAAGCAACTCTTTCGGGGTATTTAGGTTCTCTCTCGAGCAACTCTTTTGGGGCATTAACATCACTGGGGGTCAAGCTAATCCTGGGTAATTACGGAAATGCCATCAATCCCCGTCAGCTAGCCTCCGAGGCTCAAGTGGAAAACTACTCAGGCCGAGTCATCCTCTTGAGGCCGATCCTCAGAGGGGATTGAGTCGAAGCCCTTCTGGGTTTCTGGTCAAAGGTGCATTGACCCTCGCCTTGGAGACTGATGCGCGCCCGCCGACTAGGCGTTTAGGAAATCGAGGCTGATGAACTTCTGTACGCAGGCAGGAAGATCGACCGGCTTCCGCCGGTTGGGCTTCTTGACCATCATGGACTCAATCCATCATCATGGACTTTTTTAAAATGATTACACAATTTAAACAAAAATACAAGTTTTTGCCAATATCACATATAACAATAGTCGAGTAATTTTGATGACATAGAAGGGAGAAGTGGCTAAGTAATAGCATGGAAAGTAGTATTAAGCTCAAGCGTAGTGGCTTACAAGGTTTTATCCCTTACATATAGGACATTGCTACAGGATGGTGTACCGTTGCTTTGTGATGCAACGGTACAGTGTAGCGACAAAAAATTCCACGCGTAGCGTGTGACAAGGTTGCGTCTGGCCTGCACGCGATAAAGTGTTTCTCACATATATGGCTGACGTGGGCAGCATGTATTTGGTGAAATTTTTTTCTTTTCTTTATTTATATTTGTTGATGCAAAAAGCTCATTTTCACGTCAACACACACGGACTTAGAGAGTTAGATTCCCGACAACACCGAAAGCAGAATTCAACGCGTGCCAGCCGATTTGATTTATAATCGGCAAGAGAAGACGCAATCAGCTCTCAGATAGCTTGGATCTTTAATATCACAAATCTACAACACTTGGAGCAAATCCAAACAAAGTAGAAGGTAACAAAATTATCGGCTTATATTAGATCTCAACTAGTAGATTCAAAGGGTAACCAGTCCACCACTAAGCAGATAAAAATGATAAAAATCAATGAAGTAGCAGAAAGAGGGTAAACAGACTATCAACTAGCTGATATTATCATCTAGTCCATAGAACAAGGGTAAACAGACTATCGACGAATAGCAAGATATAAGCCGATAGAATGATGAGTAAACAGTTTACTGCTAACGAATGTATTGATTAATAGAAAGAAGGGTGAAACCTAACCCTTAGTTAAAACGGTGATAAGCAGCAATATCAACTAAGATAGTATTTCGACTAAAAGCCAATGCAAGCCCGTAGATCGAACTTAATTGAGACAATACTTATTTGCAAGCAATTCCTGGGTGTACCTCAAAGCCGATCGAGAATGCAATGCGCAACAAGTCGATTGAAGTCAAAATACGACGAAACTACTCTAATTGCGATGAAAAGTAAAGAACAGATAAAAGTAGATAAAAGTTGATGTGTTGTATTGATGTGATAATCCTTTACACGTCTAGAGGCTAAGTATTTATATGGACTCATACCTCAATATAAACTAGGACTCTTATTTCGTAACCGATACAGACTAGATTTTATTTTCTAATTTTACTTAACTACTCCTAATATACTCGGACTTTAGCCGATCCGGACTCTTCTTCCTATACTTGTTTCAGCCGATTTGGGCTTTTCCTTTTCTGTTTCCAGCCTGTATCTCCTTGAAGCCCAAGCCGATTTTCAGAAGTCTCTAGAACATCAGGTGTCAACAACATTAAAGCAAGTTTTAAATGTTTTCCAACATGTTTCAGGTATGTATTAACAGTTTTTAGGTATCATTGAGTATTAGAAAGTGGTATCGTCGAGCTTCGGGTATTATTGAGTATCGAATATCGTTCAAGTATCGTTGTATCAAGTATCACTAGCAAGTATGGTTTAGCATAGGGTATCAAGTATCGGGTATCATAGAGTATCAGATATTATCGATCATCGGGTATCGATAAGTATAGAGTATCAATTCTCGAGCATCAAGGTATCGACAAGTATTGGGGCCATCATTAAGTATCGGATATCATGAAGCATCGAGTATCATGTAGGTGCCATCGAGTATCAGGTATTGTTACGAGGTATCGTTAAGTATCAAACATCATAGAAAGGTATCATAAGTATCATCAAGCATCAGGACAGGTATCGTCGAGTATATATCAGGTCGGGTATCAAGTATCGGTAGAGTATCGTCGAGTATTGAATCGGTTATGGTTGAGTATCAGGTCGGGTATCGTTAAGCATCGGGTATCGTCGAGCGTCAAGTATCATCGAGCATCGGGTATCAACTAGTATAGAGTATCCTCGAGCATCAGGGTATCGACAAGTATCGGGGGTATCATGAAGCATCGAGTATCAAGTAGGTACCATCAAGTACTAGATATCGTTAGGTATCGAACAACACAAGAAGGTATCATAAGTATCGTCAAGCATCAGGACATGTATCGTTGAGTATCGGGTCGGGTATCAAGTATCGGATAGAGTATCATTGAGTATCGAATCGGTTATGGTTACTGTCGACGATTGGGAATAAGATTTTCCATCGAGCTTACTTATTAATTGAGGAATCAAACAGCCCCTTTCTATCAAGGGTTTTCGTCGTAGATGTATGAACTTGCTGAGATAGAAAACAGACTAGACGCGTGTTACTTTTTTTGTCGCTACCTGTCCCGTTAGGAATCAAGCCAACGGAACACCGTTTTCTAAGTAATTCTCTTACATGCATGTTATACCGCATAGTTATACTGCACCGAATGGCATGCCCAATGTAATCTTTCTGTTTGAAAAGTTGAATCTATTGTGCTAACACAAAACACTAGAGGACACAAAGCACTGGACGGACCAGAAAGATACACTTTGCTCGGGAGGAGGCCAGCAGATGGGCAGTACGTTTGCCCCCCTTTCTCTGATGACGCCCAATTACAAGAGCCCATATTGCGGCCATTATTAGCCTGTGCTTCTTTCCCCCAGCAAAACTATCATGGGACAGTGAAAGAGGACACAGGACAGTGTGATGTGTGCTCGTGAAAGACGTTTTGTCTATCAAAGGAACTAAAGGGTGAGGAAGAACACACGAGTTGACATCATAAGAGTGCGAAGAAAAGCAACGCAGCTTTGTTATATAACTTTCTAAAAGTAAAAGGCTCTTGAGGGAACGAGCTAGGGAGATCAGCCTGGGTAACAAACATTTTCGGCACTAAGAAATCTTGCCTTTTCTTCCAGGAGGGGCGCGATGTGGTGCTGTGCATGGTAGCACCATCGTACCAATCAAGCTTGTTGGACGAACTATACCGGGTAAAGGGGGCATCTTTACATGTTCTTTTAGAGGGGAAACTTGCAAATAGCTCCTGATGGTCAGACGGAATTTGATTTAACATATCTCCTCCGAAAGTGCGTAGTTATTTACGATGCTCATCTTCTCAGTTACTACCTGGCTAATTGTTTTTTAGATAATATCTTGTGCTCCACTGTAGAATTTTCTGATCCATATGTGCTATCACTGAAGCACCTCATCTTTCCGTGATATAGCATTACTAAATAATTCCAAAACAATAGTGTTACTAAATATATAGTGTTTTGAATCTATATTTTTAGGTATTTTTATGAATAAATATGTTATGAAAATATGTAGCGCTTTTAATATATATTTTTGGTATTTTTCAATAAATATTTTATGAAATATGAATAAACTTTCAATCAATATTTTTAACATAAAATATTCATAATATAAATAACAAAAAATTGATTGAAAGGACTATATATTTGGTAATATTGTGTTTATGGAATTTTTAGAAATGTTCATATACCTTAAACAAAAAAAGACACATTTTCATCTATAACATAGAAGGGACAACCCGCATATGTAGCACGGAAGGGTAAGGTGCTTAAGTGATGACACATATGAGATTGGAGACTTCTGCAGTGGCACATTCATTTTATTGGCTTAAGTACATCCGTGCCATTGTAAAGTAGCAACTATTAGAGAAATGCCATTAAAAAGTATATAATTGATCTAATGCCATTTTAAAGTTGCAACTCTCATAAATATGTTATTATGGACTTTTTTTTGCTTTCATGTCCTCTTGAAATTTTCGCTTATTTTACCCCCTCTTTTCTTCTCATGCCTCGTCCCCTCCTCTCTCGTCACACCCTTCTTCCTCGCAACTGGTGTGCCTCAAGCTCACTCTCGTTGCTTGTCCACAAAGCGCGTTGTCGCCGTATTAGAGCATCCATAGAAGGCACTCTATAACACTGTAGTTCTGATTTTTTTTTTTTAGGATAGAGTAACTGATGGAGGGAAGGAATCTTTTAGAGTATAGTGTAAAATATGAAGGAATTTTAGAGGAGTGGATAGAGGGGACACTAATAGTGTTTTAGAGGAAAAAATTTAGAGAAGCTGGCGTGAATGCTCTAAAGCACGTTAGCGTGAATGCTCTAAAGCGCGTTGCTCCCCGCTGAGCTCCTTCCTCGGCTTTCTTGTTCCCGTGATCTCTCTCTATACCTTTTATTCGGATTAAATCCTAAAACTGTAGATTTGTTTTTTTCAAAAGCTAAATGTTCTGATTTTTGAAGTTATTTTTTAGATTTTAAAGGTTCTTCTCAAGGTCTCAAAACCAATTTTTAATAACTTTTCGGCGCCTAGAAGTAGTCTAACGAAAGCTAGCAACTTCACAGATTAAATTCCACGGCCAAATTAAAGATGCGGCAGGTTGGCTCTTAACTTATTTTTCTAGTTCCGTCCGTGCACCAGGTAGCTCTTGTCTTCCAGAAGATATGTATAGCATGTATGCAACAAACATGGTACAAAAGATAGGGATACATTCCTCACTTTTTTATTTTTCTATATATAGGTCCTCACTTTTTTTTATTGGGAATATATGAATCGTGCTGTATTTTCAAAGTGGGAGAAATCTACAAAAGATAAATAAATATTCGCCTGGCGTCAGGGTAGTGTGAGCGTGACGAGTGAAAACTACCCAAAGGTGAAGAAGAGAGAATTGGAAGGAAGCAGGCGGCCGGCGACCGGCGAGCCGGACATGTGGACTCCCGCCGGCCGGCCGTTCCATTCGTCCAGCTTATTTCTCCGTTTTGGCTCCGTGGGCCCCACACGCCACTCCGGACAGGCGCGAGAATTACGGAGGAAAGCAGCACTACGTTCGATCGATGGTGACCACCCTGAGGTTGACACTCGGAGCCCCAAGTTGGACATGGCTTCTGTAGCTCTGCTTTGTAGCCGTTGCATGAGACAATCTCCCAGGCTTCTCTTTCTGGGTCTCTTTTCCGTAGGGAAGGAAATTCCGTTCTCTCTGTGACTTTAATAAATTCTCTTCACCGTTTCTTTATAAAAGAGATTCTCTTTTGTATTCTCTTCAGGAAGAGATTCTCTCGCTTTTCTCTATATCATTCCCTTTAAAGGAATGTTGTTGGCGGTGATAGGAAACGAAGAGAACAAATATAAGAAAGGGAATGAAGAAAGGAAAGAAAATGAACGGAAAATAGTTGGAGATGGTCTAACATCTACACACTAAATCAGTTACGTTAGCTCTCTATAAAAGTCTCACCATGTAGGTCACATAATAGTGTGAATGAGAGGATATATTGATAATTGAACTATGTATTTAACCGTAGCATAAGAATCAAGGTAGCTAGCTGTGTGTAGAGAGAAGCTATTTATAAAGAAATAGTTGTATAGGAGTATATCATTGTGTAAGTTGTTTTTAATGTTGTCTATAGATACTATAATAACTTGTTATAGAGATGGCTGTTTCGAGCATTCTACGTGCCCTATGCTTCTTTAAAATGGCTCAGTAGGCATTTCGTTTTATGGAATCTATACCATCATATTTGTATTATTTTATATAAGTTAATATGTAGACTATTGGGTTAAGTTTGTTACATTATTGCCTCTGGGTGGCCATGACGCCTACCTTTAACTGTGTCACTGTCGTAGTGTTGTCTATGCCACGCCTCTGATTTATCATAGTTTTCGTAGCCCACAGACCCACACGTCATATGATTAATTAGTTTTTCGACACATATTGCCTAACTTGGTCGTTCGATTTTCTCGTCACAATAAAGTGTGTAGCGTTCTGCATTTGGCTAAGTTTAACTGTGACAGGAATAGGCACCAACCAAGCAGTACATTTTTACTGTGGTGGTGAATTTTAACTACTATATAGCGCGTAGCGCTTCGTCCTTTGTCTGGGTCCTGCACGGCCCATGTCACCCGCACACCGTCAACCATCCGATTATCGGGCAAAACAGATCTGGCCGTCCATTTAACAATACTATATATAAACTACTCCGTCCACAATTATTCGCACATGAGCTCTAGCTCAGTTGGCCTCCCACGCGCGCGCCCACGCCTCCCTTCAAGCTACGGATCATTAGTTCGATCCCTAGCAGCAGCATCAAACCTGCTCCATTTTTGTTCTTTTTTCTTTCCTATTTTTGTGTAGCCCATCAGAAAATCCAAAAAATAGAAAAGTTTATAAAAATAGAACCATAGCCACTCAAAGAAGGTACATAAAAAGTTTGGGCTTTTTGAATTTTTTTACTTGCAAAAATTTTGAATTTTCAAATATCTTCTCTTATATTGTCTTTTGCCTTTTATCCCCTTTTTCTAGGCCATAAAAAAAACCCAATTTTTTTTTGCTCCATCCCCAGCGTTAGCAGCAACAGCAGCATCAAACCTGCTCCATTTTTGTTCTTTTTTCCTTTCCTATTTTCTTTTTTGTAGCCCATCAGAATAATCCAAAAAATAAAAAGTTTACAAAAATAGAACTATGGCTACCCAAAGAAGGTACATAAAAAGTTTGGGCTTTTTAAAATTTTTTTACTTACAAAAAATTTGAATTTTCAAATATCTTCTCTTCTATTGTCTTTTGCCCTTTATCCCCCTTTTCTAGGCCATAAAAAAAACCCTTTTTTTTTTTGCAAAGATGGAACCATGTCTGCACAAAGAAGGTCTATAAAAATTGAACTTTTTTATTTCTTTGAAATTACAAAAAAATTGAATTTGAAACTTTATTCTCTTCTATTATCTTTTGCCTTTTTCCCTTTCCTATTTTCTTTTTCTTAGGCCAATCCAAAAAAATACATAGTTTGCAAAAATGGAACCATGGCCACCCAAAGAAGGTACATCAAAAGTTTGGGTTTTTATTTTTCTTCTTACAATAAAATTGAATTTAAAGCTTTCTTTTCTTCTATTGTCCTTTTCCTTTTATTCCCTTTTTCTAGGCCATAAAAAAACTTTTTTTTTTGCAAAGATGGAACCTTGTCTACACAAAGAAGGTCTATAAAATTTTTAAACTTTTTTATTTCTTTGAGATTACAAAAATTTGAATTCGAAACTTTATTCTCTTCTATTATCTTTTGCTTTTTTCCCTTTCCTATTTTCTTTTTCTTAAGCCTTCAACAAATGTTTTTGCAAAAATGGATCCATCCATGCACAATGAAGGTTCATAAATAGTTCAAGCTTTTTTATTTTTTAAAAATTTACCAAAAATTTTAAACTTCCTTCTCTTCTATTTCCTTTATTCTAGGCCGTTTCTAGGTGAAGAAGGTCGCCAAAAAAAAAATTTCTTTGGAAAATTTTTTAGATTACTAAACTTTCCAATTTTAAAAAACTTTTTTGTTCTCTTTTCTCCCTCATCTATTTCCTTTTTGCTAGGACATTCAAACATTCCACAAAAAAATACAAAAATAGAACCATAGCTCCACAAAGAAGGTCCATAAAAACGTTTTCGCTCTCTTTTTACTCTTCTATTTAATTTTTAGGCTAGTTATAAATTCCAGAAAAAGGCTTACAAAAGTACAACCATAGTTTCAAGAAAAAGGTCCGTATAAGGTTTTGGTTTTTTTTAAAAAAAAGAATTTTAGGCTTTTCCTCCTCTATTTTCTTTATCTTAGGCCGTAAAAAAATTCTCAAAAAAAGAATTTGCAAAAATGAAATCATAGTTGCATGAATAAGGTCCCTAAAAGTTTGAATTTTTTTAAAAAAATTAAAATTACAATAATTTTGAATTTAGAAAACTTTTCTATTCCCTTTTTCCCTCTTCTATTTCCGTTTTCGTAGACCGTTTAAAAATTCCGAAAAAAAGTTAAGAGATTTGGTCTCTAGCACTTATTGTCATGAATTATAATAAAAGGGAAGAAATACTATTGCCAATATATATTTAGATTTAATTCAGTTTATAAGTATGTTGTATAGCAAAACTATGCACAAACTATATGCAAAAAAGGCCGTCGCATAGGACCGGCGCGGGTTCCGCGTATAGCCCACAATACGTCGGTGCGTGGTGGTCTGACGCGCCACCACGCGTTAGCATCTCTAGTTGATATTAAGAAGCCGTATGGACAGGTAATGAGTAACCAGTATATTTCTCTATGCAAAACTAGCTTTGTCCTCCTTCACGTGTATAATTAATGGCACCAACGAAATGACATTTCTCGTATCTAGCTAGCTAGGTTTCTAGTGTTGAAAATAGTCCCACATTGGTTGTTGAGAGGGCTTGAGCATGGTTTATAAGGGTGAGGGAGCACCCCCTCATTGAGCTAGCTTTTTGGGGGAAGATGGCCCAAGAAACCTTGGCCCACTGCTCTGGTTGGGTCTGCGAATGTAATGCAGTCCAACGACCTGGGTCCGAACGCGCGCTAAGTGTAGCGGTTCGGCTGACAATTGGTATCAGAGCCCAAGTGGTTCCCGGACAAGTCTCGGCCCAATGTGTGAGGGGGAGATTGTTGGAAACAGTCCCACATTGGTTGTTGAGAGGGCTTGATCATGGTTTATAAGGGTGAGGGAGCACCCCCTCATTGAGCTAGCTTTTTAGGGGGAGATGGCCCAAAAGACCTTTGGCCCGCTGCTTTGTGTTGGGCCTGCGAGTGTATTGCAGCCCAACACCTCTGGGGTCCGGGTGTGAGGCCCGGTTGACAATTGGTATCAGAGCAGCTCAATAAGGGGGTGCTCTCTCACCTTTATAAACCATGCTCAAACCCTCTCAACAACCAATATAGGACTATTTCCAACAATCTCCCCCTCACACATTGGGCCGAGACTTGTCCGGGAACCACCTGGGCCACCTAGGCTCTGATACCAATTGTCAGCCAGGTCTCACACCCGGACCCCAGGCCGTTGGGCTGCAATGCACTCGCAGGCCCAACTAGAGCAGTGGGTCAATGTCTCTTGGGCCATCTCCCCGCCAAAAAAGCTGGCTCAATGAGAGGATACTCCCTCACCCTTATAAACCATGCTCAAGCCCTCTCAACAACCAATGTGGGACTATTTCCAACAATCCCCTCTCACACATTGGGCCGAGACTTGTCCGGGAACCACCTAGGCCACCTAGGCTCTGATACCACTTGTCAGCCCGACCTCACACCCGGACCCCAGGCCGTTGGGCTGCATTACACTCGCAGGCCCAACCAGAGCAGCGGGCCAAAGTCTCTTGGGCCATCTCCCTCCAAAAAGCTAGCTCAATGAGGGGGTGCTCCCTCACCCTTATAAACCATGCTTATGCCCTCCCCACAACCAATGTGGGACTATTCCCAACATCTAGTTCACTAGCAGAGCAGAAAATAAAAGAAAAGCAAAGAAGAGAATACTGAAGTGAAGAGGGAGAGAGTTCTTGCCTTTCTTTTCAGCTTAAATTAAAATTAAAAGTTATAGCTACAAATTTATTATTTTTTACAGACCAAACACTGTAACATTTTGTAACCATTTTCGTGAAGTTTTTAGTGCTTTTTCTTAAAGCTTCCGAAAACATTTTTTTTTTATATTTTTGGCTCTTCAAACCCCCTATCGAGCATCCATAACTTTTTTAGATTATAATCTATCGCTGGTTTAAGCTGAAAAAGGGCCTATCGGCCGCCCAATGTCTGTACCACCTATACCTACACTGCATTATTCGAAGCATCGCCTTTCCCTCTTGCCGTTTGTCGGCCATTCATTCCTTCGTCGGTTCCCACCGGCAAACCTTCCTTTCCTATCCCACGCCTATTAGAGTACATGGTATCATTCGTAAGAATCTATCGACGGTTGGGAGTACGGAACTCCCGCGTGTCGAGCGTACTTGTGAGCGTAAGGATCAACCGGCCTCTTTCCTGCAGCCTCAGAGTTGTTTGAGAGGGCGAACACGATCAGACAACCGTAAATGTGAGAGAGGAGGATTTTAGCCTGGTTCGGGCCCCTCAAGGGGAGGTAACAGCCCTACGTCCAGTGATCTGTATTCAAGGGAACACAGGAAAAGATTACAACGGGCTCCCGAGCCTCCTCGGTAAGGGGAGCTTAGGCTTCTCGGGAGGGAGACAGAAGTTTCAACTCGCTCTCGTCCCAGCCGAAACTCTCGTATATGTGTCCAATGTCTAAAGAAGCTACCCTCTTTCTTCTACCACTATCTTACATATATACGGAGATGAGGACCCTATGCTAATGCACGTACAGTCCGATGTCTAGCGGTCCGAAGGCCGTCTTTGGGCGCGTCATGCGGGGACAGTCCCTTCCGTCATTCAGGATAACGAAAAATGGGAACAGAAACAGTAGAACAAGACCTTGGTAGGTAGCCACGGTCTTCGATATCAGTGACGAGACGTAATAGTCGTGCGGACGTCAGAACATTTATTACAGAGGGGTGAAAAGCAGGGTGTATGTAAACCGGGGTTCAGCCAGGAAAGGGGATGCCCAGGTCCGTCCGAGCAAGGAGGGGCCTTGTTCGTGCCCCTGCACAAGGACGGCTTGCTCGGGGAGGCAACAATGATCAAGCCGCGAGAAAGAATGGAGGGGGATACGAAAACTCCCTTCATCCCCGTCAGAATCCAACTATTAATTATGATATGGCAGGATTTGTTAGGATTGATTGATTGTAATATCATGTATTTCTAGGATTCTTGTGATCCAAGTTACCATATGCCCTATATAAGCACCCATGGGACTAACAGTGCCAACCACCTCAGTTAGAGAAGAAAATATGCACAACAAAGATCGCGAGCTAAGAGATTACTGGACCATTGATTGGACCAAATATATTTGGCCTAGATAGAGATATATGCATCATGAGAGCTTGTTAGGCCATTAGATCAAATAAAATAAATGGCACATGATCATTTGGATATCTTAAAAAATATTTAAAAAAGTGTTCACGGTGAAACATTGAAACATGTGAGCTTTTATGGAAGATCGAGCAGTGCTCGGCGGAAATGCAACTTTGGAAGATTGATCATGCTGGGGACAAAAGGACAATTACAATAACGTAGTAGTAGCAGCAGTATATTAAGTAGCTTTTTGTAAGCTTTTCTAAGGGGGATGGAACCGATACCATGTGCCAGAAGGCCGATGTTTGAGACAGCCGCAAAGAAGGATTCCGAAATCACCTAAAAATGAGTAGGGACCTTGCATGAAAGACAGCCAGCAGCATCTTGTATTCCTGCGCCATCCTTTTACGTTGTACTAGCAACTTTTGTGCGTATCAGCGAGGAAGAATGATAGCTGATCATGAGTCACTAGGTCATTACACTATAGCTTATAATAAGCAATTATATTTTAATATACTAAAAGAATATACCGGATTTACATGACATGTTCTTGAGATCATTGGGTCACTTGACCCCAACACTTATATGCTAGAGCCGCCCATGTATATCAGTACTGTAATTATATATAATTATCTACTAAAATTAAAATTTGACCATTTAAATAGTAACTTTGAAGACCCGGATTTGAGAATGTTTATCTTGTGGCCTTGAGATTTTCGAGAAACGATATCATAAAAGTCGAATTGTTCAAAAAGATAATCAAATAATTTAAGATAAAAGTTGTGCAGGTTAGGATATTGAGAAATCTTTTGCATATACACAAGAATTTGTAGTTGTATTGGCTAGGGTAAAACTCAAAAAGGTTTCACTTTCAATCTTGTTATGGATACATAGCCATGTTGTACTGGCCATGGTAAGCTCTAGTAGAGTCCATCTACAATCTTATTACACATATTTAGTAGTACAATATAGACCATGGTAAGCTTTTATATAATTTATCTCTAATTTTGTTAGATCGACGTTAAACCTTATAAGCTAGTGTCACTATAATCAATGGTGTAGATTTTTTCTTCGATTACTGTGGTAATTTCGAGCTAATGTGGTGGCTTCTTTGAACCTTGTTTTAAAAATATATCAAGCAAGATGCCCCGCGCAATTGGATGGCTAGATTTGTGCCAAGTCTTAAGAGAAATTTGCATATATAAAATGTCATACTCATATTGATCATGGTAAGTTCTAATAGAGTTAATCTTGATCTCATTATGATTTTATATTATTTATATTTCAAATTTATATTGTTTTTAATTTTATTATAGTTGATATATACTATATTCTATTATTTTTATTCTATTTTTATTTTTATTGTGGTTGATATGGACTCCTTTGTAGTCTTGTATAGTTGATACAGAGTAGTTTTCTATTATTTCTATTTTGAATCTTATTTCATTTCATTTTTTTATTTTAGTCAATATGGACTATTTTCTAGTCTTGTAGCACTCCCTGCAGTCACAAATATTTGATTTTTTTAACTTTGCATAGTTTCCGAGATGCAACCCTGACCACTAATTACTATAATTTATTTTAAAACCCACTGAAATGATAGTTTTATTGAAGTATTTTTGAAACAAATTCGCACATATAATTTTTATGTACACAATCCAATTATTTAAGAAGATATTAGTGACTCAAATTTCAAAACTTTAACCAAGACTTATCTCAAACGTTAATTATTTGTGACAAAAGGGAGCAGTTGATACAGAGTATTTTTCTATTATTTTAATTTCAAATTTCATTTATTTTATTTGTTATTGTATTTGAAATGAATTCTTTTCTATTCTTATTGTTGACATGGACTTATTTCTATTTTTTATTCCTAATTTTAATTTCTTCTATTTTATTATTGTAGTTGATATGGACTATTTCTTTCATTGAAACTGTTATAATTAAGGCCCACAATGCTTAATAGTGTAAATCCTTCTTTTTCCTCTGATTAACGTGGGAATTTCTAGTATTTTAGAATTAACGTGGTGACTCAGTTGGCTCAGAGCGAACGTGATGGTTCGGTTGGACCTGTTCTATTATAGACAGATATATAGATAGGTTTTCTCTCTTTTTTTATCTAAGCCCCGTGATCTTTTCGGCTGTTGTACATCATATGCATGACTATTTTTAGACAATGGTAACGGACTAACGGTGCACGGACCCATAGACGGCAAGAGCATTGCAGTTTAGAGCTACAACAAGCTACGGTTTATTGAAACACATCTAGGAATTTTTTAATGAAGTCAAGGAGCTTTCAATTAAACATTAGTGTCTTTGGAGGAATGCAATTAAGAAAGTAGGAACCATAGGCCACAGCACGCCATTAAACAGGATTAGCCTGCTTAATTACCACTGTCTATATGGAGTAGCTCGTAAATTTACAGCTGTGCTCAAATCGCACGACTGGCCAAAAAAAAAAAATCTAAATATACAAACTAAATAGGACCACCCCAATGTCCAATCACCACAACACAATCATTGCACCACCGAGCTTTTAAACCATAAAAAATATTTTTTTTACAGCGTTAGTGGCTTACACCTAGTTGCATGATCCAAGAAACGCTACGACGGCAACCTTTTTTCGTCCATGGTGAGATGAAAGAAAGGTAGAAAGGCCTGGGGGAGCCCATGATCCGAAAACGATTCTCGCCGGGGCCTGCCTGCCTTTGGGCTGTGCTGGGCCCCCTCGAGGTCCTGTCGTGCTCCTGCTACTACTACCAGCTGTGCCGTGCAGTAGTGGCCTGGGAGGATTGAAAGCCTTGGACCGGGCCCCGCGGCCCCAGCCCTGTCCTGCGGGCCCGCCAGCCCACAAAGCGCCGCGGGGGCCAGGCTGCGGAGCGGATGTCGCTTGACCGGTCACCCACGTTTCACCTTATCAACGGCCGCCGGGCTTCTTCTCCGGTGCCGATAGGGGTGAAAACGGATCGTATCGGGTCGGATAATAGTTGAACCATATCTGTATCTGTATTATTTTTCGAATTCGAATCCAGATACGGATACGGAAACGGATATTGACGGAGACGAAATATGGGTCGAATATGGATCGGATCGAATACGGTTGCGGATGCGGATGCCGACCGGAACATTTAAACCTAATAAATTGTATGCCCCAAAATCAATTATAACAAATAAATAACTCAATTAATTAAAATATTATTATAATTTACACTTACGAGAAGGTTATGTGCCTAAATGACTAGCCCGGTGGGCGATGGGCTAGTTGGCTCTGGATCTAAATAGCTAAATCTCTCCTTTACAGTGCATATTTGCTTGTTAGGGCTTTATATTGGGCTGGTGGGCTGAGATTTGAATAAATATCCGAATTTGTACAGTTTCGGATATCCGGATCCGGATCCGAATCCATCGGATATTGCCTGAACCGGATCCAAAGAAAAACTATTTGGATCCGACAGTTCCGGATCTGAATCCGAAAATATCTGATCCGATTGGTTCCAAAACCGTATCCGAATGGTCCGGATCGAGAAGATCCGGATCTGTTTTCATCCCTAGGAGCCGGAGAAACACTGGTGCTTTAAACACGGTTTAATTACACTATGACAGAGCGACATAGCCATCTTCTTAATCTATGCAATTTTGTAAGAGCGACACAATAGGATCTTTAAACTGCCTCTAAGCGTTCTATTTCTTACGTAAAAATAACCTCTAACTATTGTGCACCCTTTATAAACTGTCTCTGAGTTAGAGATAGTATCCAAACTTACAAATATCCTATAAACAAATAATACATTAATTGTTGTCTATGATTAGTGGGTCCAGTGGACCCAACCTCTAACTATTGTGGGAAGAACCTCTAATCCTTAGAGACCAATTGTGGATCCCATCTTAGAACCGATGTTGCCTCTTATTATTGTGGATGCCGACATGTTTATTTCATATTTTCATGCCAATAATATTTAAGGACAGCCTTAAGCATTGATCCAGCTCCTAGATTCTCTGTTGGAGTAGTAAAACGGAGGTGTGGAGGAAGAAGATCCCGAAGGGCATGATATATACTAGGCTGGCACCTATGTTTCACAAGGGTTATTTGCAAAATATGAAACTCAAGGGGCTGAAACCCTCTAAACCAAGACCTATGCATGAAATATGAAACTTGAGGGGCTGAAATGCTAAAAACCATAGGGACCAATGTGCTAAATATAGAAACATGAAGGGCTAAAATGTTAAAAACCATAGGCCTATGTGTTAAGTTGGGAAACTATAGAGATTAAAACGCAAAAAAAGAGAGAGGGAATGGCAATAAAAAAAAATGCATCACCAATGGCCACCACTCCTTGCTTTTACTAGTAGAGTTTTCGCATTCATTCACTCTCCTCTTAACCAAAAATATTATTTCAATTGTTTAAGTTCCAACAACAAAATACCACCAAAGTTCAATGTCCTGCGGTATAAACACAGAGTGTCCATCGACAAGGACCATAAATTTGCAATGTCACGTAACCAATTTTTCATCATTATTAAGGTCTATATACTAGCCAAGCTAGATTTTGGATTAACTAATGGAAAACGCTAATATGCGTACGTCCGACGCAAATCAAACCCGTGACCGGCCACCCCGCGCAAGTGTTGTAGGGGCAACCACCCCATCTCCGAGAAAGATGGATGTCCATGAAGATGCTGTAAGAGTCCCTCGAGAGGATGTTCTCCCGAAGGGGTAAGTGGAGGAGTGCGTCTAAGATGACACCAAGACCCCTTGGGTTGTGAGCTGAGGATTCAGACAAACGCGAAGGGTCGGGCGATGGATGCGAAGGGTCAGGCATCCCGAGGGGAACTTTGAGCAATGAGGATCCTCGACTCCTATCGAAGAGTGTAGCTAAGGAGCGAAGTCTCACCGAGGAACTCGCGAAGATCCTTCGGGGAGACCGAGGTTGATCGACAAGTTTCGGGCTAGGGGACGAAGACTCCGCGACAGCCCCTGACAAGGTTAGATTAGATCAACAACCTTGTCAGGATCTGCCTCCCCGAGGGTAGATTAGGGACTAGCAATGCTTGGGATGTAAGAAAACTAGTCTAGCGGTTGATCGCAAGATCAACGACTCGGGGACCGGGGCAATTTGGGTGTTTTCCTTGGGCTGGGGTAATTTGGATATTTCCCATGCATGTAAACCCGGACCCTATAGTTGTATAAATTGATAAGTTCGTCAATGAAAGAAAGACAAGCATTCTGATGGCACATTAGCATATTGGTTCTATTCACCTAGCGTCCGCTTTCTAACCACTACTTCTCGCGGCGTCCTCTCCAGCACCGGGGAGGGGTGCTGTACCTCACCATCGGCGGGATTTTCCGACGACAGTTGGCGCTGTCCGTGGGGAAGAGGCGAGTGTTGCAGTGATGGCCAGACCAAGGAGGAGCGTAGCAGCGGCCGGAGGCGACAGGCCGCCGGAACCGGGGCATGGTGGAGCAGGCGTAGGATGGGAGTGGCAAGACCAGAACGAACAAGATGCCATCGGCGAGGCGACGTTGGAAGCGGCCTAAAGGGCGATCACCTCCGCACCAACGACTGAACGGCGGCGGGAAGGCGCGGTGGCGCAAGGACTTAGCGGAAGCATCCCAAGAGCCCCCGACACCAACCTGCAGGGCCGGAGGAACCAGAGCCAAGGTGTCCCGGGAGTGGGCGGCGGTAGACTCGACGAGCCGGGACCCAGCAGAATTGCCAGAGATGAGATGCAGCAAAACCCACCCATCCATCCCTTGCAAGAGCGTGAAGATGGAGACCACCCATCTACCGAGGACATCCTGCAAGACCGAAGGATACTGTTAGAGGAACAAATCAATCTGCTCCGAAGAGAGCTCGTGACAATGCAACTCCAGTAGCACTACGTGCCCCGAAGGATTCCACACCCGGAGGAAAATCATGAGCAATTTCGGCCGAACGTAATGGTGGCACAGCCGAGGAAGGCAAGCGAAGGGCCTCTGAGTGCATACCTTAGCGGCAAAAAATGGCCCGAGGGATTCAAAATGCCAAGCGTATTCAAGTTCTCTGGAGACACCGACCCAAATGAATTCTTGGATGTATATGACACGGCGGTAGAAGCAGCTGGCGGAGATGATGATATCAAGGCAAAGAGCTTGTTGTTAACACTGAAGGGTACCGCACTCTTATGGTACACTTCGCTGCCACAAGGATCCATACACTCGTGGAGTCAACTCAAAGACGCATTCGCCAATAACTTTCAAGGCAATTATATCCAGAGGATAGTAAAAGGGGACCTCTTCGGCCTAGAGCAAGGCAAAAAAGAAAGCACAAGGGACTACTACAAAAGGTTCGCTGCAGTACGATGCCAGATTAGAGACGTATCAGACTCCTCGGTAATCAATGCATTCCGAAGAGGGCTTCAACCGGGACCCTTTCTGCACAAGTTAACTCAAGACCCACCGCAAACAGCTGCGCTTCTCTATGACGAGGTTGAAGGGTATGCAAAAGGAGAAGAAGAGAACTTGAGAAGACAAGGCCAGCTGAATACACACGAGGACCGCGATGGCCACAAGGAGAGCAATTCAGAAAACAAGAACAGGAGACATCAAAACTCCAACAAAAGGGTAAGCAACATTGAGTCCAAACAAGCAGACGAACAAAGAGCCATCGACAACAATGGAAGGGGAGATTATTCCTGGAGGGATTATAATTCCCGAAGAGACGAGTTCAACCATCAAAAAGAGAGCACAAGAAGAGACGAAGACAATCGAAGGAACGACAATTACCGAAGAGAGAATTACCACGGGAATGATAGATTCCGAGGAGGAAATCAGGAAAACAAGGAAAAGAAATATTGCGCGGTGCATGGAGAAAACTATTCGCATACAACCGAGGAGTGCAATGATGTTAAAGCACAACGTGAGAACTACCAAAACCAGAAGCGTCAGCGAAGGAAAGACCAGTGACAAATGGATCAGCACCGCAAATCTCCCGAGATGGTTCACAATGTTGAACAGCAAAACCGAAGGGTAATCCATGTCATCACCGGAGGATCCTCGCTGAACCTACCATCGAACAGAAAGAGAAAGGAATTCATCCGCGAGGTGTCACACATCTCGGTGTCAAGCAAACCATCACCCGCTCCGCCGATAACCTTCGATACGACGGACGCGAGGGGAGTAAAATTCCCACACCAAGATCCCTTGGTGATCACAGCAGAAATTGCAAACTATGACGTCCAAAGGACGCTAGTGGATGGAGGAAGCTCAGCAGATATCATCTTCGCAAGCGCATTTAAGCAACTCAATATACCAGAAAACAGGCTAACACCATCGCACATACCGCTCATAGGGTTCGGAGGAGAGCCCGTCATTGCCTTAGGCCAAATATCGCTGCCTGTAACTTTTTACGAAGGCGAAAGGAAGATAACAAAGAGCATATGCTTTGATGTTGTTGACATGGAGTACCGCTACAACGCCATCTTTGGAAGAGGAGTCATCAACACCTTCGGGGCAATTATACATCACAGCTACCTGTGCATGAAACTGCCCGCCGAAGGGGGAGTTATTACCATTCGAGGAAACCAACAATCAGCGAGAAAAAATGAACTCGAAGGCATACCAAAGCTCAGGCCAGCCCAAACCACAGAGAGGATAGACCCCCAATACAGACCGAAGTGTTACAAGCCCCAGGTCAGGCCGGAAAGTGAGACGAAAATACAAAGAACGAGCAAACCAGAACATTATGAAATCAATGAAACAAGGCTGGTAGATGAAGCAAAAGGAAAATGGCCAGAAGAACTAGAGAAGACGTTATGGGCAATCCGCACAACGCCTACAAGACCAACGGGGTACTCACCCTTCAGGCTGGTGTATGGTGAAGAGGCAGTAACGCCGGCAGAAATCTAAGCCAACACCCTTCGGTTCATAACAGGGGGGGACAAAGATTAGTGATCAACCGCCGGCCGACACTGTCGAAGAGGACATTCTTAATGCCAAACAAGCTTTGGAGAAATATAATGAGCTAATGACCAGAACCTACAAGAGCGTAAGACCACGAACGCGAAGAGCCTGATCAAGTATTACCCATGAAGCAATGAAGAAGTGCTGAATACTCTTTTCTCCGACTCGGTTTTTCCCTAGCGGGTTTTACGAGCGGAGTTTTTAACGAGGCTTAGACACCCAAAACCGGCTGCGACCGGAGAAAATTCCTAAGGAGATGTAACCGCTAAGATGTAAATCGAAAAGGAATGAGAAAGAAGAGCACGTTCCAGAGTAGACACTTCAGTCCGGCTAAGGGGCTGGCGCGAAGCTAAGAACGCTCGCGCCAAGCACCTGAAAAAGAGCCTTCGCGGGCCACGAGCCTTCGCGAACGGTGAATACGCTAAAGATGCTAAGGGGCTGGCGCGAAGCCAAGAACGCTCGCGCCAAGCACCCGAAAAAGAGCCTTCGCGGGCCACGAGCCTTCGCGAACGATGAATACGCTAAAGGCGCTAAGGGGCTGGCGCGAAGCCAAGTGTGCTAGCGCCAAGCACCCAAAAAAGAGCCTTCGCGGGCCACGAGCCTTCGCGAACGGTAAATACGCTAAAGGCGCCAAGGGGCTACCGCGAAGCCAAGAGCGCTCGCGCCAAGCACCCGAAAAAGAGCCTTCGCGGGCCACGAGCCTTCGCGAACGCCAAATACGCTAAGAGCGCTAAAGGGCTGGCGCAAGGCCAAGAGCGCTCGCGCCAAGCACCCGAAAAGGAGCCTTCGCGGGCCACGAGCCTTCACGAACGGTAAATACGCTAAAGACGCCAAGGGGCTGCTGCGAAGCCAAGAGCGCTTGCGCCAAGCATCCAAAAAATGGCTTTCGCGGGCCACGAGCCTTCGCGAACGCCAAATACGCTAAGAGCGCTAAGGGGCTGGCGTAAGGCCAAGAGCGCTCGCGCCAAGCACCCGAAAAAGATCCTTCGCGGGTCATGAGCCATCGCGAACGCCAAATACGCT
This sequence comes from Olyra latifolia, assembly GCA_036346145.1. Classification (NCBI taxonomy): domain Eukaryota; kingdom Viridiplantae; phylum Streptophyta; class Magnoliopsida; order Poales; family Poaceae; genus Olyra; species Olyra latifolia. Next base: position 21,142,979 of record CM070531.1, read on the forward strand.
AAAAGCGCTAAGGGGCTGGCGTAAGGCCAAGAGCGCTGACGCCAAGCACCCGAAAAAGATCCTTCGCGGGCCACGAGCCTTTGTGAATGCTAAATATGCTAAACGCACCAAGGGGCTGGCGCGAAGCCAAGAGAGCTCGCGCCAAGCACCCGAAAAATAGCCTTCGCGAGACATAAATCATCGCGAACGCTAAATACGCCAAAAGCGTTAAGGGGCTGGCGCGAGGCCAAGAGCGCTCGCGCCAAGCACCCGAAAAAGAGCCTTGGCGGGCCACGAGTCTTCGCGAGCACCGACTACGCGAACGATATCACGTGTGGTACAATGTACAAGATGGCTGGAGTGAAGCAAACTACTCGCGTAAAACGAAAACAGAGTATCGCGAAAGCCAATAAGATCACTCACAATATAGGGCAACTTCGGAATAAGAAGTAAATAAAAGATCTTTATATATTACATTGGCTGTATTACAATCCTACTCAGCTAGCCCTTTGCCCTTCGGATCCACAGGACCCTTAGGAACACAGGAAGCGGACTCTTAGGAGAACCCTCGAAGATCGCACCCCAGTTCGCTTATCTTCCAAGCAGGAAGCGAACCAACCGTAGCAGCTGAAGGGGTCCTTTTCTTCGCGTTGGCCATAAAGGCGCAGCAGATGGCAGCACCACCAGCTCGCCAGAACCGCAACATGAAGTCCCGAACAACTTGGCGGCACTCGCGGTCAAAGGAGCTGGGGTCAAACGCCGAAGGAGACGAGCCACCTGGGGAGGAGCCACTCGGAAGATGTGTGCACCCAGTGCTCTTCAACATTTTTTGTAAATGCGAAGATTGAGTCGACGGCGCAATCCGAACCATAACATAAGGACCCCTCCACCAGGGTCCTGATCGCCTCCTTCAGATACTTCAGGGCTAAGGCCGGGCTCCTCGAAGGAGTGCTCACGGCAATAGTCCCTAGTCTGCTCATCTCCTGGGCGAAGGCCTGGCCCAAAGATAGGAGCTCCCCTTGGAACGCCTCCAATTGTAGCTTCGCCTTCGCCACTGAACCCCGAAGAGTCCCAAGCTCCGCGGCTCCCTTCTTCAGATCGTCACTCCTTACGCGACGACTCGAGTTCAGCTCGATGAGACTCGACTTCAGCGCGGAGCTCAGCCAGAGCCTCTTCGGCGGCCTTCGTGTGCCGCTCCGCCTAATCCTTCTCCGCCCTTAGAAGGGCCATCAACTCTTTTTCTTTCATGCTATCCTCCCGAACGGTGCGGTTCTCTTGGTCAAGGGTGGCGATGCGACCCTCAAGAACAGCGCACTTCTCTGAGAGGCCCAAGACTTGCGCCGACGCGGCACGATTCTAAGCCAAGCTCTGCAGAGTTGAATACAAACATAAGTAACACGAAGACTCTAAATTTTTTTTTTATTACCGAAGCGAGGCATAACTCGACGCTGCGCATGTTCTCCAGTAAAGGGAACGTCTCGCAGCGATCAAGGATCGACGGAGGCACCCTCCCCCGAGGATAGCCTCCACATGTTCGTCGTGGAGGGGAGCAGTAGGCTCCAGATAGAAGCCAGTGGAAGCCGGGGCAGCGCCAGGCACGAGGGGGGTAGCGTGCGATACTCCTCCCTCTACAGTTATCGCCGCTGCCGAGGATGTGGCGCCTGGTGCAGGAGTAGCTTGAGACACTCCTCCCTCCACCGTAGCCGGCAAAGCTGAAACAGCAACGCCAAGCGCGGCCGGGGTAGTCGACAAAGACCCCCTCCTCGCGGCAGTGGTCGCCACCAACGCCAAAATGGCATCAGCGGCGGTACTGGCACAGACGGCCCCCGAGATGGGCACCGAAGGCGGCTCCTCGTTAACCTCCTCTGCAAGAAACAATAAGCATAAGGAAAAACTAACAAGGCAAGAAGTGTACCAAGGTATAGTAACAAACCTTTGGCGGAAGGGGAGTCAACCAGCCAGAGCTCCGTATCAACAACGAAGCCGGCGGTATAGGCTTCAGCCTCCGTATGAACATCAACGGAGGCTCCTTAGGGAGTCACAGCGTCCCGACTCGAAGGAAGAGACCCCGCTCCATGGCTGTCTTGAAGCTCGTTGGAGCCATATTCGGGATCCAACGGCCCCGAAGGAGTCTTGCTAACCAGGACATCTAGTGGATCGTCATCACGACCACTGGTGGCACTCTGCGCGTCCCGCGAAGTGCGGTCGTCCTCAGACAGGCGCCCTTCTTCCTCGACCTCCTCTTCGTCTTCTTCCTCATCCTTCGTGCTGGCGGCTTCTGATTCAAAAAAATCAAAATTAGGAACAACAAACCGAAGAGGTATGGTAGGTATAAGAGAATACTCACCACGAGGCCGCTTCGAGGGGACCGCGGTAGCGCCATCTGTAGCCTTCCTCTTCCCGTCCCTCTTCTGCTCAGCCTCCCCCCAGGGAGAAACCGTCGCGAGGATGCGGCTGACGCGAGCGCCTACACCAGCTTTGCGGGCCCGCGTGACTTCGTCGGCACGCAGCGGCCCGAACATCCCCTCGGCCCTCTCCGTGGCTGACTCGAGCTTCCGAGGTCAGCGATCCTCATCACTCAGAGTGAGGTGGTCGCCTCCCTCGCCGACGGTCACGCACTCCTCCCAGCTGAGCATCAGCGGCCCCACCTTGGCCGCGAAGAACTCGGCGAGGCAGCGCATGGAGAAGCGCTTGCTGATCTTCTGAAGCAGAAGCCGCTGCGCCTCTTTAGAGCCGGTCAGCTTCTCCACCGGGAACTTGACGCAGTTGGCCGCCCCCGGGGTGTACCTCAGTGGAGAGTCAGCTGCATCCACCCTTTGGTAAAACCAGAACAGCTTCCAGCTCAGCCCAGCCGCCCCGTCCCACTTTTTCTTGGTGGCCAGGGACGGAAAATCCGCAGTGTGCGCCGACTTCACGACAAAATTTAAACACACCCAAAGGCGCTGCCGCTGGTCTTCCCCTGCCACCTAGCTTCATGTAGGAACCCGAAGAGCCGGGCGCTTGGTTGTACGCCATGGCTTCGGAGCGCCTACTCGTACACCGCTAGTCGGGCCACTGCGTTCGGAGAGAGATGCACGAACTGCGCCCCGTACAGCTCAAGTACCTCCCCGACGAGGCGGCTACACGGTATCCGAAGACCCGCCTTCACCTGCGAGTTGAAAACGACCGCCTCGTCGGGATTCGGCCGAGGGGTCGTCTCTTGCCCCGAGAGCCGGAAGTCTGCCTCGGCCGCAGCGGAGTAGTCCGCCACCTTCGCGAGCATGTCTGCCGTCATCCTCGACTGCCCCAGCTCCCAGGACAGCCGCGAGAGGTCCGCAGGACTCAAGATCTTCTTCGGAGCCATCAGAAGTTCCGAGGACTGCAAAAATAGAAGACAACGTCAGCCCTCCGGGAACACTAAAATAATAATAAAAAAAGACGGAAGACATACACACAACCACTTCAGAAGTGTTTGGGACACGAGATTTCGCAAAAATCCCGTCCCATTTTTCAAGAGAGAAAGGGCGATCAACAAGAAAACGGAGGCGCAGCCAACGTCACCGATACAAAAAAAAACCTCGCCGGCGCCAAATCCGCCATACCTCGAAGCCCCCATACTCGGAAGCCAAGAAAAGCAACGCCGGCGAGAGAATGACGTACCAGCAGATGAGTGGCGGTGACTTGTTGGTGACGAACAAGCGACGACGAAGCAGCGATGGCGTGACAGAGGCGATGAAAACGTCGGCGATAGAGCAGGAGCACTGGACGGCGGGAGTCTGAACTTCAAGAAAGCAAGAGCAAGCGGGAAGAAGATGAGGGCGCGGCCCCTTATATCGAGGGAAGACGAACACGAATGAATGCTGCGTGTCCGCATCAACGGCGACGATGCGCCACGAGGAAACCGAGGAGTCATAAAAAGAAAAAAACAAAAAAAAGGAAAATCCATGGGACGCCTGCGGATTTGACGACACGTGCGACGATCAGCGGCCTGGATCAACACGAGCACTTCGAGGCCACTGACATGGTCAGAACGTCAAGTCCAAGTCACATTACCGAGCGAAGATATCATCGCAAATAGGAAGGACAAAGCATCTTCGGGAAAACCACCTCGACGTGGAGAAGGGGGGAGTTGGATATTCCGGCCAGGCACCACGGTGAGGCGGTGACATGACCGTAAGGGGCTTCTGTTGTAGGGGCAACCACCCTTTCTTCGGAAAAGGTGGATGTCCACGAAGATGCTGTAAGAGTCCCTCGGGAGGATGTTCTCCCGAAAGGGTAAGTGGAGGAGCACGCCTAAGATGACCCAAGACCCCTTGGGTTGTGAACTGAGGACTCAGACACACGTGAAGGGTCGGGCGATGGACGTGAAGGGTCAGGCATCCCGAGGGGAACTTTGAGCAGTGAGGATCCTCGACTCCTATCGAAGAGTGTAGCTGAGGAGCGAAGTCTCACCGAGGAACTCGCGAAGATCCTTCGGGGAGACCGAGGTTGATCGACAAGTTTTGGGCCAGGGGACGAAGACTCCGCGACAGCCCCTGACAAGGTCAGATTAGATCAACAACCTTGTCAGGATCTGCCTCCCCGAGGGTAGATTAGGGACTAGCAAGCTTGGGCTGTAAGAAAACTAGTCTAGCGGTTGATCACAAGATCAACGACTCGGGGACTGGGGCAATTTGGGTGTTTCCCCTGGGCTGGGGTAATTTGGGTATTTCCCATGCATGTAAACCCAGACCCTATAGTTGTATAAATTGATAAGTTCGTCAATGAAAGAAGAACAAGCATTCTGATGACACATTAGCATATTGGTTCTATTCACCTAGCGTCCGCTTTCTAACCACTACTTCTCGCGGCGTCCTCTCCAAAGATCGGGGGGCGCCAGATCTCACCGTGAGGATTTCCGATGACGGCAAATCGCGTCGTGAGACGCTTGGTCTCCATCCTCGCTCTGCGTGGGTAGGTCTCACCTGATAGCTGATTCGTTTGTTCTTCACAAGCCATCTCGTTGACTCAATTCTTATCCATTGCCTTGTGTAGATGAGTGGAGGAAGAAGCGAACCTGCCTGTCGGCGATGTTGGCCACCGGTAGTTGGCACCGCTGGCCGCAGATGCTGCTGCCTCTCCTCTTCATCTCTTTTCTCTCTTTCTTTGTCTCTCTACCAGGAAGAAGTCGTATATCTCTTTCATAGCCATATCACCCGATTCTTTCTTTGCTTCATTGCCACATGCCATGGCCGCCACCGCCGCCGGCCGCAAAGACTTTCATGCCACCGCACCGTGACGTCGTCTCCTTCTCCAATGTATTCACTTTCTTTATCTCTCTTCCCTTTTGTATTCCCCATCTCATCTCTCTCTGCCTCTCTTTTTCTAGCAAGCACGTCAAGCGAGTGGTGGCCGGATCCGGCGAGCATGGTGTGGGGGCTCGCCGGATCTAGAGAAGAAGAAGGCTAGAAGGAGGTGTACCTCTTATTTTTGCCACGAAACATGAGATATGTACGTATGAAACTTGGATTTTTGTCTGGTGAAACTTTGCTTTTGTTCACGTGAAACTTATTTTGCATTGGGTGATTTTTGAACAACAGTGAAACATGAGATTTCATCAGTAGTTTAGCCAAGTTTTATTAGTACTTATTCAAGTTTAATCAGTCGGTTTGGCCAAGTTTCATTGCTCCTTCTTCAAGTTTCACCGGTAATTTAGTCAAGTTTTATTGGCACTCCCAAGTTTTATCAATAGTTAGCCAAGTTTCATTATTATTTTTTTAAGTTTCATCAATAGTTTCCCAAGTTTAGCAGGTATTTTGCAAGTTTCACCAGCTCGCGTTCTGTTTTCATATGTATATTGTCAAGCAGTCGGTTTTCCAAGTTTCATTATTTATTTTTCAAGTTCCTGTGATAATGTCACCATAACGTCATGCGTCCGATGGCTCGGACGTCCGACGCGTGGCGCCCGCCTTAACTAATTCCCTTTCAAGCTAGAAGCATGGGGGTTGTGAGTATGAGGGCTGTTCAACGCCCACTCCTAATCGTCGGACGCCCATCTAGCGGTCTGATTAGATCTAGCACAATCATTTTTTTTTATTTTTGTTCTATCTGTATAAAAATTCAAAATAATCGAAAAAATGAATATAATCTAAAATGCATTACCTTCAACATATAATTTTTTAATGTTTATGAAACTTTTTAGGTTCACTTTACACTTTAGAACATTTTGAAATACAATTTTAATGATAGACATTCCAACTAAAAACTGTATGCTACTAAATATTCTGGCATTATGAAGAACTAATTCATGTTGTTAGGTAGAATGGTCGATTGCTTGGGGTAAGAAAAAAATTGCTTAAGTTTTCTTCCAGTGTCCGGTAGATGCTTTATATGTTCTTTTTATGGATGCTTTCAGTCTGTGCATGGCTTCAAAAGCCATGAAAACCGTGGGTTAGACATGGAAACCGCCAAATCGGAAGGCAGCGACTTTGGTTTTTGGTCGGCCAAATTCAAAATTCACAAAAATCATCAAAAATCCCAAAAATAGTAGAAATAACTTAGAATCTTTGGCCTAAGTAAAATTTGATAGGGATGTTTTTTCATGCTCTTTTAGGAATTGTGTATCCTCTGACGTATGTCAGAGTGACTTTGGGTCACTTACATGTGGGCTGATATGTGTCCCTTTTGGGGGTTTTCACTAAGACAAATTGAAAAACTCCCTTGAATATGCTAATGGGCCAAAATGGCTGGCTCAACAGCCTACGTTGAGCCCATTGCTGCACTGCACGGCCCATAGGATGAAGCGGGCCAAAATGGAAGGCGAGAAACTGGCAGTTCGGAGTGGTTTCCCCAGAATTTTTTTTATACGTTCAAAATTCTAAATTAAAAAAAATAATACACCATTTAAAAAATTAAAAACTAGCCATCCGTCGCTATTGATCGGGCGGGACTAAAAACCCGCCCAACCAACAGGCGGTTTTTGCTTAAACCGTTCAACGAGTGGACGAGTAGCTCATGCTTCTGGACCATTGGGCATTTATTGGTGGAGGCAAATCCCGTCTGACAATCGGGCGGGATTTTAAAAAATCTGCCTGATCGTTGGGGCAGGATTCCATGCGTGGGGGAAAACCCGCTTGATGGACGAGCGGGATTTATCCTTATATAAGGCAGCGCGCTGCTTGCCCTCGCCTGCCCTAGGCAGAACAGAAGAAGAGGAAAGATGAGGAAGAAGAGAAGAAAGGGAGAGAGGAGGGAGAAGAAAGGGAGAGAGGATGGTTTAGTGTAATTTACTGAAAATATGGCAGGTTAGCCATATGGTAGGCATCATGTTCGATCTTGTTGTAGATGCTACGACTCTCATGATTCGTAACATCCCAAACAATTTTATGTACGTGCCCTTTCTTCCCCCTCTTAGCTGTTGGAAGCTCTTACAACAAATTGCCCTATGCACTTGTGCTTAAAAATCGCATCTTTCTTCGCACGCAGGAGGTGGCTGTTCACGGCAATCCACGACACCAAGGACTTCCTGCCGGTAGGGGTGAAAATGGACCAGATCGGATCGGATATTGGTTGTACTAGTTTTGTTTCCGTATCTTTTCATGGACCCGGATCCGGATACAGATTCTTTGAATACTAATACGAATCATCTCAAAAACGAAACTGGATCGAATACGAGTCGAATCGAATACGATCACGATTATTTTATCGGAACATTATAACCCCACAAACTGTACGTTCGGGAAACTACCATAGCACATAAATAATTTAATTGACTAGGGTCGACAGGGTTCGACAGATTTCATTATTTGTGATGAACCAAGTGAGATACTTGGTACTATTAATATTCCTTGAGGTCTGTTGTACTTTCAGTTTGTAATAGCGCATTTTTGTTCTTGCCTGAGTTGATTCTCTGTTATAAACTTATATATAAATTAGCTAATATCCTTGAACTAGGATGATGTATTGTTGTACCTAGTGACTAGTGCTAGACAATTTTTTGTGTATGGAGAATGGTCATGGGTCCATGGATAAATTTGCAGTAGGGAAAGTTGGTGCACAATTGATTTGGATGCAAGGTGTTCTGCTGTAGTTTGGTGTAGGCCACATGTCTCGTATCTAGGATTTTTGGGGTAATTTTGAGTGGTTTGACAATGGGGTGAGAGATGTGTGAGCTGTGTTGTTTTCCACAGTGGATGGTCTCAGGGATTTATTCTGATCTCAGGTCCACTAAGTCAACTAGTGAATTGTGAGGTATTCGGCACTGGAAGTCCTGTTTTTTTTTTTTTTTTTTATTTAGAGGAAATCGAGCCTCCAATCGGTAATAATTTATTCATCAATAATTTCTCCTTGCGTAGTTGAGTTTTGACTGTTACATATTCCTCTAGCATCTTTGGCTAAAAAGAAACATTCTTCTAGCATCTCCCCCAAGTTCTTTGGTAGTACTTCATTTTATGCTCTTTATATTGTTAATATAAAATGGTGCTAGGCATTTTATGCATTTTGGGCTGCATGTTGGAATGAAATGGGCTGACAGGGTTTGGATATCCGTATAGCCCAACTCAGAATATCCAGGTTCGAGTCCTGTTTCGTCGAATACTAAGCTACCGAATCCGAGTCTGAGTTTGAGTTAAAATATCCGAGTCCGATTCTGAGTCCGACCTGGTTTGATTCCGACCGAACCAGACCAAAACTATTCGAACCAGATTTCACCCCTACCTGCACAGTCGCTAATCGGAGTAAAAGATTCAGTTGATATATACTACTTGATGTATACTACGCTGGGCTTGATGTATACTATGATAGGCTGAATGAGCCGAGTTCTCGAAGAGTTGAAGTGATAAGTCTAAATCTTTGTTGTGATTTGTGTTGTAAACTCGGCTTGTAACCGTACTTAAAAGCTATGTATCAGTTGATATGTATTTATGTTGTTAAGCCACTTTAAATATTACGACTCCTACTTTCTAAATTGTATTAAATTATCTGGATGATATATGGTTTCTCTCCTTGGTAAATAGTGTGACTGTGTGAGTGGCCTTAATTAGACACGATTTGGATTTTGCGTCAGCTGGAAGTTCACATATATAAACTACTTTTGTTGCTTTAAAAAAAGAACTAATTTTGTTGGAAGTTCACATATATTAACACCTTTTTGATCATTTAAACGCATATATAAACTACTTTGCATCATGACCTTGGGAGAAGACTATGCAGTAGTACGTGCCGCAACTTTTGACTTACTTTGCATTATACCTGCGCTGCCTGTGCAATCGATCTCAACCTTAGCAGCGCGATGCCTGCCAAATCTCAAACAGGGCATTGCGTTCGCCTACGGTCTCCACGTGTTCGTCCAGGTTGAATATTCGGACGCACCTCCGCTGTTTGCCGGAGCCACGTGGAAGCAGCTCAGGCCAAGGCCGGCGAGCTGACTCATCGACCATGCTTCCAACTCATGCGTTATACTTGCATGTATGTGGTTTGGATAGTTTCGACCCCAGTAGGCTCATGTTCTTCGCATCTATGAATTTTCTCGACTTTGTGAGTGCAAAAAAAAAAAACTTCTTTTCAATAACAAAAAAAATCCTAGAGAGCAGAAACCTAACATATGACGGTGCATTCATATGATTTTTCTTTTCACGATGTGACCTTATTTTATATCATTTTTGCTAGCCGTCCAACGACCGAAATCTTCTCTCCCTTCTCCTGTTTTGCTTTCCTTCCCTTTGTTTCTTCGCTATCCTCCCTCATGCTTCTTCTCTCGTCGCCGCCGATCGAGTTGGATTCTAGGATTCACTCGTCCCCATTCTCTCTCTCTGGTTTAGAGGGTGGCCGGGGAGGTAGAGGTCTGGTGAAGAGAGACGGTGTAGCGATGCAACGTGGTGTGACTGGAGTTGTATGTGGTCGAAGGGTGTGAGCGGTGGCCACAGGATGCCGGAGAATCTGCACACAGCGTCCCGAAGAGAGGGTGAGCGGGGCCAGTATGGCTAGGTAGGAAGGAGGTCAGAGCGGCGAGAGCGACGTTGGCCATAGATAGGTGGATTAGGGGTGTGGGTAGCGGTGGTAGAGACGCGTGGAGTATTTGGCAAGAGGAAGGAGAAGAGAACGGAGGGGGTGTTGTCAGCGAGGAAAAAGGAGAGAAAAAAAGTCAAGAGCGTGCGAGAGGAAGAAGGAGAGAGAGGGTGGCGCCCGCTGTGTGCAAGTCGACAGAAATCCTCGACCGACGGTCCCTTTTATAAACTTCGCTAAACATAGCTGTGGCGAAACGTGCGATGTGGCATATCTTTGAGCGCTTTTGCTATCTTACACGCCTGTTTTCTAGTGATTGGCGCAGGCGATTTTTCCATTGTTGATCCCGTGTGTCAAGATTCGTGTAAGGGAGCAGGCTACGACAGACGTCTGTTTTGTTTCTGCCCTGCGTGTCCATTTCAAATAGCATTTGCCTTGTTCCAGGTGTCAAGTACTCTGCCCAAGATTGAAGCCTCTTGGTCCTCCCAGTCGTGTTGCTTCTGAAGAAAATTAGGAGAGGAAGACTAGAATTTTTTTATTTTATACCATTTTTTATTCAAAATTAAAAAACTATACCACCGATTCAAAAAATTACAATCTGACAGCCTGCCGCCCAACCATCGGACGGTTATTAAAAACCAGCCAGATGAATGGGCGGAATTTGCTCGGCTCTCATAGCTCCAACGGTCAACGAAAAAAAAGAAAAACGGCCGGTTCAATGGGCGGATTTAAAAACCGCCAGTTGGTTGGGCGGAAATTGCGAGCACGCGAAAAGCCGCTGGATGGATTGGCAGGTTTTGCCGCAGCGTAAAAATCTTCTGTTAAAAAAATAACGGGACGAAATCCCGCCCGTTCAACGGACGGGTTTTAGAAAACCGCTCGTTCAACCGGCAGGATTAACTGAAGGAATACCCACCCGTTCATCGGGCTGTTTTATCAAATCCAACCCGTTGAACGGGCGGTTTTTAGTTTTAAAAACCGCCCGATGGATGGGCGGCGGACGGTCAGTGTGAGAACCGGTTTCCAATATGATAATATCGGAGATTCTCTAAAATACAATTGTCCAGGATTCCAATTGTATAACAGAAATGACACCATTGCATAGCCTTTATTGATACTAGTAACAATTTTACAGCGGAAGGGAAAATACAAAAGGTATTACATATTACATCTATACACCCATTCCACAGGCTTGGCCTGAGGATAGAAATTCCTTAGAAAAACGTCGAGTCATCAGAGTTCTTTAATCTGTAAAAATTGAATTTAGCAGGGTGAGTATTTCTACTCAGCAGGTCTTCACCAATGCAAGCGACTATTAATTACATGCAAGTTACCTAAATAAGAAGAGCAAGATTTAAGTAGATATAATGCAACAATTGAAATGGCTTATCAGTTATTTCAAAGAGTTTGTAAAACATTTAAGAATCAAATTCTTTACACAACCAAATTCTTTACTCATCACACCCATACACCATCTTGTTACATCTGCACGTCGCGTTGAGATTATTAATTAAATCACTGAGCATATGTCACAAATCATGCAGGTATCACGCTTCAGACATATCTCCATATACCGGGAGTACGGTCCATTAATGATTTATTTTCATTCGATTCTGCAGAACCTAGGTCAACTTATATATTGATCAGATATATAGTTGATCAATTGTGTCTTTAACCCATGACATTCTCAGGTTTTAGCATTGGATAGGCCCACCATTCCTGTTTCATCAACCTCTTGTTCTCCATGCAGCGCATGAGCAACCCACCACCGGTCCTTTTAACCCATGCCTATCCTTTGCAGGAAATATTTTTATTTAACACTAACACAACCAAAAATCTATATCCATTGTCATACCAGAATAATGTGCTTATCCAAGTAGATAATGAATGTCTACATGAGTTGTCATATGATTGACTATTTATTTTATTCTAGGTTTTTATGATGTTATTTATTTAGGTGTATCCTAATGGTACAACTCTAACATGGAATATAATTATTCTACATGATATATATATATATGATATCAAAGTAGGTTGACTCAGAATAATCAACTAGAAAATAATGCGTAAAGTAATAATTAGAGAATTCTAAATGAGTGGAGAAAATCTGCCTTGGTTACGGATATAACTAAATTCTTTCTTCTGCTTCACTTCTTGATCATCATCTCCGTTCCAAGAGTAGCTTGAATCTTCAGAACTTGATCTTCTTCTATTATCGTGAGATTTTAATATTTAATAAAATAGGAAGAATAAGAATCAAAACAAAATGAAAGGGAATTTTGATGCCATGCGGAAATGTTTTGGAAAAGGTTTAGGTTTTTGGAATGCAATGGCCTTTGGATAGGATAGGAGTTATGAAAATATTTGATAGAATGACGGAGATGAAATCATGGGATATTTTATGAAGAGGTAGGGTCATGAGATGTTTATATGAAAAGATAGGTTTAAAATATCTTTTTTTTATTTTATTCAAGAAGATCTTAAAAATGATTCAATCTAGTTTTGGGTTCTTTGCAAATCTCTTAGCATTGTCCTAAGGAAATGAATTTTTAAATTAAATAGTGAGTATTTATTTTATTGTTTAATAAAAAGGGTTTCTATTCTCTTTATTTATAAAGTTTTTAATTCCAAGAATATTTCAAGTTATTCATGATTCATTCAAATGTTAATTTTATATGCTTTTATTGTTGGAAAGAATTTTGGTATATTAATTGTTAGACTTTATTTAAAGAGATTAATTTCATAAAGAGTTTAAAGAAAGAAAAATGCTATACCTTATAAAGTAATTCTTAATTTTAAAGTTTCATAATTTCTACATATATTGGTGTTTATCAAGAAAAATATCAATTTTACTTTTGTAAGGGTTTTATATTTTTAGAAATTCTTTAGGTTATTAAAGAGAGAGTTTTAAATCTAAATTTAAATTTCAGAGGGATTCAAAATTGTAGAAATATCATTTCTGGATGTAAAACATTATTTTGAACAACTTTTATATAGGAACATTTTGCTAATTTTGCTTCTCAGGCCTTCAATTTGAAAGAAATCAAAATCTGGGAAGGATGAATAGTAGAAATTAGGGTTCTTGGGAATTCGATTTGGGGATTTCTGATTTGTGGGGTTTTGGGGAAATTAAACATGGGGCTTTTGGTTGTAGGATGTCTAGGAGTGTTTTGGAGGTGGATTGGTGGATCGAAGTGGACTGAGTTGGCCGGTCGACGTGGTCGGGCGGCGGCGGATGAACTCGGATTTGGGAATTTGTGATTTGGTGAGCAATTGCACGAATTGGTAGCTTTGCAAGCTTGAGAGGGTGTAGGAGATCCTTACCATGCTACCAATTGAGCTCGAGGAACCCCGAGTCGGCGCGACGACGTGAGACACGTGAAGGCTGAAACAGGGGAGCCGCGGGGAGCTCGCGGCGCTGCTTCTCCGGTTGATTTCGTGCCGATTGCTTTCGGTTGCAGTTGCGCGACGCCTCAACAAAGCTTCGGCTGGCAGCACTAAGCTTGGAACTCCGTGGTTTGGATGAATTTGGTGGAGAAGCGACGGCGGCCGGTGCAACGGGAACAAGAAATTGGAGCTCCCGGCGTGCTATTTATAGGGACGGATGAAATGGATGGATACTCAAGGACATCATGACGTGGATGAGTTCAAGAAATGGAGGACGTGCTAGAGGATCGGCTTGGCATGGCGTTGAACTGGGCTGCGGGTCGAAGCGGCGCTCGTGGCGGCGAATCTTGAGCTCGCCAATAAGGTCTGGCGGCCAACCATTAGGCGGCGTCAAGTAGGAGGTGGCAGTGCCACACATTGTCTTGGCAGCCAAGGAAGGGGAGGAATCATGGCGGCTTGTCGTGATTCACTCCGAGAGGATGAGCTCGCCGAGATTTTGTGGCGCGGTGAAGCTCATCTGGCCGGTTCGTGTGCAGCAAGCCACGGGAGGGGCGGGGCATCTTAATGGCGATCCGATCAGCTTGGTGAGGTGGAGGTCGGCTCAAGAAGGTCAGCGGCAAGGCCACAGCGGCGTCACCTGGGACTGAGATCGCGGCGGCGGCGGATTGGTCCAGCGGAGAAGTTTCCGACCGTGCCATGGGGCACAATCGAGTAGCGCAAGCCTCGAGGAGTGTTTTGGTTGGAACAGCAAGGACTGGTGGGCCTGGGAGTGCGCGGAACACGACACTCCGGCGAAGTCAGACGACGGAGACGGCGGCTCCGGCGAAGCAGAGCGCGTCGGCGGCGAAGAGAAAGGGAAAACAAGTCGTGGCCGTCTGATCTGGCGACGTGGAGCATGGGAAGCCGTCCGATTTCACTTAAGTGAAATGGTGGCGCGAGGATCGGATGGGCGGTTGACAGGCGGGACCCAGCGGGCGGCGCGCGCGAGTAAGGAAGCGACGCGTGGCGCTGGAGGGGGAAATTCCTCCGCGGGGATTTTAGGAAGGTTTTCCAATAGGTTTTTAATTCCAGAAAATTTGTAAAACCTCTAGAAAATTGTAGGAGAGTAAGAAAATTATGAGGAAAATTTCTATGGGTTCATAAAAATGAATAGGATTTTTCTAGGACATAAAAACATATATATGTTTTATAGAAATTTTGGAAGCTCTTTTAAATTACTCTTTTCCTAATTTTCTATTTTGTTCAAGTCTTCATTAATTCATTGTTAATTGTACAAAAATCATTAAAATATGAAATTAGTTTCTAAAAATCCAATAAAATGCATAAGATTTGATTATGATATAAAAAGTGATATGTATGTGTGTTATTTTCCATATATATAAAATAAATAAAGTTATTTTCTATATCACATGTGGCTTTTTATAATTCTAATGATTTGGGAAATTCATAAATGGGTGTTTTGGCAATTTATTAGTGCACTTTTGATACAAATTCAAGGTTTGAGAATAGTACATTAATTGAATGCATATTTTGTACTTGTAAGGGATTTATTGGAATCAATATGAAAGATTTAAGGGAAACGGTAATTTTGGGAATTTTGGACTTAGAAGGGCAAAAATGGTAGTTTCAATAATATCTGATGGTTGAATATCAAATTCGTAACTTAGTGGAATTAGTTGCTTATGGGTGGAAGATGGTTAAAAGAGATGGAAAATCGAATTCTTGGAATATAGAGTATTGAAAACACTATTCACTATATGAAACTCTCTTTTTCAATTAAATGTATAAAATCGTAAAACATGATTTGGGTTTATAAAAATTTATAAAAGGAATAGTGCGTAAAATATAGAGTAAGAGCAGCATGCAAAGAAGGTTTTATTTGCAAAACAAATAAATCTTGTTTTACAGGAGATTTTGAAATTTGTAAACCGAGAAGATTATGGCTCAAGCAATAAAAAAAACTGAAAAATGAATTAAACGCGAAAAATTTTTATGCAAAATTTCAGGCTATTACAGTCAGCTTTGTAATTTTTTGAATCGGTGGTATAGTTCTTTAATTTTGAATAAAAAATGGTATAAAATAAAAAAAAAATCAGGAAGACTATCCTTCAATGGGCTTGCCAGGGAGAGGGTTGCTAAGGTTTGTTCCGTGGGTTTGAAGCTCGTCGGAGAGAGGTTTTTCTGATCCACTGTTGCTGCAGCTCTCTGGATTCTTAGTCCCACAATTCACCCCCCCGCCCCGCGCCCCTTTTTGGCTTCGATAGTATCAATCGTTGTGCCATAAACAGGTGAGTTCTTGCGTTATGGATTTTTGTTTCTTTTTCCTTCTGTGTGACTGGATTATGAAAGAAATCGGTAGGGTGAGGCGAAGTAGGGGTTTTCTAGACATAGCCATTTGGTATTGTATGGTGTATTGCTAAGGTTATATATGTAATGCTATTTTTTAAAGATTCAGATAGTACTTACAATTACTTTTTTTCAGCTAGTCTATATTATTTTTCAACTTTGTTTGATCGTGGAATTTTGGTTCTTTGGTACTGAAATTTTTCTAGTTGAAACGGAAGGTTAAGGAGATTGTGACCAATTATGGAAAAAATTGCTGACACACTCGTGGTTAGCAATATTTTGTTCCAGCGTGTGTTTTTTATGTTGGAGTCGATGCCTGTTTTTTTAGACAAAACAGTTTAGGATTCGTTGGGCCTTGTGCCTTTTTATATCCAATCCTCAACAAACCGGCATAAAAAACCCAAAAGACCACGAAAAAATCTTGGCCACAAGGAAAATTGCTTGCTCTCGTGGAATCGCCTGCTTTTTTGAAGGATTACGAGGCGACTGTGTTGAACATGAAAATGCAGGCGACTGTCAACTAGGCCGTTCCGTGACCCATCTGTTCGTCAACTCATCCGACTCCGAAGAGTTTGGTCTCACCCTTGACTCAATGATGAACGGCGGTGTACCGGGAGGTGGGCGCCGCTCTGCACGCCACGCCCATGGGGCTCGGCGCGCTCACGCTGTACCGCTCCTTCGTGCAGGCCGCCTGCTACCCGCTCGCCGCCTACGCCGCCGTGCGCTACAACCGCGCGCACGTCGTCGCCGCGGGGGCCTTCCTCTGGGCCGCCGCCACCTTCCTCGTCGCCGTCTCCGGCACCTTCGCCCAGGTCCGTCCCGAGAGGAATTTTCTTGCTTATTCCTGGCCGCTGTCTATTCGTTCTTCATCTTGCCGTGGATTTGGTAGCCCATCCGTTTACCAGTTCAAAGTTGTGATTTTTGCGTGGTTTTGGACGTTATTTGAGAGCGTTTCGTCTCAATTCTGGATCGAATTTTTGGACTTGGTCACTTGGGGAATAATCATCGCGGGAATGTGTTTTGCTTTGCTCGTTTGGTGTGTCCGCGTAAAATCCAGTGCTTTCGCTTTCGCGATGCAATACAACCTTTGCCCGTTACTTTCGTAATTATGTACACAATTCAGAAAGCTGATGAATTCTCAGTTTTAACTCCCTGTGACTGTTACTTTTTGACGAATTAGGTGTGAAATTCGACATGTTGAAGTTAACCAAGTTTATATCGACGTAAAAGATAGAAGAATTTTGGTACTAAACTTTTGTTCAGAGCATATTCGCATCTCAAAAAGACTATCCGAATGGCAACAGACCTCTAGCTCTAACTGTTCCATTAGATGTGGTATCACCAAAAATGTACGGAGTAAAGGATGCTTATCTGTGATATCCATGACAGGAATGCTTTATTTGTTTCCTTTTACTTTCACAATTTCGTAAATTTCAAATACTAGTAAAAATTAAAATCTTTATTCAAAGTTGCTTCTCATATATTGATATTTGTGGTTCCAATCTTGTAAAATTTGAAAGTTCAGTGAAATGCTGGAAACTGGTATTCAATGTTCAAAATGGAATAGAATCCATCTGACAATAGAAAGGTTGCTAGATACCTGACAACAGAAAATTGTCGGAAGTGACAATTCATCTGACGATAAGATTTATCTGCTCCTCAGCATAATTCAGTTTAACTGTAAATGATGACAGTTTGCCTGAAAATTTCTCGTTTTCTTTGAGCAGGTGGCAGTGGCTAGGGGACTGAACGGCGTCGGCCTAGCGCTCGTCACTCCGGCCATCCTGTCCCTAGTGGCGGACTGCAGCGACGACGACACCCGCGGCTCCGCGTTCGGATGGCTCCAGCTCACCGGCAACCTAGGCTCGGTGATCGGCGGCCTGTTCTCCCTCACGCTCGCGTCCACCACGGTCATGGGCGTCGCCGGGTGGCGCGTCGCGTTCCACGTCGTCGCTCTCATCAGCGTGGCGGTCGGCGCGCTGGTTCGCCTCTTCGTAGTGGACCCTCACTTCGGCGACGCCGGAGACGGCGCTGGCGGCGATCGGCTCCTCCGCAAGCCGGCGTGGGCAGAGATGAAGGATCTGGTCACTGAAGCGAAGGCCGTGGCGAGGATCCCGTCGTTCCAGATCATCGTGGCGCAGGGCGTGACGGGGTCGTTCCCGTGGTCGGCGCTGTCGTTCGCGCCGATGTGGCTGGAGCTGGTGGGGTTCACGCACGGCGGGACCGGTGTCCTCACGACGGCGTTCGCGGTGGCGAGCTCGCTGGGAGGGCTCTTCGGTGGGAAGATGGGGGACTATCTCGCCGTTCGGTTCCCGAATTACGGTCGGATTGTCCTGTCGCAGATAAGCTCGGCCTCCGCGATCCCGCTCGCAGCTCTGCTGCTGCTCGGGCTCCCTGATGACCCCTCTGCTGGGTTCTTGCATGGGCTTGTCATGTTCATCATGGGGCTCAGCATCTCCTGGAATGGCCCTGCCACTAACAAGTAAGAAACCGTCATTGGATTGCTTGTTTGATTCATTGGATTCTCATAGTCTACAACAAAAAAAATGCATTTGACAAAAAAAATGAAGCCAAGAAATGTGCAACAAAGCATCATTTATATGATCGATACGACCAGATTGCCCAATTCATCCATTTTAAGATTTCAATATTTTTAGAGCTCTTTCACATTGCATCATGTGTGGCAGTATATTTAGATCTAACCCTTCAATTGGAAGGATTGTACCACCTATGTCATTTATGTGTAAAGTATATTTAAATCAAAAGTGATTTAAACCGTTGGATGAGAAAAATGAACTAGAGTTTAACGTATTGCAAAAGAGCTCTGTTTTACAACTGTTGTTGATCTGTAATCAAAGGCACATGGTAGAAATTCCTAATTAATTAGATATTGCTGATAATCTGCCAAATTTCTTCATTTTGTTCATAACAAAACCTGTTTCATGTGCAGCCCCATATTTGCAGAGATCGTCCCTGAGAGATCAAGAACAAGCATCTACGCGCTGGACCGATCTTTCGAGTCGGTCCTAGCGTCGTTCGCGCCGCCGGTCGTCGGCTTCCTAGCCGAGCACGTCTACGGCTACAACCCCATCGCTCTCGGAGCTGCGGCGAGCAGCTCTGGGAGAGACAGGTCGAACGCCGCCGCGCTAGCCAAGGCCCTCTACGCGGCGATCGCCGTCCCCATGCTGCTGTGCTGCTTCATCTACTCCCTGCTGTACCGGACCTACCCGCGCGACAGGGAGCGGGCGAGGATGGACGCCCTCATCGCGCCAGAGCTGCAGCAGGTCGAGCTGGAGCGGTGCCGTCGAGCGGGGGGCTTAGCCGCCGGAGGCAGGGAGGACGCCACCGTGATCGACATCGGCTACGGCGAGGGCGAGTCTGATGCGGACGACGATGAGCAAGCGCTGGTGCGTGGCCTGGTTGAGCAGAGTGGTAGTGTCAGATGACGTTTCGCCGAGCTAGCTCTAGATCTGTACAGAAAAACACAAAGAGTATTTATGGTTTCAGAGATTGCGTACCTTGGAAATTTAGTTTCATGTGCTGTTTTCCTTATGGAGTGCTCGTGATCTGTAAAGCACTAGAGATTTTAGAGTTTGGAGCAACCTATCTTGAAATGAATTGCAGACTAAATTCTACTAATAGCTTAACTGGCGTAATAGTAAGAAGAGTGCAAGCTGCAGAGTAAAGAAATTTATAGCTTATTACACCAACCGATACAACAAGCCCGTCTAGCTCAGTCGGTAGAGCGCAAGGCTCTTAACCTTGTGGTCGTGGGTTCGAGCCCCACGGTGGGCGCTTTTTTCTTTTCTATTATATATTTTTTTACATGCTGTGGTTTATATTAATAATTCGGAATAAGTACCAAAACTACTAAGCTATTACAATGAAGTAAGAGAAAAGAACAATATGTCACCAATAGATGCATAGAACAATAAACTCCCTGAACTTTTTTTTAGTTTCCTGGTCATCGACTCTATGGTTTGCAACGATGTCTTGATTACCCAAAAAATGACAATAGGACCTACGCTTTGGTAGCAGTGTAGTTCATCGAATAAGAACCAGAGAGAAATTATTGACCACCAACTCTATCTGGCGTCGATCATCCATGGCAGACACATTGTCGCCCAGGTGAATTGCTAAGAACCCCGTTAGAGATAAAGATAAACCGGAGAAGAAAACTAGATCAAAATGATCTAAAAAAACTAAAACAAAGAAATACAAACAAGCCAAATTTACTTATGGAAATCAAAGGATCCCCACTCACTTAGCAACATTAGGAATTAGGGCTGTAACTGGATTGGATATGGTCGGATATCCCTCATTCCTTACTCGTATGGATGTATCCGTAATTTTTATTGGATACAGAAATTGTCAAATAAAAATACAAATGCGAATAATATTAGATAGTACAGGCAATTGGCGCCATGCCACCCACAATGTGGCATATAGCAAAGACATATTTTTCCCAGTGGCATGGAGCCAATTTTCTCTAGATAGTATTAGTTGTGAATATAGAGCGGACACACATCGGATTCAACATCGATACAAATATTTTCAGTCGGATAACGTCCAAAAATAGAGATCATTTATAGCAAATATATAATAGACTAATGGTAGATTATCAACAAACAATTAATAACCACACTTGAGGGAATGGAATGAGTGCGTTGTAAATAATTCCGCACTAACCGAATTCCACATTCAACCAAATGATAAATTCTGAAAAGAAAAAAAAATCAAGAAGCAGTGGAGTCACGGCGACTTGAGATGAACATGCTGGAGATTGGAAAAGCTAAACATAATACATAATAGAATTATAGAGGACACTATTAGAAGGTATACTGTCTGCGGAGGTTTTGTTCGAATAATATCTGTATTGTATATTCGGATATCATCCAAACAAAAATCGGATATCTATGTTCTTTAAAACCAACCATACAACGATCCGGATATCTGAAAAGCTATCCGCATTAATTTGATCGGTCGGAAAATATTCATTCTAATTACATCCCTAGTACTAGAGTTTTTTTATCGGATATTAAAATATATCATTGAACACCGATAATCATCGATAATACATTTAGTAAACTAAATACAAACTTAATTTCATTAAAAATATTGAAAAATCAAATTTTATGAAAAAGTAAACGAAATATATTCAAATTTGAATAAAAAATATTTGAAAATGATATTTTAGGGCCGTTATGAAATCCTATCTAGCTAGTCATCCGGACCGAGCTGCGAGAGGAGAGGAAAAAGCATGCAACTTTTTCTTGTTATGAAATTTTGTGTGCGTGTTTCAGCATGTGTGTTGTGCCAGCTTGAAGCTGGCCCGTTCCACATTGGGTCTGGAAGAAGCCTTTAGGCCATGAGTTTCCTCAATCTTTTCCTACGTCGGTAGAATTTTTTCTTCCTTGCTAACACAATCTTTCATATATATAAAACAAAGATGCTTCGGAAAACCCGATACCAAATAAATATTCCTAAAAAATTTAGTAAAAAAACCCACTACGTGCAAAACGTTAGTCTCCGAAACTCGCAGCGACATGGAGCAAGTCACCCACACTAACGGGAAATATGGCGCCAAAATTGTTTAGCCCAAGTGTGCCTCGCGCGCGTCAGCGTGTTACCGTCCTGGCCATGCTGTCGAAGCGTATGATATTTCACGCAGCGAAATCAAAGTGGCAGAAAAAATATTTTGCTACGGCGTGAAGGGAAATCACTAGGCGTACCCACGGACCGAGCCTTCCGCGCTCAAGTTTCCGGCGAAGAGGAGACGGAGGAGCCCCCGGATCGCCGGCGTTGAGGGTGCTAGTAATGCCGGAGAGGGGCGTCCGGCGAGGTGACTCGGCCGGAGGAGAGGGATGGCTCGGCAGGAGCGGGAGCGGCGGCGGACGCTGGTGATGGTGAACCTGGCGTCCATCATGGAGAGCGCCGACGAGGCGCTGCTGCCGGCGGTGTACCGGGAGGTGGGCGCCGCGCTGCACGCCACCCCCGCGGGCCTCGGCGCCCTCACCCTGTGCCGCTCCATCGTGTAGGCCGCGTGCTACCCGCTCGCCGCGTACGCCGCCGCTCGGCACGACCGCGCGCGCGTCGTCGCCCTGGGGGCGTTCCTCTGGGCCGCGGCCACCTTCCTTGTCGCCGTATCCGGCACCTTCCTACAGGTCAGCTACTGCCGCGGCATTACGCGCATCGTGCACTCGCATCAGTTCATTGCCGCTTTCTTTCTTGCTGATTCATTTCACAGTTCGATCGATGCGCGTAGATTTGCTAGCTTATGAATTTGAATTTGAGGTTTGAAGATAGATTGGGAGAGTGAATTTTGTTTCATCATCTATTGGAAATTACAGCTTCACTTACACTTTAGGTGGCAATCTCAAGTGGCCTGAATGGCATTGGCCTAGCTCTGGCGATACCAACGATCCAGTCATTGGTGGCCGACTCGACCGACGACGGCACACGCGGCTCAGCGTTTGGATGGCTGCAGCTCACCGGCAGCCTAGGGCTCATCACCGGCGGATTCGTCGGTTTGCTCCTGGCACAAACCACCGTCTTCGGTATCGCAGGCTAGCGCATCGCCTTCCATCTCGTGGCAGCCATCAGTGTCATCGTTGGGGCCCTGAACTGGTTCTTCGTCTTCGATTCTTATTTTCCGGCGAGCAACGCCGATCGGCCGGCCGGCGAACAGTCCACGCGGCAAGTCGTCAACGAGATGATCAAGGAGGCCAAGCTCGTGGCTCGGATTCCAACGTTCCGGATCTTCGTGGCTCAGGGCGTTAGTGGCTCGTTCCCATGGTCGGTTCTCTCCTTCACTTCCATGTGGCTCGAGCTCATCGGAATCAACCACGGAGACACCGCCATTCTCATGGCGATCTTCTGGGTTGCGAGCTCGCTCGGAAGCCTTCTTGGCGGCAAGATGGGCGACTTCCTCGCTCTGCGGTATCCGAACGCCGGGAGGATCGTTCTGTCGCAGATCAGCGCCGGCTCAGCGGTGCCTCTAGCCGCCGTGCTGCTGCTGGGGCTCCCCGACGATCCGCCCGCCGGCATCGCCTACGGCATTGTCCTGTTCATCATGGGCGTATTCATTTCCTGGAATGATCCTGCCACGATCTTGTCAGTGTCTTGCAACCTTGCATCGCATTCAGAAGTCTCATAATTTATTTATTTAATGAAATAATTCATTTTAGACGGACAAGAAATAAGTTTTTGAAATATACCATCGTATCCTATTGTCGTATACAAAGAAAGTCCCACCTCAATGATATAAAGTGGTATATTAAAAACTTTGATCTTCTGTGTTGGTACTAAACTGTTGGAAAAATTGAGGTTTCAGCAATAATATTATATTAATTCCAGCAAGAATAATCACAAGTAAATGATGATACCAACAAATGAAAGTGTTCAGCAGCAATATATCAATGTTTTCAAACATTAAGACCAATGCTACAGTAAAATATCATGATTAGTGGTACATAATCCTGAACTGTTCAGAACAGAATTCAAAAAGAGTTCAATTGCTCTTAGAAATAATCTAACTGGTTCCTTGTGCAAACTGTGCATTTCCAAGTCACAAATTAGTTCCACACATACGTGTAGCCTCCAAATTAGTAACTGGTTCCACACCTCAATATGTAGGTCTCCAAGCTAGCGGATTGAATATAATTTCACAGATTATATGCGACAGTTTCTAAAGTATATAAGAATTGCATTTAGACTGCTCACGAGCTCATCAAACGTTGCAGAACTTTAACTAGACACGACCCAACAGATTGAGCTCAACCGAAATAAGTCAAATTAAGACCAGAAGTGTCCAGTACACTAGCAGCTGGATAAAAGAGCACCACAGATCAAAATTTCACCTCAATCTGACAATAAACAGCGGTTATATGTATTCAACTTTTGTACAAATGCATTATTCGATCAGCAACTAGCAAGTGAGCAAAGGGTTATATCAGAACCTGAAACAATCTGTATACTAAGAACTGTCACATATATATCTTATATAATCCGTTCATTACCGAGCAATGTCACATACACAAAAATTGCAAGGTCCCCATGTTAGCACGAGTGCTATTGGCCCTTCACAATTACCAACAGTCCACAGCCAAACAGTTTGCCTCAAACCTAGTTCTTGTCCAAGTAAAGGATATAGAAACCAGACTAGCAGGCTGAGGGAAGGAGATTTACAGGTCTTACGGCGCAGTGATATTCTAAATCACCAACTAGACGAATTGAGTAAGGCACGAATAAATTCGCTGCCCGTGAAAAACTATCACCACCGATTCCAAGAAATCAACGACGTATTCTTCGGAGATACAATGCCCTTTTTTTTTGCGAAAGGGAACTAGTCCCTCTTCCATTACTCATAGATAAAACGGAAGACAACCAACGTCGAGGTTCAGAGTATTTCAAACACCTAGAACAATATATACATCATAGTACCAGAACACTCATTTCCAACTAGGACTAAAAGCTGACAAAATGAAACAGCTGAAAGGATTTCCAAAAGACAGAGCAACGATCAACTAGGCAGAAGTTTTAATCTTCCATTGTCATAAGGTCCTCCAGGCCCGCTACTCTCAGCAACATTGGCCGCACAGCTCAAAACCTTCTCGGTTCCCTTCTTCACCATACCCAATTCATCATCTACATAGAGTCCTGCCCAATACAACATAAGAGAGACATCCATGAAGATAATGGATAGCGGAAAACCTAGCTCCTTTGAATCAAAACAAACTTTATTTCTCCATTTCCAAATAGCCCAAAAGACAGCCGACACACAAAGCATATGAAGCTTACTAAAATCAGGCCAGAGCATATGACACAACGGTAAAATCTGATCGAAACTTTTGGGTCTCACTGTACAATTAAAAGCTGTGGGGCCTGTCCTTTTGCCCACCACACGATCTGCACTAGTCCCTGGATCAGTACACTAGTGCACACCTTTCACATAGCCGGAATCATTTCATACAAGTGGAAGTCTTATACATTACACAAATACCTGTATTAAGCCCTAGGGGCTATTAAGTATTACAAACGGCACATTGGTCCAAATAGTCAGAAAGTCCAAAAGATTAGAGTGCGGAGACCCAAAAGATGCAAAAGAGTCTCGTGCCGGCTATGCCTAAGCACTCGACTGGAGAGACGCCCTAAGCCTCGCCCTGGTCGTCAGTGAAATCCTGTCCTTCATCTTCATGGCAGGCGTACTGATCCTGCTCATATTCTCCATATAAAAGAGAATATGAAAGCGAGGTCAGTGTCATCCAAACACTGGCGAGCTAACACCCAACCTGATACAATTTTAGTGATAGGGGTTCTAAAGGAAAGGTTGGGGTTTATTTGTTTGCAGAAAGCAAGTTTTCTAAATCAAAACCTATGACTTAGCATTTTTAATCCAAAGTTCTGCTAATCATTGTTGTCATTAATTTAATTCACATTTTACAATCCACATTCCACCAACCACAGTCCACAATCCACACCAGTCCTTAGATCTACTGCACACACCCGCCATCATATCCCGGGTGTGGCGCACTCGTTGTGGATCTTACGCCAGCGAAATGCCCGTTCTTCCCTAGCCGGGTTGCCACGCCCGCACTAGAGTCACGGCTCCCTGTCACGTAAGACCTAGATCATCCCACAGATGACGACATGATACTGTCTTCACCTCAAGCATGGCAGCAGACAAGGTACGCCCACAGGTCGTACTATCCCTGAATCCCCAATACTTGCACTACCGCGCGATGGCCACGCGTTGTGGTGATAGGAACCAAATCCGCAGCATTTGGTCACGACTTCATTGTGTGCCTCATCGCACACCCGTCCGGTCCACTCTACGAGTCACATCGGATCCGGCCAGTCCACACACATTCACATTCACTTCCTTCTTCTGCTATCTCCTCCGTGTGCCCTGCACACGATGTGGCGGAACCACCCTTGGTGGCAGCGATTGGTAGCTACGCGTGTTGCCCCGCGCTCCTCTCAGCACCGCGTCTGTGAACGATAGCCCTATTCACATCACACCAGTAGCCATGCTACTTCCACCTTAACCACAATTCAGACCATGTCCGCCTTCCCAATCACATCCAACACATACACACACACTGGCATGCTAGGCCCAATTTCCAGATTCCATGTTTGATAAGTAATCATGTCCGGTGAATATCGGTTCACCGTTCCGAGGCCAATTTAAGCCTAAAATTATTAATTGGACCTGAGCAATGTCTAAGCAATATTTTAACCAAGACTAAAGAGTCTAAAATTGCTTTGTTTAATCCTAAGTGGCTATCAAGGGTGATTTTCAAGGCAATCTTTCATAAAGTTAACGGGACAGATGAATATTATCAAGGCAATACCATCAAGATAAAACAATTACAAATGATAACAATGCATGATATATCATGATTAAACAAACAGGTATATTTACTTAAAAAGCATGCAGTCTAATACTGTAAATGAAATATTTTATAAAACTGGGAATCAATATGATCCATTAAAGTGTTAACTCGCACTAGACACAATTATGGTTTAAGATGTTAACTCGCACTAGGGAAAGCGCATCCTCTCCCTAGTAAAAGCAACATTATTAAGGGTAGGTATTAACTCGCACTAAGGAAAATCAAGATTCTCCCTAGTAAAAGCAATCCCTTAGAGGGTGAATGTTAACTCGCCTTGGTCCTGAGAGTAGTAGGGGTCTTCTTGTTGTTCTTCAAATTGCTCCTTGTGCTTTTCTGTGTCTATTAACGGAACAAATTCGAAGAACAAATAAATAAAATAACAATATGCAACAAGGAGGCATGATGCATGATTGCACGCATCTAAGACGATCGCAATTACGGATGCTACTTATGCTAGTGTTTCAAGCGTAATAGCATCGAGAGATGCAATGCATGGATATGCAAAATGCGATTTATATTTATTTTATTATTTCTGAAATTTATTTCAATTGAAAATGTGTGTTCAATTCTAATAATACAATTTAAACAATTGAATGTTGCTAAATGAAAATATTTTCTATTAAATAAAAAATATTGAAAATAAACTAATTACGCATGAATACATAAACATTATTTTGATTGAGTCTACTTATTTCTAGAAATTTTTAATCCCTTTTAAATAGACATAAACAATTAAGTCATTGTTTATCACTGTTTATAGGTATTTCCCTATAGCTAGAAAATTGCAGAAAATAAAATATGCTCACAAAATTATGAGAAATTTATGGGAGCTAGAATACGTCCCGATCTATCCATTTTAACTTGTTTCACCTAAATCGGACAAAGGAAAAAATTTCATGGCATTAGCGAAATGCGATTTCTTGCCTGGAAAACCAGTGGCTCCTGGCTCTGGAAGCACCACGCAGCAGCAGCTTTGGTGTTCTTCATGGCTGAGAAGGGAGGGGGAAGAAGCAGCGCAGAGCAGCAGCACTAGCAGCCGCAGCAGCTAGAAGCAGCAAAAAGAAGCGCAAGAAGAAGTAGCAACAACAGCATCTTCTTCAGCGTGCAGCAGCTGCATTCCAGTAGAAGCACCAGCCAGCAGGAACAGCAGCAAGGCAGCGATGCCTTCATCTTTTCATGTTACATACATGCTCCAAGCACTTGTTTTGGATAGGATTGGAAGAAGGAAAAATAGGGGAAAGCTCATCAATGGCTGCTGCACCTAGTGACAGAAAAACAAAAGGGAAGAAGGAGATAGATCTCACCGAAATCAATATGCATGTCGTCTTACCTTAGTAAAAAGGGGTTATTGTTGTCATTAGTCATTATCTTTAAGTTTAGAATGCAAGAGCAATTTTAAAAGTTAAGAACAAATGACTAATTGATTTTAATATTACAAGAGAAAGGCTAGGTTAAAGGTTATATTTATTTAAAGAATAAATACTATCTTGCGGTTCATGATTTATCCTTTATTTAGGTTCCCCTGGATTTAAAATATTACTGTAGTTAATTAAATTATTAGTTTACATAATGCTAGGATTAATGTAGCAACAACTAGAGGGGGCTTACATATTTTTAATAGTTTATTTTCCTTACTGAACAGTTGGTTTAAAATATTTTCTAGGTTCCTTACCTTTGGTAGTATTTACAGAAAAAGTTTCATAATTTTTAGACATCGTTTACTATTTTAAATAAATCCTAAAGCCTTTACTAAATTATTTAATAATAAAAGGCTGGAAAAAGCCAATGAACAGTAACAGGCCGGCCCGGTTACGGCTCAGCCCGAGAGCTGATAAGGAGAAGGCGTATTTTCTGGTGACGCCTTCCATCTGCGCAAGCGCCACGGAGGGAGACGGAATTTTGAAAAGGCACTTTCCAACGGTGAACGTTCAATGGACTGAAGGCGTATTTCCTAATTTACGCTAGCGCGAAGTGAATGTGCACTATGCGCGGGGCGCTAACACTAACCCTGATGTGTGGGACCGGGGCCTACATGTCAGCGGCATACCGAGGCACCGCGGGAATATTTAAACCTGTGAGCACCAACAGCTGGGGCCCACCAGTCAGTGGCACATACACAGTATATGGCACGAATCTTAGCGCACGATCTATGGCCAAGAGTGTGTCTTCCACCACCGACCGGGCGGCGGGGTGACGTCATGAAACCGGCGGTCCATCGGCGACTCACCGGCGGAGCTACAAGGCACTAGAGGCTGAGCGCAAGCTCGCTACTAGTTTGGGATGGCTAGTACTAGGACGTGTCACCGGAGAATCACCGTTGGTGAGCCCGGATCGGCGGTGATCATGAGCGAGCGGAAACTAGCGTCGGCGAAGCTTTACGTGGTCGACATCGGGTGATTCAAGCTCTATGGCTCGACGGGAAGCATACTAGGCAGGAGGGGAAGCTCACCTAGTGTCCTGAGAGGCTCGTGGAGGTCCGAGGTGACTTGGCGGCGTGGAAGCAGGCGGTGGCCAAAACAGAGGAACGCTCACGGTCCAACTCCTGTGAAGCTCTTGCATCAATGAGGGAGGGGAAAATGTTAGTGGGTTCAAGGCGAAGCTCTATGCGCAAGGAATCGCGGGGAGACTTACCGGAGAAGGAGAAATCGATTTGGGGTGATTTTAGGTGATGGTGGCGGAAATGGGAATCCCAGCTAACCGGCGGCGAGCTAGGCCGATTGGTTATGGCCTGAGCACCACAGGGGCGAGAGGAGACTTACTCCGGCGAGAATGCCTGGCGCAAAGTTAGGATTTTGGGCTGGCGACGACGCACGGTGTGGGAACAATGTTTTCATGGTGCGCGACCCGTATATATGATCGAGCGGGCTCAGGCCAGTGATCAGCGGTCACTGGGAAGGGCGGTGCGGTTGCTACAGTGCTCTTCGAGCGATTGGCGGACATGGGTGGTGGTGTGTTCGCGAACTGGGCTTGAATCGGTCCAAGCGACCGATTGAGTGTGCGCGGTCCCGCGTGCGGACACGAGCATTGATCCGACTAGGGTCGGCGCGGCTCAGTGCAATTGAGTGTGAGGCAGTGGTGGGGATTGGGCAATTGAGGGCGGTGCCAGAGTTGCCTTGCTCAAATGAGCCGACAAACGGCGAGACAACACGCCATGTCGGCGGCGACGAGCATTGGCGGCGAGGTCGTGTCGGTGTAGGCACGGGGCCCACGGGGCCAAGATGACACACACGCGTGGCCAAAGAAGGATCTCCAAAGGTAGATTTTGGGCGGGGCACGTTGATGGCGCCGGCGAGCTGAGGGCAAGGCTGCTGCAGCCTAGCTGCTTGTGGAAATGCCCACAAGGGTAGAGAGAAGAAGAGACTGCCATGTGGGCCCCACCTTGGTCAAGATTAGTCCATACTCAACTTAAGCTGTCACTTAGGACCTAAATTAGTTTCTAGAATTTTTGTAGGATTTTTAATGCAGTTTATCATGTATATATATAAATATACACACAAGCGTACATATACATATACAAATATATATGCACATATCCATAAGATTTAGAGTGATATTTAAAACCACTAAAAACAACCTAGTCTAAATATTGCTACATTTTAGGTATCCATGATCAGGTCCTAATTTTAATTTTTCACTATCTTACTCCAGTTAGTCAGCCAAATTTTGTTCTAAATAATATCAAGAAGTCCAGGAATTTGTATTTTCGCAAAATTGTCTTAAAAGATGTTGGCGTTGCATCGTTCAAACATCACAAAAATGTTT
Source organism: Olyra latifolia (assembly GCA_036346145.1). Classification (NCBI taxonomy): domain Eukaryota; kingdom Viridiplantae; phylum Streptophyta; class Magnoliopsida; order Poales; family Poaceae; genus Olyra; species Olyra latifolia. The sequence goes on from CM070531.1 coordinate 21,172,807, forward strand.
TCAAAAGTATCGTCCAATTTTGGGCTGTTACAAAAGCCCTGCCCACTATCCCCCATTTTACTTTACTCACACTACAATTGATAAACAAGTGATTAACTGTTTCGATCTGATCACAAAAAGCACATCTAGGGTTACCCAACCAATTCCTCTTTCTAAGATTTTCTTTAGTTAGAATGGCATTTTTATCCAACAACCACATGAAAATTTTGATCTTCAGAGGAAGTTTGTTACCCCAGATGAACAAATTAGCCCTCCTAGGTCGAGATCTTTCCAAAATCTGATACATGGACTTAGTAGAGAATATTTTTCTGATCCCTTTTTTTCCAAATAACCCTATCTTCCTCCACAGTCCAGGGAAACTGCATACATTTAATAATCATATCATTCCATCTGACCCTAATATCCTGGGAGATCCATCTCCTCATAGGCATACTCTACTATGCAAATCTACATCTAGCCACAGAAATATGAGGGTTTAGACATATATCAAAAACATCAGGAAAAATATTCCTCAAAGTAAAGTTACCCAGCCATTCATCATGCCAAAAGTCAGTCTTCTCACCATTACCTGTAATGATCTTTCTCCACTTCATATAAAATCCTTTGACTTTAATCAAAATTTTCTAGAATAGTGAATCAGAAACACAGCTTTTTAAAGTCCAAATATTTTTGTCTTTTATATATTTCCTTCTCAACATCTGTTGCCAAACACCTTCTGAATGCTCTAACTTCCACCACCATTTAGTAAGAAGACTTATATGAACAATCTCAAATTTTCAACACCCAATCCCCTTTATTTTTACCGGCACAAATATTGTCTCACTTAACCAAATGATATTTCTTTTTATGATCACTGCCTTGCTAGAAAAATATCCTTCTTATTCTATCTATCTGCCCAATAACAGACTTAGGCAATAAGTACATGGACATCACATATATAGGAATACTACTAAGACAAGCATTCAACAAAACATATCTGCCCCCTAAAGACAAAGGGCCTGTTTAGTTGGTGCCACGCTTTGCCTAACCTAACCTTAGGCAAGTGTGGCAAGCCACACTTTTGTGGCTGAAAAAATCAGCGCCACATCTTAGGCAAAGTGTGGCAAAAAAAATCACTCTATGACGCATGGGTCCGATTGCTAAGAAAGTGTGGCAAGCCACAATTGTGGCGCGAACCAAACACTAGTCATAAAAACTGTGGCGCGTCTAAACTTAGTTGTGGTAGATTTGGCAGCAAACCAAACAAGCCCAAAGTATTACCTTTCCAATCATCCAACTTCCTATTTACTTTGTTAATAATGTTCTCCCAATCTCGCACTAAAATTCTATGACTGCTAACAGGAAGCCCTAAGTATTTGATCGGAAAACTCCCCACAGGACAAGTAAAGAGCTCAGAAAAATCTTGCCCTCCATTACTAGTACCATTAATTACTACCACTTCGCTTTTATCAAAATTGATTTTTAACCCCGAAAGATTTTCATACACAGCTAAAGCCAATTTCACATTTTTAGCCATTTGGATATCTTTATCCAAACACAAAATAGTATCATCTGCATATTGCAATATAGCCAACCCATGTTCAAAAATATCATCCGCCAGCCATTTAACCAAATTTTGCCTCTGGAGGTTATGAATCATTTTAGAAAGGACATCTGCCACAATATTAAAAAGATAGGATGATAGGGGGTCTCCTTGCCTAACCCCTTTAAAACTTTGAAAATAACTCCCATTTTTTCCATTAACATTAACACAAACCGAGCCCCTTGAAATTACCTGTTGAATCCACCTACAAAAATGAGAGTTGAAACCTCGCAATCTAAGACATTCTAATAAAAAATGCCAACTCACTTTATCATAAGCCTTTTCGAAATCTAGCTTGACTAACACACCTTCCTTCTCTTTTTTTGTATGATGAATCAATTTGTGAAGTATCACTACCCTATCCATGATAAATCTTTCTTTTAAGAAAGCAGACTGATCGAAAGAGATTATTTTGCTCATGACTGATTCCAATCTCACTGTAATTACTTTAGTCACAATCTTATAAAGACAATTTAGCAAACAAATAGGTCTATATTGCTTAATCTGACTAGCAGTCACACTTTTTGGAAAAAGAATGATCATTCCCAAATTAATTCTCTTAATATCAATCTTATTTTCAAAGAAATCATTGAATAGAGCCATGATATCGCCCTTCACAATCTCCCACCAGGATTGATAAAATTCTATAGGCAATCCATGTGGACCAAGGCTTTATTCTTAGCCATTTTAAATACCACATTCCTTACTTCCTCCTCACAAAAAGGTTTCACAAGCATCCTATTTTGAATCCCATCAACTTTTTCCTCATCCGACAAAAAATTATCACTCAAAGCAAAGTCAGATTGCATACTCGGACCAAAAAGCTCCTTATAGTAATTAGTAGCATAGATCAACAACTCTTCATCTCCTTTAATATTTCTGTCTTCATTTATTAAAGAAAGAATAAGTTTCTTTTTTTCCTTTCCCTTGGCAAATCTGTGAAAATAGGCCGTGTTATTATCTCCCTTCAAAAACCAATTCACATGAGATTTTTGTACCAATATTGCTCCTCCTCCTCAAAAATAGAAAACAGTTCTACTTGCAATTCAACCCTCTCACTCACCTCCTCGTTACGAAGAAGTCTATCCTCTTTTATTTTATCCAAAACATCAATCCTACTGATAATAGTTTCCTTCCTCTTCTTATTCCTACCAAATTTATTGGCTCCCCACCCTTTAAGAGATTATTTAAGTCTTTTAATTTTCTGTTGCAAAACAGAAATGCTATCTCTTTTTTTGCAATCGGAATTCCAACTACTAGCCACAAAATCCAAGAAATCTTCGTGCATAATCCAATTCAAACTAAAAGAAACCGGAGATACAATGCCCTCACCACAACAAAGAAATCAGTGATTGAAAATCTCTGCTGTAGTGTCAAAAAATAGCTGAACGCTGCACAAAGCCACTCAAACCTAGTGCTTGTCAAGCACTAGCTTTCAGATCGGAGTTAAAGAATGCTTCTCCCAAATCAACAGTTCAAGAACAAGAAAGGGGATTTGGGAGAGAAAAAATCGAGCCGGCCTTGTACTGCCCTCGAGAGCCAAGTCAAATAGAGTAGAAAGAGTCAACCACCCGCCTCCAACGGCAGTCTTACCTGCCGCCGATGGTGCCGCCTCAAGAAGCCAAACGGCTGCCTCAACGGCCACCGAAGAAGCCACAGGAGTGGCTGCGTCGAGCCGCAGCAAGGACCAAGTCCTCTTTTCTCTTCTTATTTACACGTGGCCCCATTTGGCTATTTGGGAAATTCCCTAATTGCCCCTCTTAAAACGACAGAAACAAATTTTCCTGAAATTTATCTGTTTTGCTTTCTTGCAGCCCCATTTATGCGGAGATCGTCCCGGAGAAGTCGAGGACGAGCATCTACGCACTCGCGAGGTCTCTGCGTCAGCTGTCATCCTTAGCTCCTCCAATCGTGGGCATCCTGCCGCAGCGCGTGTATGGATACAGTGTTTACTTGACTTTCAACGTTACGTACGATGGTTTTTCTCTAGAAATTTTTATGGCATTTAATTGTTCCATGTGACAAGGAATATTTGATGCGGAAATTTACTTGAGAAATTAATACTCGAGGTGCCGAGAATGGCTATGGCAAAATACGTAGAGAAATTAGATAAGATCTACTCTACTGAAATTTAACTTGTACGTACATGATTTACCTGGATACAGCATAGGACGGAATAGCTAGGTTTGTCTAGTTGGATCGGCTCTGCAGTCTGTTGATCTATATGATTAGATTGGAATTGATCTCGTATATACAATCTGATCATGACGCATGACTCATACATATATGTTTAGGACTATTATATTTTAGACTCATGTAACTAACATGATAGTTGGTAGCATGGTTTAGGAGTCTCACGGTTTTTCGGAAATAGATGGGCTGTACGTATCACTTGAAAGTGCAGCCTATAAATAGATCCCTATCCTGAAGCCTTGTAATATAATTATGAGCAGCACCACTGATAAGATAGAAAGATAGAGGATGGACCAGATAGTCACAAATCCTGACATTGGTAGGAGAGGCAACATGTTGTGATGTGCAATGGGAAATTGCACTTAGATCGGGGAAGTCGAGGTTCTTTTAATTTTTTTTGGGGGGTCTTTGCATGCCGATAGTTGTGGTGGAAAATTGAGTAGAAGGTTCTTTTTGGTTTTTTTTTTTTTTTTGGCTACGTGCACACCACGGATCTATACTGTGTGGTGTGCACTCGATTGGAATTTTCTACTATACGTTATACTGCCGCTGTACTGTGTTGGTACTCCAATCATCGTAACAAGCGAAAGATCAAATCATCAAAGACAGATCAAGAATTATTTGAGCGCAGATCAAGGAAGAATTGCTACTGCCATCTGCTGCTTCTGCTGGGAAGAATTGTGCAAATCAAGGAAATTTCTACGCTGCCATTTACTGCGTAACGACGACACATGGAACAAGGCAAAACACAAGCAGTGCATGCACTTCAACCGACAACAAGCAGCAAAGGGATTTTGGAATTCTAAAGTAACACAGTGCTATTATTTCACAAATCGCAACAGCACGGTTTGGAAAAGAAAAAAAAATCATGTTTTTGCTTGGTGTTGAGAACAGAGCGGTAAACCAGATAGCCCACGTACCCTAACATACAGGTCGGATGACAAAGCCAATGGCAATGGCAATGGTGTTCATCCAGACCATGACAAGACTGCGTCCTTGGCCAAGAAATTGTACACAGCCATAGCGATACCATTCGCGATCTGCACCTGCATATACTCGTTCCTGTACTGCAGCCATCCCCGAGATCGGGAGCGTGCACGTATGCAGCCTCTCATAGAATCAGAGCTGGGGCAGATGGAGCAGGAGGGTTCTTGTTGGGAAGAAGGTGATGGGCATTTCGAGGTTTTCGGCTCGGCAAATGATGGTGAAAGAGCTGAAACTGATGTGTCAAAGGAGTTGCCTGAGAAGGATACTGCAAAGCTATTAGAAAGCTAGGATCATGACAGGAGTGGATGAATTGGTGTTGATTGTTGAGTAATTTCTAGTTTAGATGAATGTTCAGAATTCTGGAGTGTCCATGTTGGACAATAGTTCTCTTCTGATTTAGGGAGATCGTACTAGAATGGAGAGCCATCGGCTACTCAGCTAGAATAAGAACGAGTTTGTTCATTTTACAACGAATTTTTTGTGGTGATGCTAGGAAAACAACATACGACATGATGAATTGATCTATGCAAATAGAAAGAAATGCAGATATTACACTAGTGCTATCATTACAGAATGCCAAAGCAGCTGCCTATGTTGTAGTTTGGACCTTTTTTTGAGTAAATTGCACCATAAGTTTTTAGAGTTGTTCATGTTTTCATTTGGGTCCAAAACTTCCAAAACCTAATATTTGGGTACACGAAGTTGCGTTATGGTTTCGATTAGGTTCAAAGTGGTATGGAGATTGTGGTTTTGATGACATGGTCTGCCAAGTCAACATAATATATGACCTCATGTCATTCTAAATACATAAAACTTGAATTCAAATTGAAAATTCATAAAAAATTCTTAAAAAGCTCAAAAATTCTTTAAAAAATAAAAATTCTGAAATTCATAAAAAAAATTCTAAAATTTGTTAAAAAATCAAAAAATAAAAAATTGTAAAAAACCTTAGAAAAATCCTATGCAATATATCAAATTTTGTCCAAATTAAATATACAAAACAACTGGATTACATAATAGTATTGAAACATATGTTCAATACTACGATGGAAGATATTGCTTTGGCTTGCTCACTTAACACTTATGGTCTCGTGCCCAAGCTCTTTCACCTAAACAAAAAAATATATATCTATGCCATGATTCTATAAAAATCCTAATCAATCGGGTGAACAGCTTATCAAGCAGAAAACCAATGAGAAGTACCCAAGTCCAATCCATGCTTCTGCACCCCTAGTCACCTCCATATGGGACCCATGATAAACAGAGCAATGATCTATCAAAAAAAAAAAAGAAACCGACCAACGAGAAACAGCGTAGTCACACTATTAATTTTTATTAGAACTCTAATCCATGAGGCTAACTCATCTGTAATACACTTCTATTTTTAATCCATCACGGGAGATGAAGACACAGATAACTCGCCCGCTTTTCCGAAATGTCTCACTGCCGGCACGACCCCACACTTTCGTGGAGACCACACGTTAGGGAAGAGATTTTTTACCGTTCCTAAGAAGGTACTAAAAGATATTACAATTTTTAGTATCTTCAATAACTTAACACTAAGAAAATAGCATAAGGTATCATAATTTATACTAGAAATTATGGTATCAACATCTCATCAAAGATAGTAAAAAAAGCTCTTCAGGCAAAGTAAGCACAAGCCTCGCAAAATATTCCACGCAGCGAGGAGACCAGTCCTAATATAAAATTTCGCGGGAAGAGGAGGGAAGAGAAGACCCCGGATCGCCGCGGCAGTACTATTGCCGGATACGGGAGATCGGAGACGGCCGACGAGGTGGCTGCCGTGAGAGAGGAGGCGAGGGATCAATGGGGCCGCAGCAGGGACTGGGGCCGGAGCCGGAGCCGGAGCTGGAGCGGGAGCGGCGGCGGACGCTGCTGCTGGTGAACCTGGCTTCCATCATGGAGCGCGCCGACGAGGCCTTGCTGCCGGCGGTGTACCGAGAGGTCGGCGCCGCCCTGCACGCCACCCCCACGGGACTCGGCGTCCTCACGCTGTGCCGCTCCGCCGTGCAGGCCGCCTGCTACCCGCTCGCCGCCTATGCCGCCGCGCGGCACAACCGCGCGCACGTCATCGCCGTCGGCGCCTTCCTCTGGGCCGCCGCCACCTTCCTCGTCGCCGTCTCCGACACCTTCCTCCAGGTGAGTCGCTGCTATGCATCAGTCGATCAGTTTGTTCCCATCATTCTTTCTTCCTCTGCTTCCTGCCTCCCTTCCCTCACAGATCTGTCATCTGTGCGTGTTTAGTTTGCCTAGCTTGCAGATCTGCTCTGCTCCCAGAGGTTAATTAATTATTCGGATTGCCATCAAGCTCCTTTAGTTTGAAAATTTAGAGAGATTAGTGCGTGGACTTGAATGTAGCAAGGTTTACTTTTTACCAAGGACACGTGGTTTTATACCAAGCCCGAATATTAAGAGGAGAGGAGTGATTAGCTATATGACATTTTAGAAACCACTAGCTTGTTACTTCATAATCTCAAAATGATTTGTATAATCCTATGTATCTCTCCTATAGGTATAGGGATAGCCACCATTTTGTCAACACTATTTTCTTCGTTCATTAAAAAGATTTGATATTTGCACACGTATCAAGCTCATTCTTTTTCCTCTCCGTCCTCCACCAAACCGGAAATTTGGAGTTTCATATATAGCTATAGAATTAAACACAAAGGTAGACACCAACTCCTAGCACATTGTCAAGCTTCACCCAAATGATTTATTGTCACAAATATTATTTTTAGAGAAAAATCTCATAAATATCATTTGGGCAAGATCATATTTGGGATTCGATTACTATTTTTCGGGCCTGACTTGGTCTGGATATAGCTCGGCCCATGGGCTCTGACACGATAGGCAACCGCTTCTCGCTTCGCACACCACCGACTCGCCGTCTTCACACCCCAATGCCGCCGTGCACCGGAGCGCAGGCCGAGAGGAGCGGAGCTGACCTCCAGCGCGCGCGTCCTCCCCGCCTGCGGCGCAGTGCATAGGTGCGACTGTGAGGCCCCTCTTCCCACCGGACCGTGGGTCACGCGGCGGTCTTACCCTCCGGTCTCAGTCTCCGGTCGCCGGCGAGCTGGCCGGCCTTCTTCAGGGACGGCGCAGGCTCCATCTCCCTCCCTCTCTTCTGCATTGTCGGTGAAGGCAAGATGGAGGCGCGGAGACACAGGTTATAGGTTTATAGCGAAACCTAGCAAAGCATGGTTGTGGATGCACTGTATGGCCTTTCACTGGATACCTTGTTTTTGTTCAAGAAATTGGGTCAAAGATGCTCTCTTCTGTTCAAGAAAATTGGAAGGCAGATAGTCTCACTTGAAATTTCAAGGATTCTTGATTTGATTCTATCTATCTATCTATTATTAAAAACGAGAATGCTCAGGCTCGGGCGTTCGAGCCGCATCGGACGCCGGCCCAGCGCTTCGTCCAATTTGCTCGGCCCGCGTGTGCAGTGTGGCCCATCAACTCCATAGGGCCCAAGTCCACCGTCTCGCGCGCGTTTAGGCTATGAGGCTTGTTCCAATAGGCTAAACTAATTGTTTCAGCAAGCTAGACATATTGTTATAATAGATTAAACTAATTGTTGCACTAGGCTAAACAAATTGTTGCACTAGGCAGACAAAAAAATGTTGCGGTACCACAAAAATTTTGTCGCATGTGGTGTCGAAAAATGTTGCAGTAGCACAATATTTTTGTTAGACAAATTGTTCCAATATCCTAAACTAATTGTTTCAGCAAGCCAAACATATTGTTCCAATAGGTTACACAAATTATTTCAGCAGGCTAGACAGATTGTCCCAAATAGGCTAAACTAATTGTTATACTTTAGCTATACATATTGTTTCAATAGGTTAAACCAATGTTTCAGCATGTTAGACATATTGTTGCAATAGGCTAAACTAATTGTTGCACTAGCTAGGCTGAACAAATTGTTGCACTAGGTAGACAAAAAATGTTGCAGTACCACAAATTTTTTGTTACACGTGGTGTTGAAAATTGTTGCAATAGCACAAATTTTTTGATGCAGTAAAAATTTATATGGCAACATTGGTCTTGTTTTGTTCGTAAAAATTAGAGGATCGTATTGGTGCAAACGGTTGGTGTATTAGAGCACCCAATCAAAAGTTATGGCCATTATTAAAAAAACAAAAAAGGAATATACGCTGACATCAGTATTGCATCATCACATGCAATTGGGCCAATGTGATGGACACACAGAGAAAACATCGCCGAGAGAACACGAGAGAGGAGAGAGAGAGAGCTTCGTGAGGAGGAAGACAAGATTTCAATCCATTTTCATTTTGTGATTTCTCAGACTGGCTACAGTACGCTTAAGTACTCCTAGCAAGGACACGGCCCACACATGGCCCAACAAGGCTCACAGCCCAAAACCCAGCAACACACACCTACTGCCTTACAATGCCACCCTCTCAAATGATCGCTTGTCCCCAAGCGATTGCTGATGGAAATCTTGCGCGCAAAACTTCATAATCTTCCCAAGTAGCATCAGCCGCCGGAAGAGAGGTCCATTTGATCAGTATCTGTTGGTATGCAGAATTGCCTTTCTTGATCAACCGACGATCCAAAATTTCTTCTGGTTCCACATCCAAAATATCCAAAGCAGCTGGTTCTGGTATTGTATTAGATTCAGGAGTAAAATCTGGTATGAATGGTTTCAACTGGGAAACATGAAAAACTGGATGTATCATACTGTTGTCAGGTAACTGTAGTTTGTAAGCTGCAAGTCCCACTTTTTGAAGTATTGTATAGGGCCCATAAAACTTATAAGACAGCTTTGGATAGGGTCTCTTTGCCGCTGATGTCTGCACATACGGTTGCAATTTCAAAAACACTTTCTCTCCCACTTGGAAAGTGCGTTCAGATCGATGCATATCAGCATAATGTTTGAAGCGTTGTTGAGTTTTGTTCAACTGCTTCCGTAGAAGGTCGATGAATTGTTTGTCGGGCCAAGATGACATCTTGGACTTCAGAACTCCAAATGCTAGAGGGTCAGCGAACTCCATAATGAGGATCCATACCATAGAGAGCTTTGAAAGGAGTTGTATTGAGTGAAGTGTGGTAATTTGTGTTATACCAAAACTCAGCCATTGCCAGCCATTGAGACCACTTCTTAGGAGTGAAATGACAAGCACACCTCAAGTACATCTCTAGGCACTGATTTACTCTCTTAGTTTGCCCATCGGACTGAGGATGATATGCAGTACTCATATTCAACCTAACATCAAACAGCTTGAATAACTCCTTCCAAAATGAGCTTGTGAACACTTTGTCCCTATCAGACACTATGGAGTTGGGCATCCCATGAAGCTTCACTATATTCTGAAGAAATAACCGAGCTACCACAAGTGCGAGATAGGGATGTTTCAAGGCGAAAATGAGCATATTTAGTGAAACGATCCACGACAACCAAAATAACTGAATACCCATCAGATATAGGAAGTCCTTCTATAAAATCCATAGATAATTCTTGCCAAGCTGCTTGAGGAATGGGTAATGGTTGTAGCAATCCTGGTAATTTGCAATGCTCATGTTTGGCTTGCTGACAAATTAAACATTGTTTCACAAAATTTTCTACTGTGATCTTCATCCCTTCCCAACTAAACATCTTTTTGACTCTTTGATATGTAGCGATGATACCTGAATGCCCTCCCACCGGAGTGGAATGAAAGGCTGTAATAATCTTGTTGTGCAGACCCACATTGGCTCCTACCCAAACTCTCCCTTGTTTGTAGATAATGCCATTTTGAAGTGTATACCCTTCTTTAGACTTTTTTTCAATGGCTAGATGTTGTAACAGTTGCTGAGCTGAAGGATCAACAGCGTAAGAATTTAATACTTCTTGCAACCAAATGGGTTGACCCCCAGAAACCGCTTGTAAGGAGAAGAAATATCCTACCCTTGATAAGGCATCAACTACCTTATTTTCAGAACCTTTCTTATATTGAAATTTAAATTGCATCCCAACAAGTTTAGTCATAGCTTTCTTTTGCAGTTCTGATGTCAAAACTTGATCTTCCAAATGACATAGGCTCTGATGATCAGTTCTGATGACAAAAGGGCCTCTGATCAAATATTGTCGCCACTTATCCACTGCTAACATGATAGCTAAAAACTCTTTTTCATAGATAGAGAGTTTTCTATTGAGAACACTTAATGCCTTGCTATAAAATGCTATAGGATGCCCATCTTGCATTAAAATCGCTCCAATGCCTTCATCACAAGCATCGGTCTCCACTACAAATGGTTTAGAGAAATCGTAAGGCTAACATCGAGTGAAGACATAGCGTCCTTAAGCATTTGAAAAGCCACTTGGGCCTCCTGATTCCACTGAAATGCCTTCTTCTGAAGCAGCACAGTCAAGGATTTGGCCATAACACCATAATTCTTAATGAATTTTCTGTAGTACCCCGTGAGACCCAAAAACCCCTTAAGTTCAGTTGTATTAGAAGGTACAGGCCAGTCCTCATTACCTGAGTTTTTTCTGGGTCTGTAGCCACACCCCGAGCAGATATAATGTGACCTAAATAGGTCAATTGATCTGCAAAGAAAGTCACATTTGCTCTTCTTCACAAACAATTGATGCTGCTTGAGTGTTTCTAATACCAAAGCCAAGTGTTCAGCATGTTCCTCCATAGTTTTACTGTATATGAGTATATCATCCATAAATACCAGCAAAAATTTTTTGATGTAATCAACAAAAATAGAGTTCATCAAGCACTGAAAAGTGGCAGGTGCATTGGTAAGGCCAAAAGGCATCACTCGAAATTGAAACAATCCATGATGAGTTTTAAAGGCTGTGAGCAACTCATCTTTCTCCACCATCCTGATTTGATGATATCCCGCTTTTAAATCCAATTTGGAGAATACCTTAGCACCAGCTAACTCATCCAACAATTCATCCACTATGGGCATAGGAAACTTGGATTTGACTGTAATAGCATTCAGCTTCCTGTAGTCAACACAAAACCTCCAAGTGCCATCCTTCTAACAAAACGGGGGAAGCAAATGGACTCATGCTTGGTACTATGATGCCAGCTTGTAGCATTTCCTTCACTTGTTTCTCTATTTCATCTTTCTGTAGGGGAGAGTACCTATAAGGTCTTGAGTTAACAGGTGCAGCTTGAGGATACAATGTAATTGAATGGTCATATTGTCTGTGAGGAGGGAGGGAGGTAGACTCCTGGAAGACCTCCTGATATTTGTTTAGAACTCCCTGAATGATGCAAGGTACATGGGACTTTGCTGGAATTCTGCTGACAGATTCAGAGTCTACTAATGCAGTAGCCCATATCTCATTTCCCTTGTGCCACTTTTGGAGTTGAACCATTGTCACTGATGTCAATTGTGTTTGCTGCATTTCTTTTACTCCGTGGAGTCTCACTGGTGAACCCTGATATTCAACCTCAATCCACTTTTCTCTCCAATTACATTGCATAGTTCCCCATAAGCCCAGCCAATCCATGCCAAGAATAGCGTCATATCCACCTAAAGGCAACACTCTCATATCATGAGAGAAAGTATACCCTTGTACCCACCAAGTTACATTTGGGGCCATTTGATCACAGGATAATATATCTCCATTAGCTACTTTGACTGTCATTTCATTGACTGATTGTGTTGGCACTTGTAACAATTCAACCATGGATTGACTGATAAAACTATGGGAACTACCTAAATCGATCAGAATTAACATGATCTTGTTTCCAATGAGAGTTCTCAGTCGAATAGTGCTAGTATTCTCAGTACCAGACATAGCATTGACTGATATATATGCTTCCTCTTCCTCATCTGGCTCTTGGGCCACCAAGGTGTTCAAGATTTCATCCTGCAATATGTCATTGCCCTGAATCTGTTGCAATTGTCCCGAAGTAACCACTGGACACTGATGTTGGGGTGAGTATTTCTCACCACATTTAAAACAGAGCCCATTAGCCTTTCTATAATCCTTGAGTTGCCTGGCTTTCCACAGATCTCCCTTATCCAATCTAATGCCCGTGGCATTCTTGTTATTCTTGTCCCTAAAGTCGATGAAAACACACTTTGTTTCGATTGTGTCCTTTAGTATATTGTCTTCTAGATCCTTCCACAATATTTTCTTGTACCTCGGCCAGAGTGGTCGCTTTCCAAACTGTGTCGTAATTGAATTTCCACAAGACTCTTAATTCTTCTTTCAATCCCATAATGAACTTTGTCACTAGCATCATGCCCCCAAAGATGAATCATAAAGTTTGATTTGGTACACCAACCTTTCAAACTTTCGTTTATATTCTTCTCTTGATCCTGTTTGTCTGAGCTGCAATAACTCCCTCATTTTGCTCCTATACTCACTACCCTCAAACTCCAACACAATGGCTGTTCTGAACTGTTCCCACGTATGGTTAGGTAGATTCATCTTGTAAGATTGGTACCAATGAGCTGCCCCTTCTATCAAGTAAATAGCTGCTGCAGCTACTCGAAATCCTTCGGGAATTTGGTACATAGCAAAAAAAGTCTCACACTTATCCACCCAAATCCTCACTTCAGTCCCATCAAACTTAGGGAAATCCATTTTTGGCATCCAATTCTTTCTACTATTCTCACCATTTCAGTTCACCTCACCATCCCCTGAAATTGGCGTGGGTGGAGGAAAATTTACTAAGGGCCCCTGAAATTCGTTGTATCCATGCAACCCGGTGCCCTGTGTTGCACCTCCCCATCCAGGTCTAGGTCCCATAATTCCATATCCCTCCCGATTTGGTATTTCAAGAGTAGGCGGAGCTTTACCTCGGAATGATTTAGCTGCCTGTGCTTGCTCCGCTTGAATTCTTCCCAACGAATCCATGGATAGATCTACCTTGACTTGCACTTGTTCCAATTTGGCCTGCTGCGCTTCTAATTTTTGATCTACCGCTGTCAACTGCGCCTCCAACCTCTGATCAGCCACCAGAATCTGCGCCTCCAACTTCTTACTCATCAATTCCAACGGAGTCTTCATCACTTCTATCACACGACTTTCCATTTCTCCCATCTCGGCTAGGATTTGCCTAACTTGCACGCTCTGCTTTGTCAGAGCCGTGGTGTCTCCCCCTTCAGCCAATCGAACCCAGATTAGGGTATTACAGCGGCCGCTCAAGAGCAGCTGCTAACCTTCTCTAGGGATTTTACCGATCTAAGCCTCCGGGTGTGCGGAAACGTCCACAGATCGAACAAAGCTCTGATACCAAATGTGATGGACACATAGAGAAAACATCGCCGAGAGAACACGAGAGAGGAGAGAGAGAGAGCTTCGTGAGGAGGAAGACAAGATTTCAATCCATTTTCATTTTGTGATTTCTCAGACTGGCTACAGTACGCTTAAGTACTCCTAGCAAGAACACGGCCCACACATGGCCCAACAAGGCTCACAGCCCAAAACCCAGCAACACACACCTACTGCCTTACAGCCAAGCTGCAGGCGGGTGGAGCGTCTGATGCAGCTGCATCGCGTCGGACGTCCGGCGTGTAGTCTTGTCCAAAAATCAAGTTGCAAACTTGCAACTCGTGCGCCCGACAGCCAAATTTATGATGTGACTGGCAGTGTGCGGCATGCTATTTGTCGAGACTTGTTGATTCGTAGGCGTTATTTTTATGACTAGATTTTAATATGATTTCGAAGATTTTCAGAAGTGTTTGCACACGTTTTCACTTTGATTTAGATATCAATAAGCCGCTATCCACTTTGATTCCGAAACCGGTAAATTTATATTCTCCCTTATGAATTATGATGCGTTAATGGACAAATTCAGTTTCTTTACCAATTTGAAGAATGTAGTCCGTGCAGAATCATCAACTGAAACATTACAGCTTCACCTATATTTTAGGTAGCACTCTCGAGGGGCCTGAATGGCATTGGTCTAGCTCTGGTGGTACCATCAATCCAGTCATTGGTGGCCGACTCGACTGACGATGGCACTCGCGGCACAGCATTTGGATGGTTGCAGTTTGCCAGCTGCCTAGGACTCATCTCTGGGGGGTTCGTCGGTTTGCTCTTAGCACAAACCACAGTCCTCGGGATCGATGGCTGGCGCATCGCCTTCCATCTTGTGGCAGTCATCAGCGTCATTGTAGGGGTGCTGAATTGGTTTTTCGCTGTGGATCCTCATTTTCCAAGGAGCAATGCTGGCCAGGGTGATAGATCTGCTGGCAAACAATCCATCCGGCAAGTCGTCGATGAAATGATCAAGGAGGCCAAATATGTTGTTCAGATTCCGACGTTTCAGATATTTGTGGCTCAGGGTGTCAGTGGTTCATTCCCATGGTCGGCTCTTTCCTTCGCATCAATGTGGCTTGAGCTCATCGGATTCAGCCACAAAGATACTGCCATTCTCATGACAATTTTCTGGGTTGCCAGCTCCTTTGGTGGCCTTCTTGGTGGCAAGATGGGTGATTTTCTTGCTCTACGATATCCGAATGCCGGGAGGATTGTTTTGTCGCAGATTAGTGCTGGTTCAGCCGTGCCTCTAGCTGCTGTCCTACTACTAGGACTCCCTGATGATCCATCTACTGGTATTGCCCATGGTGTTGTTCTGTTCATCATGGGTGTATTTATCTCCTGGAATGGTCCGGCCACAAACTTGTAAGTCATGGGCTACAACGCGAAGTGTTTAAAATTTAGTAGCATAAATCATATTATGGTTATGAAATATCCTAGTTTTGGCCAATGGACACCACCATTTGTTGGTATTTACATTCGTTCTACTATACCATAGCCTAATTTTTCTAATTTTTGTTTGCCTTGCAGCCCTATTTTTGCAGAGATTGTTCCTGAGAAGTCAAGAACAAGCGTCTATGCCCTTGACAGGTCTTTTGAGTCGGTACTATCATCGTTCGCTCCTCCTATCGTTGGCATCTTAGCACAGCGTGTGTATGGATACAGGCCAGATGACAAAGGGAAAAGTGTCCAACTGGACCGGGAGAATGCTGCATCCTTGGCCAAGGCATTGTACACGGCCATAGCAATACCATTCACAATTTGCACCTCCATATACTCATTCTTGTACTGCAGTTATCCCCGGGATAGGGAGCGTGCACGTATGCAGTCTCTGATAGAATCAGAATTGCAGCAGATGGAGCAGGAGGGTTCTTGTTTGGAAGACGGTATTGGGCGTTTTGAGGTTTTCAACTCAGCAAATGATGGTGAAAGAGCTACAATTGATGTTACCTATGACTCAAAGGAGTTGGCTGAGTCTGAAAAAGATACTGTAAAACTATTGGCAAGCCAGGATTCGTGAAGGTAACAGATGACTTGTTGTTCTAAAAAAAAAAAAATGACTTGGTGTCCAGTAATTTTTGAGCAATGTTCTGAATTCTACAGTATCCACGCCGGCAAGAGATCTCTTCTTTGATTTAGCGAGACTGTTGAATGGAGAGCTATGTGCTATAATTAGAATGATTTTTTTCCAATAGTTTAAAAAAAAGAGTTTTGCATTTATGACATATTTTCTGTTGTGATGGTGGGAAGTATTGTTATATACAACAAGATGAATTGTTACACTAATGCTAGTATGTTACACTAATGCTGGTATTACATAATGTTGAAGCAATTGCTTATGCTACATTTTGGCGATTCTTACTACAAATTCTGGAAGAAGGGTTATAAATGCTATTCACATCCACACACGGATCAAGTATTCTTGCATTTTTTTTTTTTACAAAAAATTTCTCTGAATCGCAAACAATTGGGCTGTGTGCTTATTTCACGGGATAACCTAGCAATTTGATTAAGTTCACAATGTCTCCATGATTGCAGAAAGATATTGAATGCCAAAGAAATGACGTACGTGGTCACCTAAAACACTGGAGTATCAAAAGAACGTTTAGTCTGTTACAGTTATGAAGGGCACTGTGAGTCTGTGACCATGTAAACATGTTAATAAACCATAGCTTATGACCAATGCGGAGAAAAATAATTTTCTCGATTCACCTCACTGATATTCCGACCCCACACACTAGTGGTACCCAAACGTCTTGGAAACTAAACTAAAATATTACACAAATAGTGGAGAGGAGTCATAATATAAAATTTCCCGCGAAGAGGCGGCGAGACCCGGCCCCCCGGCTCGCCGGCGCAGCAGCAGTACTAATGCCGGGGAGGGGAGATCGGAGACGGCCGGCGAAGTGACGTCGGCGAGGGATGGGGCCGCAGCAGGAGCAGGAGCGGCGGCGGACGCTGCTGCTGGTGAACCTGGCGTCCATCATGGAGCGCGCCGACGAGGCGCTGCTGCCGGCGGTGTACCGGGAGGTCGGCGCCGCGCTGCACGCCACCCCCACGGGCCTCGGCACCCTCACGCTGTGCCGCTCCGCCGTGCAGGCAGCGTGCTACCCGCTCGCCGCCTACGCCGCCGCGCGGCACAACCGCGCACACGTCATCGCCGTGGGCGCCTTCCTCTGGGCCGCCGCCACCTTCCTCGTCGCCGTCTCCGACACCTTCCTCCAGCTCAGTTGCTGCTGTGCATCTGTAGCTTCAGTTTGTTCCCTTCCTTCTTTCTTTCTTTGCTTCTTCCACAGATCTGTGCGTGTCTAGTTGGGGATTTCGTAGCTTGACATCTGCTCTTCCCGGACAGATTAATTCATTATTATTCTGATTGGGATCGCCCTTCTTTAATTTGAAGTTTGAAGAGAGATCTTAGTACTTGGGATTGAATCTAGTGTAAGGTTTACTTTTTACCAATGGCATCCTTGGTAGTTTCATACCAAGTAAGCCTTGATACTAGAGGTGAGTGAGTGATTAGATGACATTTTAGAAACAACTACCTCAATAGCAAAACATTGCTACGGATGCACTGTATGGATGTTTATTGGAGCGCTTAGTTTTTTGTTAAAGAAATTGGTTTAAAGATGGTAGCTTCTGTCCAATAAAAGGGGAAGGCAGATAGTCCCACTTTACATCTGCAGGACTCTTAATTTGATCATTTGATGTATTATTATTGGATAATCACGTTGCAAATTGTTTTTAAAAAAAAGTTCATATTTTTCCTAAAATAACACCAGCAATAGGCAATTTTGGCCCCTCATCTGTGGAATTTATCTATTCCGCATCTGATCACACTTTCACGCATTCGACCCAGGACTGAATCCGACGCTAGGCACCATTTTCCTTTCTCACCAAGGATGTTTTTCGCGCCGGAGGTTGGACGCAGCATTTTTCTCTCTCACCCAAGGATTTTTTTTTTCCGTGTCCTAAGGCCAAAAAAAAAGAAAACACGCGACGTAGCTGGGATTCGAACATTGGTCGGCAGGCTCAAATCAAAACTTCATAACCAAGCTGATCATTTTCGGCATCTAAGGTGCTAAAAACTTGATATTTGGGTACCTCAGATGCCAAATAGTCAAACTCAGCAAACAGGGTGCCACAATTTCAAGCTTTCGGCATTTCATTTGCTGAAATTTGGATTTGGCACCTCATTTGTCAAATACAGGTCTTTTTTATCTCAAATTTATCTATATATATGTACATATCATATTTTTTTTTGGTAATTTCTTTGTCTTTTTATTTTAAAAAAATCCTTGCAAAATTGGAACTGGTGTGCTCAACAGCCAAATCGTGGTGTTATTGTGACGACGTGTGGCCTGCTATTTGTCTAAATTTCTTGTAAATTCATAGGCAATATTTTTCCAGCTGGTTTTTAGTATGATTTCGAAGATTTTTAGAAGTGTTTACACATGTTTCCACTTTGATTAAGATACTAACAAGTTGATATTCAATTTGAATCATATACCAATAGGTTGATACTCTCCCTTATAAAGAACACTCAAGAATTTGATGCCTTATTCGACAAATTCAGTTTCTTGAACAATTTGGACATATCTAGTTCATGGTCACCATTAATTGGGAACTTATTTTTAGGTAGCAATCTCAAGGGGCCTGAATGGCATTGGTCTAGCTCTGGTGTTACCAGCAATCCAATCATTGGTCGCTGACTCGACTGATGATGGCACACGCGGATCAGCATTTGGATGGTTGCAGCTTGTCAGCAGCCTAGGGTCCATCTCTGGGGGTTTCGTCGGTTTGCTCTTGGCACAAACCACAGTCTTCGGCATCGCAGGATGGCGCATCGCCTTCCATCTTGTGGCAATCATCAGTGTCGTTGTAGGCATGCTGAATTGGTTCTTCGCTGTGGATCCTCATTTTCTGACGAGCAATGCTGGCCAGGGTGATAGGCCTGCTGGCAAACAGCCTGTGCGGCAAGTCATCCATGAGGTGATCAAGGAGGCCAAGTTTGTGGTTCAGATTCCGACGTTCCAGATCTTTGTGGCTCAGGGTGTCAGTGGTTCATTCCCATGGTCAGCTTTTTCCTTCTCGTCTATGTGGCTTGAGCTCATAGGATTCAGCCATAACGAGACTGCCATTCTCATGACAACTTTCTGGGTTGCAACCTCCCTTGGTGGCCTTATTGGGGGTAAAATGGGTGATTATCTTGCTGTACGATATCCGAATGCCGGGAGGATTGTTTTGTCGCAGATCAGTGCTGGTTCAGCTGTGCCTCTAGCTGCTGTCCTACTACTAGGACTCCCTGATGATCCATCTACTGGTATTGCCCACGGTGTTGTTCTGTTCATCATGGGTGTATTTATCTCCTGGAATGGTTCTGCTACAAACTTGTAAGTCATGTGCTACACTGGGAAGTTCTTATAATTTAACACTGTATTCTAAAGCTTTCACTGCCTCCTTTGGTTAGAATTAACATTTTCTCTACCACACAATAGCCTAATTTTTACAATCTTTGCTTGCCTTGCAGACCTATATTTGCAGAGATTGTTCCTGAGAAGTCAAGGACAAGCATCTATGCACTTGACATGTCATTCGAGTCGGTACTAGCATCGTTCGCTCCTCCTGTAGTTGGCATACTAGCTCAGCGTGTGTATGGATACAGGCCAGATGACAAAGGGAAGAGTGTTCAACTAGACCGGGAGAATGCTGTCTCCTTGGCCAAGGCATTGTACACTGCCATTGCAATACCATTCACGATTTGCACCTCCATATACTCATTCTTGTACTGCAGCTATCCCCGGGATAGGGATCGTGCGCGTATGCAGTCTCTGGTAGAATCAGAATTGCAGCTGATGGAACAGGAGAGTTCTTGTTTGGAAGACGGCAATGGGCGTTACGAGGTTTTCGGCTCAGCAAATGATGGCGAAAGGGCTACAATTGATGTTACCTATGATTCCAAGGAGTTGCCCGAGTCTGAAATTGAAAAAGATACTGCAAAACTCTTGGCAAGCCAGGTATTGTGACGGTAGCAGATAACTTGGTGTTCAGTAATTTAAATGAATTTCCTGAATCCTACGGTATCCTGTTGGACACTAGTTTTCTTCTGATCTCTAGGGTGATGGTAGAATATAGAGGCTATCTGCTACAATTAGAATGAGTTTTTTATTTATGCCTTTTTTTTTTTTCCTGATGCTGGGAAGTCCTACACTCCTACATACAACAACACGAATTGATCTTTTGACATTGGAAAAGGTGCAATTCTTCCACTTATGCTAGTGTTACTGAATGTTAATGCAATTGCTTATGCTGTATTTTGGCAGTTCTTTCTACAAAAAGAAGGGTTGTGATGATTTCTAATCCATACACGGATCAAGTATTCTTGCATTAGTACTTAATGCGGAGATAGTAGTTTGGCTCATTCATATATGGAAGTGGATAATCATAGGCAAGATCAGTAAAAAAAAAACAAAAATTTTGGAGGTTATTGGAGGATATTCAGTGGGGGTCCAGTAGAAACATTGGTTAAAAATTTTCAATGCATTTAAAAGGAAAAGTATTTTGGCTATAAACTGAATTCAGTGTCACAGGTACTCTTGGAAATTTCAGATGGTACAAGTTTGCAAAATCAAATTTTAATTAAAAATTGTTAAAAAAACCGATAATGGCCGTTACCCGCTGTACTTATAAAAATTTTGTACCGTATTATTTTCCCTAGGCAGACATAAACACTTTTTGAAACACAGACAATTGGGTTGTGTGTGTAATACAAGAACCCATCATTAATCTCTCAATGTCTCCTTGATTGAAGAAAGATTGAAAAACCGAGCTAGGTGGCTAGAAGGGGATTGAATAGACATCAAAAGGATCGTGACGCTTTCTTCAACAGCGCATCTCAAAGTCTAAACCAAATGATGAGCCTTGTCTCAAATAGCTATAGAAGCTGTCAAAAATCAAGGCTAATCAAGAAACGCTGTGGAAGATAAATAATGACAGCAAAACAAAGACTTGTTAAACGGTTATAACTTCTAAACTATAGCTTATATAGTCATGAGATTTTTATTAGAGCTAGATATCTAAGGAGATCAGAAAAGAAGAATCATCTTTATAGCATCAACGAGCAAAAAGATACAAAAATCATAAGGTTTGCTACTTAAAAATTTCGAACTGCACAATAGGGGCTCTGTAAAACCTTCATAGATATAAAACCATGACTCTAAGCCCTATGGAAATTTTACTAACAGAAGATCTGGAAGTCACAGAGCGAACCCAACAAGAATTACCTCCATCCAATATCTTAGCAAAAAACAAAAATCACACGCTGTGCTTCACAAGAATTTCATACTGCAAATAGAGGGTTAGAAAACTTCCATAGATCATAAACCGAGGCTTTATGCCGTATGAAATTTTTATCTCGAGTAGCTCTGGAAGCTAGGAATCTAACTCAACAAGAATCACCTTCATATCATATCGGAACATAAAGAAATGAAAATAACAAGCACTACTCCTAGATGATATGAAAAGAACAAACCGATGAACTTCAGCAAGAAATAGGAATAACTTGATCTTGGTGCTCTTGATAGGTTGCAAGATGATACGAGCGTGATTAGTAGCCTTTACACCTCCTAGCTCATCAAGAAATCAGCATGCAGAAGGAGGGGAGACAAATAAACTAGTTGCAAAAGAAATAAGAAAGAAAACTAGATCAAACATATAAAACAAAGCAAAAACTTTTTATACAACTTATCTTTCTATTGCTTGGTTGGTTTTCTATAACCACACACAAGTGGGCAAGCTCCCAAGGAGCAAATAATTCTAAAATAATCCTTAACTAAGACTTGAGTGGAGACATATGTTCACCCCTCCTTATATAGGCCTTTTGAGTTCATCTCCACCCTTCAAGGGTTGTTTAGCCTCTAAGCTAACCTATCAAGGCTAGGATTTGCTCACCCCACTACCAACAACCAGCCCCATACATAGGATTTATATGGGTCACACAAGGCCTACATGGGCTTTACATAAAACTCAAACAACCCGATGCAATGGGCATTCGTTTCTTGACTTAACCGCTCATTTTCCGCGCCTCCGGGCCTCCAACCCGAACTAGAAATTTTGAGCCACCTCAAGGCCATCTTCATGATGTCGACGTGAGCGCGGTTTTAGTCTAACTGTCCTGTCAGCATCCTTGATCGTTCTGGGCCTCGGTTCTTCAAACCTAGTCTCGGTACTCGCTGATGACCACAGCTGCCTCCAAACCTATACTCAAATAGACCAACACAATCTTCACAAATATCTTACGTTCCTGCAAGTTAGCACATTATCATCCATAATCATGCAACGAGCCTAATAGACCCTAAATCAACATTAATCACAAGTCAAAACTGCGTTTCAAGTGCACAGCAACTTGTGAAAACTATATCCATTAATCCGTGCATCAAATAACTTTCCGTTCAAAACAAAAAACTTTTGTCTTGAAATTCTCTACAAGAGTCATGCGAGCAAAGGAACACTACGAAACAATCCAAACCATGAAAATTGTGCGTGTTGAAACATAAATCCGTCCGGCTCTAAACAAGTCTCAAGCACAAACTTCTCGACCAAATCAAATCAAGTCATATATACTCATCACTACATAAAGACCTCCAAATGGTCTCACAATCTCCCTCTTGATAAGTATATTGACAAACATTAAAATACATGAAGAAAAGTTTGTTTTGAAATGGTAAAGCAAATCAAGTTGCAAAGACATACTTGGACCAAAGGAAAGAGCAATTATTCAACATGTCCAAGTATATCAAGTTTTCACAAAATGTCCTTTTTTACATCTCTCCCTTTTCTCAATATAGGCATCAAGAGAAATTCTCCCCCTTTGCAAAATTTAAACAAGAAGATATGACAAGAAAGAGCATGTATATATGAAATGCATCCTAAGGAGATTTGTAAATTATGCATATAAACATGAAGCAAAGTATAGCACCAAGCTACTCAAGTTAGATTAAGCTATCAAGTTCATATCCAACTGCCCACATGGTATTCAAGCTAGCAAGCAAAACAAAAATATAACAATTTTGCATGATTTAACAAGAGCATTACTGTAACGTCCTCATTTTCAAAAATCAAAAATTCATGTGCATCATGCATTGCATTGCATTAAAATTCTTTTTAAATAAAATAATTCCTAATAAAATGAGTATGTTACTTGTTTAATGAAAACTTTATAAATTAATAGAGTTGTTTTGCAAATATTCCATAAAGTAATTAAAGTGTTGTATTTGGTTTCAAAAAGAGAAAATAAAAGTTTAATTGGAATTTGTTTTTAAAAGAGAAAATCAGAAATGAAAATAATTTTAAACCCTTCCTCTCCTCCTTGGTCCCACTTGTCATTCTCTCTCTACCTCTCCTTCTCTCTTACCCTCTTCTCTTCTCTCTCTGTTTTTCTCCTTCTCTCTCCTCTGTACAGCAACGCAGAAACTCTCCATCCTATTCATTCCCTAACTTCCTAACCCCCTCCCATTAACTCCCTAACCCCCCATTTGCTTAATCCAGCCATGAACCCCTACTATCTTCAATTACTTGCCATTAGTGGAGTTTAATGCCACTAAGCCACCTCCTTTCTTCTCCCTGTCTCCTTCAGAAATCTCCAGCCCGAGCTCCCTTCCTCCTCCCTTGTCCCTGTCTCCTTCAGAAATCTCCAGCCCGAGCTCCCTTCCTCCTCCCTTGCTTTCTTCTTCAATTCGGCCTGAGTAAGCCTCCATTTTCGAAACTGTTCCGGGACGTCCTAGATTTGTCTCTCACGGTTCCATTTTGCCTAGAAACTCGTGGATCCGACATCCGTAGCTCCGGGAATCAAACGCTGAAGCTCAGCCACCCAATTCTTGGCCGCCTCTACTCTTCCTCGCCTCAGCACCGGCTCGATGCGAATTTCGTCAAACCCTCCGAGGACGTCCTTGCTATCTTCATCGAGAATCCAACCCAACAAAGAGCTCAAAGATTCGTTGACCGAGCGCGACGAATTTGATCGCCGAAGACATCGCCGGAATCTGCCGCTGTGCTAGTTCGTCGAATTGGCCTTTTTCAGCTGGTAAGGCTCAACTCCGCCACCTCCCGTGCCATCCCCATGTCTTCATCTTCATCCCTAGGTGTCCTAGCACTTACCCCACACGGCTAGCTTGGCCGGAACGCCACCGGTTGACCCCATCACCGCGCGCCTCCTCCCTCCCCACAGCCGGCCGCGTTGCTGCGCCACCCCGCGCATCCCCCTCCCCGAAAACGCCACCACTGGCATTCCTTGCCGCCAGTTAGCGCGCCACGCCACGCCGCCACGGTCGCCATCGCGCGCGCCGCTTCGTTGCCGGGCTGCCGCCGTGCTGGGCAGCAGCGTCTTTGCCGCCGAGCGGGCCTTGAGGCGATGGGCCGAGCCCATCGGCCGGCCTCCAATTCCTTTTCTATTTTCCTAAACAGCAACTTGTTCATTTCATAACTTTAATTCTACAAATCCAAAAATTACAAAATAAATTCCATAATGATCATAAAAATACGTTCTACCCTTCAGTAAATTTTCATGATTTATTGAGCATATTTAATTTTCTGCCTAATTTATATATTAATGACAAATGCCCTTAATTTGTTATTTTGATAATTTTGTTTTAACAATTTGTAAATAAATATTATTTGACCAGAAAGATTACATGTACCTTTTTGAGATGAATTTTGTATAAGCATGAGTATGCATATCATTTCATATTTTATTTTTGTGTGTTTATTTTTGTTAATTCCTTTGTTAGGATCTAGCGACGATAGTTTTGCGATCAACCCTTCGGAAGATCACCAAGGCTATGCTGATCAAGGCAAGTGCTGAACTTCGCTACCTATGTTTATAAAAGACTTTCGTAGAATTGTTAACTTGCATGCTATGTTAAAGATGTAGAAAAATGCTAGTTATTAACCATAGTTAAAACCCTATTTAATATTATCTTATTAAACTTGTACCTTGCTGCCCTAGGACTAATTATTTAGTCTTTGAATATTGCCATCCCTTGAATTAGGATTTGAACATATTAACTATGCTCAGTTGCAATAATATTAAAATTGGATACATGATGATAATATCAAATGCTTGTTTAACGTGGATTTTAAAGGACAGTTGGTACTGTCATGTTTGCAAATGGGCATAGTTGAGATAGTGGGTGCTATCGGGGTAATAATGTTTTATAAAACCTGATCGGGGTGGATGGTTGCAAGGTTGGTGCAGCAAGCATGAGACTTGGGCCCAGTGTGGGAACAACTCTGGTCCCTAAGGACCGATTCCTTGAGGTAGACGAGCTAAGTACAACAGTGCGACCATGTGTGCCTGTATGGGCGGGCCCTGGTTGAGTATCCTTCGGACTCCTGGCTTTGGCATTCCAGTCGGTAGAGTAGACAATCGGTGTTGTTCTATCGGCGCAAGAGGGGCATTGCAGTGGAAACCTTAGCGGAAATGCCTTAACTAGGAGGATGTTGGAGAAAGGCCCTGTGGTGATCATTTTTTCTTAGGGGCACCCTAGGAAGAACCACCTCGCATGGGTAAAGCGTGCAACCTCTGCAGAGTGTACAACTATCATGATAGCCGTGCCCACGGTCAAGGGCGGACGACGGGGAGCTGTCTCATGATACTTCTTACCTATTTGTTTTCAACATGGTGTTTTAAAGGAAAACCACGATCGCCGTCGTGTGTTTTGGTTTTTCTCCTCACAGTGGGTGCTGTGAGCAATGAGGGTGTTTGCACGATGGGTGCCATGAGTAGCCAGGTTTGGGCAAAACCGGTCGAGGCCGGAGTTTCAAAGAAAATGATTTAAATATTTGTTTTTCCCTCAACACTTTTCAAACCGTTTTATAAAATCTTAGGCAAACTTGTAAAACTGGCTTTATGCAAAAGAACCATATCCCTCCCTTGTAAACCTTAGTTGCATTTAGTCAGCCTTGCTTGTTGAGTATAATGTATACTCACCCTCGTCTTTATGCGGGGCTGCTCATTCCAACGAGCAGGTTGCGATCAGCAATGGTATCCTGAGGAAGTGATGTACCAAGATGAAGATTTCACTGCTGGAGTTCAAGATGAAGATTTCTCTGACGCCTAGGACACTACTATAGCCCGCCTATGGGATCGATTGTTATATTTTGCCTCTTCCATTTGGAGTTATCGAAAACTCTTAAGACTTTCGCTGTATGTTAGACTTCCGCTGTGTAAGGCCTGCGTGCCTGAATTTTGTACTCTAATTTAGCGTCTTGTAAAGCACTTTGATGTAATATTTGTTCGAATTGTAATGGCAATGATCCAAAGATCTGAAATCTGTGTGTACTAGCTACTTGATCCAGAGACTAGTACAGGTAAAGCACATAAGGGACTCGACTCCGTTTTGCGGGTCCCGACAATTACGAGATATAATCTCAATACTAGAAGTCATGCTAGGACAAGGTCAAATGAGCATTCAAGACTACAACCTATGCAATAAATTGAGAGAGCTACAAGTGCATGTTAAGACCTTCATGCTCAACTAAATCTATATTTTATCTTTTTTTGTTTTTTCTAACAAACTCAAATTTTGGAGAGCAAATCCTAGCAAAGCATATCCTTGATTAGGAGCCATCGATAGAGGCTTCCTAGGTCACTCTCCTCATGTTTGCTTGCATTTTTTACATTCTTTTTGCATATCATCATTCATTTTTCATTTTTTTATTTTTCAATGTACATGAGCATGGTGAAGATCAAATCATAAACAAATTGCTATAGGAACTTAAGAGATGACAAAAAGAATTTAAAGCATGGCATGAGCATCTAGCAGAGAGATTAGCAAGTAAAGGTTACAAGTCTCATCAAATTTTTGTTAATGCTCAAAATATCATTTAATTTTTAGCAAGCATAGCAAGTGTAAATGATAGCACATTAAACATAAAACAAGCTAGCAATGGTCATCACTAAAGTAACAAGATGCATATTACTAAATAGGTTTTATAAGCATAATAGACAAAGCTAAAAAATATAAATAAGCCTATATGCAATGCATAATGGAAGTGATGACTTCCAAAACTCCCCCTCAACAAATGAATCAAATTTTATCGCAATTTTAGTTCAAGATGAGTTATGTCAACATAAAGCTCTAAGAGAGGCAAGTGAACTCAGCAAGAGCCAAAAATCGAACAAGGGAGAAAGAAGCCAAAAAATCTCAAATAGGTAGTCTATAGAGCATAAAGAAGGTGTAGCAAATACTATGACTTAGACTCAGTCTCATCTTCTCCATGTGACGAACATAGAAAAGCAAACCTACTACTCTACAACTAGAGAGTCAACACAGACCCTGTCTACCCGGAGGACCTAACACCTGCTAGACCTATAAGACTATGAGGATACTCAACCTAACGGAAGAAGAGAAAACTGCTAATAACCTAATAGCTGGAAATAAAATGCAGAAAAAATATACATAATATACAAAACCTAACTCTTCCTCAAACCAAACCATAAGGGCATACGACCCCAAGCTCTCCCCTCAAGGTCTCAAACCAGGCTTGGTAAAGATATCGGCTAACTGATGGTCACCCTCCAAAAATTGGAGCACAATATCACCTTTCTCCATATGATCTCTCTGAAAGTGGAAACGAATATCAATGTGCTTGGTTCGAGAGTGCTGCATAGGGTTTTTAGCAATATTGATGATAGAGATGTTCACACAGAAAAGTGGCATACGACTAAATGTCAACCCATAGTCTCTCAAGGTCGAACACATCCAAAGCACCTAGTTACAACAACTAGCTGCAGCAACATACTTGGCCTTATCGGTGAACTGTGCAACGCCAGACTGCTTCCTAGAAGACCAAGAGATAAGAGAAGTGCCAAGAAACTGGCAAGTCTTTAAAGTGCTCTTTCTATTTATCCTACAGCCACAAAGTCTGTATGTCAAAAGGCTCTATGGGACAAACATGAGGAGGAAGATACCAAATCCCAAAATCAGTGGCAGCTCTAATGTAACGAAAGATGCGCTTCACTGCCTAAAGGTGAGAATCATGGGGAGAAGCCTAAAAGCGGACACACAGACACACAACAAAGTGTATGTTTGGTCTCGAAGAAGTAAGGTATAGGAGGGAGCCGATCATACTCCGATACTCCTTTTGGTTGACCTGTTCACCACCCTCATTAGGATTAAGAGTAGAGGTGGTTGCCATAGGAGTGCGAACAGGCTTGCCATCACATAGCAAATCGTTGAAGAAGATCACAAGTGTACTTCCCCTGATGCAAAAAGATATCCTCTGGGGTCAGCTTAATCTGAAAACCAAAGAAGAAGCTCAATTCCCCCAATCATACTCATCTCAAACTCTAAGCTCATGACAACTGAAAATTCTAAAATAAGAGCTTGGGAGGAACCGCCAAAGATAATATGGTCTACATAGACTTGGACAAAAAGGAAATCTGGACCAACATGTCGGGTGAATAAAGTTTGATATATCTTACCCATCATAAAACCATGTCCAAGCAAGTAAGACTTTAGCTGCTCATACCAAGTCCTAGGAGCTTGCTTCAGTCCATACAATGCCTTGAAGAGCCTATAGACATGGTCTGGGTACTAGGGTCTTCAAAACATGGATGTTGCATAACATAGATCATAGAGACTTGTGATGTCACCTTTGATGAGGCTAGTCCCGGTGCCTATCCAGATATCTCAGGATCTAATTTTCCGCCCCTCAACATTCCAAATCCTATAGTTCCTTGAGGAAGTTGAGTAATCCAGAAAAATCCCATCACTGGAGCGAGACTCAAACTTATCGAGATTCTCAGACTTTAGAATAAAACAATTGCAACCAAACACTCGAAAATATGACATTGTAGACTTTCAACCATATCTCGTATCAAAAGAAGTGTGGTGCAAGCAAGATCTCAAGAAAACTCTATTTGCCACATGGAAAGCAGTACAAATAGCCTCGACCCAGAACATTCTAGGTGCGGAATACTCATCTAGCGTAGCCCTAGCCATCTTAACCAAAGTTATGTTCTTCCTCTCTATAGTGCCATTTTGTTGGGCGATGTGTGGGGAAGAGAACTGGTGCTCAACACCTGAATCCTCTCAAAAACTCACAAGCTAGGAGTTCTTGAGCTCTTGCTATTGTCAGTGCGAATAGCTCTAAGAGCACCTCAAAACTCAATTGACAGATGGTGAAACAGACTCTGAAAGTGACCAAAAGTCTTGTCCTCGGTGACCATGAAGTACACCCAAGAGTACCTCGAGAAGTCATCTACAATCATAAGCACATACCACTTGTCACTCACTGACTACACTCGAGCAGAACTAACAGTGTCCATATGCAGAAACTGTCCTGGTGCATCATTCATCAGAAAGGGTGACTAGCGAGTGAGTAGCAACAACCATCTTGCCGTGTCGACAAGGAGAACAAACAATATCTTTGAACATCTTGAGTTTCGGCAGACCACGAATGAGATCATAGCCGCTAATTCTAGTCAAGTGATCAAACCTAATGTGACCAAGTCTCCTGTGCCAGAAGGAGATGTCATGAGACTTAGAAGCAATCAAACAATGAAGAGAACCAACAGAGGAAACATCAAAGTCAGCTCGAAAAACTCTCCCAAAGCGAGAGATCCCACAAACAAACTCTCTAGAAGAGTCAAAAATCCTGTAGGCATCACACCTAAACCTCACCTCAAAACCGTCATTAATAAGTTGAGAAACATAGAGCAATTTATATCGTAGCTTACTCACCAAAGCAATATCTCTCAACACAAACTTGTCATTAATTTTCATAGAGCCTTGGGCAATGACTCGTCCAGACAAAGCACCCCCAAAAGTAATCAACTCACCACCTGTGGTATGAGTCAAGAAAGAGAACCAACGAGACTTTCTGGTCATGTGGCAACAACAACCGGAATCTACGATTCAAACTCTCCCTTTCCCACCGACATACCTAGGTCAACGAAAGCGATAAGATAGAGACTCAGTACTGAGATAAGTAAGAACATATCTAGGAACTCAATATTGAGCCACATGGTGAGCAGAAGTTTCAATCGTATGACGAAAAGACTTGACTCTAGCATCTCTAAGCATCTCAACTCTCACAAAACCAGTAGGAACACCTACAAAACGCCTAGATGTTGGAGCTGGGTTGCTTCACCATCGTGTAAAGACCAGACCATCCCAAGAACACCCCTTAGGCCTCCTGCCACCAAAAATAGGAGAAAACTCACACCGTTGATATCTACCTCCATAGACAAAGGAAGGCATACCCTAAGGATGGCAAAAATCTTGACCACGAGTGACACTATACTAACACCAAAAGAGACTCTCTAAAAACCAAGTCCAGTATGTCGATAAGTCAGAACTCTACCAGTCTGACCAGTGGCCACAAAGCGAGATCTACCCTAACTAGGATTCTGTCTAGGTGCTATGGGTGTCCCTGAATACCCCTAAGAGCATGAACACGTTCACGCCGAGTAATCTTGGCATATCTGAAACAAAACTCAACAACAAGTCCATTCTTCTGACATAAGGTACAAGTATATAATGTTCTACTAGGAGTAGAAGCAGAAGGGAGAACAACCTCCTGAACAAAAGTCTCTTGGACAAAACCAGTAGAGTGAAAAATGGTAGTCTCAGGAAAGCCTAGGGAAACAACAACATCTCCACTCTGGCTAGCACGGACAACTCTGGCAGGGTGTTGCCTGTGATACTCCAACCAGCCAAAACCTAGGCCCTTACCTTAGAAATCTTCAATTGATCCATGATAAGGTTAAGCTTCTTCTTGCCTTCAACAAACTTCTCAAGAGTGCTCATAAGGTACTCACACACCTGATGAAGCAAGAGTATCGGTGTTCCCCTTCCCTTGGAGCCTACAACACATATCGCTAAGAATTGTCACCTCTCCCTTGAAAGCCTAACAAGATAACCACTCAAAGTTCCTAATCATGGCTATCTGACCCTTAAATTTCCTACACAAATCTTTATACACCTTGCATATATCCTCATAAAGCTCATCACATCGCACACATGTGAATTCAGACTTAGAAAACAAAGCATCAGTTAACTCATCAATTCTAGATTGCATATTCTGATTCTTCATTTTTAGAAGAAGGCAACCCTTGCATGAGATATCTGATCTCATATTTGAATAAGTGTCACTACAACCCTCATCTGAGTTGACTGGGTCCTTAGGTGCATCATGATTTCTACGGTCCTCATTTGAATTGATTGGGTCCTTAAGTGTGTCAGAATCATGTGCATGTGTGCAAGTATAACGTAGAATAGGATTAGGTGATGAAGTGCAATCAATAGGCCGAACAAGAGAACTAGTAATACTAGTAGTATCATACTATGAAGAAAAGTAATAGCAACAAGAGCAGTCCTAGCATCATTCAACTCACTAACCACACTAGCATGTTAAGTGTCTCAAGTTCAAAAGCCACACTAACATGAAAAGTCTGTAAGTTCTCCATCTCTACAAGAAAACCATCACACACATTGCACCCATCAGAAACACAGGAGGTACTAGATCTAAGTGAGTCGAGCTCCCGGGTCAATCTATCTACTTCTCGCTCAAACTCCCTACATCTAGCCTTTGACTTAGCATGAAATCTATCGAGCTTGCAGAAAGCATCATTGAGTCAGTCATAAGTCGGTACCTCATCCAAGTCACTATATAGGTCAAAGTCATTGATGACGTTCTCGTCGACTGCCATGAAGCACATGCTAGCAAAATCATTATTATCCTTAGGCTTGTCTTGCGGATCACCCTCTCCATCATTGCTCCAAGTCTGCTCAGCGTCCGCAACATCATCAAGAGCTACAACCACCTTTTGGAACAATCTTCTACCCTTGGGGTACTTGCGATTCTTCATGTCTTGAGTAGCAGCTGTTGAAGGCTTCTTATTGTGGTCCTTGTCGGTGTAGATGTTGTTGCCTGTACCACTGTAGTTGTTCTTTTCTTTTTCCAGCATCTTGGGGCAGTTTGGTCGAATGTGGTTAGGGCCACCACACTTGAAGCAAGTGATTGGGCCTCCTTTCTTTGACTCTCTCATTCCTCTATATGAGTGGCTAAATTTTTCTAGCACATAGGAAGGCCGAATTTTTGGAAAAGCATCCATCTGCTCATCACTTAGCTCACAAAGGGCACAAAAAGAGAAACTCAATTCAAAATTACCAGAAGAGGAACACCGCAAAGAAGGATCAGTGACCAGATCAGTAGAATAGGGACCTGATTCATTAGAAAATTTCTCAAGTTCATGTGTCTTGAGATTTGAATACAGTCCATCCAACGTTAGCTTACTAAGATTGGTTGCTTGTCTGATAGTCGTCTTAATTCCCCAAATCTTCATGTCAAGAGTAGAAAGGAAGTGT
The DNA here is from genome assembly GCA_036346145.1 of Olyra latifolia. Lineage (NCBI taxonomy): Eukaryota > Viridiplantae > Streptophyta > Magnoliopsida > Poales > Poaceae > Olyra > Olyra latifolia. The sequence goes on from CM070531.1 coordinate 21,205,202, forward strand.
CGAGCATTTCTCGAGTCAGAATATGTGGTACCAACTACTTGAAGATTGCTCAAAATTTTGGTAAAGCGACTACAGCACAAATCCAAAGATTCTCTAGGTTTTTGCACAAATCTGTGCAAAAATCTAGAGAATCTCATAATCTTGAACTCTCTCTTGAACTGGTCCTGCCTCATAATCTTGATCTGGTTTGTCCCCTCATGGTAAGCAACGAGGGTAGTCGATCATGTGGGCAGACCTAATATGTGCAATCTACTCATATTCATTGTGGCTTAGACCTTGAATGTTCAGGTTTCTTACTTTAGCATTGGTCTCGATCTCAGAGTAATTAGAGACACTCATGTCCTTGTCCTTAGGCATCACATAGGGATTCTGAACTTTTAATCAAATAGGATATCCCTATGCCATAATGTAGGACTCCATCCGAGCCTTCCAAAAAGAAAAATCGGTGCTAGAAAAGGAAGGATACTTGGTGGAGTACCTATCATCCGCTATAGCTCAAAAAGAAAGGAATGGCCCAAACATCAGTTAAGATCAAAATGAAGAGCACAATCTAGGTTTGATATCAGTTAAAAGACTGAGCTAGGTAGCTAGAAAGGGGATTGAATAGACGCCAAAAGGATCTTGACGCTTTCTTCAACAACGCGCTCCAAAATCTAAACCAAATGATGAACCTTCTCTCAAGTAGCTATAAAAGCTATCAAGAACCAAGGCTAATCAAGAAACGTGACAAAAGATAAATTTTGACGGCAGAACAGAAGCTAGGTAAAAGGTTAGAACTCCCAATCCGTAGCTTATATGGTCATGACATTTTTATTAGAGCTAGATATGGAAGTTAGGAAATCAGAAAATGATGAATCACATTCATAGCATCGCTGAGCAAATAGATAAAAAATCACAAGTTCTACTGCTCAAAGATTTCAATCTGCATGATAGGGTCTCAGTAAAACCTTCACATATCTCAAACCGTGGCTCTAGGTCCTATGAAAATTTTACTAAAAGAAGATTTGGAAAAACAAAAATCACAAGCTCTGCTGTACAAGAATTTCAAACTACAAAATAGAGGATTAGGAAATTTCCATAGATCTTAAACCGTGGTTCTAGGCCCCATAAAATTTTTTTATCACAATTAGCTCCGGAAGCTAGGAATCCAGGCCAATAAGAATTACCTTTATATCATGTTGGAGCGAAAAGAAATAAAATAATAAGCACCGCTATATAGAAAAAAATGATCTGACGAACATGAGCAAGAAAATGGAAGAACTTGATCTCGGTATTCTTGATAGGTTGCAAGATGATATGAGCGTTATTAGCAACCTCTAAACCTTCTAGATTAACAAGAAATCAGTATGTAGAAGGAGGGAAGGCAAAAAAACTAGTTGCAAAAGAAAGAAGAAAAAATAGATCAATCACATAAAACAAAACAAGAACTTTATGTGGAACTTATCTTTCTATTTCTTCGTTGGTTTTTTATAGCCCCACATAGGTTGTCAAAGTTCTGAAGGAGCCAATAATTATGAAAGAAAACCTTAACCAAGATTTAAATGGAGACATCCCTCCACCTCTCCTTATATAGGCCTTTTGAGTGCATCTCCACCTTTTCAAGGATTGCTTAGCCTCTAAGCTAACTTATCAAGGGTTAGAATTCACTCACTCTACTACCAACATCCAACCTCACACGTAGGATTTACATGGACCATACAAGGTCTACATGGGCTTTACATAAAGCCCAAACAACCCGATGCAACGGGTCTTCGTTTCTTGATTTGACTGCTCATTTTCCGCACCTCTGGGCTTCCAACCCGAACTAGAAATTTTGAGCCACCTCAAGTCTATCTCCAACGTCTACGTGAGCCCGATTTGAGCCCAACCATCCTGTCAGCATTCTTGACTATCCTGGACCTCGGTTCTCCTGACCTAGTCTCGGTACTCACTGATGACTATAGCTGCCACTAAACCTGCACTCAAATGGACCAACACAATCTTCACAAATATCTCACTTATCTCCCTGCAAGTTAGCATATTATTATCCATAATCATGCAATGACCCTAATTGACCCTAAATCAACATTAATCACAAGTCAAAACAGCACCTCAAGTGCACAACATCTTATGAAAATTATATCAATTAATCCGTGCATTAAATGACTTTTCACCTAAAACGAAAAACCTTCGTCTTGAAATTCTCTACAAGAGGAATGAAAGACTAAAAAACCTTCTGAGTAAAGGAGCACCACGAAATAGTCCATCTCGTTAACAAAATCAAATGAAGTCATATATACTCGTCTCCACGTGAAGACCTCCGCATGGTCTCATAAAGATGTTGAATATTTAACAAATGACTTGGTCACCTAAAACACTGGAGAGTTTGTAACGGCTGTATGTGTCAGCCCTCCATTTTCGGGGACCTCCATACATCTGTGCTAGCACAGGATCTGTCTTGCTAGCGCTGTACATGTTACAAAATGATGGAATCATCTCATACAAGCATGAGTATTATACAACCATAAAGGTTCAAATACATAGAGGCTTAAGTTTGTAGGGTTGAGTTAGCCAAATATTACAATACAAAAAATGAGCTCTTTAATCAAAGTTCGGAAATGCAGAAACGAAGATAGATACGGCTTTGGGTTTTGAGGGCTATGCCATCCACCCGACAGGCAAGCGATTGGAGTCCTGCCGAACACCCGTTGTGCATTTCAGCTCCTCGAGCTTCCTCGTCATCATAGCAATCGTAGGGGTCCTCTTCTTCTCCATGTCCATCACAACCTAAAAGAGTGAGTGGGTGCGAGGGTGAGCGCGCAATCAAACCACGCTTGTGAGCCAAAACCCCGTCTAATGCACATAGTGATATAGGCCACATGGTGAGGCTAGGGTTTACCTTATTTACATAAATGCCAAAGTTGTAATAATAGTAGTGAAGGCCTATGACTTAGCCAAGTTAACAAAACAAAGACATATGGTGGTAATATACACAAATTGATCATAACTGGGCTTTAACTTAACATCCAAAACTCGGCTATCCCAGCGATTCCAAAAATTCACAGCATGCAATTTTATAAACTTCCATCTCGGTACCATCCATCGCGGATAGATACTTCCATGGTATTATCTATCGCAGACAATATAATTTCCATCGCGGAATGACATACCCTTCCGCGGTATCATGTCAAAAATATGATTTCACACTACACCAAAAATATGCCCATAGCGGTACACAAACCCTTCCCGGTATCGATTCTCAAATTCAGGAAAATGATTGATTCAGAAATACTTTGCACTCGGGCAATAAGGGGCACCAAGTGCATGAGTTTTCACCGTGCTAACGACGTGTATGTTGATAGTCAGGAATTGCGAGCAATTCGTCATCCTATATCCGTACCCGTAAATAACAGGGGTTCGACCCATTCGAATCTAGACATAGCCATTGCTAAGCATTCGCCAAAGATTTACTTAGTCCAAGAGTTGTTAATTACTTCCTTACGTTACCAAGTGACAGGGTAGGAATCATGTGAAGGACAGGGTTGTGCTTATTAACACATGTAGTCAATTGGGTTATATCTAGACCAGCTCTATCAGCTTTGTATTTAACAACATATTATAATAAAAGAACATAGAGCATGCAAGTTCAAAATTTAAATCAACATAATTTAAGCAAAATTGGGTAAAGAAGCATGTTCTAGAGATATTGGCTCGCCTGGACCGAGTGTGTTGGGATCCTGATCCTCAAGCTGCACCTCTGGGTCTTCCGGATCTAACGTGAATTATCCAAATGGCATAAAAACATTTAGAAATATGTGAGAGCATGATGCATGATATGCAATGACTTATAAACCTTATGATGCTTCAAATGAAACCATATTCCACTTATTCTTATTAGAGAAGCCATATAAAATAATAATCCCTAATGTGCATATGAGTGAATGTATGTGTGTGCATGATATGTATGAAATCTTACCCATACTACCTCTAATAATTGGAGAGTAATATTCAAAAATACAATACAAGCATCAAGTATTATAGAGGTAAATACTTTCTTATAAGGAAATTGTTTAATACAAATAATCCCATAATCATGTATAAGCTAAAGAGCCGATTCAAATATTTTAGAGAAATAATATATAGACACATGCTGAAAATATAAATTTTCCTAAGCTACAGATCCTTTAAAGTATTTCCAGAAAAATAATCATAATTTTTAGAGGTCATTTAGTATTTTTAATAAATGTAAAAGCCTTTTTGCAAATTCTTTATAAAGTAAAAAGGCTAGAAAGGTTATTAATATTTATACAGAGACTCAAAGTAGTGTAATAAATCAAGTTATATTTTTCCTAAGTCCAAAACACCCTCAGGTATTTTACAGAATTTTTCTACAATTTTTAGGAGTCTCCAACTATTTTAAATAAATCATTTTTTCTGGGATTAAATCAAATGGAAAACACTGAAAAATCAGTTTACACAGTAATGGACCGAAATCTATCACTGTGCGGGCCAAACGGGGTCCAGCCCATGCGCGGAACAGCCCGAGGGTGGCGCCCACGCAAAAGACGGATCAGCGAGGCAAGGTGCACAGCAAACGCGAGCGTGACGCAAGCCTGACGTCACTTCATCTTCCTCCTCCGATCGCGTGTGGCTGCGGGAGAAAAATATATCGTGCCAGTGCTGTGGCTCACTGTTGGAGGTGTCCTTGGGCGTGTTAGAACCAGGGCGACGCTGCACACCTATGGGTACCACTAGTGTGGCCAGATACGGCCTATGGCGGCGGCGCTATGGACGACAGCGGCGGTGAGATTTAGGTTGAGGTAGCCAAGACGATGCACCACGTTTCGAGGCAAAGAGGCACGCGCAAGAGTATGCTGGCACCTAGAGAATGCTCACCGAGTACCCGTTTGTGAAGAAGGAGGCCTAGTTCACGCTGGCGACGTGGAGGCCAAACAGGGGGATGGGGGGCTCATGATGCCAGCGAGCTCCAGTGATCGCCGAGCAAAAGCAAGGTGGGGAAAATGTTAGCAATGCTCCATTGATGCTATGGACGAAAGGAATCGGAAAGCGGCTTACCAGCGGGGGAGAAATCAAGAAGAGGGCAAAACAGAGGATAGGCTGCCGGAGGCAATGGAAATCCAGCTCCGGCGAGTTCTAGGGTATTTCGGACCAATTCGGTGGAGACGTTGGAGGGGATAAGGTGCTTTCTCCGTGGATATCTTGTACGAGCTGGGTGATGCATTGGAGAGTGAGGGAGGGGGTGCTGGAGAGAGGTAGCAGAGGGGGCAAGGGGCGATTGCGAGGAGAGGAGGGCATCAGCCAGGTTTTATAGCCCCAGGGAGGTTATGAGGAGCCAATAGGAGGCATCCGGCGTGGGGCAAGCTAGGGCAAAGAGGGACAGGCCGGGATTCCTGCGCGAAGGCATGTTCAGGGGAAAGACAGTCCTTGCCGACGAATAGAAAAGGTGGAGGAGAGGATAGCGAGGTCGTGCGGCCAATTTGAGACGAGCAAGGACGTGGGAGACCCGCGAGAGAGCAGGGACGGAGTCCACATAGCCATTGGATCGACGGCGTGGCAGCTTGGCGCGGCAGTGATGCAGAGCGAGGCAAGGATCGGTGGTCCGTTGCAGAAGCGGCAGTGGCGTCATTGGTGACTTTGTCACTGCTCGAGCTACAAGGAGGTGTGGTGACTCGGTCGGAGGAGCAGTGGTGGCGCTGCCGGTCGCGAGCGCCGCTGGAACAAAGCAGCGAGCAGGGAGCAGAGAGGAGGCCAGGGAGCAAGGGAGCTCGGGTGGGTTGAGCTAGGCCACGGGAGAGGGTTGGCAGGCCAGTCTGGAAAAAGGCCCGAGCCAGGGCATGGCTCAATGGGCTGCTCGAAATTCCTTTTAAGGAGGAATCAGAGGAAAGGAGGAGGGAAAATAGGGGTTTTTGGGCCCAAGGGCAAAATGGTCATTTTACACTAAAAATCAAATTTTGAGTGTAAATTTGAATTGGAAAAAGAAATGGATCAAGGAGGGTTTGAAAATTGGCATCCCAAAAGGGTTATAGATAATAATTACTATTCATTATGCTGAAAACACTATTCATGGTATGAAACTTCCCTAATTTCAAGTATTTTTGCAAATATAATCACAAACATACATATATATACACATGTAGATACACATAATGGCAAGTCATGAACATGAATAGTAATTACCAACAACTTATGCAAGCTTTCAAAATAAGGGTTGAAAATATAAATACATGTATATAAACATGTATTGCTTAAGAGGCTTTTGAATAAATAAAACCATCTTTTTAAAGTGGAGTCAAAATATTGGTCATATACCGAAAATAGGAGTGTAGGCTTGGTAAAAGTAGCAAAAATATGGGATTAGCAAATTAAGGCAAAAGTTTGTCATGCAAGGCAAACACAATATGAATATTATTTTTATTTCATAAAGCAAAATTGTACCATTGAAACCATAAGATATTAATAGTTTTATATTTTCTAGAATTTTTAAAATCTGCTCCAAATTTGAGATGTCACAGTATGCATCCCTAGTTGATGTAGAGGCTAGAAACTACTTCCATTATTAAAAAGAACTAAGACATTGGAGTTACGAAAACAATATTTAGTCTGGAGCAGTTCTAACACTTGATCTCAATCACCAAGGAAAAAAAAAGCACCAACTGGAGCGTGCTGCTTCGGTGGTGCACATGTTATTCAATCATAACATATAATCAACATGGCAAATATTATAATTTTCTAGCCTGCATACGCACGCAGCAGATCTGAAGGAATCACTCGTGAGTCGTGATAAAGTCTTAATCTGCACGTTAGGGTTGCACATCCTCGTCTGAAGACAAAGGAGAACAGCTATATTGCACATACGTTCCTGGTTTTTTAAACCACCTACAGAAGTGAGAACGAATTTTTTTACCACCTTCACAACCTTTTGGATAGGAGGATTTTTACTGTCCAAGACAGATACCAAGAGAAACTAGCTACCAAGATGTACCAATCAAAACCAACGTCCATATGTGAGGGTAGGATTGGAAAGGACCTCTCTTTCTCCTCCTCTCTCTCCATCTCACATGAGCAAGAAGGTAGCTCGGTGAAGGTGGCGGTGATCCAGCCGTCACCGCTGGTGGCGGGCATGCACGAGTGGGCGTCGGCGGCGTGAACACGTGGGCTCGCGACGTGGAGGGGTGGGCGGTGTGGTCGGCTGGCCGGCAACAGGGAAGACGCTGGTGTACATCGGTGTTGGGAGAGAGACAAGGGGAGGAGAAAGGAGAAAATACAAATTTCCCTTCTATGCATTAGTTTTTTTTATGAGGTATCAAGGGATACTAGAAGGTACCGTATAATGATAGCCATTAAATTGAGCATGATGGATGATCCTGATTAAAGGTACTAGGAGGTACCAAGAACCGTAAAATTCCTCTTTGGATAGTGATCTTAGTTGCAAGCAAGCCATGATTATTGGTATGTGAAAGAAAGGTTTCTCACTAATTTGTTTTAAATGTTCTCTCGGATTCTCTTGATAGGAAATGTAGACAAGAATGATGCCGGTGCTACAGAATTGCAAAACAGTTTCATATATTGAATTTGAAAATTTGTTAATAGAAGTTCATGGACATGATGGTGTAATTATGCAATTGTTACCCCCTGCTATCCTATGTTGAGTGATGGAAGTAATCTTACACAAATTGCTTGTTAATGGATAGGTTGCAAAGATTTGACTGTATTTTTTTTAATAAATGTGTTCATAAAAAAGAAGGGAACATATAATTTGATTTTCTGTCTCCATGGTTGCAGACAGATCACCTTGCTACATCTAGATCAACACTATGCCACAAAATAATAGTGCCGTACCAAGCTCCAATTTTACCTTAAACCTGTCAAAAACTTAAGAACCTCTTTGATTCGTAGGATTATGAAAACACAAGATTAAAATATAATGACACATTGAATCCTGCAGCCACGCGAATTGCCCAAAAGATATGTTTGATCGTCTTATAGGGAAATGTAAGAGTTTTAAGATTAAATATTAATTTATTAGGTAGACAATGGAGAGAGAGGAAACGAGAAGCTGCATTGAAATTTTCAAAGAAATACATGACACAGGAGGTTATAGCTCATGCTAGAAACCTCCAAAATTTAAAGGAAAATGTTTTTAAAAAAAATTCCTTCAAATCAAACAAACGAAAGAAGTCCTAAGCAAAAGAGGCAGAAAAGAATAAGATTTCCCCAAGCTCGCTTGCAAGCTAAAACACTCCATACGAATCGTTTTCAGATAAGGAAATGGAGTCAATACCAAAGTAAGCGTGCTGCCTTGTCGTCTTGCCAAACTAAACCATAAGATATGAACAGCATGGCACAGATTAGTCTTATACACCGGAGAAGCTAATAATGATTAAGTCCTAATTTATATTATTAATATTAACTCCAGCTACCCGACTGCCATCCTGGCCCCATGTAACAGCCGAGCCCACATGTCATGCAAGCAAACCACTCCACGAACCGAGCACAGCTCGCAATATAAATATCAGAATTGTCCTGCCTATCAAAAAAAAAATTTCCCGCGAAGATGAGAAGACCCAAGATCGCCGGCGGCCGGCGGTATTAGTAATGTGGCCATGCCGAGCTGAGCTGAGCACTTGACCAGTAGAGAGAGAGAGGTGGCGGCGCCGGCGAGCCTTTGAGATATGGGGTCGGCGCGGTGGGAGCAGCGGCGGACGTTGGTGCTGGTGAACATGGCGTCCATCATGGAGCGCGCCGACGAGGCACTGCTGCCGGCGGTGTACCGAGAGGTCGGCGCCGCGCTGCACGCCACCCCCACTGGCCTCGGCACCCTTACCCTGTGCCGCTCCATCGTGCAGGCCGCGTGCTACCCGCTCGCCGCCTACGCCGCCGCGCGGCACAACCGCGCGCACGTCATCGCCGTCGGTGCCTTCTTCTGGGCCGCCGCCACCTTCCTCGTCGCCGTCTCCGACACCTTCCTGCAAGTAGCGGTCTTCAGAGGCTTGAACGGCATTGGCCTAGCTCTAGTAATACCGGCGGTGCAGTCGTTGGTCGCCGACTCCACCGACAACGACACCCGCGGCACGGCCTTCGGGTGGCTGGGGTTCACCAGCTGTATGGGCTCCATCCTCGGCGGCTACTTTGCCCTGACGCTGGCATCCACCACCGTCCTCGGCGTCGACGGCTGGCGTGCCGCCTTCCACCTCGTGGCCATCGTCAGCGCCGCCGTGGGAGCCCTCCTTTGGCTCTTCGCCGTGGACCCCCATTTCCCGGGGAGCACCGCCGCCGCGCCAGGCGGGAAGCGCAAACGCGCCGCCGAGCGGTAGCAAGAAGCTAGGGACCTGATCGAGGAGTCCAAGCGCGTGATCCAGATCCCGACGTTCCAAATCTTCGTGGGTCAGGGCGTCGCCGGCGCGTTCTCGTGGTCGGCGCTCTCTTTCCTGTCGATGTGGTTCGAGCTCGTCGGGTTCAGCCATAGAGACACCGCCACGCTCATGACGATGTTCTCCGTGGGCACCTCCATTGGTGCCCTCTTCGGGGGCAAGATGGGGGACATGCTGGCGCGGCGATACCCGAACGCCGGGAGGATCGTGCTGTCGCAGATAAGCTCCGGCTCGGCCATTCCGATCGCCGCCATGCTGCTTCTTGGCCTTCCCGGCGACCCATCCACCGGCGGCGCCCATGGCTTCGTCCTGTTCGTCATGGGACTGCATCTCATGGAATGGATCCGCCACAAACTGGTACATTACATGCTCTGAAACTTCTTGATTTCTTCAAGAGTTCATGTCTGCGGCGAGCCGTCGATCCTCCGTCGATCCTCTTCCGCTAATCGGATTAATCGGATCGTTCAATGTAGCCCAATCTTGTCGGAGATCGTCCCGAGAAATCAAGAACTTGTGTCTACGCCCTGGAGAGGACTTTCGAGTCGATCCTAGCATCGTTCGCGCCTCCGGTCGTCGGCATCCTGGCTCAGCACGTGTACGGGTTTAAAGCGGACGGCGGTGAAGGCGGCGGAGGCGGCGGCGGCGCCGGAGTTGACAGGGAGAACGCGGCGTCGTTGGCGAAGGCGCTGTACACGGCCATAGCGATACCAAAGGCGATCTGCGCCGCCGTCTACTCGTTCCTGTACTGCAGCTACCCGCGAGACAGGGAGCGCGCGCGCATGATGCAGCCTGAGTTCAAGGGTTACTGGCTCGGCGGGGGCCATGCGCGCGCTGTCGAGCTCTCTGATTCGGGAGCGGGTGATGGTGAGAGAGCGGAGATTGACGTCGGCTATGGAGCGGAGCCGGAGGAGGGTGATGGTATTGGTACCGAGAAACTACTAACAAACCGGCAATGTAAGGTGTAACCGGCATGGCCGGCCGCACCGGCTTAGACTGTCTCCAATGGATTTCCTTCGCGGGCAGGATTCCCGTTGCAAAGGGAATTCCATTCCTTTCATGGTATTAACAGATTTCCTTCACCGTTTCCTTCCGGAAGTGATTCTCCTTTTAAGATAATTTAATTTTTGCCACTGTAAAAAATGCCATTCTAATATTTACCACTCCCTGTGTCAATGACATGTGGGTCATGGGGCCACATGTCATTGACTCATAAGTGGCAAATATTAGATTGTCACATATTTGAGAGTGGCAAATAATAGAATGCCCCTTTTCTTTTCCATTCCCTTTAGAAAAGGATTATCTCTCCTTTCTTTATATCATTTGCTTCGAAGGGATGCTATTGGAGATAGTGAGAATTAAAATGAACGAATATGGGGAACGAAAGGAAATGAAGGGAAAATGGTTAAAGATAGTATTAGAGCCGGAAAATGGTATTGGTCTGAAATTTTTTAGAATGTATTATAACAAAAGAATGCTCATGTATGATTTTATGCAAGCTAATGGAAATATTAGTGCTAAGTAGACCACCTGATCAGTGCATGGGCTGGGCTGGGCTTCAAAAAGTCCGGCGCTCTGCAGTCAAGCCCGAGTCCGACTCGGCCCGATTTTTTCCCTATGAATTAATTACAACCTGAGCTCAGCCCAAAAGCTTGAAGGCCTAGCCAAAACCCTGAAGCCCGCCCAATTTTCATGTGGTCATTTTCGTCAGAGGCAAGCCCGAGTCTGAGCTAGTTTTTTTAATCGGGCTAGAAATCTCAGCCTGAGCCCGACCCAAAAACCGGGCTGGGTCCAGGCCAGGCTGCCCATGAATAGGTCCAGTGTTAAGCTAGCAAGGTTAATTTGTATTGAATAAGGCAGAGACACAGTGCAACTTTGGTAAAATCTAACAACCTTGTTAGACGCTAGACTAATGTATAAGCGTCGGGGCCGGATAGGCTGCCAGCATGTAGAAGAGTTAACTTTAGACCAATATCCTTATGCAATGTTATATATAAAATTGGTTCTGAACTTCTTGCTAATGGACTGAAGAAAGTTTTAGGTGAAATTGTTGTATATGTTCTAGGGCGTTTAATTACAGATAATGTGCTTATTAATTGCTTTTGAGTGTCCGCATGCTATTAAGGTGTAGAAGAACCGGAAGACGCCGTACCGTGCTATTAAGTTAGACATGATGAAAGCCTATAACTGAGTTAAATGGGATTATCTTAAAGGGATTATTTTGGAAGATGGGTATTCATGATCCTTGGATGGATATGGTGATGAGGTGAGTGACTATAGCAAGTTTTTCTATATAAGTCTATATCCACCTATCTCCTGGTCTTGTGTGTTGAGGGTTTTTTGCCCTCGAGGAATTAAATTTGGTGCTAGTGGTGTTTCTATTAATCACTTTCTTGTTGCGGACGATTCTATAATTTTTCTTGAAGCTACCCATGAAGGTTTATCTGCTTTGGATGAAATTCTAGAAATTTATTCGTCGGGTTCAGGTCAACGTATAAATAGGCCAAAATCCAATTTCTTGGTGGCCAGAAATTGTGCGGCATCTACAAAGGAGTTGATTAGAGCAACTCTATAAATAGAGAGTGAAGCCCAAAATGAGTCATACTTGGGTATGTCGACTTTATTAGGGTCAAGAAGGAATGGGATGTTTCAACCCTGCTTGAAAAAATTAAAAAGCAGTTGAGTGGGTGGAATGAAAAGTTTTTATCAAGTGTAGGGAAAGAGGTTCTAATCAAGGGGAAATTTAGTTGGCTGATACTCAATTGGATGACCAGGAAAAAATTGACACTTAATTGGACTCACTTTCTGCTAGCGACACTGTGGCAACGAATTACTTCGTCTATAGACATTTTCACCTATTTCCACTGATTTTCCCTATTTTTCCCCTTTTTCATCCTTTTTGACCTATTGACCGGACCGTTTTGCCCCTGCCTGAGGTATTCTATCCACTTATTAGCAGAAACATTTTAGTATGGAAACAGTAGCGTATACGATTTATTCTGGATGATTAACATCTCTGAACAAACAAAAATTCCTAGGAGCTCAGCAAAGGCAATGTTCCAGTTCCAAATATTTTATGTTCATAAATACATATTACAGATTCTCCAGAAATCAATCATATGCTCATAACCCATAGAGATGAGAAGAAAGCAACCGGATGATATGGCCAGACAATTTGAGGGCAGGGATTAAAAATCTTCTATGAGCACCCATGTACAACAGGCAGAAAGGTTGTTCCCGAACAAGAGAATTACTCGACCGTAAGTCCGTAATGGCTACCCCATCTGCGCAGGCTTCAAGCTAAAGTTCCAAAAGTCCCCTTGATGAGCAAACAAGGTGATACAAATCTGGCTATCCTAATTCCATAAAGGCTCCAAAGCTAAGCGTTTATGTCCATTTGCGTCAAATTTCAAACTAAAATTCTCACAGAGCATCTCCGCATTAAGCAGAGTACTACTTACCAGTGACTACATCCACCGTCGAGGGCGGCGCAGCGGCAGCCACGGCGTCGCAGAGGCGAAGGAGCGGGAGCATGGAGACGCTGACCAGGAGCACGGCTCTCCACCGCTTGGCCGCGGCCGCCGCCACCGACGGGGAGCGGGTGGAGTCCACCGAGGCGGCGGCGGCAACCACAAAGTCACCTTGCCGCGCATGGGGGTGGCGGAAAGGGACGAGGGAGATGCAGCTGTGCCGGCGACGGCGCCGGCGGCGCCAGGAGAAGGAGGTAGTGGTAGCCCATGCCACAGCTCGTTCCAGCATCTCAAGTAAGGGCAAAACGGTCCGGTCAATAGTTCGAAAAGCTGAAAATAGAGAAAATCAGTGAAAATATGTGAAAATGTCACTAGACGAAGCAATTCGTTGCCATAGTGTCGCTAGCAGAAAGTGAGTCCAACTGAGTGTCAATTTTTCCCTAATCATCCAATTAAGTATCAGCCAACTAAATTTCCCCTAATCAAGTCGGTGATTCAAGCTCCACTGACTTATTTTATGAGTTGCTTTATTCAAACTTCCAATCAATTTATGCAAGCAAACTGAGTGTTTGGTGGCTAAATTTTGGTGGGGATCGAATTTTGCTAAGAAGGGGCAATGGCTTATTGGGAGAAAATGGCTTGTTGCTAAGAAGATTAAAATACCATGACACATTGAATCCTGCTGCCACGCGAATTGCCCAAAAGATATGTTTGATCGTCATAGGGAAAATGTAAGAGTTTTAAGATTAGATATTAATTTATTAGGTAGACAATGGAGAGAGAGGAAAGGAGAAGTCGCATTGAAATTTTCAAAGGAATGCATGACAGGAGGTTATAGCTCATGTTAGAAACCTCCAAAATTTAAAAGAAAATGTTTTTTAAAAAAATTCCTTCAAATCAAACAAACGAAAGAAGTCCTAAGCAAAAGAGGCAGAAAAGAAAAAGATTTCCTCAAGCTCGCTTGAAAGGAAAAACACTCCATACGAATTGTTTTCAGATAAGGAAATGGAGTCAACGCCAAAGTGAGCGTGCTGCCTTGTTGCCTTGCCAAACTAAACCATAAGATATGAACAACGTGGCACAGATTTAGGGGGTATTCTCCCCAACTTATCTAATCTGCTAATCTGACTTATCTCGTAACTTCGAGAATTTTCTAAGGTGGTCTCGATAGTCGGATGGCCTTGGTTTTTAGGATTTAGGGAGCTTTTAGACACGTCTACGAGATAAAAAAAACGGATTCAAAAAATAATAAAAAAGTCAGATAAGTCAATATTAGTCAGATAAGTCACGAAATAAGTTAGATAAGACGTGGCTAATATTGACTTATCTGACTTTTTTATTACTTTTTGAATCCTTTTTTTTAATCTCGTGAGCGTGTCTAAAAGCTCTCTAAATCCTAAAAATCAAGGCCATCCGACTCTCGAAGTCACCTCGGGAAATTCTTGAAGTTACGAGATAAGTTAGATTAGCAGATTAGATAAGCCGGGGAGAACATCCCTTTAGTCTTATACCCCGGAGAAGCTAATAATTATTAAGTCCTAATTTATATTGTTAATATTAACTCCAGCTACCCAACTGCCGTCCTGGCCCCATGTAACAGCCGAGCCCACATGTCATGCAAGCAAACCACTCCGCCACGAACCGAGCACAGCAATTCAAAAGAAAGTGTTTTTTAAAAAATCCCTTCAAATCAAACAAACGAAAGAAAAGAGGCAGAAAAGAAAAGGATTTCCTCAAGCTCGCTTGAAAGCTAAAACACTCCATACGAATCGTTTTCAGATAAGGAAATGGAGTCAACGCCAAAGTGAGCGTGCTGCCTTGTCGCCTTGCCAAACTAAACCATAAGATATGAACAGCATGGCACAGATTAGTCTTATACACCGGAGAAGCTAATAATTATTAAGTCCTAATTTATATTATTAATATTAACTCCAGCTACCCGACTGCCATCCTGGCCCCATGTAACAGCCGAGCCCACATGTCATGCAAGCAAACCACTCCACGAACCGAGCACAGCTCGCAAATAAATACTTGTCCTGCCTATCAAAAATAAAAATATTCCCGCGAAGATGGGAAGACCCTAGATCGCCGGCGGCCGGCAGTATTAGTAATGTGACCATGCCGAGCTGAGCTGCGCACTTGACCAGAAGAGACTAGAGAGAGAGAGGTGGCGGCGCCGGCGAGCCTTTGAGATATGGGGTCGGCGGGGTGGGAACAGCGGCGGACGCTGGTGCTGGTGAACATGGCGTCCATCATGGAGCGCGCCGACGAGGCACTGCTGCCGGCGGTGTACCGGGAGGTCGGCGCCGCGCTGCACGCCACCCCCACTGGCCTCGGTGCCCTTACCCTGTGCCGCTCCATCGTGCAGGCCGCGTGCTACCCGCTCGCCGCCTACGCTGCCGCCCGGCACAATCGAGCGCACGTCATCGCCGTCGGTGCCTTCCTCTGGGCCGCCGCCACCTTCCTCGTCGCCGTCTCCGACACCTTCCTGCAAGTAGCGGTCTTCAGAGGCTTGAACGGCATTGGCCTAGCTCTGGTAATACCGGCGGTGCAGTCGCTGGTCGCCGACTCCACCGACAACGACACCCGCGGCACGGCCTTCGGGTGGCTGGGGTTCACTAGCTGCATCGGCTCCATCTTCGGTGGCTACTTCGCGCTGACGCTGGCATCCAGCACCGTCCTCGGCGTCGACGGCTGGCGTGCCGCCTTCCACCTCGTGGCCATCGTCAGCGCCGTCGTGGGAGCCCTCCTCTGGCTCTTCGCCGTGGACCCCCATTTCCCGGGGAGCACCGCCGCCGCGCCAGGCGGGAAGCGCAAACGCACCACCGAGCGGTGGCAAGAAGCTAGGGACCTGATCGCGGAGTCCAAGCGCGTGATCCAGATCCCGACGTTCCAAATCTTCGTGGGTCAGGGCGTCGCCGGCGCGTTCTCGTGGTCGGCGCTCTCTTTCCTGTCGATGTGGTTCGAGCTCGTCGGGTTCAGCCATAGAGACACCGCCACGCTCATGACGATGTTCTCCGTGGGCACCTCCATTGGTGCCCTCTTCGGGGGCAAGATGGGGGACATGCTGGCGCGGCGATACCCGAACGCCGGGAGGATCGTGCTGTCGCAGATAAGCTCCGGCTCGGCCATTCCGATCGCCGCCATGCTGCTTCTTGGCCTTCCCGGCGACCCATCCACCGGCGGCGCCCATGGCTTCGTCCTGTTCGTCATGGGGCTCTGCATCTCATGGAATGGATCCGCCACAAACTGGTACATTCTTGATTTCTTCAAGAGTTCATGTCTGCGTCGAGCCGTCGATCGTCTTCCGCTAATCGGATTAATCGGATCGTTCAATGCAGCCCAATCTTGTCTGAGATCGTTCCCGAGAAATCAAGAACTTGTATCTACGCCCTGGAGAGGACTTTCGAGTCGATCCTAGCATCGTTCGCTCCTCCGATCGTCGGCATCCTGGCTCAGCACGTGTACGGGTTCAAGGCGGACGGCGGCGGCGCCGGAGTTGACAGGGAGAACGCGGCGTCGTTGGCGAAGGCGCTGTACACGGCCATTGCGATACCAATGGCGATCTGCGCCGCCGTCTACTCGTTCCTGTACTGCAGCTACCCGCGAGACAGGGAGCGCGCGCGCATGATGCAGCCTGAGTTCAAGGATTACCGGCTCGGAGGCGGCCATGCGCGCGCCGTCGAGCTCTCTGATTCGGGAGCGGGTGATGGTGAGAGAGCGGAGATTGACGTCGGCTATGGAGCGGAGCCGGAGGAGGGTGATGGTATTGATACCGAGAAACTACTAACCAACCGGCATTGTAAGGTGTAACCGGCATGGCCTGCTGTACCGGCTTAGAGCCGGAAAATGGTATTGGTCCGAAAAGTTTTAGAATAAATTATAACAAAAGAATGCTAATGTATGATTTTATGCAAGCTAACGGAAATATTAGTGCTAAGTAGGGATGCAAACGGATCGGATACGGTCGGATAGCAATGATATTGTATCCGTATCCATATTTATTTTTCGGATACGGATCGGATACAGATAGTATCGGATACGGATACGGACACGGATAGTGTCGGATACGGACACGGATACCTCGGATACGGACACGGATACTACAGGTTCGGATATTGTTTGGAACGGATAATTTCCTCGGATAGTACGTAAAATACAAACTTTCAAAGAAAGCATCAAACATTTAAAGTCCGGATAAATATTTAACACATAAAAAACATACAATCTTGTAGACACTACTAGTAGTCTTTTAGAAATGCGAAGTACATAGCAAACAACTAAATTGGTGGAATTAAAATTAAACATCTACTGCTGCTGCTAGCGCTAGGGTTGGCCGTAGTGATTGAAACGGTGGGTGAAGTGGTGATTAGGGTGAAGCTTGGGCAGTTGGGCTGCCTGTCCCACCGGT
This sequence comes from Olyra latifolia, assembly GCA_036346145.1. Lineage (NCBI taxonomy): Eukaryota > Viridiplantae > Streptophyta > Magnoliopsida > Poales > Poaceae > Olyra > Olyra latifolia. The sequence continues at coordinate 21,222,451 of CM070531.1, forward strand.
GAAGGCACCGCATGAAGCAAGAGCCAAAGCCGAGCACCAGAGTGGCAGAGGGCAGGAGCATCAGAGCAGATCGGTGGAGTGAACTGAGCGAAGGCCTAAGCACTGTAGCAGTCTCGCCGATAATAGCTGTTGGGGGGGCTTAGCCTTGAGATGATTCGGATAATATCCGATGGATATTATCCGTATTTTTCTTCGGATACTATACCACGGATATTATCCGCATATCCGTATCTGTATCCGTATCCGCATCCTAATATCCATATCCATATCCGTATCCGGAAAAAACAGCCGGATATCCGTATAACTATCCAAACCACTATCCATATTGGTTCGGTCGGTCAGTCGGTCGGAAATTATCCGCTCCGTTTGCATCCCTAGTGCTAAGTATACCTGATCAGTGCATGGGCTGGGCCGGACCTAAAAAAGTTCGGCGCTCTACAGTCAAGCCTGAGCCCGGCTCGACCAGATTTTTCCCCATGAATTACAGCCATGAGCCCGGCCCAAAAGCTCGAAGACCCAGCCAAAAGCCTAGAGCCCACCCAATTTTCATGTGGTAATTTTTGTCAGAGGGAAGCCCGAGTTTGACTTGGTTTTTCTATCGGGCAAGAAATCTCAGCCTAAGCCCAACCCCAAAAAGTTGGGCTTGGGTCAGGCCGGGCTATCCATGAATAGGTCTAGTGCTGAGCTAGCGAGGTTAATTTGTATTGAATAAGGCAGAGACACGGTGCAACTTGGGTAAAATCTAACAACCTTGTTAGATACTCGACTAATGTATAAGCGTCGGGGCCGGATGGGCTGCTAGCATGCAGAAGAGTTAACTTTAGACCAATATCCTTATGCAATGTTATATATAAAATTGGTTCTGAACTTGCGAATGGATCGAAGAAAGTTTTAGGTGAAATTGTTGCATATGTTCCAGGGCGTTTAATTACAGATAATATGCTTATCGCCGTATTGTGCTATTAAGTTAGATATGATGAAAGCCTATGACCGAGTTGAATGGGATATCTTAAAGGGATTATCTAGAAGATGGGTATTCATGATCCTTGGGTGATATGGTGATGAGGTGTGAGACTATAGCAAGTTTTTCTATAAAAATCTATATCCATCTACCTCCTCCTGGTCTTGTGTGTTGAGGGTTTTTGCCTTAATTCGAGGAATTAAATTTGGTGCTAATGTTGTTTTTATTAATCACCTTCTTGTTGCGGACGATTCTATAATTTTTCTTGAAGCTACCATGAAGGTTTATCTGCTTTGGATGAAATTCTAGAAATTTATGCATCGGGTTCAGGTCAACGTATAAATAGGCCAAAATCCAATTTCTTGGTGGCCAGAAATTGTGCGGCATCTACAAAGGAGTTGATTAGGGTATATCTATAAATAGAGAGTGAAGCCCAAAAATGAGTCATACTTGGGTATGTCGACTTTATTACGGTCAAGCACTACTACAGAATTGCTCATCCCCGACCCCTCATCACTGGCGGCTATTATTCTAACTGCCAGTGATGAGGGTCACAGGACCCCGCGCGGCATGGGACCAAACACCAACCGCCAGTGATGACGTTGTACGGCCAACCGCCAATGATGGATACATATCACTGGCGGTTCATGTTACAACCGCCACTGACTGTCTCACATCACTGGCGGTTCACTTGAACACCGCCAGAGATAGTTTTGTAGAACAAACTGGTGGGAGTTGGCGGGAAACGGAAAATTTCACTGGCGGTTAGTGATAGAACCGCCGGTGAAAGGAAACTATCACGGGCGGTTTTAAAGAGAACCGCCAGTGATAGTTAGCATATCACGGACGGTTTAAGAGATAACCGCCAGTGATAGTTTCCACTACATAGTGCCGACCCTACCTCTATTATTGGAGCTCGCTCACTCTGTCTTCTTCTGTTCGATCAGTGCGGCGGATCTTGGCGATTTCAGAGCTGAGTTGGCTCGATTCAACTGGTTTTGAAGATCCAAGTGGTTGTTTGAAGATCCAAGTGGTAGAGGTTAGTGATGCTTTTATTTTTATTTGTACATCTTGTTTTTGAAGATAAAAGAACCAGCTCTAGATTAAGTGCTTTGAGATCTAGATATATTAATATTTGTAGGTTTGTGATGTACATGGAGAGTAGGATAATTACTATATTTGGCTTGTGATGTGTTTTGCATTTGTAGAATACGAGAAAAATAATTAATGGGATAAGTAATAATATATTAATATGTTAATGAGTTTGTAGTCACAATTAATGGGATAAGCAACAATTGATTTATATTAATATATAGGAGGAAGTAATTATTTCAGCTACTAATTATTTATAATAATTATTTTAGCAAACTATTTGTCATACTAGCTTTGTCATCCTAAGGTAATAATTATTTTAACAAACTATTTGTCATACTAGATTTGTCGTCCTAAGGTAATAATTATTTTAGCAAACTATTTGTCATACTAGCTTTGTCGTCCTAAGATAATAAACTAGTAAACTTTTAATCATAAAGTCTGTTATTTTGAAATTTTCAGTAATCATGTAATAATTAAGAAAACCGTGGATACATTTTTACAGATAATGGACAGATCATGGATGTACACAGAAAATCGCGCGACGGAAGAGTACGTTTATGGGGTGCAAGGGTTTATGAGAGCTGCACTGGCGGATATGCAGGAGAGAGGGGTTGACTTGATATGTTGTCCTTGTGTTGATTGCGATAATTTGAAATTGTATAGAAACTCATCTCAAATCGAGTTTCATCTCATTAAGCGAGGTTTCAAAAAAGGTTACTCTATTTGGACGTGCCACGGTGAGACATAGAGTACAACTGAGGGTGAAGATGAAGCCTTTGCAGTAGTGGATAGTGATGATGCAGGTGTCAAGTGTGATGATATCGGTGAAACATTAGATGAGGAAGTTTACGAGTTCGATAGAATGATGCGTGACGTCGAAACAGACTATGGCACTACGGAAGACTTCATTAAATTCAGGAAATGGTCAGAGGAGTCCGAGAGGCCAATCTTTCATGGTTGCAAGGTGAAACACACTTTATTGGCGACTGTACTTGAACTCCTACAATTGAAGGCTAGGAACCGTTGGTGTGATAAGAGTTTCACGGAGCTCTTACGACTACTGAAGGAACTTCTTCCCCAGGAAAATTTGATGCCAGAAACAACATATGGTGCCAAAAAAGTTATTTGTCCCTTAGGATTGGACGTGCAAAAAATCCATGCATGCCCCAATGACTGCATCCTATACCGTCACAAGTATAGCAACCTGCACTCATGCCCAAAGTGTAAAGCATCCCGCTATAAGAGAAATGTCAAAGGCCGTAACGGCGATGAGGATCAGGATACCGACCTTAATCGCGGAATCCCAGCAAAGGTTTTGTGGTATCTGCCAGTCACTCCTCGTTTGACACGATGATTTGGAAATGAGAAAGAGTCTAGACTTCTCAGGTGGCACTTAGAGCATCGTAAGAAAGATGGAAAGCTTAGGCACCCTGCAGACGCTCCGCAGTGGAGAAACATTGACTACAAGTTCCCGGATTTTGGTGCAGACCCTAGAAATTTAAGGTTTGGATTGAGCACAGACGGCATGAATCCATTTGGAAATTGGAACACCAAGCATAGCACATGGCCTGTGAACCTATACATATATAATCTTCCTCCTTGGCTCTACATGAAGAGAAAGTACATTATGATGTGCCTACTAATCCAAGGACCAAACCAGCCCGGCAATGATATAGATGTGTATCTTGCACCATTGGTAGAGGAACTACAAATGCTGTGGAACGAAGGGGTCTGAGTATAGGATGCGGATCGACGAGAGAACTTCACGCTACGTGCAATGTTGTTTTGCACCATCAATGATTTTCCCGCACTTGGAAACCTTTCGGGCATGAAAACAAAAGGAAGTAAAGCTTGTCCTCACTGCTTAGATGATACAGCAAGTGTGTGGCTTAGGAATTGCCAGAAGACTGTGTATATGCGCCATCGACGGTTTCTACGTGTGAATCATCCATATCACAAGATGACCAGGCAGTTCGATGGAACCAAGGAAAATGGATCGGCTCCACGCATACTTAGTGGAAAAGAAGTGCATGACATGTTTACAGGCCTGTATGTTAAGTTTGGAAAATGTGAAATGGGGAGAAAGAGGAAGAAAACAAAAAGCAGTGAAAACGACATATGAAAGAAAAGGTCAATTTTGTGGGATCTACCTTACTGGGAGGAACTATATGTTCGACACTGCTTGGATGTGATGCACGTGGAGGTTAACTTTTGCAATAGTTTGGTTGGTTCATTGCTTCATATGAAGGACAAAATGAAGGATGGACTAAGCATGCGGCTCGACTTAGTCGATATGAACTTAAGCGAGTTAGCACCAATAATTAGTAGTACGCAGGCGAACGGAACTCCTCCACTTGCTTTACTCTATCCAAGGCCGAGCGAAAAGAATTTTGTCAGTGCTTGCATGGTGTAAAATACCTATCCGGGTACGTTGCCAACATGAAGAGGATAGTGTCCATGAGTGACTTGAAATTGTCTGGAATGAAGTCTCATGACTGTCATGTTCTAATGACTAAGATGATTCCCATTGCAATAAGCAGTATATTGCCTCCGGACGTCCGACGAACCATCATAAGGCTAAGCTTGTTCTTCAATGCAATCCATCAGAAAGTCATCGATCCTGATACTCTTGATTCGCTACATAACGAAGCAGTAAGAATTATATGTGATCTCGAGATGTATTTTCCCCCATCCTTCTTTGATATTATGGTACATCTCATAGTTCACATTGTTCGAAAAATTAAGTTATGTGGCCCGGTGTTTCTACGTTACATGTATCCGTTCGAGAGGTACATGGGGATTCTAAAGTCATACGTACGCAACCGATATCGTCCTGAGGCTAGCATTGTCGAAGGGTATGCAATAGAGGAGGTGATCGAATTCTGCATTGATTACATGTCGCAAGTTGACCCCATAGGTGTGCCCGTATCCCATCATGAGGGTAGGCTGCATGGTACGGGCACACTTGGCAGAAAACAGATCACACCCAACGGAGACATGTACCGTAAAGCGCACTTTATTGTTCTGAATCACATGACAGAGGTGGCCCCTTACATAGAAGAGCACAAGGATTTCATACGCTGCCAGTACCCAAACAAGACGGAGGCTTGGATAAAAAAGGAGCATAACCGTTGTTTCAATGATTGGTTCAAGTCACGATTCACTGGAACATAGTGTTCTGATATACTCTTATGGCTAGCAAAGGGACCAAGATACACAGTGGTGACGTGGCAAGGATATGACATAAATGGGTACACATTCTACACGATATCGCAAGACAGGAAGAGCACCGTGTCGCGAGCAATGGCGTTAGATAGATGCATATGAGGAGGAGCACAACCAAGGCCTAGTAACCCAACGCAAAAGCTCGTTCTATGGTTTCATTGAGGAGATCTGGGAACTGGACTATGTGATTTTCAAAATAACCCTTTTTCGGTGCAAATGGGTCCAAAGTGGAGGGGTTAAGAAATCTGATGAGTTTGGTTTGACTATCGTTGACCTCGCCCGAGTGGGATATAGAGATGACCCTTTTGTCCTCGCAACCCAAGTTTTACAGGTCTTCTATGTCATAGATCCTGCTGATAAGAACAAAAATGTCGTTCTTAGTAGGAAAAGAAGAATCGTTGGAGTCGAGAATGTGGTGGACGAGGAGTATTACAACCAATTCGATGAAATACTACCATTACATGATGAAACCGAACCAAAATCAAGTGAAATGGCCAATGCAACCACCTATGTGCGCGACGATCATCAAGAAGGGCTGATCGTTGAGGACTGATTGTACTTTTTATTTGTATCTTATATTTGAGTTATGTAATTCTATTTTGTAATGCAATCCTATTATAAAATGTATAATGTAATCCAATATAATCCTATTATATAGTTCTAATATATAGTTCTATTATAATCCTATTATATAGCCCTAATATAGTCCTATTATATCTTATATAGTCCTGTATAGTTGTATTATATAGCCCTAATATAGCTATCACTGGCGGTTATCTCGTGGACCGCCAGTGATAGTCCACTACCACTGGCGGGTATAGGTTGAGCCGCCAGTGCTAGTCTACTACCACTGGCGGGTATAAATTCAGCCGTCAGTGATGGTCTACTACCACTGGCGGGTATAAATTCAGCCGCCAGTCCTATTATCCTATTATAATCCTATTTTATAGCCCTATTATCCTATTATATAGCTTTATTATAATCCTAATTTATAGCCCAAATATATTCCTTTTATAATCCTATATAGTCCTGTATAGTTCTATTATATAGCCCTAATATAGATAACACTGGCGGTTATCTCTTGAGCCGCCAGTGATAGTTACCTCTACTGGCGGTTATGTCTTGAGCCGCCAGGGGTAGTCTACTACCACTGGCGGTTATATCATGAGCCGCCAGTGGTAGATACCACTATATATATACTCTGGCCACCCTAGCCGCGCGATATCCCCCAAATTTTCACAAGTCCCGCGCGCACACTCTCGTTCTTGAGCCCTAGCCGCCGCGTCCTCGTCACGTCCGCCCTCATCGCCGCCGCCGTCGTCGCGTCCCTCATCGCCGCGCCGTCGTCGCGTCCCTCATCGCCGTGCCTCGCCGCCGCCCGTCGCCCGCCGTCATCGCCGCTCTCGTCGTCGCCGCCGCCGTTGTCCGCCGGCTCGGCGCCACGCCCGCTACCTGCTCACCCTCAAGGTCAGCAGTTGTCCCATTTTCTTCTATGGTAAAGTGTAGGTTTGGGCCGGGATCTACTCGTAGACTATGTTGGAAAATCATGTTCATTTTATGGAGTAGAATCAACAAATTGATTGTCTGTGCTCTTACCGCGCGTGATCCATCCGTGCCGGCTGCTATGGCGGCCGCCTTAGGCTTGCCTCACGCCATACGACGTCATGGCGACGCCACGGCCGTCATGTGGACGCCATAGACAACCCTGTCAAGGCGAAGCTGTGGCGAAGCCTCCCTGACCGCCACGACGATATGAGGACACCATAACAACCATGATGTGAAGCAGTTTCAGTACAGGTGCAAATGCATTTTGTGATTGGTCAGGCCGTCAGGTTGTATCTTGTTTTGTGTCGATGAGCACTTGATGATCTCCAGTTTCTTCTGGTTTGATGTTCAGCTAGGAAATCTTGTCATGTATGTGCAATAGGCCATGCAATGTCAAATGTGTATGTCTTGTGTGCTTCGGTAATCATTGCTTGTGTTGGTGGTCGATGTCTGGGCTCAGTCAATGGCCATGTGACATTGTGACTCATGTCACTCATCACTTGGTTCTCGCTTAGTACTAGTAGTTAGCTGGATGCTGTCAATATTTGTGATTGCAACTTGCTGAATCATTTTACAATTTGCATCAACTTTGGTAAACATAGTAGTTACTGATACCGTATTTGTCGAGCCATGTATACCAGAAATATCAAACGAACAGTCCTAATCTTAGGGTAGGTTGCTAAAAGTTCATCTGTCTGTTGATGGTGCATTCCAATGTTTGTCCCATGTTTATATGCCTTCAATGTTAATGGTTCCTTCAGAAATTACGTATACTACGGCAAGCAGGTGTCCGATTGTGCAGGTGTCCGATTGTGTTTCGTCTTTGAGGGCACTAATGTTTGAAGATTAATTATCATGTACAGGAAGAAATACTTAATTTTAAGTAGCAGCACAACATAAATACATAGGTGCTTGTGAAGTTATACAGATTTATCATTCTCCCATATATATGTTTACTCCTCCTGCAGTCATGTATATACTTGCTACCTAGAAGGTGCTTGTGACATGTTAGTGCTTACATCTTCTTCCCATATGAAGCATTTGTTCTATGTCAAATGTAGTCCTAGTTATTTAATAAGATTTTACATAGTTTAGTTTCCATATATAAGGTTTACATTGGAACTTAACTTTACTAAATATACTGATTTCTTCCACTGTTATGTTATGACATTTATTCTGTAATGAGATTGAAGTTGTAGACAACAAAAGGAAGCACTAGGATTTCTTCCACCTTTTGAAACTCCTGTAGTTTAATTTCAGCAAATAATCAAATAATTACAGCAAAAAGAAGCACTAGGATTACATTTTAAAACCATTCAATATTTTTATGAGTTCCTGTAAAACCCATTTATAATCAAATAATTACAACAAATAACATGCCTACTAAAACCCATTTTTAGAAGTATTTAGAAGTAAATAGTAATATACATTTGTGCCCATTTTTATTTGTAACCAATACACAAATTATCTGTATAACCAAATAAAGATTAGAAATTTCCTGGTGTTCTCTTGTATGTAGAATGGACCCTGAGGCCACCCCTTGAGCAGGGACCGCGCCCGAGGCCACCCCAGCTGTGAAGAGAAGGGTTAGTAGAGGGCCAAACAAGCTCAAGACCGATGTCGTTCATACCATCACAGAGGTCCGGACAGGAGGTATACCGGTCCTTCCCACGAAAGTCAGCATCAGATCGTCGAACAATGTCTTGGGGTGGTGGCTAGGGCACGAGTCCCATGCACCACCAACACCTGGAAGGACCTCACCGCTCAAGAAAGGGACCAACTATGGGAGGAGCTCAAACGGTCATTCAATTTCCTGAAGACTCTCTTCCTGAGGTGCGGAAGAACACCCTGAAGCGCATGGGGATCGCCTGGAAGAACTGGAAGGTGGATCTCGTCAAGGATTTCGTCAATGAGGAAAAAACCCCGTTTCAGAAGTACCCTTTCATTACGAATGAGGTGTGGGAGGTGTTCAAGAGGATGAAGACAACGAAGGAGTTCAAGGAGTCCTCTATTAAACACAAGGCCATTCAGGCCAAGAACACCCACCCCCATAGACTCGGCACCGCTGGATATGCGGCAAAAGAACGCGAGTGGGAGCTGGCCGACTGCGCCAGTGAGCAATCTGAAGCTGCCACAAGGCTCAGTAACACGCGTGCTGACCGCTGGATCAGGGCTAGGGTCAAAGTCACACCGACGGGCCAGTTTTCTCCATGCCCGAGACTGCTGAGGTGGTTCAAAAGCTGGTAAGTGCACAATGACCCTTACAATGTTTACTTTTGTAACACCCCAATTTCAATTTCTCCACGTATTGATTGAGTATGACATGCAAGCATCGCAAGGCTCCTTTGTCAAAACAGGAGCGAGACATCCTAACCGAGGCCCTAGGAAACAAGGAGCACCCAGCCGTCACGCAGGGCATCGGGGTCTCGTTACTGGAAGGATGGGTTCCCAATGACTATCTCTACTACAAGAAAAAAAATGTGTACATAACTTAGAGGATGAAATTCAAAATAGGGTTCACGCAGAAGCTGAGAAGATACGAGCAGAATGGGAGCCTCGGGTACAACAGTTGGAGGAACTCATAAGGAACAGATCCTAAGCCAACCCTAATACACAAGCTGTTGGGTGCACCCCTCCATTTAAAAGCAGCTGCGCTTCCGCACCTTCGCCCGATAAGGCTGGCCCAACGAAATACCCGGTGGACGACATAAAGGAGATTACCCATTGCTTGCTCCAAGTTTCGTATAGCGCCGGTGTTTCACTCGAGGTGGCCCGCGGTGTGGTGTACCCCTGCATTTCGGGGATGAAGGTTCATGGTGCGGACTTGGCGGCGGGCTACGCGAAGGTCCAGGTAGACGCTGTTATGGACAACACCGTAGCGAAGATCCCACTTGTGAATCCCCCCAATGATGAAATCATAACAGTTGGAGATGCTATCCATAGTTTCGTCCAGTGGCCTAAGAAGGATATTACTCTTCTACCAAATCTTGAAGAAATCGAGGCCGGTGGCGTTGGACCCATAGATCCGATCCGTAACGATGAAGAGGACAGAGCGAAGAAAGCCTTGTCTGCGGCAGCCCCTCAATCTTTGAAGACAAGCTCACAGAGCAATAAGCGTGTTGCGTCCTCACCACCAGTGCGCTACTGCCCCCCAGAGAAGGGGAAACGAATCATCCGTCAATCTTCAGCGCCTAAGAGGAAGATTCACTGGGCGCAGAAAGGGAAAAAATTTCAGATGGGAGAATCACTGCATAGCCTTGCCGCATTAAATGACATGGGTACGGCCTGCCAGATCCTACATGATTATTACCTCAGGAACTCACGCCTTCCTGTGAAGGAACGATCATCCAGCATCGTCGGTAAGGTGAAGGGCAAGTATTTCCTAGACGATAACGATAGTTATCTTACCATAACCTTTGAGGACCTATGGTATATGTTTCAATTGCAGGAGTTGGACGCCTCTCTCATCCACTGCTTTGCAGTGTAAGTGTATACAAGTCTTGCGCATTGTCAGTGTATATTTCTTATCCACTTATACACTGATCACATATATCTTACTTTTCAGCCAAATGTACCTAGTTGCCAAACGATGTCAAGTCCAGGCCGATTTTCTTGACCCTGGCATTGTCACCCAGGACAACATAAAGGCGGATAGAAAGAATATCGGGCAATACCTGAAGAGGGCCCTGACTAGAGGACAGGACAAAGCATACTTCTTGTTGCCCTTCAATAAAAATTTTCATTGGATCTTGCTGCTTATAAAACCTAGCGAAAACAAGGTTGTCTACCTCGACTCGTTGAGGATGAGCCCCACACACGAGTGGGAAGATTTAAAAGGCCTACTCAATGCGGTGTTCAAGAGTTATGTCAAGGGTGGGGGCAAGCACAATGATGCGATGGGCATGGAACTTAGGCATATAGAAAAATTTTCAGTAAGTGTTTATTCACACTTTTCCTCATAATAAAATGGAAATTTTTTTACCGCCTGCCCCACTGATTATTGTGCCTTGTCATCTTTATACTTCCTTCTGTAGTGCCACCAGCAGCCCGGAGGCCATGCTTGCGGCTTCTACGTTGCGCGACATATGCAAATCATTCTAGGGTTACGACAAAATGAAGATCTGAACATTGGAGATACAAACATCGATTTCAATACTCTTGCAGACATTAGAGATAGTTTGGCTACGTTTATTAATACCCAAGTTATTGACCCAAATGGTCGTGTAAACAGTGGACGCCTATAGTTAACTATAACAGACATATTGTATGAAGTACATATTGTTATATTAATATATGATATTTTTCTTTGAATTTGATGTTGTTCTTATTTACATGAAATCTAGATGTATATAGATGTATATGTATATGGATGAATCTGGATGAGATCTGTTTATTTGATATATATATATATATGGATAAAACTAGCCACCATTAGAACAATCTATTTTGTATATGTATATGGATGAAAAACCAAAACCTGGATGTATATGTATATGGATGAAATCTGTTTATTTTGGATGTGTATGTATATGGATGAATTCTGGATGTGTATGTATATGGATGAATTCTGGATGAATATGGATGAATTCTGGATGTGTATGGATGAAATATAGGACAACCTATTAATTTTTTTTGACCCTGAAAATATATCACTGGCGGTTCATACAACAACCGCCAGACCGTCACTGGCGGTTCTGGGTGAAAACCGCCGGTGAATGTCTATATACCCCCAGCGGTTTTATTTAAAACCACCAGTGGAAATCTATTATCACCGGTGGTTCTAAAGACAACCGCCGGTGATATTTTTAATATCACGGGCGGTTCTCTTAAGAACCGCCAGTGGTAATGCATATCACTGGCGGTTCCACAACCGCCAGTGAAAATCCTTGATTATCACTGTCACATAATCACTATCAGTTTGAAAACCGCCAGTGATGTGAGTTCAGAACCGCCAATGATGACGTATTCTGCACTAGTGAAAAAGGAATGGGATGTTTCAGCCCTTCTTGAAAAAATTAAAAAGCAGTTGAGAAGGAAAAGAGGTTCTAATTAAGTCGGTGATTCAAGCTCCACTGACTTATTTTATGAGTTGCTTTATTCAAACTTCCAATCAATTTATGCAAGCAAACTGAGAGTTTGGTGGCTAAATTTTGGTGGGGATCGAATGGTGCTAAGAAGGGGCAATGGCTTGTTGGGAGAAAATAAAAAACCCCAAGGAAGAAGCCGGCTTGGGTTTGAGATTTAATTGCTTTATGTTAGCAAAACAATCTTAATAGTATGCTATTGCTCAAAGCAATTGAATGAGGGTTTAATTTGGCGTTTAGGTGATGGTAATGATAAATATATTTGGTCTGATAATTGGATTCCAGGAGTGGGGAGTATGCGGCCTGATGGTGATCCCAATGATAAGGTGGCAAAGTTGATTGATCATGTACAGTGCAATGGAAGGTTGACAAGGTTAATGAAAATTTCTGCAAGCATGTGCACATACTAAATCGGGTATCTATACAGTGCGTTCTGGTTATCACATAAGAAGGAAGAGTAATATACTGCATCATCAGCAACACTCTAATCACGGGGTTTCTTTTGTCGCTCATTAGTGTCCTGCATGAAAACTTATTTGGAGAATTACCTGCTAGACTGCACCATTTGACTCGCAGGATTTGTAGGCACAATCTTCCAGTAGGATTACTAACAGCCCCATGTGTACAAGGGCAATTAGAAGATGACGAGCATGTGTTTTTGGGTTGCCCTATTGCAGGTTTTTTTTTCTGGGAACAGGTTAATTTGGTCTTGCCTGAGTTCACTGTGATTCAACCAGGTCAGGTGATGGATCAACCTTTCCATGAGTGGATGCTGAGCATGATTCCTGAACTCCTGAAACTGCAGCTGCAATCAGCTGGTTTTTTAGGGTACTCAAGAAAATGTCCAAGCTTTGTCCTATAAAGTGAAGAAGCTGTGTGAGATCAGGGAACTCAATAAGAAATAAGCGGCTACTTTAGCATTTATAAACCAAAAGGAAATCCCGAGTAAGGGCCTTGTTTGTGTACTAGATGCAGCCTTTGACCCAGAAACTCGTAAATCAGTCGGGGGTGGCTGTGATCTTCAATGAAATCTGTGAGGTTTTGGCAGCAAAAGTTGCTACCTTGGGTAATTCTCAGGATGCTGGAGAGGGCGAATCAAATGCTCCCGAAGAAGCAGAAGTTCGCAGCTCAATTAGAAGTGAACAACATTCATTTCATATCTGATTGTGTAACGATTATTAATCAGATAAAAGAAACACAAAAGGATCGTTCTCGGATGGCTAACCTGCTTCAGCGGGTGCTGTGCCGGATCCCGACGGCGACGCTCGATTTCTAGAAGCGAGCCAGAGTGGAGATAGCGCACCTTGCTCAAGGACCAAGGCTATACGAAGAAATACAAGGACTCTTTTTTCTAAAAAAAAAAATACAAGAACTCTTTCTGGCAATGACGCCTACGCCTATTTTAAAACGCAAGAATCAACCGATCCACCTAAGATATGAGAAAATTCTCGTATGCTGAACGGGAGTAATTTTGCAGCTGATACTACAAGCTCGTGCATGAAGATGAGGTGTAAATATGAAATTAAAAATGTAACAGATTATTGATGTCGATATTGCTTGGCGATCTTAATTATATTAACATTAAGGCAGGTTCTTTTCAACTTATTTGTTTATACTTATCTACTTATTTGCTTATCTTCAGTTTTCAAAATGCAAATGCTTTACTATTTTTGGTCTATTCTTTTTTGTTTTCAAGATGTGTCGGAAGGCTCTAAAAAGCAAGTCAAACAAAATGTGCTGGATTTTTTAAGCTGTTTCGAAAAGCTTCCAAAGTTCATGTTATGAATAAATAAGCAGATCAGCAAAGGAGATTAGTCAAAACACAGTTTATTACGGTATAAATCGCTCGCATGCTCCGAAGATTGGCTTCCATGGTGCAAAACAAAAGCGTCAGAGGGAGGCAAAAGGGCCTCGGTCACTTCAAACAATCCATAGAATTGTTACAAGTAATTAAAGAGAAATCTGAATGCCGCTTGATTTTCTTTTTTTGAGAAATAATGTCGCTTGATCTTAAATCCTCAACGATATGCAGTCAACACCCAGTTGATCGTGCACCGTGCTGCCTCGTACAACGTGATATTTAACAGGCACTCACACCTAGACGAGGGACACTATTAGTATAGTCTATGGACATCTTCCTGTATAGAGAAGGATACAAGCTGCATACCGTACACTACAAGCTAAAGACTAATAAAGTTGTGAGGAAAATTTAAAACTGCATTTTATACATCCCTTTCTACTTATACGCGTATGAGTTCAATGCATGAATTACCGGCAACACGGCCTGGTTTACATGGGAAAATCTTTTCTTTTTCTACATCAGAAAGGCATTGTACAATTTGCCGGTCTAAGGAACGTAATCATTTATTTGTCACTCAAAAAATCTATTTATTACGTCATTTGCATCCTTTAGCTACAATTATTTTATTTATATTGCCAATGCAAAACATAATTTTTTTTGTTGACAGCTTAACCATACCCTCTTCGTGATTTAGGAATGGCAATGGGGAGAACTATACCTAATCATGGGCAGCCCGACCCGACGGCCTAGCTCGGGCTGGGCTTGGGCCCCAGTTGCCAGCCCAAAGTAAGGTTCAGGCCGGGCTAAGCCCGGCCCGGCCCGACAATATAATAGTAAATGCTTTGATTAGGCCGGGCTTGGGCCTGATCTTGGTGAGAAAAAATTAGGCCGGGCCGGGCTCAGGCTTGCGTTCAGGTGGCCGGGCTTAAAAGGGCTAGGCTCAGGCTTGCGTTCAGGTGATCGGGCTTTTTTAAGCCCGGCCCAAAACCCGGCCTAGCCCAGCAGTCAGCAGATGATCAAGTCTAGGGAGAACCCCAGGCAGCAGCCGCATCCCGTCCCATCCCTAGCCATGACATAAGAATTTCTCCATCAGGGGTAGGTTTTCCTTGTCCCTGTCCCCGCTTGGGGACAGGACCCGACAGGGTGCAAACCAAATGTATGGTGCCTTCTCCCAAGTTGGCGATCTCCGCTACGACCTGTACCGTCATCGAGCTTACATGGGAGAAAGCCAGCATTGCACAGAGAAGAAGAAGAAGACATCGTCTCCATCAACTTTGCATGGGGAAGAAGATGTCGATGGCATTGCAAAGAAGAGGACCGGAGGGTCGGTGGAGTGACTTTGGGAAGCAGAGGAAACAGAGGGAAGGAGGAGAAGGCAGTGGCCTTGGGAGGGAAAGGAAGTGGAAGGAGGTTGATTGGCAGCCAACACGCGAGGGAGGGAGCTCATGCAAGAGAGGGGCAATGGCTAAGACCATTTGCAATGGGTGCCCGTCCCGAGTCCCGGTCCCTTTGCGATGGGAAAGAAGAGTGCAGGAGAGTGAAGACCATGCTCCAACGGCGTCCCCTCCCTGCCTGGGCACCCGCGGGATAGGAGAGACAATCTCTCTGCCCCGGATCCTCTCTCCATTCTCTTCGTCGCATAGGCACGAGGGTCCACACAACGACCAGTCCGGCGGCTGCTACGAACATCGGGTGCGAGGTGGGAGGCAGCGGCGAAGGGTTCTGGTGCCATCGGCAAGAGGCGTTAGAAACGGGAGGCGGGGACCCGACGGAGCACGGCGGCGGCTTCGATTCGGTGCACAGGGAGACGGGCAAATCGTGGAGCAGGAGCAGCATCAATGTCCTTGCGTCCATGGCGACTGCTCCTACAGAGTTCAACTCGACGGCTGCCGGTGAGAGGGACGCACTCCAAGCCCTTTTTGCTAGCTGATTGGTGGGATTTTGGGTCCAATTTGGCCGATCTGTCGCTAATTGGGCCCAATTTGGAGTCGATTGGGTTAGGGTTAGCAGTTGATTGGGTGGATTTGGCCAATATTTGAGCAAGTTCTTATGGATTTGGCTAAGAACTTGAGGAAGGCGACTCAGCTAGGTTTACAAAGGGTGCAAGCATACATTGAGCTTATCGATATAGAACTGGCAGAGTTGGATATCATACCAACACTAGAAATTGAACCTGACAACAGGTAAAGAATTTGTTGCTATGGATCGAAGTATGAGTATTCTAACATGAACTAGAGTTTGATTATTAAATGCTAAGGACTTTTAGGTGCACTGGTAGATCATTAGTGCTCTGTGCTACTGAGAAGGCTACATAAGAGAAGTGTACTTGGCAGGGGAATTCAAAACCAAAACAACTAAGTTGCAGTAGTGATATAGCCGGTGTTACATGCTCAACTGTGAAATAATAAAAATGTACAGATATACACCCAAAATATCAAATACCACATGTCTACACCTAGGATAATGTTAATATCATAAAATCCACATAGTGTTTTTTTTTATCTCATCAACCTTTTTCTCTTGCATATCATTATTATCGTTATCATGAACATATGTATGTGAAGAGATATCTTACTATAATTAGTTCAGATGGATTTATAGGATAAGGAATAATAATAATAAATATGATTTAGTGAAAGCCCAACAGGTAGTTTTAATTGATATTACCAAATCATGTGCAATTTAAGCGTTTTGGACAACAGCGTTGTTATAGCTTGTAGCGGATGTCAGGTATATGGACACCGTATATAGAGTATATTGCACAAAGCCGTTGAATAAGTGATCGATGCATAAGCTGCCGAGGCGCCGTGAACGACACAGCGTGCTGTTTAAACAGTGATTGCAATTGAAGAATGCAAATGGTTTAAGAAGAACATATAATAACTGAAGTGGTAAATGAAATATTATATTTTTTTAAGCAGCAAATCGTAGAGCGCAAACCTTTGCACCGGCGAACGAAAGATTTTCCGGTACACAGATACCACCTCATTATTTTCTACGCGGCCTACTCACAGTTGGGGCTCTAGCATATGTGTCACTGACATCTCAGCCCCACAAAGAACCAGCCGAGTCAGCCTTAACTACTACTGGCTTCTGGGCTCAGCTAAACCTCACTGACACTAGACCCACAGCATGATTCAGACCCACATGTCATGGAGGTTGCTACAGATGCACGGAAACAGTCGACGAGCGTACTATAAAATTCTGGCGAAGAGGAGACGGCAGATCGCCGTCGCTACCGGTGGCGGTGGCGGCCATCGCGTGCTCAGGCTGAGCTGAGAAGAGAGGATCACAGGAGGGAGAAGCGGAGAGGCGATCCAGCCTCTTGGAGATGGGGCCGGCGGTGTCGTCGCCGGAGGAGCGGCGGACGCTGGTGCTGGTGAACCTGGCGTCCATCATGGAGCGCGCCGACGAGGCGCTGCTCCCGGCGGTTTACCGGGAGGTCGGCGCCGCGCTGCGCGTCACCCCCACGGGCCTCGGCGCCCTCACCCTCTACCGCTCCATCGTGCAGGCAGCGTGCTACCCGCTCGCCGCCTACGCCGCGTCGCGCCACAACCGCGCGCACGTCATCGCCGTGGGCGCCTTCCTCTGGGCCGCCGCCACCTTCCTCGTCGCCGTCTCTGGCACCTTCCTCCAGGTGAGCCGCTCAACCACCATTGGCACGCATCACCGGTAGAATGGTCAATCCGCGCGTCTTTTACCCCGTTCAAAGCTGGTGCCTTTGCGACTTGGACATGTCTCTACTGAATCTACTGTTCATCCCGTTCAAAGTCTGCTCCAACCTATCATCCCTGTGTTGTTAATTAGTCCATAAATCTCAATCAAGTAGATGGTGAAAACTTTGTAATTTTCCTGCAATCACAGTGAAAATTTTGCTTGAGAAGGCGAGGTGTGTAATCTGAAGAACTGAATTGGTATTATGGATGCTTGTTGTTGATGTAAATTTCCGCAGACACTGGTTTGATAATACTACTGAGTTGGTATTACTTTTCCACAAATGCATTGGTGCATTGGTGGTGGTTAATGATGTGCAAGTCACTCTGAAACTTGACTCCTGACTAAGTAATCGCCTAGATGTCACATTGTCACCTGTTTTGTTTCTTCTAGGAGAAGTGTTACGAAGGGGGGAAACGAAGTGCTTTTCCAGACGAACGACTGCGAAATCGTTGAATTTTGGATCCGCGTTCACTATTCTTTTATTTCCTTCAGATTGGGCGCTCTTGTGGTAGCATTACTTAGTGACGAACACTGGTGCCCGCTTAACCAAACCGACGTTGAATCCAGCATTTCTTTAGAGACATTGTTTTCTAACCATAGACAGGAACTGATTAGGTGCTAAGATTTCCTGTGTTTTGATTATGACACACTGACACATCACTTCTTGATCATGCTCTGCAGCACATCACTTCTTGATCATGCTCTGCAGCTAACTCTTGAAACCACCATTCCAAATTTTATCCACATTTTGTTCTATAGTTAACTTGATGCCAATGAAAAGTGGTAAGTCCATTCTTTGTTTCTCTGAACTATATGTTTGATTGGACGGTGCAAAAAACTCTTACGGTGATGTATTCCCTTAATCGCAAACATATCATCCCCAAAGGATTACCAATTGGCAAATGACAGTCACACTTTTGGTGTGTTTGTCTCCAGTTGGGAATTTGGGGCCTTACTTTATTTGTTCCTGAACTTCTGTATTTCCTTCCATTAAAAAGAGAAAAGAAAAATAAAGAAAAACTAATTGACAGTCACACTTGTTTCATGTTTGGCCAGGTTGCAATCTCAAGAGGCCTGAACGGCATCGGCCTGGCTCTAGTTATTCCGGCAGTGCAGTCACTGGTCGCCGACTCCACCGACGACGACAGCCGCGGCACGGCGTTCGGGTGGCTGCAGCTGACCAGCAGCGTCGGCTCCATCATCGGGGGCTTCTTCGCTCTGCTGCTGGCGTCGACCACCATCCTGGGGGTGGCCGGGTGGCGCTTCGCGTTCCACCTCGTGGCGGCGACCAGCGTCGTCGTGGGCGTCCTCGTGTGGCGCTTCGCCGTCGACCCCCATTTCCCGGCGAACAGCGCCGGCGACTTACACGGCAAGCGCCGCTCCGCTTGGGACGAAGCCAGGGAACTGATCGAGGAGGCGAAGTCCGTGATCCGGATCCCGACCTTCCAGGTCATCGTGGCCCAGGGCGTCGCCGGCACGTTCCCGTGGTCGGCGCTCTCGTTCCTGCCGATGTGGCTCGAGCTCATCGGGTTCAGTCACGGGGACACCGCCGCCTTCACCACCGTCTTCGCGGTCGCGAATTCCCTGGGTGGTCTTCTTGGCGGCAAGATGGGCGATCTCCTTGCCCGGCGATATCCCAACGCCGGCAGGATCGTCCTGTCGCAGATCAGCTCGGGCTCGTTTGTTCCTCTAGCTGCTTTCCTGCTGCTGGGGCTTCCCGATGATCCAAAGTCCGGTGTCGCCCACGGCATTGTGCTGTTCATCATGGGGCTGATCATCTCCTGGGACGCAACTGCAACAAACAAGTATGGTACTAATCACCACAGTTTTTCCCCAATTTTAGTTTCTTGATGATGGAATATAATTCCAACCTACACATCCAAAACAAAAGAAATAATTTTTCAGTAAATGGGAGACAAAATTAAGTCCTGAACAAACCACAATAATTAAAGTCACGCATTGCAAAGTCTATTATTTATTCTCCATCCAAAATTGGCAAAAACAAATCGACATAGCAATCGTCTCCAATCATGGCACGCTTCTAGGATCTCCTTTAGATCATCCTGCTATATAAAAGAAGTATTTTGCATTTGGTTTAGTTTTCCTTTGATTGTGATAGATTGTTCTCTTGATTTTGCAGCCCGATCTTCGCGGAGATCGTGCCCGAGAAATCAAGAACGAGTATCTACGCTCTGGACAGGTCCTTCGAGTCGATCCTGGCTTCGTTCGCGCCGCCGGCCGTCGGCTTCTTGTCGCAGCACATGTACGGTTTCAGGCCTGGATATGGCGAAGGGAGCGGCGCCGCCGCCGAGAGAGACCGGGAGAACGCGGCGTCCCTGGCCAAGGCGCTGTACACGGCGATCGCGATCCCGGCGACGATCTGCTGCCTCGTGTACTCGTTCCTGTACTGTACTTACCCCAGGGACAGGGAGCGCGCGCGGATGCAGTCCCTGGTGGTCCAGTCGGAGCTGCAGCACGTCGAGCTGGAGGGCTCGCGTTTCCGGTGCGCCGGCGCCGGAGACGGCGAGCGGTTTGAGCCGGGAGGTGACGGTGAAAGGATTGAGATCGATGTCGGCGATGATTCAGAGCCAGAGGAGCCCGGGTCTGATGCTGGCACCGAGAGACTACTGCCGAGCCGGGAGTTGTGACGGAAACAAGGGCTTTGCAGATGCAGGCCTCATTTGCACCCCTAACTTTCGTCTCTCAGTATCAGTGTCGATCCAAGAAAGTGCTTTCACCGTTGGTGCAAGATAATTATACAGACTATATCTACTCTCCTTTATTTCCTTTCTTATTCTGTCTCTTCCTTGGCGGTCATCCGCTGTTCTTTCCGACTTCCCGTACTCTCCTTTTATAAGCCCAGCAAGATTATTTCCATTCCACTTACCCGACATCCTGTGTCAGGTGTAGGAAGGCACCCTCGATGACTAACCAAAGGGGGAGATTTCGAAATATTTCAACCACCAAAAGGAGTGTACTTATTTGCCTGAATCTCGTCACTTCGAGAATTTTTCGAGATAGCCTCGAGAGCCGGTTGCCCTTTAATTTTGGGGTTTAGAGAGCTTATAGACACGCCTACGAGATAAAAAAAATTTCGACTCAAAAAGTAATAAAAAAGTGAGATAAGTCAAATAAGACACGAGATAAGTAGGATAAGCCAGAAAAAATTTCGACTCAAAAAGTAATAAAAAAGTGAGATAAGTCAAATAAGACACGAGATAAGTAGGATAAGTCTGGCTTATCCTACTTATCTCGTGTCTTATTTGACTTATCTTACTTTTTTATTACTTTTTAAGTCGAAATTTTTTTTTATCTCGTAGGCGTGTCTATAAGCTCTCTAAACCCCAAAATTGAAGAGCAACCGGCTCTCGAGGCTACCTCGAAAAATTCTCGAAGTGACGAGATCCAGACAAATAAGTAGATAAAAAAAGCTAAAAAGAACCCGTCCTAAAAAACCTATGGTTCCAGGCACATAAAGGATCCCAATGGAATATCTAGTCTACGTGACCCAACACGCTAAAACAGCCTCCATTGGCGCCTCATGGACCTCCCTCTCCCAGTACAACTCAGAAGATTTTTTTCTCCTGAAATGTAAGTTGTAACACAAGGGGATATATGCTTTAGTCATTTACAAAAATGACTTCGAGCTTTCATTTCATATATAGTACTGTTAACTGATACTCTAAGGGCAAGTTTAATGGTGGCTCTATAAGTTATTTGCTATAGTTGGACCTATTATTGTAAAAATATGGGTGTGAATAGTAAAAATAGAGTTGAGAGTAAAAAATAAGATAGATATGTAGGATTGGAAAAATAGGGACAGAGTTACAGAGGTAAATAGTAAAATGGGGTTGTAAATAGTGGATAAATAGTGAAATAGGGCCAGAAATTAGGGCTAGCATTGCATATAACCTAAAAGCAATTAAGAGATTGGTGGATGGATTAAATATGTGCCATCCTTATGTGTAATCATAAAATAAGAGAAATTATACTAGCGTTACAGCTTGCGAAACCCAATTAGACTTGACCCATCTAAACGGTCTAATGATCCCTACCCTTTCTTCTCACTCCCAATCGCTCCTGCCTAGCCACCGCTATCATCCCCTTAACATGTACATTATCGTTGAAGCAATCACCCCTCCTCTTATGGCGCCACCCACCTCTGCCCTCCTCCGCGTCGTCATCGTCGCTACCCCTCCTTCCTGAAGCCAGCTCCCTACCGTCCTCGTGATGCTACTGAGAAGGGCATTGCTACTTCAAATACACCCATAGGAGCAACAGGCAATGACCAACAAAGGCCTCCTAGCAATTAACAACCTCCGACGAACTTGCAACAAACAATCACACATGTATGTGCATGATAATTAAATTATTAGGTGAGCTCGTTCCTCGGATTACATAATTATACTTTGGAGAATGAAATGCTACTTAATAATGTTCTTACACTTAGGAACCTTGGCATGAACCAACAAGGAAGAACCATGCAAGGTGTCAACTCTATAAGGATCTATGTGGAGCCGAAAGGGTTCGGCTCAGTCTCCAATGACTAGTTAGACATTAAATGCTCACAGAAGTGGCATACGTAGTCTGCTTAGGGTGTGTGAGTACTTCATGAAAATCTTACCCTACACTTTCCAATGGATCTAGCCCTGCCACCAAATTGGTTCTAAGCTAACCATAATCATCAAAACACTTCAATGGGAGAATTAGCCTCCAACTCCTTGGGCGCTGCACCACCGTTATTGGGCTGAGTTCCCATGTATTTAAAATGGCGTGAGGCCACTTCTTAGGAGCCATCTCCCTACATATATATAGCACCTTCTCCCTTAGTTTCCCACACCAAAACGAAGATTGGGCCGTGTTGTGCGCATCATCTACTAGTCCTTGTCTTCTCCTACCTCAAGCGTCGCTACCGTCCTCGTTCCTCTCCTCCTCCCACCCTCCTTGTATTTCCACCATGTCGCCCTTCCGCATCCTCACTACCCCTCCCAGCCCCACTCGATCCCCTCCCTGGGACAACCACCGTGTCATCATGCCACCCATCCCTCTTCGTTTGGCGCCATCGGCTCCTCACTCTTAGATATACCCATGTTTGCTCGCTGCCTCCACCACGACACATCGTCATTGGTAAGATCCGGCCCTTGCCTCTACCGATGGTGGATCCACCCTACCTTGTCCGCCCATGTGTGCTTGCTCATCCCGATTTGGCTCCATCGGACATCGACTCATCTGGCTTGATACGATCAAGGTAGGGGGATGTAACCGGACGCCATCGTTGTGGCGGAGGTAGAGAGGAAGGAGGGGGCAGCGCTAGGTAGAGGAGGTTCTTAGTGGAGAGAAAGGATGTGTGGCGGGTCTAGATCGTGGACGGGTGGAGAGAGTAAGTGTGGGATATGGAGGAGATCTAAACTATTGGTTCTCTTGGTTCTCTTCCCCACCCCTATCTGAAGCGTTGAAGAAGAATAGACAACCACACACCACAAATTCCTTCTTATATAATAGTGAAGATGGTAATTCCTAAAGAACAAGGCACAAATTTGTCAATTTCTTTCAATAGGAGTGACACTCACGAAATTCTAATTTCACGATGTGACACTAACGTTACAACAAAACCAAGAAAATGCTTTCACTCACTAGGCTAAGCAGCAACTCTCTAGAACATGTCTACAAGAGGGGGCTCTTGGTGTGCCAACTCCCAGGGGTGTGATAGAGAGGCTAGTGATGGTGTCATTGATGGAAGCACGACTAGGGAGGGCAGGTAGTTGGGGGTACAATGCAACTCTACAATTTTGTGCAGCAATCGCTCGAGACGACCTGCAGAAGGGGGAAGGGGCGCCCATGGCAACACACAATGGGAAGGAGAGGGGTGCAATGACACAAGTGGATCAGGAGGGAGAGCTGTGCCACACGTGATTGGTGGGACCATGTAGGATGAGCGAGTTGGCTAAGATATGATGAGATCAAACGGTATCGGTTAAGGGATGAACAATGAGATGAGACGTCAAATCGGTTCAATGTCTATTGGATCTTCTCTGAACCCATGGGCACGAGTTTCATATTAGTCTTAGAGCAAGGATTTCCTACTTGTACAAGGAAATACTTGTACTCTCTCTCCCCTCCAAAAAGCGTCAAGATTTGTGTTGCGTAATTTTCCAAAAGCCCCCCTCCATTCCCCTTCCTTCTCTTCCCCACCACTCCCCCTTCTTCTTCCCTCTCCTCCTTTCCTTTTCTCTCTCCTCTGAATAGGCCTAGTCGGCTCCTCCCTGTGGCGGGGCAGCTGGTGAGCACTGAGCCACCCACTCGAGTCGTCCCACGGCAGAGCAGCGAGACAAGGCGGCTAGACAGGTGTAACACCTCGGCCTCCTTCAGACCCTAGATGCTACCAACTCCAACATTTACTAGAAATTTTGACGGCATCCTGCCTAAAAATTGGACATCCAACCACAGAGTTTTGCACAACAGAGCATATAAATACTAATGATAGCAACTGCCACACCATGGCAGCCCTCTCATCCATATCCAACACATATATATGTATCAAACTAACCACGACCATCACAAATTAACATCACCTTCACACATAAACAAAAGCCATGCCAGAACTTTGTACCACACGTCCTAGTCCATTCATATCCATCTTACATTGGCGGAATTGAACAGTAGGGCTGGAATCAACACCAGCCCAACATACAAACCAATTTCACATACAGGTCTAATACTTTAGTTAAGACATTAAAGATAGCAACATTCAAGCCTTATGTTAGATCACTAGTTATTTAGTTCTTAAAGTGATCACAGCTTGAGTGTTGAGCCAAAAGCGTGCACTATTCCCCTTCTTAAGCATGCTCCTTCAGGAATAACCTAAAAACATAAAGAAACAAGTGTGAGTCGATGACTCAGCAAAGTACATAATAGCGATATCAAAAACACATCCAAAAGAAACCATCAATAGCAATCCAGCTCATTCACCACATGCTTATCAATGCAATGCAAAAAGATCCCTTCTCATAGCGCGCACCGGTATCTGAGCGTACACCCGTCGATGTCCCACTCTATACTCCATCCCGTGTAGTCTGCCCACCAAAGTGGGACTTCCCCGCCATCCCGTGGGGGGTTTGCCTACCTCTGTAGGTCTTACTTCAAGAGCACGCCAGATTAGTCATATGGCTTTCTCACCGACCTGGCCCATGGCACTCCGGATTAGCCAATGACAATTCTCACCGTCCTGGCTCGTATGCAAGTTTTCAAAAATCTTTGCAACATAAAACATGGAATTGCCACTTATCAACACAAATCCAACATCACCATTAACCATCTAAATCAGAAGCAAGTATAAATAGCACATTGTACCATTCAATCAAATATTGCATACATCGCATTAGGTACTTGCCTTAGTTACCAAAAGACGTCGAGGGATGCTGTAGCGGCACCGACCCCGACCCGGAAGTAACTCTACCTACACATCACCATCATTCATTCAATATACATGCAGCCATTATTATCTAGTGCCAACATTACTATCCTTCGAGCCCCTAATGTCTAGCAAACTCTATAGCTGGAATACTCTTAACCACCCCGCCATTCCATTATATACCAAAACCGGACAGCAGCACGGCGGAGGCCATATCTCCCAAACCGCTTGGCCAAAATTTGTGTTCTTGGGCTCTACGAAAAGCTAAGAACGTCGTCCACGTTCTTTATTATATGACCGAGCTCCCAATCTCGATGGAACTGGCCCAAGGCAGCCTCCGAGCTCGCTGCACATGCTGTCCATATACACTTACTACACAAAGCCATACTTAATCCCCCAAAACCCACTAACTCTAGCCACTAATCAACCAATCCAACCTATTTATACATAAATAACAGAGAGATTGCATAGGAATCGTTACCCAAAAACGGATCAGAGGAGATCCCGAAGGAACCCTAATTTTCCTTCTCCTTCCTCCTTCCTACTTCTTCTTCCTTCTTCCTTGGACAGCAGCGGCTTCCCCTCTTCTCTTCCTCTTCTTCTCAGCTGGCCCCCATCTTCCTCTCTTCTCCAACCCCGGCAGCGCTAGGAGCAGCCACAAGGGCGGTGTCTAGGAGGGCAACGCATGGGAGGCAAGAGGAGGGGTGGCGCTGGGAGAGCAAGGGAAGGGGCGGCGCCGGGGAACAGCAGGGACGGGCGCAGCTGAGGAAGAATAGGGCAGCAGAGGCAAGAGCAGGAGGAGGAAGTAGGGACGGGAGCAGCTGGGGAGGCAGCGGCTGGGGTATGAGCCCCCTGCCCCCTACGTTCTGCCCTTAAGGGCATAGCCCATGGTGGGCTAGGCTGGGCCAAAGGTCCACGCAGCATCACATTCTACCCCCCTTAAAGGAATTCGTCCCCGAATTCTACCCCCCTTAAAGGAATTCGTCCCCGAATTCTAGGCTCAACAGTTGAGAATAACAAAACAAAAACACCACAAGGAATCAGGTACCAACCCTTAATCGGAAGGAACAACTCCGGATACTTCTCGCGCATACTCGACTCGAGCTCCCACGTCGCTTCTCATTCCGTCTGATGTGTCCAAAGCACCTTGACAAATTTCAATGTCTTGTGCCTTAACACCCGCTCTGACTCTCCTAGAATCCGGACAGGGCGGGACTCAAACTTGAGATCTTGCTTTATAATCAAAGGCTCTAATGGTACCTGGTGCTCAGGATCTCTTAAATACTTTCTCAACATGGATACATGGAACACATTGTGTACACCACGCATAGACTCTGGGAGATCCAAGCGATAAGCCAATTTACCAATACGTGCCATGATCAGGAACGGTCCTACATACCTTGGGCTCAACTTTCCTTTGGCACCAAATCGAACAATGCCCTTGGTCGGAGAAACCCTCAACAACACCTGATCGCCTACCTCAAACTCGAGATCTCTCCTCCTAATGTCCGCGTAGCTTTTCTGTCTACTTTGAGCAGCTAGCAAATTCTGCCGAATCACTGCCACTCTATCAACTGTCTGCTGGACCCAATCTGGTCCCAACACTGCCTTCTCTCCCACTGCATCCCAACATAGGGGAGATCTACACCTCCGCCCATACAGAACTTCAAACGGGGCTGCCTGGATGCTAGCATGATAACTATTATTGTAAGCAAACTCAGCAAGTGCCAAATGATCCTCCCAACTACCTTTCCAAGACAATACATAGGACCTAAGCATGTCCTCAAGTGTTTGAATAGTGCGCTCTGACTGGCCATCGGTTTGCGGGTGAAATGCCGTGCTTAGGCGAAGCTGTGTACCTAAAGCACTCTGCATACTCTCCCAGAATTTGGAGACAAACTTAGCGTCTCTATTTGAGACAATGGTCTTAGGCACACCTTGCAACCTCACAATTTCCCGAACATAAATAGGAGCCAAATCGCTAGCCGTGTTGGTCGAACGAATAGGAATAAAGTGTGCAGATTTGCTGAATCTATCAACCACAACCCAAATAGCATCTTTGCCTCGTGGAGTGCGAGGAAGACCAACCACGAAGTCCATACTTATATCATCCCAAGGCCACATAGGAACATCCAAGGGTTGCAACAGCCCTGTAGGACGCTTATGTTCTGCCTTCACTTGCTGGCATATCCCACAAGATGCGACATATTGTGCGATATCTACCTTCATTCTTTTCCACCAGAAGCACTTCTTCAAATCTCGGTACATCTTATTCTCACCAGGATGCACGGTGTAGGGAGTACGATGGCTTCTCTCAAAATCTCATTCTTGATTTCAGCCTTTTGTGGCACACAAAGATGCCCCTTAAATCACAAGGCTCAATTCTCATCAAGACTGAAATCACCCTCTTTTCCTTCATCCAGACATCTCCTTACTTCTTGGAACAATCGATCATGTTGTTGCGCTTCCTTTACCCGATCTGGAATAGCTGATTCAAGGATTAATTGGGTTTCAACTTGCGCAGTCCCCGCATAGCCGAAGGAAGCATCCAACCGCTCAAGATCATTAACGAGAAAATTCAAAGTAGACGGTGTCGCCTGGCGACTCAGAGCATCTGCTACGACATTCGCCTTACCTGGGTGATATTGAATTGTAAGATCATAGTCGTTAATAAGCTCCAACCACCTTCTTTGTCTGGAATTCAAATCTTTCTGGGTAAATATGTACTTAAGGCTCTTATGATCCGTAAATATATCACAAGACACCCCGTACAGATAATGCCGCCAAATCTTAAGGGCAAAGATAACGACAGCCAACTCTAAGTCATGGGTTGGATAGTTTTGCTCATGCTTCTTTAACTGTCGTGATGCATACGCAATCACCTTGCCATCTTGCATAAGTACACACCCAAGCCCCACTCGAGATGCATCCGAATATACTGTGAACCGCTTTCCCGGTTCTGGAAGAGTGAGAATAGGAGCAATTACCAATTTCTCCTTCAATATGCAAAAGCTATTCTCACAATCCTCCGTCCAATCAAACTTTCCATCTTTCTGAGTCAATCGGGACATTGGCTTAGCAATGATAGAAAAATCCTTCACGAAACGCCTGTAGTAGCCAGCTAAGCCCAAAAAACTCCTTACTTCCTTCACGTTGGACGGTCTTTCCCAGTTGACAACTATAGAAACTTTGCTAGGGTCAACCGAAATGCCCTCTGGGTTAATGATATGGCCTAAGAAACCCACTTCTGAAATCCAGAATTCACACTTCTTCAACTTAGCATAGAATTGATTTTCTCTAAGAGTTTGAAGCACAAGCCTCAAATGTTGCTCATGTTCCTCGTTAGACTTGGAATAAATGAGGATATCATCGATGAACACCACCACGAAGTCATCGAGATACTTGTGCAACATATTGTTCATTGTCTCCATAAAAATGGCAGGAGCATTAGTCAATCCAAAGGACATAACTCTATACTCATAGTGCCCATATCTTGTGGAGAAAGCTGTCTTTTCAATATCTTGCTCACGCACGCGGATCTGGTTGTACCCAGACTGCAAATCGATCTTTGAGAACACCTTGGCACCTTTTAACTGATCAAACAAATCCTCGATGCGTGGCAACGGATACTTGTTCTTAATGGTCACCTGGTTGAGAGCACGATAATCAACACACATCCTCCAACTTCCATCTTTCTTCTCCGTGAATAGAACAAGAGCTCCCCAGGGTGACACACTACGCTGGATTAACCCTTTTTCCAGTAGGTCATCCAATTGTTTCTTTAACTCCTCTTGAAACGGACGAGCTAATCGATAAGGAGACAGAGAAATAGGTCGAGCACCTGGAACAAGGTCAATTCGAAATTCTACATTCCGTTTTGGAGGCATGCCCGGAAGCTCAGCAGGAAACACATCTGGGAACTCACACACCGTAGGGATTTCCTCAATGCGTACAGAAGAACTTGGCTTCTCCGCCAAAGCAAGAAGCATTCCAGTCCTCCACACTCGACAACTAGGGAATAAGCTAGCAAGCACAAAGAGGGAGTTTGACGGAGCACTACCCTGAAACACTATTTTCTCTCCAGATGGAGCTTGTAGTGTCACCGTCTTCCAGAAACAACATATTCTAGCCCGATACTGATACAACCAGTCCATACCTAAAATCACATCAAAAGATTCTAGGGGGATGGCCATAAGGTTGGCAACAAAATCCTCACCATCAATGGAAATAGCACACCCAGGGCAAACTATGGAGCTAGTAATAAGCCCTCCTGAGAACTGACTACAACAGATTGGGAAACCCTTTGCATTCCCAAATCCATCCTTCTAGCAAACACAAGTGACACAAAGGAAAACGAAGCTCCCGAATCAAAAAGAACAAGTGCATCGTGCGAATCCACAAGTAAGGTACATGTTATCACGTCAGGACGACCAATGGAGTGAGAGGTAGGCATCGCATAAACTCCAGATGGCCCTGGGGAACTAGAAGCCCCGACACCCTGCTGAGGTGCACTCAAAGGAGGTGCAGGAAGTTGAAGAGAAGCTGCATGCACAACTGGTGGGGGTGGACAATAATACCCAGTAGGTGGTGCCCAAGCGGTAGGGATCTGAGGTGCAGGAGCGGCCACCATAGTCTGGACTGACCCTCTGGAAGAAGCAGCTGAAGACGTCGCCGGCACTGGCTCCCACTTAATAATGCTATTAGGGTTCACACGGCACACCTTCTCCATGTGGCCCCTCTGACCACAACGGCGACACTCCTCGTACCACGAGCACTCAGCCGCACGGTGACTACCACCACAACGAAAACACATCATGCCTTGACCAGGAACAGGGCGAAGGGCAGGTGTCACTACTGAAGAGTGTGGCGTCGATGACAAAGATTGTCTCGACTGCTGATATCTAGGTGTTGACGAAGATGATTGACCGCCCTTTCCTTTCTTAAAGGTAGTCCTCTAAGAGGAACCACCTCCACCAAAATTCCTTTTCTGACCACCACCAAAACCCCCAGAAGCACCAAAACCAGACGTAGCACCAGAGCCACCTTGAGCATTAGAACCCATGGAACCCTGCCTCTCCTTGGTAAGCTGTAAATCCACATCAATACTCTTCGCTCGCTCAACCACAGAGTTAAAGCACTCTGAAGGAAACCCTCCCATACCCAAACGATACTCAGGATTAAGTCCCCTCCGAAACCTTCGAGCTTTCTCTTCATCATTCTTAGCCACCGAAGGTACAAAGCGAACCACCTCATTGAAGGCCAACTCATACTCTTCTATAGTCATTTTCCCTTGTACCATGGTGGATAGTTTCTGATCCATCCTCTCTAAGAAAGATGGTGGATAATACCGTGCCTTGAATTGTTGTACGAAATCTTCCGAAGAAATTGGTCCCTGAGTCGGAGCTCTAGCTGAACGAACACCTTTCTACCAGGTACTCGCTTGACCCTTCAACTGGAATGGCACTAAGTTGACCCTTTGCTGTGAGGGAACCGCCCACGCATCAAAATGCATCTCTATGACATCTAGCCAATCTGCAGCCTGACCTGGGGTACCCGAGCCATCAAAGGTGTCGACACGCGATGTCATCTAGCTTGGCACATTCAACCCTTGCCCTACATGATTAATGACAGGGGCAGGAACAGATGCTCCAACAGGATTAGCAGCCTGCAGTTGCTGACGAAGCTCTTGATTCTCTCTCTGGAGGTCCGCCAATAGAGCAGGTTGTGCTACTTGCCCTTCATCGGCAAGCTGAGCATTGCTCGGAGCAATCGACTCATCAAAGAAAGGCGGCATCTCTTGCCCACGTCCACGACCACCAGCCCCACGTCGACCACGAGCACCCCATGAAGCTACGACCTCACCAAAGCCTGGAGCTCCACCACGAGCTCCGCCACGGCCACGGCCCCGACCACGTCCTCTAACCCTCACCATCTATATCATCAAGCAAACACCCACAACATAAACAGAAGAACATCATCCCTACCTTGACATTAAACAATAAATAAATAAATGCAAGGCTTGACCCATCCCATCCTATGGTGCACCAGTGTGTCAGGTCTTAATTTAAATTACCAGGTCAAATTTTAGTTCATTAGCCTATTAAGTCATAGTTCAAATTTTACCACGGACCTAAAGCCCGTTCTGATACCAACTGTAACACCCCGGCCTCCTTCAGACCCTAGATGCTACCAACTCCAACATTTACTAGAAATTTTGACGGCATCCTGCCTAAAAATTGGACATCTAACCACAGAGTTTTGCACAACAGAGCATATAAATAATAATGATAGCAACTGCCACAATATGGCAGTCCTCTTATCCATATCCAACACATATATATGTATCAAACTAACCACGACCATCACAAATTAACATCACCTTCACACATAAACAAAAGCCATGCCAGAACTTTGTACCACACGTCCTAGTCCATTCGTATCCATCTTACCATGGCGGAAATGAACAGTAGGGCTGGAATCACCACCAGCCCAACATACAAACCAATTTCACATACAGGTCTAATACTTTTGTTAAGACATTAAAGATAACAACATTCAAGCCTTATGTTAGATCACTAGTTATTTAGTTCTTAAAGTGATCACGGCTCGAGTGTTGAGCCAAAAGCGTGCACTATTCCCCTTCTCAAGCATGCTCCTTTAGGAATCACCTAAAAACATAAAGAAACAAGTGTGAGTCGATGACTCAGCAAAGTACAGAATAGTGATGTCAAAAACACATCCAAAAGAAACCATCAATAGCAATCCAGCTCATTCACCACATGCTTATCAATGCAATGCAAAAAGATCCCTTCTCATAGCGCGCACCGGTATCTGAGCGTACACCCGTTGATGTCCCACTCTATACTCCATCCCGTGGAGTTTGCCCACCAAAGTGGGACTTCCCCGCCATCCCGTGGGGGGTTTGCCTACCTTTGTAGGTCTTACTTCAAGAGCACGCCGGATTAGTCATATGGCTTTTTCACCGACCTGGCCCATGGCACTCCGGATTAGCCAATGACAATTCTCACCGCCCTGGCTCGTATACAAGTTTTCAAAAATCTTTGCAACATAAAACAAGGAATTGCCACTTATCAACACAAATCCAACATCACCATTAACCATCCAAATCAGAAGCAAGTATAAATAGCACATTGTACCATTCAATCAAATATTGCACACATCGCATTAGGTACTTGCCTCTGTTACCAAAGGACGTCGAGGGATGCTGCAGCGGCACCGACCCCGACCCGGAAGTAACTCCACCTACACATCACCATCATTAATTCAATATACATGCAGCCATTATTATCTAGTGCCAATATTACTATCCTTCGAGCCCCTAATGTCTAGCAAACTCTATAGCTGGAATACTCTTAACCACCCCGCCATTCCATTATATACCAAAACCGGACAGCAGCACGGCGGAGGCCATATCTGCCAAACCGCTTGGCCAAAATTTGTGTTCTTGGGCTCTACGAAAAGCTAAGAACGTCGTCCACGTTCTTTATTATATGACCGAGCTCCCAATCTCGATGGAACTGGCTCAAGGCAGCCTCCGAGCTCGCTGCACATGCTGTCCATATACACTTACCACACAAAGCCATACTTAATCCCCTAAAGCCCACTAACTCTAGCCACTAATCAACCAATCCAACCTATTTATATATAAATAACAGAGAGATCGCATAGGAATCGTTACCCAAAAACGAATCAGAGGAGATCCCGAAGGAACCCTAATTTTCCTTCTCCTTCCTCCTTCCTACTTCTTCTTCCTTCTTCCCTGGACAGCAGCGGCTTCCCCTCTTCTCTTCCTCTTCTTCTCAGCTGGCCCCCATCTTCCTCTCTTCTCCAACCCCGGTAGCGCTAGGAGCAGCCACAAGGGCGGTGTCCAGGAGGGCAACGCATGGGAGGCAAGGAGAGGGGTGGCGCCGGGAGAGCAAGGGAAGGGGCGGCGTCGGGGAACAGCAGGGACGGGCGCAGCTGAGGAAGAACAGGGCAGCAGAGGCAAGAGCAGGAGGAGGAAGCAGGGACGGGAGCAGTTGGGGGGGCAGCGGCTGGGGTATGAGCCCCCTGCCCCATACGTTCTGCCCTTAAGGGCACAGCCCGTGGTGGGCTAGGCTGGGCCAAAGGCCCACGCGGCATCACAACAGGGCAGCGTGCTAGTCGAGCGGGCATGTCGGTGGTAGTAGCCTCGAGCCACCGTGGTTGCCAGTAGTTGTGTACGTAGGTAGAGGCAGCTCGCAGTTGCCTCTGGCGTGGCTCGGCTTAGCTCGACGTGGCGTGCGACATAGCGGCACAAGGCAGAGAAGAGGTGGTCGGTGGCTAGGATGGGGGTGGTTGTCAGCTGGCAGGGCTGTCGAAGTGAGGGGAAGGATGGGAGGGAGGGGTGCATAGGGCAGCGGTGTGGGAGTTGGTTGGCAACTGTGGTTGCCGGCGTTGAGGGCACCGGAGTGGTGGGGAGAGGCCAGAGCGGTGGCGGGGTAGGGCTAGGAGGCTTGGTCTGGGTGGAGAGAAGAGAGAGAAGAGGGAGAAGGGGGGGTGCAGAGGGAAGAAGGGGCTTTTGGTAAATTGTGCCATGCAAATCTCGATGCATTTTGGGGGAGGGGGGATAGTGCAAGTGTTTCATCGTAGCACAGAGCAATTTACCTTAGTCTTATTGTCAAGAGTAAGTTTTACTTGTTGCATAAAAACAACATACAGAGTAATCACTTTGTAGCAGCGTTTTATGATGACCTAATGACAAAAGGGCATCAAAGTATCTGATTAAAAAATTGACAAAATTTACTGCAAATTAATGTGCACGATTCAGTTCATGCTCTCCAGGTTGTTGCAGTCTAATTTTCAGCATCTGGGCTTTAAGTGGTCTCCAAATTCTAAACGAAAATAGCCCACCTGCCACAGCAGCTAGGCTAACCTTTGCTGTTCTTCAAAGATTCACTCGCATGCTGCTTAATTGCTGTTATCCTTGGGACACGCGCATGCACGTGACGCGCTAGTGTTAGTCCTGGTCAAAGCATGGAGGCATGGAGCTAGTAGCATCGCGGGCTCACTGCATCGCCACGTACTGATGCGCGCCACGCGATGCCGGAGCAGAGAAAGAAGCAGCGGCAGCGCGCGGGGGCGGCGGCGAAACTGCTCCTGGCGTACGCGGCGATGGCCATGGAGCGCGCCGACGCGGCGCTGCTCCCGGCGGTGTACAGGGAGATCGGCGCCGCGCTGCAGGCCTCGCCCACCGCGCTCGGCTCCATCGGGCTCTTCCGCTCCGTCGTGCAGGCCGCCTGCTACCCGCTCGCCGCCTACCTTGCCGCACGCCACGACCGCATTACCGTCATCGCGCTCGGCGCCTTCCTCTGGGCCGCCGCCACCTTGCTCATCGGCCTCTCCACCACCTTTCCGCAGGCCAGTGGCTCTTGCATGCTTCCATTGATGTCACCTTGCCCTGTGCTAGGATTCAGATGTCGTGGGTGAAGTGATGCAGATGGCGGTGACGGCGGCTTTGAACGGCGTCGGGCTGGCCCTGCAGATCCCGGCAATCCACGCATTCGTCGCCGACTCCGTCGACGGCATGAACAGGGGAGTGGCTTTTGGGTGGCTCATGGTGGCCGCAAAGGCCGGCACCGTGGGAGGCACCTCTCTCGGCCTTCTCATGGCGCCCACCTCGTTCTTGGGAATACCGGGCTGGCGGCTCGCCTTCGTCCTGCTCGCCGCCGTGGGAGCGGCGGTCGGAGTGTCTATCCGCGCGTTCGCCGAGAGAGACTGCGCGGCAGCCCCGGCCACCAAGACGGTGTGGCAAGAGTTCCAGGAGTTCGCGATGGAGGCGAAGGCCGTGCTGCGGATCCCGTCGTTCCAGGTCATCATCGCGCAGGGACTCACGGGGTCCTTTCCCTGGTCAGCGCTCTCCTTCACGGCGATGTGGCTGGAGCTCGTCGGGTTCTCCCACGGCGAGACGGCGGCGCTCATGGTGATATTCAAGGCCGCCACGTCTCTGGGCGCGCTCCTCGGCGGCAGGATGGGGGACGCCCTCTCCAGGCGGTTCAAGAACTCGGGCCGCATCGTGCTCGCGCAGATCAGCTCCGGCTCGGCGATCCCCCTAGCCTCCGTCCTCCTCCTCGCGCTCCCCAACGACCCGACCAGCTCCGCCAAGCACGGCGCCGCGCTGTTCGCCTTGGGGATCATGGCGTCCTGGAACGCGTCGGCCACGAACAGCCCGATCCTGGCGGAGATCGTCCCGCCGCGGTCGAGGACGAGCGTGTACGCGCTGGACCGGACGTTCGAGGCCGTGCTCGCCTCCTTCGCTCCCCCGGTGGTCGGCATCCTCGCGGAGCACCTGTACGGGTACAAGCTGGCGCGCCCAGCTGCGAGCGACGGCGTGCCGGTCGTCGAGACGGAGCGGCACAACGCGGCCTCCCTCGCCAGGGCCCTGCACACCGCGATCGCCGTGCCCATGGCGCTCTGCTGCATCATCTACTCGTTTCTGTACTGCACCTACCCCAGAGACAGAGAGATGGCGCGGGCCGAGGCTGCGCGAGGTGGAGGTGGAGCTCGTCCCAGCGGTGAGGGGTCCGACACCGATGATGAAGGGGAGGGCAAGACGAAGCTACTGCCGCAGTGAACGGCACACGACTGTGGCTACTGCATAGAGCTTACAAGAGTATAATCCCACAATTATGATAGTTGAACTTGGATCAGGAGCTGAATTATACTGCATAATCCCGTAATAGAGCTTAATTACAAGCTTACTGCTCAGAAATATAAATAATTGAACCGTGAAAATGCAACGGCGCGACATGTGCAGCCGCAAAATGAAAGTATTAAATTACATGCACCAATCCTAAAATTCTCATGTTAATAGAGGATCCAACGGTGTGTCACC
The DNA here is from genome assembly GCA_036346145.1 of Olyra latifolia. Taxonomy (NCBI): domain Eukaryota; kingdom Viridiplantae; phylum Streptophyta; class Magnoliopsida; order Poales; family Poaceae; genus Olyra; species Olyra latifolia. Next base: position 21,258,163 of record CM070531.1, read on the forward strand.
ATATTAAAATTTAGAAATTCTTACATTACTAAATATTAGAAATTCTTATGTTAAACGAAGAAAAAAAGAAAAGATATATATAATCAATGGATTCGAATTATAACATGTAGATTTGTTCTATGATAAAAGAGTTAGAATATGGCAAGATTAGAAAGAGTCCATCTCTAAACCATCAACTCTATATATAAAAAGAGCACTTTTAGATCTAAACGTTGATTTTTCTCGGGAAATCTAAGGGTATGTTTGAATGGCTTCCCTAGCTCGCCCCGCCACTCGATGGCCAGCCCCGACGACGGCGCGCCTTCTCAGGGCGCGGGCGCGAGATTTAAGCTCCCTCAAAAACACGCCGTTCGCAGTAGAAATCGCGAAGGTGTGGGCACGTTTCGGCAGGCGAGTGTTGGCGCGGCTGCGAACCAAACGCGGTAGAAATTTGAGGGCGAGCCGAACTTTGGCACTGCTATTGCGGGTCGTGATCCAAACACACCCTAAACGCCGCCAAGTCCACATCCTTCGTGGCTTCCACGTCGTGCTACTGGTCCAAGGGATAGATGAGGTGCAGCCGTGCAGGAGCTTGGTTTTCCAATCCAGGCGATGAGCACAGCGGCCATGCTCGGGCCGGCCTCCGGTGACCTAGGCGGCTAACAACATAAGTTTTACCGGTGTATCATGTTAGGATTTGTTTGGAAGGCGGGTATCATGTGCTTGATGAGTTGACACACTACAGTTGTGATCTGAGGGCCACTGCAAAACAGTTGTGGAATCCTAGCGTTGGGGTTCTCGAGCTAGGTATCTTAAATGCTCAGGGTTTGCTGCCAATGAAGACAAAGGATGGTCATGGGACAACATATGCATATTGTATTGCAAAGTATGGGCACAAATGGGTTAGAACTAGGGGTGCAAACTGGATACCAAATAATCCGAATTATCCGACATCCGTATCCGAAAAATGGGCTATTCGTATTCGAAATTATCCGCATCCGAATAGAAAACTAATACGAGTACGGATACTATCCGGATTTTTTTACCAAATATGAATACGAATACGGTTTCGAAAAATAGACCGGATACGAATACGAATATGGATATCCGTATTATTCCAGGTGTCCAGTCCACCATGCGTAGGCGTGCAGCGACTACTCCAGTTCCAGTCTGTCTCCAGAGTCCACACACCACAGTCCAGCACCCAGCTAGGGTTCCCCACTTCCCCTTCTTCCCTGCCTCCCTGGCGGCCGGCCGCCGCCCCATTCAGTTGCATCGCTGCCCGACAGCCGTGGCTTCTCCGACCGGCGACCGCCCCCATCAACAGATCGGCCTCCCAGGCAGGCAGGCCGCAGGCTCCACCGGCCACTCAGCCACTGGTCAGGGCGATGTGAGATCTCATTGGCTTCTTGCTCTTTTAATCCTTTTGGCTTTTGTAATGGCTGCTTACATGTGCATCATTATTCATATGATCTAAGCCTGTAAGCATTATGACCTAAAACTATTGTAATGGTGGAACAAGTATTGCTGTAATGTTGTGTTGGGTTGTTGGCATGTTGGTTTGTTTTGTCGTTGATGTGCTGAAGTTGAAGGATGTTCGTATCCGTCCGAATTGAGTAAATATCTGATCCGTATTCGTATCCGCTATGTTATCCGATTCGTATTCGTATCCGAGAGGTATCCGAATCCGAATCCGTATCCGGAAAAAAAATATATGGATACGAATATGGAAATGACGATATCCGATCCGTATCCGATCCGTTTGCACCCCAAGTTAGAACAAGAACTATTATCGACAGTTTCAACCCCAAATGGAATGAGCAGTACACATGGGATGTGTATGATCCATGTACCGTCGTAACAATTGGTATGTTTGATAACTGTCACTTGCAAGGAGAGAAGGCCAATGGAAAAAAGGATGGTAGAATTGGCAAGGTGCGGATCCGTCTATCCACTCTTGAAACTGACAGGGTCTACACCCTCTTTTAGTTTTGCTTCCTACGGGCGTGAAGAAGATGGGTGAAGTGCAGATTGCAGTGCGGTTCACATGCTCCTCGCTTTTGAACATGATGCAGTTATACTCTCAGCCGTTGCTGCCAAAGATGCATTATATCTACCCTCTGTCTATCATGCAGCTTGACAATTTGAGGCACCAGGCTACCCAGATAGTCTCAATGAGGTTAAACCGTGCCGAGCCACCTCTGAGGAAGGAAGTTGTTGAGTACATGTTGGATGTGGATTCTCACATTTGGAGCATGAGGAAGAGTAAGGCAAACTTCTTCAGGATTAAGAATATATTGGACCCTCTGGTTGCGGCTGGGAAATGGTTTGATCAGATTTGCCAATGGAAGAATGCACTAACTACTGTGTTGATTCATGTCCTCTTCATCATATTGGTGCTGTATCCGGATCTGGTTCTTCCAACATTTTTCCTGTATCTGTTCTTGATCGGGATCTGGTACTACCGTTGTAAGCCAAGGCAGCCACCTCACATGGACACTCGTCTTTCACGTGCAGAGACTTCCTCCCCTGATGAGCTTGATGAGGAGTTCGATTCTTTCCCTACATCTCGCACCACCCTAATATTGTGCAGATCATAAGTTTAATAGAATATTGAAGAGCGGGCATCTTGTGACAATGCCGCATCCGCCCAGCACCCTCCTGAAGGACATGGTAATCATTTGTCATCAAAATCAGATTCAAACATGTCAAAAAAAATCAGAGTCAAAGATGACACGTTATTAATGGGCGGTGAAGCAATGCAGAGCACAGCCAAGTAAGAGTCGACGCGTGGATGCTGACGAAGCAATCCAGAGACTAAGAGCACACCCAACCAAGCACAAAAAACTATTTCGAAGGAGAGGACATACAACTACGAGTAATCTTCGCATCTATCCAATCAAGTAGTAAAGCAAGCGGATAAAAATGCAAGTGATCAATTGGTGAAGGATAAGCACCAGAAGCACAAAGAGTATTGACATGAGAGAATCTTCGCACGGCAATGTGGCATGTATCCACTATGAGTAATCTTAAATATGTTTTTATTTGAATCTAACATATTATACTTTATCTAACTACAAACTAACAAATCCAGACACACAAATGTATGGGTCACCGTTCTAGTTTTATATTAAAATAGGATCCAACGGAGCCACCACGTTAATTCTAAAATACTAGAAATTCTTACGTTAATCATGAAGAGAGCTATTAGAGGACGGTATGTCGTCTCCTACCGAAAAAAGGGATATGATGTACCAGAGTGTGTCATAGTGTACCGGAGTATGTACCAGAGTATGTGATGGTTTATTATGGAGTTTCGAATTTTACCATGGTGTGGTGAGGTATATCATATAGATTCAGAGTGTATTATAGTGTGCCAAGTGTACTCTCTCATTGTGTGTCATGATGTTCATGGTGTTTCAGAGTGTACCGGTGTTTTAGGTGTTTTACCAGAACGAAATCATGATGTGGTAGAGTGCGTCATGGAGTTTTAGAGTGTATCATAGTGTACCAAATATATCACTCATTGTGTATCATGGTATTTCAGAATGTACCAGAGTGTTTCACCAAAGTAACGATTGTTTTAAAGTATACCAAAGTGTTTCATGGTGTTTTACTAAAGTGTGTCGTGATATTTTAGGGTGTACCACTTATGGTGTATCGTTGTATATCGTCGAGTATCGGGTTAATGCATTGTAGTGTATTATGGAATATCGGGTCGGTGTATCATGGTATTGTCGAGTATCGGGTCGGATCGGGGTACATCGCCGAGTATCGGGTACTTTCGAGTATAGAGGGGTAAATAACTACCATCCAAACAACTCGGTTGTAAAATCATACCAAAAAAAGGTACAAATTGGTCTGATTCTCTTGTTAAAAAATGGGAACACGTCAACAACAATAGTTAATAAATCATTCATCATGATGTAAAAGCGTGCTACTTGAGGCCAGGGGAGGCACGTTCATCTGCTTCATTAATTCGAAAATATCTTGTGTAAAAAACAAGAGAGGAACCACCTCAGCCGTGACAACAGTGTCTGAACAGGTACAACGACAGAGACTAGACCGAGAGCCGAGAGAGGGGCTCACCGGCAGTTTTCCGGTAGCTCGCCGGTGGCCGGCAGATCGGGCTCCCTGTGGAAGTACAGCGTGTCACGCCAGTTGGCCACCTTCGACTAGTGCAGGTCGAAGTTGCAGTTGTACTTCACCGTCTTAGCCGGCTCCCGTGAGTAGAGCCGCGCCTTCTCGCTGCCCTCCCCGCACTACCAACGAACCGACTACTACAACCGGTTCGAAACAGGTTTCAGAACCGGTTTTGGACCGGTTGTAGGCAACCGCGAGTGATACCCTCCAGGTAACACTCGTGGTTCCCCCAACCGCTTGTGGTACGACACCACAAGCGGTTCGGAACGCTCCCTGACAGATTGGTGGAGGCGCCACATGGGTGCTCTCTACAAGCGGTTCGTGTTACGAACCGTTTGTGGAGACCCTCTCAGGCAGTGAGGGGAGACGCCACGTGTGCCCTCTCCACAAGCGGTTAGACTTACGAACCGCTTGTGGAGAGCCTCGGAGGCAGCGAGGGGAGCGCCATGTGTGCCCTCTCCACAAGCGGTTGGAATTACCAACCGCTTGTGGAGAGGCTGAGCGCAAATTATATTCAATATAGAATATGTTCTGAGAGGGGTTTTCAATATGAATTTTGACAATAAAATTAAATACAACTACAATATTTTTTTCATAATTAAATATATAATATGATGTGTACTCATTCACACAACCACAATTAAGTTCATTTACACAATAATACGAATGAATCAAAAATATGTACATACATGAAATAAGGACACACTGAAGCAATGTTTATACATTTCAAGAGTACAAGGGTGAATCTTGATGTCATTTCTTGCCTACATCGCTATTTGTGGTCTTCGATGATTCCGATATTTCACCTGTCTTTACAGAAGAACAATCTCTCCATTCCTTTGTGTGAAACTCGTCTTTGGTGGATATAATCTCGTCGATAATGAAGCCGATAAGTTGTTCTTGGATTGCTGCAACCTAGTGAGGCGGGATCACACCTTGCACATCAAGGTAAGGCTACCAAAGCAAGAAATTAATAAATTTCTGAACACGTAAATTGTAAGTACTAAGAAATTGAGATGCATCATTAATTTCGATGCATCATTACTTTGGTACTTTTGACATATATACATGCACCTCGTCATTTATTTTGGGCACATCGCCGTGGCAAAGATTTTGCATGTAGTGGCACACATAATAGCCACGTAAGTTGTTTCCTGCCGTTTGCTGTATAACCTATGATGAAATTTAAAAAGAATACAAGTATTGAGATGAAAAACTATCACTAAAGAATATGAATTAATTAGTATGCTTTATTACGTACTCGAGTGCTTAATTGGACTGTGAATTCATTCTTGAAAGTTCCTTATGCTTCTTTCGGAACTTTGCGAATGCCCTGTGATGCGTTAATACATGAATAGTAATTATTAGAGTTCGAATTAATTAAATAGCTAGGTATTTCAATAGAATAAGGAAACCATCTTATAAATTAATATATGCCATACCGATTTAGCGTGTTAATGATATATTGATATTTTTGCTGTGGTTTCCTTCTTAAGTCTTGAACAATGATCTTGCTATTATCAAACATGATAACAAGAAGAACCCAGTGAAACCTATTAATATATTTCAACATATATATGTAATTAGTCATATTATGTATGCTTTAAAAATCTAGGAATGAGAGGTTGTGAGGAATGGATATATACGTACTCGAAGTTGAAGGGCAGAAGTATGTACGGTTTGTAGTGCTATCCCAAGAGTGCATCCAGAATGTAATCCTCAACAACATTTGGGTTGTATCCGAAGACAGCCTCGTTGACAATCTCTGGGTCTATGAAGCCTATGTTGAAGTCACCCTGTCTTCTACATCGTTGTATCTCCATTCTACATAGAAATGAAAAAACTATTAAAGTTGCAACTTTCCAGTACGAGGAAGCACATGGTAAACTTATTAGCCTAACACTTACAGATACCAGCAGCTCATGAGAGACACGTTGACAGCGTCCTGATAGTAAAAATGGTACAAGTCTTCGAATTCTAGCCATATTTGGTTGTCCCCGCGATAGAAATGTTCGTTTGTGATATAGAGGGGGAACATATTTCTTTCTTGAGCGGACTCTACCATGTACCATTCATGAAATTGCCACATCTTGGTTGGTAAATCCTTTATGTTTTTAGGGTTGACCAACTCCCGGCCCAACTTATATTGCCATCTCACTTCTGCCATTGGGATATCATCCGTTAATCCAAGAGCTTCAGCTGCAGAACCGAGGTTTGCCTCTTTCATGAATTGGTCAAGCTGTTCTTGCTCTTTCTTCTTCTTTGCCGCCTCTGCCTTAGCCCGTTTAGACTTCTGTGTAGCCTTTGCTATTATCCAGTTGTGGTCTGATGGCGTAGGCAGTGGCACTGCATGGGATGTCGCGAAGTGTTTTGAAGCTTTTCGATCAATTGCTTGCTTCGTCGCTGGCACCTTAGGTGCGAAGTGTGCAGCAACTTCTGCAGCAACAATTTTGCTTGTCTCCTCGTCCGTCATATCATATGCCCTTTTTGAAGATTTCTTTGACCTTGTTGATCGGCTGGACTAGGTCTTCTCGGGAGGAGGATGGCTCCTTCTTATTTGAAGCTTCTTTCGTGGAGGAGATGGTGGATGTGTGCTTTTCCTAGGGAGGGTTCGTTTTTGTTGGAGGTGCTGGTGGAGTTGGGCTTCTGCGTGGAGCAGGTGGTGGAGCAGGAGTACTCTGTATTGGCCGCGAGGCATTGCGTGGAGGTGACGTTGGAGGAGGCGTGGTTTGTTGTTGTGGAGGAGGCGAGCTTCCTCCAGCCGGCTCCAATTGTTCGATGTCTCTTGGTGGAGATGACACCTCCACGCCATCTGGAACATATGATGTACCGTTTTCGCCAGAGGATGATACCGTGGAGGGCCTCTCCAAGCTTGGCCACCTCATCGCCTCCAGTAATATCGAGTAGAAGATCTTCAAAACCGCTTAACACCTCCTCCACGGCGACTTTCGAGTAACCGGGGGGTATCTCGTTGCAATGAAATGTCTGGCCCGGCTCTACTGGGAACGCCATGCCGTAAGCCACCTTTATGAAGAGGTTTCGCGCCTGGACATGTAGCTCACACTGGCGGCGAACCTTGATGTCGTTCACTGGAAAATGGCCAAGATCATCCCCATTAGGTGCCGTGGTGGGCCTTGCAATTTGCTCGGAGGTTCAAGGGTGGTGATCATTGCATCTAGCAGATTGCTCGGACCTGTTCTCTAAAGCTTGCTGAGGGCTATCTGCACTTGTTGCGCAACTATGTCGCCAATGCTAGCCTAGGCAACTCTTAGCTCCCTTTCCAATTGGCTGTATTTGTATAGCTCTCTGATTTTGCTTCTTGCTCGGCTCCTGTACGTTTGGGAATCCTTCGCAAATCCGTGCTTCCATGGCGTCGACGAATCAATACCTCTTGTCCGTCCCGGGTGCTCCGGGTTTTGGAGGGCATGTGTCAGCTCGTCATTCTCCTTATCTGTCACTAAGAAACCTGACTGAGACTGTTGAACGGCTTGTACGATCCTTTGCCCAACATCTTGCACTCCCGGTGCCATCACCAAGCTGCCGTCATCTGCAAGGGCCCCCCGTGAGCCATGAACCAATTTCGTAGGCGGAATTCCCAGTCAGCAGTAGCAGGTGGTACATCCTTGGCCAATAATTCTTCCTCCCGCTTCTCCCATTTCGGTATAGCCTTGATGTAACCACCGGTGCCGAGAAAGTGGTGGTATTTCTTCGTCTGTGCATTTATCTTGTTCTTTTGGCTCGCGGCTTGGCCTTCAGCTGACAGCTTGTATTCCTCAAACGCTTCCCAGTGATCGGCCAGCTTAGGAAATAGATTGAAGTCAGGCCTTTCTCCTTTCTGCATATACTTGGCATTTAGAGACGTCTTACAAGACTGAAATACGGTTGCCATCTTTTTCAAAGTGTATTTCTTTACTTTGTCTTCGAACCCTTTAGGGAATTTGAAATTATCCTTAATATCTGTCCACAGTAGGCCCTTGGTAGCTTGAGAGACTTCAGCCCATTTTTGGACGCTAATTGGGACGTGGTCCCTTATATGGAAACCACAAGCGTTGTTGAATGGGCCAATTGCTGAAAGAGGGGCAATCGGCATCCCGTCGGAGTTAACGTCGGTAAATACATGTTTTGTCGACGGCTTCTTGTTAGGTCCTCGCTTTGATTGGTTGCTCGATGTACCCTGCTTAAATTACAGAAAAATATGAGTGTGTTAAGATTGTTTTATATTGCTCGAAAGACGGCGTGTACCAAGGCATTATTGTGGCATTACCTCGCTGGCCCTAGTGTCCACGACATCACCGGAACACACGGTAGTAGCATTAGCATCGCCTTGGTTCACGGCCTCATCGGCAGCAGCGTTAGCGTCACCTTCGTCGTATCCTCTGATGCTACCCTGCACGATCGAGTTTAGCAGGAACTGTTCTTCCTCATCGAAAATATCGTCAGCATGGCCTGATTGCTTCATCTATATATCATAATTGCGAAACAATGTTAAATTAGTATTGCTACTTGTGCACATGACATAATTGCGAAAACATCTCTCTCTCCCTATCTCTCTCTACCTCTCTCTCCCTATCTTTCTCTCTCTCCCTATCTCTCTCTAGCTCTCTCTCCCTATCTCTCTCTTCCTATCTCTCTCTAGCTCTCTCTCCCTATCTCTCTCTAGCTCTCTCTCCCTATCTCTCTCTCTCTCCCCCTCCCTATCTCTCGCTCGCTCCCTATCTCTCTCTAGCTCTCTCTCCCTATCTCTCTCAGCTCTCTCTCCCTATTTTTCCCGTTGGGACGTTTCATCAAACACCCTGTGTGCACACATAAAACAGAGGGAGAGTGCGGCGTGGGCGTGGGCAACCTAGGTCCTCCGGGGGATTGGGGGGAGCGGGGGCTTGTCGAGAGGTCGACGGCGCGGTGGAGGTCCGACGGCGAGGCGACGACGCGCAGCACAAGACGGCGGTGTGAAGGCGTCGGCACGGGCGGCGGCGAGGCGTCGATGAGGGCGCAGACGGCGGTGAAGAGGCGGCGAGCGCGGGCGCGGATCTCGGCAGGCGGCGAGGCGACGAGGGCGCGCCGACGGTGGAGGCGTCGGCGCGGCGGGGCTCGGCGGAGATCGGCGGGCGGAGATACGCGCAGACGGCAGGACTTAGAAAAATTTTGGGGAGAGTGAAGCGCGCAAGAAAGGCGAGTGAAATATATAGGAGACCCCTCTACAAGCGGTTCGTAATCTGAACCCCTTGTAAAGGGCCTCGACAAGCAGTTGGTAGTCCGAACCCCTTGTAGAGGTCTCTTCTACAAGGGGTTCGTGTTACGAACCGCTTGTAGAGGGGTCTCCTATATATTTCAGCTCGTCTTCCTTGCGCGCTTCACTCTCCCCAAAATTTTTCTAAGTCCCAAGCCGTCCGAACCCCTTGTAGAGGTCTCTTCTACAAGGGGTTCGTGTTACGAACCGCTTGTTGACGGGGTTTCCAGATTGTCTTACCTGCGCGCTTGTAGAGGTTCCCTTCTACAAGGCGTTTGTATTACGAACCGCTTTTAGAGGTCCTCTTCTACAAAGGGTTCGTATTACGAACCGCTTGTAGAGGGGTTTCCAGATTGTCTTACTTGCGCGTTTGTAGAGGTTTCCTTCTACAAGGCGTTTGTATTACGAACCGCTTGTAGAGGTTACCTTCTGCAAGGAGTTTGTATTACCAACCGCTTGTAGAGGGGCTTTTAGGGGGATTTCTTCTCTATTCTTCCTTTTTTATTTAACTTTTTTTGAGATGTTTAAAATTTCAAGATTATACATTTCATATTTTTTAATTGTTTAAAATTTCAAGATTATACATTTCATATTTTTAAATTGTTTAAAATTTCAAGATTATACATTTCATTTTTAAAAATGTTTAAAATTTTAGTACCTGTGTTTCATATTTCATTAAAATGTTTAAAATTTCAGTACTTCTGTTTCATATTTCATTAAAATGTTTAAAATTTCAGTACTTGTGTTTCATATTTCATTAAAATGTTTAAAATTTTATTGCTTAATTTCTATATATGCTTCAAATATACAAGTTTCATACAGGAGCACATCTTAACTAGTAACATATTTTGTTTTTACAAGTGTGCCTTCGTTATGATCGTGGCGTATATACGGAGCATCGACATCTGTGTCATTCAGGACACTTATGTCGACATCCACTGCAAAAGGAGGGAGCTCGTCGAACTGATTATACTCTTCCTCGTCTGTGACGTCCTCAACTCCGACAATCCTTCGTTTGCCTTGGAGAACCACGTGTCGCTTTGGCTTGCCCTTTTGCTTCTTAGGTTTGCTTGACATGTCCATTACGTAGAAGACTTGTCTCACATCATTGGCGAGAACGAATGGTTCACGCCTATAGCCGACTTGTGTGAGGTCTACGGTTGTCATGCCATATTTGTCGATCTTCACGCCACTTGAACTCAGTTTAACCCATTGGCACTTGAATAGAGGGACCTTCAAAAGTCCATAGTCAAGCTCCCATATCTCTTCTATGAAACCATAATATGTGTCCACCTTGCGGTGTTGTCCGTGGCGTCTATCTGACGCCGTTGTTCGTTCGTGCTCATCTTATCACAGGATTTCGTGTAAAATGTATAACCATTTATCTCGTACCCTTGAATGTCACAATTTCACTAGATGGTCCCCGAGCCAGCGTTACAAGCTGTTCATTGTCTGACCCTTTCGAAAGGATGTAGTTTTGTAACCAAGTGCCGAATGAATCCATGTGCCTCAGTATTATCCAATCCTCAGACCTCCCTGGGAATTCGCGACGTAGAATACTCTTGTCTTTGAAGGGCATAAGGGCCACTCTGATGGGTTGTTTCAGAACCGTGAAATGTGCTTGTTTAAAAGTAAGAAGATCTTTGCATGCAATTGCTTTCCGTCCTAGTGTCCCTTTTCCCCGGAGCCTCCCCTCATGGCGTGATATAGGGACACCAATCGGATTTAGATCATTAATGTAATCCACACAAAACTCAATCACCTCCTCTGTGCCATACCCCTCGGCTATGCATCCTTCCGGACGAGAACGGTTACGGACATACCTCTTTAGGACACTCATGTACCTCTCGAAAGGAAACATGTTGTGTAGAAACACGGGTCCGAGAATACCTATCTTCTTGACAATGTAAACAGTGAGATGAACCATAATATCAAAGAATGCAGGCGGAAAGATCATCTCAAGGCTAACCACACTTTGTACCACGTCATCTTGCAGCTTACTTAGTTTATCTGGATCAATAACCTTTTGCGAAACCGCATTGAAAAAGGAACACAGCTTTGTGATTGTCCCCGGACCCACTCGGGCAAAATACCTCTCACAACCACTGGGAGCAACTATGTTATCAACACAAGATAGTCATGGGATTTTAGGTGGACGATTTTATTCTCTTTCATGTTTATGAGTCTCTTTACATTCGAGGAGTATCCGGAAGGGACCTTCACACTGTTCAAGCACTCTATCATGCTTTTTTTTTCTCTTCTTTGCTTAAAGTGTAGCTTGCAGGATGTAGATAATGTTGTCCTTTGCCTGTCTTTTCTGGATATAGATCGTTCCAAATGTTTAAGATCCCTCCGAGCTTGCAGTGTATCTTTCAATTTGTCGTACATATCTAAGTATCCTAACAGGTTCACGCAATCATTTTTCGTGATGTGCATGAAGTCAAGTGAGTGACGAACCTCCAAAACTTCCCAATAAGGCAAGTCCCAAAATATTGACTTCTTCTTCCACATGGGTGCCTGACCTTCCTCATTCGGTATAGATTTTCTCCCAGGACCATTTCCAAAAACTACTTTCAGATCCTTTACCATAGCAAACACACGTGGCCCACTTCGATGCTCAGGCTTAGCACGAAGGTCTGGTTTCCCGTTAAAATTCCTACCTCTCTTCCGCAACGGGTGCCTCGTAAGAAGAAACCTACGGTGGCCCATTTACACAACCTCCCGTACACCATCCTCCCACAATGTTACAAGATCTTCAACCAATGGTTTCAGATAGACATCAATGTCGTTTCCGGGTTGCTTGGGCCCTTGGATCAATAACGACATCAATATGTACTTCCGCTTCATGCACAACTAGGGGTGGCAACGGGGGCATTCCCCGCCGGGGAGTGCCTCCCCGTCCCCGTCCCCGTCCTCGCGACCCGAAATTTTTCCCGTCCCCGTCCCCGTTCCCCATCTCGAGGGAGAAAATCCCCCCGTCCCCATCCCCGTTCAGGTATCGGGGCCCCATCGGGGACCCATCCCCGCAAAAAATTCACATAAGAGAAGAGCTCTTATAGCCATTTTAACTGTAAAATCATATCAACAGGCAAGGAAAAAAAGAATGCATGCATTCATTGAAGATTATGTTGTCTCGTTTATGAAAATGTGAATATGATGGGCTAGAGAATATGTTTGCAATCTAACAATTAAATTGGACTAACTAAATTCGGGTCCCCAACGGGTCCCATGAGAAAAAATTCCTGTCCCGTCCCGCCATCCCCGACGGGGGAATGATTTCCCCGTTTCCATCCCCGCGGGGGACGATTTCTTCCCATACCCGTCCCCTAATAGAGGAATTCCCCGCTAGGGATCGGGGAACGGGTCCCCATTGCCACCCCTATGCACAACCAAAGAGAAATGTTATAGATACATAGTGTAACAGGCTAAGTGCTATGGCTGTTGCTCAACTCGCCGAACGGACTCATACTATCGGTACTCAACCCAAATCTTATGTTTCTCGCCTCATCTGCAAAGTGCGGGTATGTTCGATCGACTTTCCTCCATTGGGAGCCATCAGCGGGATGTCTAAGCATCCCGTCGTCCTTACACTCTTCTTTGTGACAACGCATCATCTGGGCATGCGCTTTGTTAGCAAACAGACGGTTCAATCGGGGGATGACAGGGAAATACCACACCACTTTAGCGGGAGGTCTCTTCTTCGTACGCTCCCCATCTATTTCACCTGGGCCGTCACACTTCATCTTATAACACGATTCTTTGCACACTGGACAAACATCAAAATCCTCGTACTCATTACGATATAGGATACAATCGTTAGGACATGCGTGTATCTTCTGGACTTCCAATCCCAAAGGACATACGACTTGCTTGGCTTCATATGTTGATTCAGGCAGAGTGTTATCTTCCGGAAGTAACTTCTTTATGAGTGATAACAACTCATCGAATCCCTTATCTGAGACACCATTCGTGGCCTTCCATTGCAATAGTTCCAGTGTGGTGCGCAGCTTTTTGTGGCCCTGCCCACAGTTTGGGTACAAAGGAGTCCTGTGGTCCTCTAACATACGCTGAAACTTATCGAATTGTCTTTCATCTGTGTAGTCTCCCTCTCCGTCACGCAGCATCTGGTCCAGCTCATCATCACCAAACTTCCCGAGTGTATCTTCCACGGAACAGTATTGCCTGGCGTCTGGGATACTGTTCAAACCCTCTTCTTCTTCCTCGTCGTCTTCATCATCTTCCTGGCTAATTCCCTCTACTTCACCATGGTTGGTCCAACAGGTATAGTTTGGCACGAATCCTCTCATGATCGAATGGTTCATAACCTGCCATCGGTGGGAATGCTCCTTCTCATTCTTGTAGTCTACACACGGATAACATATGTAGCTGTCTGGAGGCAAGAAGGCAACGGCCGCATCTAGAAAACCCTGCACGCCATCGATGAACTCTCTGGAGCGACGGTCCGCATTGTACATCCATTGCCGGTTCATCTACACCAAGTTATATTCTATTAAAAAAATATAGTTACATTTAAGAATCTAAAGCTCACAAGCACTTAGATCTACCTTTGTAATTACTTTTTGTTCTTCTTTAGTCTACAATTAAAGACAATATTTTTTCCTGCAACAAAAAAAACTCTACCTACACTAATTATTTTTTGTCCTTCTACATTTATTGAACTAAAACTTACTAATTGTTACATTATTTATTTATTTTTTATCCTTCTACAATTTTGAACCTAATTATTTTTTCCCTTTCTACCTTTGTAATTATTTTTATCCTTATACATTTTAAACTAAACCTAACTAATAATTTTTACCCTTCACATTTATTGAACTAAAAATAACTAATTGTTATATTTTTAAATTATTTTTTATCCTTCTACAATTTTTAACTAAATATAACTAATTATTTTTCCCTTTCTACCTTTTTATTTTTTATCCTTCTAATTTTCCCTTTTTTTTATACACCAATAAATAGTTCCTTGCAAACCTACGTCTACCTAATTTATCGTTAAATTTTGGATCCTAAAGCAAACAATTTAATTTTAAGATCAACTCTTTAAAATTAGGTGATCAAGCTAGCTAGCAAACAAGTTAGGTAGCTAGCAAACAAGCAAACAAACTTTTCAGTGATGAAGCTAGCTAGCAAACAAACACCTTTCAACAAAGAACAAATGATCAATATTTCTCTACATCCAATGCAAAAAAAACAACAATACTTAGGTGAGAAGGATGTTAACATGACGTTACTAACCTTGAAACACTTAATTTGCAGCTTAACCACCTCAATTGAAAATTTGGGCAGCACCTCCCCTTGAACAGTAGCTCGGCCCTTCCTGTTAACACTTCCCGTTCACCTCTGCGCCCTCGGGGAGGAAGAAGATGTTTTAAATGCGGTGGGCAGGATGGTTCTACAACCGGTTTGAGACACAAACCGCTTCTAGAGCTTGCCTTTTACAACCGGTTTGTGTCTCAAACCGGTTCTGGAAATCCACAACCGGTTTGGGACACAAACTGGTGGTAGAGATGGGACATTACACGCGGTTCGTGTTTCAAACCGCTTCTGGAAGTCCTTTCCTGCCCGTTACCAACGAACCGGTTCTGGTACGAAGATTACAACAGGTTTGCACCAAACTGCTTCTGATGGATCGGTTGTGATGCCCAGTTCTGTAGTAGTGCCGCCGTCAGCCTCGTGGAACTCCCCGGCCGCTTCCACCGTCGCGGAGGCCACCCCCTCCGACACGCCGTGGCCCGTCACCTGGACGAACCCGTACTCCACGGCGGCCCGACGGACGGCGGCGACCACCGCCTCGCGGTCTGCCTTGCCGAGGTCGACCACGGGATAGACGGCGACGACGTTTCTTAGCAGGGGCGCCTGGTGGGATCGTGAGGCCGTGGTTCGGGATCGGGGACGTGGAAGATGCGCGGGATGCGAGTGACACCGGAGGCTACGAGGCCGGACATGGTGGTGTCCAGCTCGCGGAGCTCCACCGTGCGGTCATAGCCGCCGCCGGCGGCAGGAGTGGAGGATGACATGGAGACACCGTGTTTGGACGGTGCTTGCTAGATGCGGCCGTGTTGGTTGATGTGAAAAAGAGTAGTTGTTGCTCTTAGAGCATCTATATTGGCTACTTCAAATTTCTACTATATAACACGATTCTCTATATATTCTATCTACCCCTCTAAAATTCCTTCACACTTTACACTACATTCTAAAAGATTTCCTCCCTCTAAAATTCCTTCACATTTTACACTACACTCTAAAAGATTCCTTCCCTCCAACAGCTATTCTATCTAGATGAATAGTGTTATAGAGTGACTGCTACGGATGCTCTTATGGGCTGTTTGACGGTCGTTGTGCTGCTGCGGCCGCTGCCAAAGTTATCTCATAGCAACTTCATCTACGCACGCGATACACACAATCTCATTGAATCGCTAGGGAATGGTATACGGTTCCTTAGTATTTCACATCCTAAAATACTAGAAATTATCATGTTAATCAGAGAAAAATAAAGATCTATAGCGTTAATTATTATGGGCTCGAATTATAACGGTGTAGATCAATTATTTTAAATCAAACTTGAATATGTGTTAGATATGGAAAGGAAACACGCTTAGAAACTATGCAATACATACACACACATAATATATATAGAGAGAGAGTTTTGCTATGGTGCTTTGTAAAGCACAGAACCCTCCATGCTTTGCATTGTGTTTTCAAAAATCGAAATTTAAACGGCCGATCCGAACCGTCCACCTAGTTCATTGAAATCTTATTACCGACCAAATTTTAATTTTTTACCATTTATTTTATATTTATGAAAATTCACAATCTAACTAGTTGTAGAACCTCCAATAAGGCTGATTTTGAAAAATATGAAATAAATAGTTAAACAAATTTCAAAAAATATAAAATTTGGTCGGTAATGAGATTTCAATGAAATGAACAAGATGGGCGATTCAGATCGGCCATTTAAGTCTCGGTTTTTTCAAACACAGCGCAAAGCACAGACGGATCTGTGATTTGCAAAACACCATAGCAAAACTCTCTCTATATATAGGGAACATATCCTGTGCAATCAAGGCTACGGTGCAATCACCGTGCACCCGAACTAACAAAAGTCATGAAAAAATCTAAAAACAATTGTGGATATACATTTGAACTTACCATATCTATGTATAAAATTTGAAGATAAAATTCATTCTATGTTAAGAGTAATAAAAAAGAGAAAATTTTGACAAACTTGAATAGTTCAAATTTGTCATAACTTTCTCTTTTTTGTAACTTCTAGCGTAGAATGAACTTGATCATAAAATTTTATACATAGGTGGAGTAAACAATAAAGTACATTCACAATTTTTTTTTTAGATTTTTCATGACTTCTGTTAGTTCGGGTACACGGTGATTGCACCATAGCCTTTATATATATATATATATATATATATATATATATATATATATAAAGCAGTTCAAGGCTCAATGATTGAAGAATACCCTATGTTGTGCTTTGAGATTCATATTGTTTGATGTGTATATTTTTACATACTACTAAATAAAATATTTGAGATGCCAAACTCCGAAATAAATTAAATTCATCTTTAGTTTGAACTATATTTATTTTAAATTTAAAAGTAGTTTAAACTATAGTTAAATTTAATTTTTTTTCGGAGTTTGACGTCTCAAATATTTTTAGGGGTGTATAAATATGCAAATACCAAACATTACAAATTTCAAAACGCATCTAGCGGTAATGGATCATGGAGCCTAGGAGCCTATGTAATTTCCATATATATATATATATATATATATATATATATATATATATATATATATATAGAGTATGACTATGGTCACTGCATGGTGGCGTCGGCCATGACATTTTTGCAAAATTCGTGATCGAATTGACGATCGAACCGACCATCTCCTTCGTCTCGATGAAATCTCACTCTGACAAAATTTCATATTTTTTGATTTTTTACTATTTTTTCGTATTTTTGAAAATCCATGATCTAATTAGTTGTGGACCTCCAATAATCCCGGATTTCAAAAATACGAAAAAATAGTAAAAAATCAAAAAATATAAAATTTTGTCGGTAGTGAGATTTCATCGAGACGAAAGAGATGGTCGGTTCGGATCGTCGAATTCGATCACGAATTTGAATAGAGCCGCGACGAGCGATCCGTCACCGCGGCTGACAATAGCCCAGCTCTATATATATATATATATATATATATATATATATATATATATAGTTTTCCTTTTGTCAGCTACAAAGCACAGCCCTTCCCGTGCTTTGAAACCGCAATCGTGCGATCTGCTGGGAACAGCCGTCCGATGCGCACTGCCCCTCGCACGCGGCTTCTTGTCCAACGTCTCCCAGTCGTGCGCGGCTCCGCATCGCGCACGGCTCCCCCTGGCGCGTGGCAATCCCAGCCCCAAATCTCTCTCGTTTTCCCCATCGTCTCCCGCCCTAGCTTGTACTGCAACGCCCCTTCATCATCTCGGCTGCATCGCTGGAGAGGGCAGTACGGCGTCTACCCGCCCACGTCGCTAGGGAGGGCTACCCACGTCGGTGTTCCCGGCCACATGGATGTAGAGGGCCGGCGAAATCGGTGGAGGGCCGCACAAGCTATTCCCACACCTGATCGAGGTAGTACGTCCCTCATTTTCCATGTAAGGATTGCCCATCCCACACCTGATCTCCATCTACACCATGGAGCACAACCATTCTCAGCTACAGACGTGGACGTGTCAACCCAGAGATTTGAAATACAGGTATGAATCGCAAGTAGACGTGCATGTATTGAGAGTATTTCTGTTGCAACAAATAGCAAGTGAAGATTTTTGTCATTGTAGATGGGTAGTACTGATCCATACACTGGCATGGAGGCAAACAACCGTGAGGAAGATATTGTTATTGATGGAGAAGATAATTGCTACAAGCCATATGTTGGGCAAGAATTCACTTCTAAAGATGAGGCTTACATTTTCTACAATAAATATGTCGGAAGAGTCGGATTTAGTGTTCGAAAAGCAAACCAAACAAAATCAAGAAATCTGGTGTCATCTGCTTGGTTCACCTATAGTAAAGAGGGAAAATCTAAGTGACAAAAATCTGAGATGTTGGCTGCAAATGCAATCGTTGAAAAGAGCCCTGAAAAATTGAAGTCCATCACAAGAGTTGGGTGCAAGGCTTCATGTAGGGTGAGGCACACGAAAGCCGGGATGTGGCAAATCAATGTATTCGAGGAGAACCATAACCATCAGAAGGGATCAATATGTCGCCTAGAGGGAGGTGAATAGGCAGTAAAAATTAAAACAGAGTTTGATTTGCGGAAGCAACACCGGATTATCCGGTGTCTTATACCGGACAATCCAGACTGTACCGGACAGTCTGGTGTTCTATACCGGATAGTTCGGTGCCTGTTGGATGAATCTGAAGTAGTAGCACAGATACCTCTCCACAAACTGAGATAGCTCTCCACGAAGTAAATTGACTGGTACAATAAACTTAGAGGCAGCTATTAAAGTCTCAAGACAAACACTTTACAAAGTTATCTTAAGATTTAAGAGTTTAGTGTTAGAGAGAGCAAACCGAAGACGAGAAGAAATTTATCCCGAAGTTCAGATCCTTGAGGGGATCCTACGTCTCCGTTGAGGCAGCTTAGTCGCACTCAAGCCGGGGTCTTTTCAACCCTTTCCTCACCGGAGTTGCACAAAGCACTCACCGGGTTTACTCCTTGATTCCTTTTCGTGAGGGGGTGGAATCCAACCTTCACAAACTCCGGGGGCTCACCACACGAAGATTTGGGAGCTCCCCGATGACCCCTAGCCGTTTAGGAGTCCTCAACCTCCAAGAGTAACAAATCCGACGAGATATTGAACTTGAAGGTGGCCATAGTGCTCACAAGATGAGACCAACTCAGATCTAGCACTAGATCCTAGCTCCTCAACCCTCTAAGCTCAAGAATCACTCAGATCTAGAGAGGGGAGGTGCTTGGAAGCAAGAACAAGTGTGTGAGAGAGAGTGTACAGGTGTTCCAACGGGCAAGAGCTTGCTAGGGAGGTAGTGAATGGGTATATATAGGTCCTCACAACCGTAGCTTCAATTTTAAAACGAAGGTACCGGATAGTCCGGTAGGAAAGGCCGGACAGTTCGGATAACTTAGAATCTGAGGTCCACTGACTGAGTAAGTCCGGACAATCCGATGTGGAACACCGGATAGTCCGGTTAATTATTTCTCATACAGGAAGCTTGAGTGGCCAAGAGGATCGGATATTCCGGTTTGGACCGGATAGTCCGGGCTGAGCTATCGGATAGTCCAGTTAAATAATTTTCGAGCAGAAACCTCAAGCGGCCAAGAGGATCGGACATTCCGATGAGGACCGGACAATCCGGACTAGACTACCAGATAGTCCGGTTAAATCAAATTTCATTTCAGGAAACAAGGGTGGCGAAAAGGAGCGGACAGTCCGGAATACACCGGATAGTCCGGACAGATACACCGGATAGTCCGGTGTGCATAATCAGATAACCACCTGGAAATTTTGTGGGAAGGACTTGGTGTCTGCGGATTTGTGTGAGACTTATCTAGTGAGCACTTTAGACACCTAGAGTTAATTTCTCGTCGAATCCCTCTTAATAGTACGGCAAACGACCTTACGACTCAAAATTAAAAAATTACATAGTGTATTATCAACCTTGGGTCGTAGAGGCGAGTTAGGAACTTTCAAAATGATCGACATAACCTGTAATCTGCATTTTTCTCTCAGATACACATTAGATCTTTAATTGATCGTCATAAATCACTAAAATAATCTTAATGACCTAGATGCACTTACACCATCCTTTAGCAGTCTCTCCATCAAAGAAGCACAATTTGAGGTCACAACGGTCCACAACCGAGGAGGATATGAGTATGATTCATGATTTAAGCACCCAAGGAGTGGAACCAACAAACATTTATGAGTACGTAGGTTCTAAGCATGGCGGCAAGAAAAATTTAAGGTTGACAAAGAAGGATATAAGCAATGAGATTTCAAAGAGAAATCGACAACTAGTAGGATGTGATGTTGAGACCACCCTAGTACATTTTCGGAAAAAAGAGGAAGAAGATCTAGAGTTCTTCTATGCCATAGATGCTGGAGAAGATGGTGTAGTAACAAACATGTTTTGGGTGGATGGAAGGGGAAGAAGAGCCTACCAAGAATTTGGGGACGTCTTGACCTTTGATACAACATACAACATCAATAAGTATAGCAAGCCATTAGCCCCATTTATTGGAGTCAATCACTATAGGCATTCCATATTTTTTGGGATGGCTTTGCTTAGGTCAGAGGAAGCTAAGAACTTTGTTTGGCTATTTAAGACATGGTTGTCAGCTATGTATAAGAAATATCCAATAGCCATTATCACTGATCAAGATCCGGCCATGAGAAAGGCAATTGAACATGTTTTTCCTCACACTATGCATAGATGTTGTCAGTGGCATGTTATGAGGAAGGCAAGAGAGCATTTGGGAGTAATATATGGCCAAAAGGCAGGATTTATGGATGAGTTGGGTGCTGTAATTAATCGCAGCAATAATGAAAAAGAGTTTGTGGAGAGGTGGATGGCCATGCATGATAAGTATGACTTGTCGAGTAATAATCATATAAAAGTTATGTTTCAGATAAGAAGAGAGTGGGTCCCCGCCTTCTTCCGAAACACTTGCTTCGCCGACATGTCAACA
Organism: Olyra latifolia; assembly: GCA_036346145.1. NCBI lineage: Eukaryota > Viridiplantae > Streptophyta > Magnoliopsida > Poales > Poaceae > Olyra > Olyra latifolia. The sequence continues at coordinate 21,279,248 of CM070531.1, forward strand.
ACGCAAAGAAGTGAAAACATGAATGCTATATTGAAGCTATGGCTCTCCAACCACACATCTATTTATCAATTTGCATGTAAAATTGATAACTTGATAGAAGGCATTTGGCATAGAGAAAGTGATGAGGATTTGAAAAGTATGAATGAGATACCACACATTCATAGTTGATTCCAAATCGAAGTTGAAGGGCGTGAGGTATATACTAGAGCCGTATTCAAAGTCTTTAGGGAGTTAATTTTTTATAGCAATTTTTGAACTGTAAAGGAAGTTAGTAAGGATGTGACTTATGAAGTGCACATTGCAAGTCATCCATTCATACAAAATTGGATCCCCCAGAAGCACATGATAGAGGTAGATATGGCAACCCAAAGTTTTAATTGCAGTTGCAAAGGCTTTGAATTTGAGGGTCTTCTGTGTTCTCATGCAATCAAGGTAATGCAGTACGTTGGGTTGACCCATCTTCCTTCCAGGTACGTATTGAAAAGATGGACTAAAGATGCAAATGCAGTCATCAAACGTCCGATTTGTGAAAGAATCATCGAAGGAGGGGAATCACAACAATTAAAGGAATATAGGTTTGCATTCTTGAAAGCTGAATTTTTAGATATAGCGAAGCATGCATCCCAATCCACCGAGGTATTTGCAAAAATGAAACGTGTAGTAGCTGGCTTGAAAGAAGAATTCTGTGGAAGGAAAACTAAAAAGGACTTGCATGTAGAAAGCCCGACCATGAAAGCCACTCCAATTGAACAACCTAGGTTACATGATCTACACGAAGCACAATGCAAAGAAAAAAAAAAGAAAGAAACCAACCAGATTTAAATCTGCAGCTGATGGAAGCATTAAGAAGAGATTGAAGCCTACCAGCGATTCAAAGATCAAGCAAAGAAGGACATGCAGCCATTGCTTGCAACAAGCCAGCCACAACGCAAGAACTTGCCCCTTGGTAAGTAATTTCAAATTCTGAGGGCTATGTGGAGCAACTAAACAGCTCATGTGATTTCAAATTTTGAATGCCGCGAGACAAATTTTCTACCAAAGGAAAACGTGTAAAGGATGCAAGTGAATCAAGCGAAGGAAGTGAAGAAGAAGGAAGTGAAGAAGATGACATGGAAGAAATCTCCGAGTCCGAGTGATGAGTTGGAGTGTTTTTGTTGAGGAGGTCAAGATGGCAAACAAGATGATTTTGCTGCTATGCATATGTCTATCCCCAAGTGTTTTTGTATTTTGAGGGCTATGATGTTGTGCTGTTCTAGTCATAAGTCAGTTGTGTTGTTCTAGACATGAGTTTGTTGCTATGCTTGTCATAAGTTGTCATATGTCTGTGCTGCTCTGCTATGCTGAATATGAATTTGCAAAGTATGCTGTTCATATTCTATTTCACATGGGTTCAAGAACTTGTTCTGGAGCTTTCTTAGGGCATGTTTCATGTTCAGATCATGGCCTTCTACTGGAGCATGCTCAGATCTTATTTTCAGTTGGAGATGAGTAGGTCATGTTGCTTTCATATGGATCAATCCATTAGATTCTATTTTCTAGACATGTTCTCATATTCTGGTTCATATGGTTTTGACCACCATGCTATAGCAACTTGTGATGCATAAAGGTAGAAAAAATAAAACTGATAATTAAAGATGCTTAGACTATAATTTCTATTTACATGTTACATTCTGGAGATGCTCAGACCATAAGTTCAGATTACATTCTGGAGATGAAGATGCTCAGACCATAAGTTCTATTTACATGTTACATTCTGGAGATGCTCAGACCATAAGTTTAGATTACATTCTAAGGATGCTCAGATCATAAGTTCTATTTTACATGTTACATTCTAGAGATGTTCAGACCATAAGTTTAGATTACATCTCGAGACCATAAGTCCAGATTACAAGTTGCTATAGCATTAGTTGCTGAGACCATAAGTTTAGACCATCTTCAGAACATAAGTCTATATTACAAGTTCAGATTTCTCCAGACCATACCATGTCCAAACCACACCATTTTGAAATTCAAATTTAAATGAGAAGCATGTCTAGACCATGTACAAGTTGCGGAGACCATAAGTTCAGACCATCTCTAGACCATAAGTCCAGATTTCTCCAGACCATACCATGTCCAAACCATACCATTCTGAAATACAAATTCAAATGTGAAGCATGTCCAGACCATGTACAAATTCAAATGTGAACCATGTCCATGTACAAATTCAAATTCAGTTATACTTATCAAGCTTTGACCATACAAATTGAAATGTACAACAGGGGCAGACCATTCAAATTCTACACATCGTGTCCACAGATCTGAAATTGAAAAATACATCATGTCTGGCAGAATACAAATTCTACACATCATGTACAGGCCATACCAGATTGAAATATACATCATCTACAGACCATACCAAATTCAAACATACACACACATATTCCAATTTCTCCTAATTACACATCCAAATTCGCTGGAGCTCCATGGTGAAAGGGGAGGCGTTGGAGGAGAGCCCTAAACCCTAACCCGTTGGAAGACACCGAGACCATGGCGGTTGGCGCCGGGAGGCGGTCGACGAAACTGGCGGGAGGCGGTGGAGAAAAGGGGCAGGAGGCGGTGGAGATTCGTCGCGGTGGAGGACAGCGCGCTGGGGAGATCCGTCGCGGTCGCGCGGGTCGCTGGCGGGAGTCGCTGGAGGAAACCGGCGGGAGGCAGTGGAGATTCGTCGCGGTAGCACAAGTCTCTGGGGCGGGGCGGGGCGGGGCTGTGGGAGAGACAAAAGAGATAGGAGCTGAGCCTGCCGCGGTGAGAGAGAGCCGAACCGGCCGAATCTGCATCGGACGGATGAGGCGTGGAGTGCACGGTGCAATGGACGACTAAGGCTTCAAAGCATGGGACGGGCTGTGCTTTGCAGCTGACAAAAGCAAAACTTTTATATATATATATATATATATATATATATATATATATATATATATATCGGTGCAATGGATGACTAAGGCTTCAAAGCATGGGACGGGCTGTGCTTTGCAGCTGACAAAAGCAAAACTTATATATATATATATATATATATATATATATATATATATATATATATATATATATATATATATATATATATATACACACATTGCATCTCATGAGAACTTTTGAAAATATTAAAATTATTTAAAAATGAGTATGTTCCTAATTAAAAGCTTTTGCAAAAAGAAATCAAGACCTTTGAAACCTAATTGCATAATATTATTAATTAAATTTTTATGAAAAGGTTTATTCAAACAAATAAATGGTAAATAATAATTTTACTAATTTTTCAAATACAATTTTACAATTTAATCGTCAAATAATTATTTACTTATAATTTAAAATTGAGATAAATCAAAATTATGAAATTTATATTTATTACATCCTCTTGCAAGTGGACCCGCTATTTTCTTTTCTTTCCTTTCTTTTTCCCTTTTCTTTTCCTTTCTCTTTTTCCTTCCTTCTTTCCTCCTTCCCAGACTTCCTCTCGGTCTCCTATTTCCAAGCGAGCAAAATCTTCCCCACCCCTATCTTGATCTTTCCTGAAATCCGCCCCAAAAACCAATAAATTGGTTCCTTGATCGTGGGGATCAATCCATACCCGAATCGATCTCTCTTTCCATAAATTCCTCCCCAAATCCTATTTAAACCCTAGCCGCCACCCTTCCTCACCTTTGCCTCTCTGTGCAATTAAATGTCGCCAGTGAGCCCCATTGGCCAAACCCTCCAAGACGTTCTTCCTCTCCTCACTGGACTTATCCCGCTTTAATTTGCAGGAACCGTCGATCGAGCTCACGAATTCGACCCAGGAAGAGTCATTTGTCTCACCGTCGCCACTCCGTTCTTCGCCGATTCATCATGCCGCCGTGATAATTTCCTCCTCTTCCCTCTCTAGCATCCCTAGGGCAGGAAGTTTTCCCCGCCAATTTGGCCGAGGGCGCCGCCGCCACCCGCCTTGTCCCTCCTCCTCACGACGCCACGCCGCCCCATCCACTTCCCGCACATCGCCACTGCGGCACCCCCACACCGTCGTCAGACTCCCTACCCGTCGCCGCTCCTCCCTCGCCGCCGTTCGCCGCAAGCATTCTTGCCGCGCCGCCGCCGCCCCATGAACAACGCGCGCCGCCGCCGCTTTCCTCTCGGGCCGACCTGTCCCGAGGACCCGACCTCCTACCTTCTCCCTACCGCCGGCGCCGCCGTCGCCAGCTTCCATCGCCGCGCGAACCCGAGCAAGCAGACGCAGCGTGCTCTGTTGGTCACCGAGCAGTGGGCCCGCTGTCGGCCACCCGTCCGGCCGTCTGACCCGCCGCCGCGGCCTCTGCGCCGCGCCTCCGGCTCGCGCGTTCCACTAGCCGCTCGCGCATGGGCCTCCGCCGCTTGGGCGCCCGCGTGGGCCGCGCCATGCCGGCCAGCCGCCGCCGCCGCTTGCCGTCAGCCGCCTCCCGTCGCGCCCGCTTAGGCCCTTCGCCGCTAACTTAGAACGCCGCGCCTTATCGCAATCCGCCATGGGACGTCCGGTCTTTGGGCACCTTGTAGCGCGCGTCGGACCGCCGTCTTTGAAATTGCGCCCGTCCCGAGCCGTCATGGGCCAAGCTCCCAAGCCCAAGCTAGAATTGCCTTATTAATTTAAACAAATAGTAACCCTTAATAAATTCATATCTTTAATTTTATGAATCCAAAAATTGTGAAACAAATTTTAAAATGTTTGTAAAATTATCCTCTACTGTTTTGTCAAATTTCATGTGCATTGACATACATTTTATATTTCTGTTTCCCCTTTTGCATTGTATTTATTCGTTTATTTATTTTATTACGTTAGATCCGAGTACCGAGTTCGTTTCCGACGCAGCGGAGGATCCTCCCCACTACGTCGATCAAGGCAAGTGCTGAAACCTCTGAACCCATGTTTTCAAACAACTTTTTTTGGAATTTGAACAGTAGCATGTATGTTTAACATAAAATAAATAACTATATTGTCTAGCTAAATCCCATTGATAATTAATTCTTATAAAATACCCTTGCTACCTTAGGATTATTAATTTTGATTAATTATTGCCATATCCTTGATTAGGTTTTGCATCTGCTTAGTAATGCCCATAGTAAACCACCTGATTAATTGCCTGTTAACATTAATCATCATTTTACTTTGTGATCTTTAAAAAGGACAATTGGTGTTGTCATTTGGTTGTAATTGGGCTAGTTGATAGTGGGTGCTATCGGGAAAAATGTTTTGCAAAACCTGATTGGGGTGGATGGTTGCAAGGATGGTGCTGCGTGCACGAGATTCGGGTCTAGTGCGGGACCCACCCTGATCACTAAGGACCGATTCCTTGAGGTAGACGAGCTAAGTACAACAGTGCGACCATTGAGTGCTTGTGTGGACAAGCCCTGGTTGAGTACCCTTCGGACTTCTAGTCTTGGCATTCCAGACGGTGGAGTAGGCAATTGGTGTTGTTCTGCAGGCTCAAGAGGGGGCTTCAGCCAACTAGAATAACTAGCGCTGCGGTGGAATCCTTAGAGGGAGTGCCAAGCTAGGGGAATGTTAATTAAAGACCTTGTGGTGTTCTTTTCTTTTGGGTGATTCCTAGGAAAAGGTCATCTCTCGTGGGGAAAGCGTGCAACCTCTGCAGAGTGTAAAACTATCATGATAGCCGTGTCCACGGTCAAGGACGGACGACGGGGAGCTGCCTCATTGGTACTTCTTATCTTTGTTTTCTAAATGGTGTTTTAAAGGAAAACCATGATCGGTGTCGTGTGTTTTGATTTTTTTTCCTCATAGTAGGTGCTATAAGTGATGAGGGTAATTGCACGGTGGGTGCCGTGAGTAGCCAGGATCGGGCAAAACCGGCCGAGGCCGGAGTTTTAAAGAAATACTTCGAAAATTCGTTTTCCTCAACTCATTTCAAATCATTTTTATAAAACCTTAGGAAAGACTTGCAAAACTGGCTTTATGCAAAAGAACCGTTACCCCTCCTTGTTAAGCCCTAGTTGCATTTAGTCAGCCTTGCTTGTTGAGTATAAAGTATACTCACCCTCGCCTTTTATGCGAGGCTGCTCATTCCAACGAGCAGGTTGCGACACCGAGGAGGAAGTATACCAGGACGGGGACTTCGCCGAAGGAGTTCAAGACGAGGACTACTCCGATGTCTAGGGGCGCATCCGTCAGACATGCCTGTGGAGTTGCGTTGGGTTTTCCATTGAAGTTGAACTATGTTATTTGAATTTCCGCTGCTAGGCCATGAAGCCTAATCTTTGTAATAATTATGTGACTTTGATGTAATAAAGTACTTTTCGTTGAATGGTGATGATCCAAATCAGATATCTGTGTGTCTTAGCTACTTGATTCAGGGACTAAATGCAGGTAAGACACAAAGGATTCGACTCGATTTTGGTCCGATATATATATATATATATATATATATATATATATATATATATATATATATATATATATATATATATATATATATATATATATATATATATATATATATATATATATATATATATATATATATATATATGGACATGATTGTACGACGCTATACCGTTTTGGCGCTTCTGAAAGGTACAGGGCTCTCGTCGTTGGATTTGTATCGCTCCATTAGTAGACAGTGGTGCGTTCATCACTTGTTCCCCTACGGGCAACGTGCGCATCTTTTCCTAAGTTGCCGCTTACCCCCGCTTCTTCATTGACAAACGCTACGCCTTCTTCCTCCCGCACGAGCTCATATAGCGTCTTCACACCAGAAAAGCCCCACTTCATCATCATCCTCATACACGGGAACGCCTCACTGCCAACACGTCAGAAGAAGCCTCGCTTCTTCATCGTCATCCTCGCGGGGGAGTTGGAGTTGTTTATTTACCTATAGGCAGGGCTGCAGTGGTAAGTATCAGATCAACAAAAGTGCTTATTCTCTTAGTGAAATACTATAAAATACTATACAATTCTCCTTGTGTTCGAATGATACCATGTATCGTCGAGTCTCAAGAATCATCAAGGATATGGTATTTTGGACATCTTGGCATCGTCGAATATTAGGTATCATCAACAAGTATAAGTTACTAATGAGTATCATATATCATTGAGTATCGATCATCATTGAGCAACGGACATCATCTAGTATCGAGGTATCGTCAAGTATTGGGTATTGTTAGTATAAGAAATTATCGAGTTTTCGATATGCCGAGTTTTAGATATCACAGTCAAGTGAGTTTTCGATACCGCCGAGTTTTAGATATCACAGTCAAGTATCATAAGAATCATGTATCATCAACAAGTATCATAAGTTCCAAGTATCATCAGGCTTCACGTATGCAACAAGTATTAAGTATCATCGAGTGTTGGGTATTGTTGAGCAATGGGGTATCATTGAGAAACTGACATTGTCGAGTATTGGATATCACCAGCATGCATCATAAGTATCAGGTATCGTCGGCATGTCTCACGTATTATCATCAAGTGTTAAGTATCAGCAAGTATCAAGTATTTGTCGAGCATTAAATATCATCGAGTATCAATACAATATTGAGTATCATCATGTATCAGGCATCTTCAAGTATCATGAAGTATCATCGAATATCATAGAGTATCATGGAATATCATAAATTATCATGGCATCGTCAAGGTATCGTTGAGGTATCGTTGAGGATGAAGTATTGTCGAGTATCAGGTATCATTAGTAAGTAATAGGCATCATCAACTAGTATTGACTACTAGTGAGTATCCGGTACTATCAACGATTGAGAAATGACTTCCCTGTCAAGCTTATAAAAAATGGGCGATAAAAACAATTATCAAAAGTTTTATGAGCTGATTTTTTTTTTACCAAATTGCAAATTAAAAACTAATAAAATCATCAAATTGTATTCAAACGTGGAGGGAAGAAGTGCTACCACCACCAGGCTGCTTTCTGGTAATTTTATCTGGACCGCGAAATTTGTATAAAACTCATTCAAACCTGAATTTTTTTTTAACGGTTTGTAAATTAACGGTTTGAAAATGAAAAAAATTTTGTAGGTTTTCATCAAAATCAATTCTTTTAAGATAATGAAAGAAAGTTCTGGTCACTACATCATCAAAATCATTTTACAATTTATTGCAATCGTCGTCACTGCTCAGGGATTTGTTAATCGATGATTACTGGAAGGTATTGATTTTGATTTTGATGAAAACCTACAAAATTTTTTTCATTTTCCCCGATGTCATGCCCACTTCTGTTGGCTTTCTACACTGACCGTCTAGAAGCCAAGGATGGCATGCAATGAAGTTACCTTTGTATCGATACGATATATGGATGTTCATGCTATCCTATTTTGGAGTATGCCATGCCACCATAAAAAGCAGAACTGCTTGTTCATGCAGTTCCACGTACCGATGGAGATATCATGCTCCAAAATCCATGCGCTACCCACCAATCCGATTTTGCAAACCAACGCTACAAGTTTCTATTTCATCCCTTGTCTTTTTGCAAATATGAGATCATGTGATAAGTATTTGTCAACATCTGTCTTTGAGTACGTGGTTGAATCGAGTTTGAAAAGTGCATGAAATTCGTACCTTGTGCCGTATGGTACGGCACAATCGTCAGGCGTGCCGTCGGATTTTATACGGTAAGGACTCTGAAAAATGGCAGTTGGTGCTATATAGTATGGGCTGCGTCCGAATTTTTACAGAAACATTGCAAGGAGCTGTTTCGACATCCCATATCATACTGGGCACGCCGTATGGTACGGCACCCGTGTCATTATAAACAGTACACTGTATTTTATACTTTTGAGGATCATTTTGTGTTCAAAAAATTAAGTGTTATATATAAAAGTTGTAGAAAGTTTCATGATGCATCTTTTTCATGTTGGCAACCTTTTCCATTTCAGCAACCAAAAAATCATAAAAAATATTGAAGTATACTGCTATGCAGGGACTTAAGTGCTAGTGGTCATTTGTATTAGAATTGTTAAATGCTTTGGTTTGACATGTGATTTATGCCATTTTCATGATATCTTGGTGTAGGATAAATGATTATGAACTAATGTGGATCAAGTTAAGAAATACTTTTTCCGGGAAAAAATTGGCTCTTCTCATATGCATAGGTGACCGGAGTGGATCAACATCGATAAAGGGGATCGAGGACGATGGGTGATCCACAGTACGTATGATCAAGTGTTCGCACGAGTTGATCAGGTTCAGTCTAGGCACGTGTATGGTGGTGATTGGCAACAGAAGCTTCAAGATGCGTAAGCCAAAGCGGTCCAAGGGAAGTTGGACATGTGGTGGACTTGGTGGCCAAGGAAGCGAGGAATGGAAGTTTTGGAGAAACAGCGGTGCAAGGATAAGTGATTTAGGTCATCGGTCATCTTGGAGAGCAAGATGGATCAAGACAGGGTACCTGGGTGTCATTTGTAAACAGCTTTGAGAAGTGTGCAGCGTGGGAGAGAAAACCCGGTGTCTTATCAGATTTCGAGTGAGCCCACAGTGTAATGAGAGATGAAACTTTAGGTAAGTGGTTGGATTAGCCTCCATGATATAAGGGGTTCATAACCTTAGAGATAGCGTGAGTACTTTGGAGACTTTGGACAGAGTTTGAGGAAGATAGGGCTTACCAAATCACTTAAGGATTGTTGGAGATGAGTTTGTATTAATCCTCCCCAACCACTCCAATGTAGGGGTGCAACTGGAACAGATATTTTCCGACCGACCGATCGACCGAATCAATTCAGATAGCGATTTGAATAGTTTTTGGATATTCGAAGAATTTTTCGGATACGGATACGAATAAGGATAGTTATCTGGATAAGGATACATATATGGATAGTAATTATCCAACGGATACAGGAATATCCGAGTTTATAATCGGATAATATCCAGATATAAAATATGGATATTATCCGAAAACTTTAAAGACTTCTAAGGTGGTGTTGTGGACAAGTGCCAAGTGGTGCACTGGTGGACTGGTTGTGTTATTACATTACGTCATATATGCATGCACCTAACTAGTTGAGTAGACTAGAATTAGTAGTGCATAAATTTGATATGTAGTATTATATGATTCTATCATGTTTAGCTTACTAGTTTGTGACTTCTAATCTGCTAGTGCCATTGTCTTTGATAATTCTATTTTGACTCTACATTTAGCTTTTATATAATCTCTAGTGCATTCATTATTAATTCTTAATTATGTACAACGCAACTATAGTTAATTCTTGTACTATTTTCTTCACATTTCGTCAGTAATTATTCATAACTCATAAGTAATCTACCATCAGCAATTCAATATGTTACATGTGCAATAAATGATCTATATTTTCGTGTATTATCCGGCTAAAAATATTTGTACCCGTATTGAATCCGATCTATATTCACTTCGTATTCGAAAGTGATAGTATCCGATATTATTTGCATTCGTATTCTCATCCGACACTATTCGTATCCGACTTCGTATCTGATAAAAAATATGGATACGGATATGGGATGAACAATATCCGACCGTATCTGATCCGATTACATCCATACTCCAATGTAATCATTCTTCTTCAATTATGAAGCTTCAAATCATGGTTTGAATCTCGTGCTCCCTTTCTCCGTCTCATTTTTGTCTTGCTCTTGAATGTTCTTAGCTTGAATCTTGTTGCAACACCAATTAATTTGGATTTTGAGTAGAACCTTGTCCAACTCTTGATTAGGTTAGATTATAGACCTTCTTAGGAGTTTTGGTTTCAAATTTCAGGTCAATCCAACATCCCAATCAAAAGTTATGTCAATTTTGGTTTGTGTTCGTGCTACTATCTAGGTTACAATTGCTTCAGTACCATATGGGGAAACCGACAGCACATGTGGTACCATACGGGAAACCCTACGGCTAACATTCCCAAAATCCTATTTTGAGGTTTGTTGGTGAAAAAGGCAAAAATTCATTTTGGCTCCTATTCTCTAACCTCCCTCCACTAGTCTCCGTTCTTGGTCCTTTAGCAAACCATCGTCATCTTGCTATGACGCAAATAGGAGCTCTCAACGTTGGAAAGCGTCGACCGCTACCGGGCTAGGAGCCTCTTTGCATTTCCCACCACTCTCCATAAGTGCTTTTCTTTGGAAGCAAGACTCGCCTCGATTGCAAGAATCAAGATTCACTACCACGATCGCCATAGTGACCACTATCATGTGACTCGTCGAGCGGAGTAGCAGCATGATGATTACCTTAGCGAACACCATGACCGACACTACGACCGCCATGAGCACCACTACCCGACGAAAATAAAAGGAAAAACCGATGACAAAGGCTTTTTTCGTCGGCCTGACCAGGCCGACGAATGAATTACGGGAAACGGCCAAAACCAACGCCACGTCATCCTATTTTCGTCGGTTTTCCAGACCGACGAAAATACACGTGTTTGCCACGTGTGTAGCCGCTCTCACGTCTACTGACACGGGGCAGGTATTTTTGTCGGTGTCAGTGGCCGACGAAAAAATTCCACGATGGAAGGTTTGGCCACGTGTCAATCATTTTTTTGTCGTCCTCATGGACCGACGAAAATATAGGCTTCTCGAATGGGCAGCCCAGTATTTCTGCAGAATACCTGTAATATCTAAACAAATCATCAAAAATCACAAAAAAAATAGCTAAAAATTAATAGAAAAATTCTAGTCCTCCATATGCACGACCATTCATTGTACAATACCCTGAACACAATTTATCCAACAATATGTATAAAATAAACATAATTAATCCACCACACATTTGTGACCATTTCATACAACATGGTCATTCGCAAATCACAACAACATCAAAAGTTGATTAAATGTGCATTAACCAATTTATGCCAAGCTAATAAAAGTTTCATCCAAATTACTTCCACTAGTTAACTAGGAATATCGTTGAGCTAATCAAATGAACCAATTGGCAGTTTACTAATCAACTAAATTGCTATTTTAAATCTAACACTAACTAAATCAAGTACCAAATATTTTATAAGCTAATCCAACATTAAATGTAACATTAACTAAAGTATTTTATAAATCTAACATTAACTAAATCAAGTACCAAATTAGGACTAGCAGTTCATCAGTGTAAATACGTTGATAATTTAAGTTTTTCAATGTTTTCGTCGGTTCTAATCTAGACCGACGAAAATACATTAGCAACCTATATATGCGAGCCGTGCCTATATATATGCGAGCCGCGCATACTTACTTGGATGGACACCGAGGGTCGTTGGACTCGGTCCACGCACCGGCGGCGGCCAGCGTGCGGCAGCGGTGCGACACAACAGCGGCAACAGTGGTTAGACACGGCGGTGATGGCAGGGACGGCGCGGGAGGGGCTGGCAGTGACGGCGGGGGAGGCGATGTGGCGGCCCGGAGGGGACGCGGGCTGGCACCACGAGGGCGGAATGTGGCGGCGGTGGGAACACGGGTCGGGTAATGACGGCGGCAGCGGCGGCCGTGGCGGCGGCGGTGCGACACGATCCACGACCGGGGAAGCGGAATGTGACGGCGCGGGGGGGCGCGGCACGGCGACGGGCTAGGGCGGGGTGTGGGGACACGGCGGCGGGCGTGTGGACGCTGGCGGCGTGTGGGCAGCTGCGGCGAAGCGCGTGAGCACGGGAATGTGGCGGCCTGGTGGGGACGCGCGGCGGTTTCACTAGGTTTTTTGGGCGAGACGGTAAGAAGTAAAAACCGCATCAGTAATCGCTCGATTCAAAATCGACGAAATCAACGCCGTCCATTAGCCGCACACCACATGTGCAATCTGCGTCGAGAAGCGTTTTACCATACGCCCGATTTAAATTAAAGTGCGGCCGTCCACTAGTCCCCTAACACGTGTGATGCATATTTTCGTTCTGCCACGTTTCATTCTATCCGTTCGCCCGCCAACGGATTGCAATTAGTTTCGTCAGCTTTTCAAAATCGGCCAACGAAAATATATAAAAATTCACCTTTGGCGCCGTTTGTGGCCTTGGTTTCGTCGGCTAACTTTTGGCCAACGAAAATGATTTAATTTTCGTCGGTTTATTCTATGCCGATGAAAATATGGGTACTAATCGGCTGACTTTTGACCCACGAAAAAATTTTCAGCCGACGAAAAACAAATGGATTCCTGTAGTGACCATCAGGTTTCTTGTTGGACGGAGCAGCAACTAGATCGCGGGCCATTACCACCTGCAGTCGTCTCCTCCAAGTGGCTAGCAGCCACCACCATAATCAGAGGCAGCATCTGGCGGCCCTTGAGGAGGTTGTTCACCTCGCTCCGGAGCGACGTCTTGGAGGGATCAACAAGCAGGCGGAGAAGGATTGCACTGAAGACGCCAGGAGATGACCCGGAAAAGGACTGGGAATTAGAGCTGCAGTGAGTGGGACAACCTATTTGCAAAATGGGTAATTTACGAACCCACCTATAGAGGTAGACCCAACACTCAGGCTAGGTGGGCCAAGGCCCAACATTGGATTTTTCAAACGTATTGGACCCTGTGTTGAGTATTGGGCCCTTAAGCTTGGGACCTAGGCGAGTAGATCGTGCATTCGTGCGGAATTTTTTTTAAAAAATATTTATTTTTATTCAAAATTGCAAAATTTACTCGTCGGAATTGTAAAATTACAAAAATATCCGCCCGTCACCGCGGTTTGGGGCGATTGCCCTTCATTGGGGCGATAGGTGCCCATTCCATCCGCACCATCTTCAGCCCGTCTTCAGCCGTGTCGACGCCGTTTTCAGGCCGTTCGTGCAGTGAGCTATCGCCTAAATATGGGGCGATCGCCCAATAAAAAGGCGATAGGTGCATTTTCCACCTAAACAAATGCCTATATATATATATATATTATTTATAATCTGTGTATATAGGCCTAAACAAATGCCTATATATATATTATTATATATATGTTAATTATAACCTCTGATATATATTTTGTATTATATGTTATCAATATGTTAATTACAATAGTTATAACAAATAAAACGAAATAAATAGTTATAACAAATTTGAAAATAAATATTATCAAGATATATGGCCTCGTTATTTGGACTATTTAATCTTAAAAATATAATAGTATGGAAATAATGGATAAGTTTCATGAGAGGTTTTATATTAATAATTATTTGGAAAAATAAATAAATAGCTAGAAGAATAAACTGCGCCGCCTTTCTTCTAAGTAGATTTAATCATAAACATTTATATGCCGCGTTGAAGGTAAAGTGCTCTCAGGGAAATTTTATTATCAGGATTACAAGAAAGGTACTACTGAGTACAACGGGGATATTTTCCCTTACCGATAGCATCAGGTCCAGCCTCCTTTGCGCGACATACCCTCTCGCGCTTTCTCTCCCTTTCAGCCTCTCAGGCCTTAGCAGCCTGACGTTCAGCGTCCTCTTGTCGCTTACGGTACTCCTCCTGCGAACGCTTGCGCTTTTCCTCTTGCTCCTCCTCATACTGGCGCTGCCTGAACCACTTCCTCTTCCAACGGACCTCACGCTCGATGTGTTTCTTGTCTGCCTTCGATTGCTCCGTGTCTAGCCACTGCCAGAAATCGCATAGAGGTGGGAGAGACTATTTGTTCAACATAAGTCAGTACAGATCACATGTGACATATAGGTAGATATAATCATGCAGGCTAGGGTGAGTAAGTACCTTTGGACGCTCGTCAAAGGCAACCTTGGGTGGATCGTACTCGTAGTTTGCACACATGAAGAACCTCCTTCCGCAAGTATATGAGAAACCTTCGTCGGATTGAACAAACTTGCAAAGGTCACCGCAGAAGCACATTGGAACATTCACCCCTTCTGGCACGATGGTGTTAAACTTGCTTCGCGGAGGGGGCTCAGAGCCGGAGGCTGCCATTGCTCGTTACAATGAGATTTGTGGAGTGTATGGGCAGGAGTAATTTGTGAGTTTGAGAGGAAAGTTGCAGTGCAGAGGACTCGGAGGTAGGAGGGAAATAAATAGGAAAGTTTGTTCCGTCCATGCACCGAGTTCATGGACCCGCACGCATCCCTCCCGAGTGTTGCTGCTGCATTTGATGTGACTGGACGGTGTCAGACGGTACTGTTGGTCAGCAGTGCCCCGCAATTATTGACTGGACGGTGTCAAGCGGGTACTATTGGTCAGCAGTGCCCCACAGTTATTGATGTGACCGGTGTCAGGCGGTACTGTTGGTCAGCAGTGCCCCGCAATTATTGATGTGACCGTGTCGGCGGTCTTGTTGGTCGCAGATGGCTGTAATTATTGGTGTGATCGTGTCAAGCGAGATCGTTGGTCGCCAGCGTCGCAATTATTGATGTGACCGGTGTCGGCGGCATCTTGTTGATGCAATGCCCGCAATTATTGATGTGACCGGCGGTGGAAAGCGATCGTGGAATGCACGGTGTTACAAAGTGAATGCACTCCTTGGCCTATATAATGGGAGGCGAGTTGGCGTCCCTCTCACTCCCACCCTCACTCTCACTCTGACTCTGTGTGTGTAAACTCCCTACTAGGGTTGGCTTCAGTGGAGGGAGGCGAGTAGAGATAGAGACACCACCTCGTTCGGTATGGTTTCACGACCCACACCGAATGGTTGGATCCGACAAGCCCGTGGACGCCGATGGTCTCGATCTCAAGCCCGCCTACCAAGCGACGACCGCCTATTCGGACGAGAGCTAGCTATAACACGAGCCAACAATGATAAGAGACCCAAACTTCTCGAGGATGGCCACGTTGCGCATGGAGTGGAGACAGCTTGTACAAACTTTTGACCAGTTGTCGAAGGATGGATCGCCGACGTTTCTACAAGGCGTGCCATTCTTGTGGAGTAACCAAATGACAACGCCAAGGGTTTAATACATTTTCCATCTCATTTTTTCTCATTTCAAATATAGACCGATGGTCTGCGGCTTCACCAAATGGATGGATGACCCTTCCTAATGGCGCGTTCGCCACATCGAACATCTTCACGCAAGAATCTCCCGGCTTGAGGAGCGAGTTGACTTTGCTACTCGGGCCTACAACGTGTATACCCGTGTGGAACCGTTCCATGGATGACACTAAACCAAGCGTCCCTACTACAATAGGGGTTTATTTCATGTAATTTGCATCAAGTTTACGTGGATTACTACCATGTAATGCATCTCATATTTTCATTGTCATCGGAACACCATCTTCATTTCGTTCATATCATGAGTACCATAATCTCAAAGCCTTCAGGTCTTTGTCCAGATCCATTGGTATGATGACGTTGAGCAAATGCCCTCACGGATACATCCGTAATTATAGCCTGTAAGTCATCGCACCATGTATGTCATGGTAGATTTTGAAAAAAAAGGTAACATTTTGAGTGTAATATGACTCGTAACATCGCAACACTCGCGATATTAGGATCATATTACAAACAAAAGCTATAGGCCGCGATGGATGAATGGGTGTAAACAGAACATTCGCTGAATAACCACAGAGTTAAAAAAGTTCTACAACATGGTGGTAAAGGCATTAAAAAAGTACAGCTACAGAAGAAGTCACTGACGGCGCTGCCTGATCTGGTCCGTGGGGTACGTGAGTGGTGACGGAGGATGGACAGCCCTCCTAGGCGACCCTGCGCACCAGGTAGAGAAGTCCCCATGCAGTCGGGTGTGTCCTGCTATGATGCTCCCAACAGCTAAGAGGGGCCGAGGAACTCAGTCGACAGGTACGTACTCACATCAAACGGTGCCTCCTCCTCGTCGTGGTAGTCTGCGTCGCCGAAACCGCCCCGGGTCTAGGGGGGCGTGAGACGAAGAAGGCCCTGCCTCCCCATGCCCCCACGCTGCGGGCGTGAGACGAAGAAGCCCCGCGTCTCCCCATCGCCCCCACGCTGGTGTGCGTGAGACGAAGAAGGCCCAACAGATCCCCACCGCCCCCATTCGCTGCTGTAGGAGGCCGCGAGTACTCGCCGTAGCCGACGTCGGGCCGTGGGAGACCACTGGCACAAGGAGGTGCGGGGACGGCTCCACGAGGACGCAGCGGGAAGGGCCCGGTGGTGGCCCACGTGGACGTGGTGCGCTGGGTCGGACGATGTCTCCGCGCCACTGGCAGCTAGCCAGGCGACGCACCCGCCTCACCGTGCCGAGGATCCGCCGCCAAGCTGTCAGGGTCTCCGCAGGGGTCACCTGGATGCCCGCCTCGAGGCGTGCCACCATGGTGTCAGCCTCCACCTCCACCTCCCCTAGCTGCTGGTCCTGTGGGTAATGCCGGGTCGATATGAGGTAATTACTATGTATAACACGTACCCATAGAGATTCGATTATGAGACTTACCGCGAAGTAACCTCTCTGGAACATCTGTGAAGGGTACGGTTCGACAATCGATGCTCGCCAGGCGACATACAGTGCTGGTGTGTACCCTACCCGGAGGCGAGTCCGAGGCGCGAACCATGCCATGTACTCCGCGCACATGTCATGGTCGTACGCTCGGGTATCGGTGACCCTCTCCGCGAGTGCGTCGTCCCACTGCAATGCTCATGGCTGCATGCGATGGGCGAACGGAGTGCCCGCCGCAGCCCCTATCCAGGTCATCCTGCAATGTATAGAAGTCATCCTGCAATGTATACAAGGGGAATTGACAGAACATATATTGGGTACAAAAGGCTGGGACTGAGGTCATGAGACGTACCTGTGAGCGCCATGTGACACAACGTGGCAAGGCGGAACGAAAAGCTCGAACAGCCGAATCGCCGCAAAGACTTTCGGCGCGTAGTACTCCTCCACACACAGGTCGAAGACGAGGACCTTACGGGTGAGCCAGTACGCATGGTCCCGCGTGCAAAGCACGGAGATCCCGAAAGGAGCTCGTACGTGGACGTCGTACGCGCTGTAGGGTGTCCACCGCACATCCTCATCGCTGAGGCTGTCGAACTCCCGAACGAACTCGGGGTACGACCTCCTCACCTGCCGGTGAGCGTACGACCGCTGCGACGAAAATAAATATGGTGGATGTTAGAAAAGTGCGTAAGTGGGGAATAACATACGAGGGGCATACCTGTCTTCGAACCAGTAGTGACCCATGGTGGGCCAGTCCATTGGGTGCTCGTCGTACCAGTCCTGTGGGTACGGCGTGGTGTCAACACCAGGCCTACCGACGGAGAAGCGCTCCCAGGACCACAACTGCAGCAGTATGACGCAACCCGACATCGTCGCGTCCTGGTCAGCCCGAGAGACAGCGTCGCACAGACCTCTGTACGTCGCCGCGAGCACAGCAGAGGCCCACGACCATTGCACCATCTGTTGGCATCGATAAAGTTAGACAGGTCCTGTGCCAACAAATTTAAACGGAATCTGTTACCTCGTAGTCCGGGGTGTCGGCGATCGATCGGGCGTATTCGATCAAAAGCCGGTCCACCGTGTTCCCGTGGGAGGACGGAACATCACCCAACCAAATGAAAAGAGCGGTATGCCTCTAGGTGGCGGGCCACGCCCTCGCCCTCGCCGGCGGGTGGATCGACGGCTGCAATATTTGGTACAATGGAATTAGCAACTTAGTGGCGAGGTGTGAAATTGCAATGATGGAGATACTAATCGTGAATCGAAGCGACCACGCTTGTCGGCCCGCGGCCGCCACCTCGCTCGAGAGGACGTCGCCCGCCCGGGTGTCGCCGCACCTCGGCGAATCAAGTTGACAATCGCGCCGCCACGTGATGGGGACGTCGGCGGCACAACCGCACGCCCGCAGAGGGGAGCCCTAGGAGGTAAGACACGCCCGCAAAGATGGGAGCCATCTCTCCACAGGCCAGGTGGAAAGTGTGTGTCTCCGGTCTCCATCGGTCGATGAGTCGCGCCAACAGGAACGGTCGCATGCGAACCGTGGGGCGTGCTCGCCTCCTCTCGGGCAAGGGCTCGTTCCACCATTCTACGGAGGGGAGCAAGCTCGCCACAGAACTCGCATATAGTAAGTAGCGCCATTAAATTTTATTTAGCAGGTAAGTAAATACATACGAAAGAGAGAGAAGCGTTGGCCGCTTACTGTGGAACCCAACGTGGGTCAATACGGAGCAACTCGTTCGGCACACGCGGCCGCTGTGTCCCTAGCTCTCGGTTCTCCACGGCGGACAACCTAGAGCGGTGCGTCGCATCGACGGTCCGGTCGAGTAGCTCGGGGCAATCATCCCCAGCACGCCCACCTCTCGCCATCGGCGCCTGTGCATACATGGTTAGAGAGAAAATACAACAAACTGCAAAAATAATTATTTGTTTAAATGGTACAAAAGACAGCTGAAAACAAGGTTGAATTACAATACAAACTGGTTCATACTTAAGTACTGGCATGTAAATACATTTGGTACAAATACATAAATTAAAATGACATTATCCCAAATTACAAGGTACATATAAAAATTGAAATAATCTGCAGCCTCAAAATAATGAAGTACATAATACGCATGGAGTTCGTGGACAACCTAGTGTGTGCCTCGATGAGATATCGACGGCCTAGCCTCCGATGATCCTTCAGTTCACCGACGAAGCCGACTCGTCCATATCGTTCGAATCGTCGTGTCCTTCGACGCCTGCCTTCTTCAACATCCGGATGTCCGGTACCAACGATGACCCGGAGGGGCTTCCGTGAACGATCCATCCACTCGACACCAGACACCTCGTGATGCCATGTGTTGAAAACACTTTGCTTGTAGTAGTAGTGCGAGATGTAAGGACGACATGATTGATGTGTATCTGCGGCGCCGCAATGACATGAGAGCATGGCAAGTGTAGCGCCGTGGCTTCGGCAGAGCACTCGCAATCAAGAGCTCGACACGCACGATGGGACGCCCTCTCCGGTGGGCACCTCTCGCGATCGCGGCCACCGCGATGGCACGTGGTATCGCTGCTCCATGCCACTCTCCTGTCACGCGATGTGTCTGCGCCTTGCGGTTTTGTTGGCTATGTACTTAGAAACAACTGTTGAGTAGAACAATCGATTGTCCGACATACATGCAGCAGATTTCATATATCGGTCAATGAAATATCTTTGCGCATCTAGTAACACACCTTCGACTATACCCACCAAAGGAAGGCATCTCGTGCCTTTCATAACCCAGCTTGTACACCTCCACCAAGTTCGTTGTCATTATTCCATAACGGCAACCGCCTCGTCATGCGTAATGGACCATTTCTCCAACGGCTCATGTCGTATCCAACAAGGAAACTCCTTATGCTTGAACCCGGCCACGCCGAATGTTTGGTGCATCGGTAGGAGCGCACACAAGGTCATTGGGTCATCTCCTTCCTCGTAGTGGACCATAGGGTTCCTTGACGAACTAGCGGTATCCCTTGGATTCAAGATGATTGCTTCTTGGTTAGTTCATCCAAACTCCTCCACGCTGCCTCGAACTTCCTCCGCCGGTTCTGCTTTGCATAGTCTCTTGAACATGTTCATAAGCTCTTTGTTCTTGAATTGACGGAAAAAATTGGCACCCATGTGCCTCATGCACCACCGCTTTTAGGTCCGCCACTTTGTCGCACCCACGACGTCGGACCCTTCTTGCATGTCCACAATCGCCCTTAGCAACCTGGCATGTCGGTCATGGATGATACAAACATCAGGGCAATCCTGAACAACTGCCAGCTTGACTCTTTCAAGGAACCAGTACCAGCTGCTCGTGTTTTCTCCCTCCACGAAGGCGAATGCGACCGGGAGAACCTAGTTGTTTGCGTCCACCGCGATTGCAGTAAGAATCTGGCCCTTATATTTTCTTGTGAGGAATGTGCCATCCATGCAAATCACCGAGCGACAATGTCGGAACGCATTTATGCATGCGCCGAGGGCGAAGCAGGCCCGCTGCAAGACATACTTGCCCGGGCACACATCGTCCGCGGGGAACTCCCCAAGGTCGATGTATGTACCGGGATTCCTGTGTGCTATTGCCCTGAGTAAGTGTATAATATTCTCTTAGGAAGACTCATACGTCCCGAAATGTATCTATAAAGCTGCCTGTTTTGCTCTCCATGCCGTTGCATAGCTAATCTTGTACTGAAACCTCTCCTCCACAGCTCTGATGATAGCTCGAGCCTGCAGGTGTGGATTGTCTACGATCTGACGGTAAAACACATTGGCCACTCAAGTGGACGACAGATTGCGGTGTTTCTGCTCCGCTTCCTCCAGTTCACAGTCATGCCCCATCACAATGGAGCATTTTCAGTAGTCCTTCCACTTTCCCTTGTATGCATGCACCCGCCATGGGCACGAATCAACTACGCACTTCACATTGTACTCCTTTTTGCTAGACTTCACTACCCTGAATTGCCATCGCAAAGACATTGCCCATTACTTCACCGCGTCCATCACAACCTCCTTGTCCTTATATATGGCTCCCTGCGTGACCTCGTTCTCATGATACACCCATGCATCACTGCTCCCTTCATTCACTGTTAGGTCTTCGAAATTATAATCAGACCACGCCCTAGGGACAGCACTTCACC